>OZ007591.1:255540577-256156827 GCA_963931845.1 Maratus michaelseni
CTGGTTTGCCGAAATAGTGTAGAAAAATTGTTAAAATACTGACACTTAGTTTTACTGTAGATTTTGCGAGCCATCGCACACACACACACACACACTCCTTTTATTAGTATAGATAGTCAATTTGGTTATAACATGTTTGATTTACTTCTGTAAGGTATTGAAAATTTTGAATTGGATAATGTATCTTTTTACATTCATAATTTTGATATTTACATCTTGCTAGACTGTCTAATATTTACAAATTTTATGCAAAAAGTTATTTCTAGATTTCTTAGTTCTATTTTTAAAACTATTTTAAAGAAGCGTTTTTGGTATTTTGTTTAGCTCTGACACACAATTTTTGTGTTTCTTATACACTAAAATATATTTTAATGAAGGTATGTACTTAGTTTAAAATCACCAAAATATATGTTAAGAGCTAGAAAGTTGTTAAATTTTTACTATAAAGCAAAGATTTTTAATAAGGCTGATAAAATAATAAATTCTGAAATCTAGTTATAGTGCAAAATAAAGGTTGAATCCTATTGTAAATTCCAATAAAAGCTGCACTTCTCAAAAAATCAAGAAAATGATATAACATTTTAATATTTTTAACAGTACCCTCTTCACTGTTTAACTGAAAGAAAGATTATGAGGTGAAAGTTCTGGCACAAAGACATTTTTACTGCTTTTTGAAAATTGTGAATTTTGTTCAAAATAGCAATAAAGTCATTTTTGTGAATTTGGTGCCACATAAACTTATTTAAGTGTGATTCCAAGATGTTTAATATAAACGACTCCCAGATCTTTATCAGTTTTTCAAAATGCAAGAGAAAATATTTAATTTATATCAATTATTAAAAAAATAAATTGACAGACTTATCTACAAAATAAGAATGGGAAACATACATTGCTTGCTAACGCTGCATTTGAAGTCAAACATGACATCACACTTATGTATTATTAGCATTAAATCGCATTATTTTGCAACAGTTTTTTTTTTTCTTTTTCTAGAAAGTGGGTAACGGGAAAGTAGACAAGTACTGCAACTTTAGTAGTGTAATAATATTATGAGACAAATTCTAAACTTTTCCTAGTTTCTTTTAATCTGTTGACTTTCGTCTCAAATGAACAGTACTGTAATTTGTGTTTTGTGTCCTTTTATCTATTTATCGATTTAAAAAGAAAAAAAAAGCATGCTTTAAAAGGGGAAAAAAAGAATTAAATCCTATCTCATATTAGCACCACAAAATAGAGCTAATATGAGACAGCTATAGGACTAAAATTGGAGAGAAGTTTTGTTTTATGTAAAAAATTAAGGCTTTAAAGGGTTTTTTTTAAAGGTAATTGAGGTATTGCAAAATACTACCCGGTACCATTGGTTAATATTGGAAGAGCATTTTCTGTGTTTAAAATTGTTTTAGAAGGTAATGGATGACACCTAACTGTTGAAAATTTAGAAAAATAGATGTAAAAATTACTTGCAATGCAATGAAAATTTGTGGCAATGTGCATGTATCTTTTTAATCTATAGATATAAATGAAAGTCCTGATTGGGGAGAACATCAACGCACAGCCCAAACTACTGAACCTAGAAACGTGAAATTTGGAGGAAAAATACTTTTTAGGATGTAGAGGGGCACTAAGAAAGGATTTTCTAAAATTCCACTTTTAAAAGGGGTAAAAAAGGAACAAACTTAAAAAAAATTCCTTAAAAATTGGGTGTTTTTAATTCTGTGTCAAATAACATGTTTTAATATATTTTTGCTTGCTAAATTGAATGGTACCATATAAAATATTCTAAGTGCCATAATTCATGAGATATTTCACATTTTCGAATTTGGAAATGTCTTTGGCGACAAAACCTCAATTTCTAACAATACATCTGTCATTATTAAAGATCAAACAATACTTGGCAATTTATTATTTGAGGCTGGATAAGAGAAAAATATACCTAATATTTTGATTAGATAAAATCTGAATAATGCCAGTTTTCGGGCTTTTTTAAAATGATTTATGTAATTGTGTATTATTTCCATAAATGCCACAAATTTGAAATAAAACTTGCTTGCTGAATAAAGTTTCGATGGTCTGTATGGTTTCAATATTGCACATTTTCTATAACTTGATGCTAAATTTTGGTGCCAAAAACATTGCCAATATTTCTAACATCACAAGTGATAATTTCTAAAGATACATCTGTTTCTATAGCAACGGAATAATTTCAAATCTATGTATACTAACACTATAAAGAAGCAACTTTTTTTTGTGTATTCTTGTTTGTTTGCAGGGTGTAATCGCTGAAACTACCAAACCGATTTCAAAAGTAATGGTAGCAAATCGATGGTGACAGTCCCTACTCCAACATAGGCTGTAATTTATGTTGGTGCTACTACTTACAGGGGGTGCAGAAGCGAAAAATGTTCTAAAATTGCAATTTTTGTGATACTGGAAGCACAATGCTGGTGCTTTAAGCCCTGTTATTTTCATAAATTATTTTATCAATTTCTTTTTTTAAGCACAAAGTATTTTTTTTTTTAAATTTAGAATAAAAAAAACCCTTTAAAAAATAAATAAAATAAATAAAGTTCAGATAATGAAAGAACAAGTACCTGGTATTAATATTATGAATAGGATATAGAATACTGAACATTGAACTGCAATTTGAAATTCAGGCTGAAATCAATAAAAAAATACTTTTAGATTATTTTAATGTTGGTTTTTACTTAACTATTCTTCCCACTCTTGTCAGTGTTATTTATTCTTGATGATAGTTGCTTGTATGTACATTTATGTAATTTATTGTATAAACTTTATTGCAGATTTTTCTCTTCTAGTTGATAATACTCGAGAAGTGATAAAAAAGGCTGCAATGTCTGTTAATTCTTTAAAGGAAACTGGTATGTTCTGTCACTTTTATCTTAAAACTCTAAAATAATTTTATTAGTGATTTTTCAACAAAGAAAAAAAAAAAAACCCCATTTGCTTAATTTTTAGAATTTGATATCCGTTTTAATCCTGATGTCTTTTCACCTGGAGTGAAACATCCTAACTCTCAGGCAAGTAAACATTACATTCTTTAAAACATAGATTTGTAATATATATATTTGAATTTTTAAAGATTTTCTTAAAGATAATTCACTTGCTGAATTCATATGTATTTTTACATGACAGGATGAGAAGTTCCTAAAAGCTAAAGAACTTGTGAAAGAAGCTGCTGATTTTCTATTAACTTTACAGATTCCTGCATTTGTAAGCCTGTTTTTAATTTCTTAATGTTTTTAATTTATTCTGTATATGTGACACATCACTAACTGCCGACTAATGAATTCTAAACCTAATCTTACTACAGTAGACTCCCTCAAATCCGTGACCCTAAAATCCACAAACACCTAAAATCTGCACATTTCAGGTGTAAACAATGAAACTTACAGCTAAGATGTAGGTGAAAAATTAGTTTTTAAAATTTTTATATCATTCTGTACACATTTTAATATGTAATTATTCTGGTTAATATGATTGAATTCATGTTTTCTCATGAAGGAAGTATAAATTTATTTCTGAAAAAATCAAGATAATAATATTAGTGGTATGATCTTTTTACCAAATACATTCATGTATTAATCAAGCTTTTTTTGGTTAAGTATAGCTAATTTTAAGATTTTGATGTGAATTATTAGTGTGCCTTTATAAGGAGAGTTTCGCTGAATAATTAAGGAAAAATATTTCATTATTATGCATTATTATTTACTTGACCTTTATACGTTTAATATTTTAAACATTTTTTAAATTTTCTTAATTTTTATTATTTTATTTTATTGTAAGCATTCATTATAATTTTGAGTGCACTTTTTAAAATTCAAATTGCTGTTTAAAAAATGTAAACAAAACAGTGACCAGAAATCTGCAAAATTCTAAAGTCTGCGTAACCTCTGGTCTTAAGCTATGCAGATTTAAGGGAGTCTACTGTATTATATAAAGTTCTAAGGCTAGTTGTGCTTTCTTACACCATTACGTAAACACCACTGCATGGATTTTAGTGGAACTTGTACTAGAATAAAGCCACCTGCACAATTTATCAACTAGGCTATTTTTCTTGATTTGATACGAAATTTGAGAAGTTATACCGGAAAAACCTAGTTTTTATATTTTATCATAATTTTTTTTAGGTACATCTTCATTATCCCGTCAACCACTTTTCATAACAAAAAGCTATCGCCAAATTGTAATGCCAAATAAAGAAATGAAAAAATGTTGCTATTTGAAATATCAAAATAAATAAAATACAAGAAATTCGAAAAAGCCACACTCACCAAAGTGTCAACTATAAGTAAGTTTGGACAAAAAACGATTGCAATATATATTAATGAAAAGAGAAAAAAAATAATCTTGGATATTTATTTATTTTTCTTAATTATCCCTCTCGGCTGATGAATAAAATGTTTGATGTCAGTTGAAACTAATCTATTGCAGTAACTATGTATCACAACATTTTTCCAATGCTTTTTCTCTTTTAATATCATGGCACTGCCATTTAAGGACACAATTGTTATTTTAATTAACGAAATAACTAATAAATCAGTAAAACAATGAAAAATGCAAGTAAATGTTGAATTAAAAATCACTTGATGACATAACAAACACGTATAATGCTTCTGACATTAAGTGAATGGGGCTGCATTTTTGGTGTTAAATCGAATAGTTTGGTGATAGTTTTTTGTTATGAAAAGTGGTCGACTGGATAATGGAGAGGTACCTTTTCTTATTATATATTTTAATATCAGAACAGGCAGATTTAAGTCAATTAAAATTATGTAATTTTAATGAAATGTAACAAAATGATTGATTACACTGTTTTTAATTTCAAAATCAAATTGCAGATTTATCTCATGTCGTGCTTTCACGTATAAAAATATTTTTTCATAATTTCTTTTACAAAGTTTTTTTAAATTCAAAAATCGGAAAATTTAATCTCCTATTATTAATTTGGCCCTTAAGACCATGATATCAGTACCAATGAAATACAACCATTAGATAGAGAGAAATAACTGTAAAAGTAATGTTTTATCACAATAGTTAATGAATGAAATAAAATGCACATTTTCTTTTATTTATTGCACATGATATTTCCATCAATTTTTTAAACATTTTTTTCATAATTTTCTTAATTTTTTTTTCTTTTGAATTCTGATTTTTTAATTAAAATCTTTAGTTTTTATGACCATAATATTAGTGCCAGTGAAGTGAAACAATTGGCAGATTTATTAGTGAAAATGACATCCTTTTATCACAATAATAAAAATGGTACATAGTTTTCATCAGTAGAAGTATTTCACACAGGTATTTAACATAAATACCCTAATCATAATGCCATTATATAAAACTGCAAGCCTCTTTGTTCAAAAACTACTGCATGGATTTTAATGAGTTTTTCATTGGAATGAAGCTTGTTATAATATAAAATACATAATGTTCAAAATACTATTTTCTAAAAATTTCTTTTCAGATTAGGGATTGTCTAGATCATTCAACCTCTCCAATAGATGGTGTTACATTGACTGAAGCTTTACATAGCAGGTAATTCTCATTTTTTGCCAAACTTTTTAAAGGAACTTTTTATTTTGTCTATTTTTTAGTGTTTGTTTTCTGTCTGGGGAAACCTCTAACAGTTATAATATGTGAAAATAATTTTATAATTTTTAAGAAGGGGAGTTTAAATGATACTATGGGCATAGTTACCTTTTTACTTTTTAACTGCAACTGAATTGGTGATAGTTGAAAGGAACTATATCTATTTTTGCCATTTCTCATTTTAAGATTGTTTCAATGTTTTTTATGCTTGACTGTTTTGTGAAGAAAAGAACTCAGCCTTATCTGGGTGTGTTAGGGAGGAATTTAAAAATTGAGTGTTAAAAAGCATCATATCCATGACTTGAAAATCCAAAAGAGCAATCTTTTTAATCACTATTTAATTGAAATGATTGATATCAGCATAGATTAAATGATGTTTAATACTGAAGTTTATTTTCATTTTGGTACATCAGGTGAACTAGATATATTTCAAATTCATGATCTTGTAATAGACATGATCCATATTATTTTTGAATAAATGTTTTCTTTTTTTAAACGCAAGTTTTCATTTCTCAGTTAATCCTTAAATAGAATTTGTGGTTATTGGCCACCCGAAGAAGTTTCCCTATACTGTATTGTTTGAGGGTTTCTGAAACAATGTATTAAATAAACGATTAGATATAATTTAATAAATGAAATTTGACTTTTTAAAAAAATTTTCATGTTAGGTTTGATTACTACTATCATATATAGATTTGATGGCTTTAATATCTGGCGAGTAGGTGTGTTTCATGTGAGGAGACAGGAACCTTAACACACACATACACATTTTTATATATATATTTTCCTGTTAGCCGAGTGTAGGTGATAAATCATAAATTGTTTTAATCGTCATTATTGACATTGAATGACAACTAGGCTTAGTTAATGGTAATCTAAGTAAGACTATTATTTGTATTATTTTCTTTTATTTACATATTAACATGATTATTTTACAGCTGTTTTAAATTTTTCTAAAATATTTTTATTTTGGATAGCAAAACTTATAAATTTTATAAAACAGTTAATATTAAGTCTGTATGACAAATGCTAAAAATTTTTTATTACCAGCTTTTTAAACATTTTTGCTCAGTGTTAATGAATTATATAGTGGACATTGTTCTATGTAGAAAGTGTTTTATGTTATAATAGATATTATTAATCCTTTGGTGACATCTGAATTCTTGTGAAAAGCTATTTATCCATTTTATATATATTTAGAGATGTTATAATACAAATATTTTGCTTCCCTTCCTCTTTTCAATTTAAGTCTGGAAAATGTAGCTTTTATTTCTGGGTGTCTGGGGTAAATTCAAAACCAGGCTTTGATGTTTAAATGATGTTTTTCGTATGGTATTTCATATTAAAACCTTCTCTTTTTTTTGTGTTTTAAAATTAAATGAGTTTTCTTTTATCAAGGATGGCATTGCTTGCCATTGTCTAGACAAAATATTTGCTATGGCAAGATTTTCACCTGGTTAATGTGAAAGTACAGTTAATCTTTAAGAAACATATATATTTATCGTAAGCTTTGTGAAATTTTAATTAACACATTTAAATGTACCAATAATAAAATAAGTTCTTTTTATGAGAAGCTGCAGCAAAATTTAAAAGCATTCTGTATTTGTATTTTCTCATTAATAAAATTTAATGTATAGACCATATGCATCTTTTTGAATACCGTGTCTCAAATTAATGGTAATGTAATAAAGATTGATATGACCAACCACATTGCGTATGTGTAACTGCTTCACTTTTAAAAAGTTTTGGCTGCTGTCCCCTCCCCCCCCCCAAAAAAAAAAATATATATACACACACACACACACACACACACACACTTGATTGTTTTTTATTACAAGCATGAAAATTTTCATAATTATGCTTGTAATAAAAAACAAGTGTGTGTATATATATTTCATTCTTATTTTTGTAGTTGTTGAACTGAACTAATGTACAGGCATTGGGCAAATATAAGTACTTTTGTGCATATCAAATTTTACAATGAAGTTGTATCTTCAATTTATTATATATATATATATATATATATATATATATATATATATATATATATTATTTAATTACTATATGGAACTCCATGTTTTTGTAAAAATTAAACTTTCAGTAGCATCCTTTTGGAAAAAGCTCAAATGCCATTTTATTTAAAATTATTTAAAACAATGTTGTATTAATTTTCTTAAACTCGATATATTTTTTTTTTCTAGGGGTATTAATATAAGATACCTTGGTAAAATAGCTGAAAGTGTCTCTGAAGAAAAAGAATTACAATATCTCTTGGTAATATTGTTTTGAAATTTCTGTATCAAAATCTGTATATATATATATATATATATATATATATATATATATATATATATATATATATATATATATAATATTTATTTATTTATTTTTATTTATTTAATGAAATAAAATTTCTTTGTAGAGGATCATTGTTTCTGAGCTTATCACAAGGGCTGCTAAGCACTTGTTTTCTCTGTACATACAAGGGGTTGAAATGATGTGTTTATCTAGTGCTGTAAGTCATTTCCTAAACTGTTTCTTCTCATCTTGTGCATCACTGCCTAGTCCAAGTTCAGACGAAGTAAGTAGTCTTTTGTTATGTTTAAGGCTGTACGTTTTGTGCATGCAGAATGTGTTAAAATGTTTATTCAGCCAATTTTGTAATAAGATTGTTGTATGGATTTCTGATTACTCTTGAAAATCTGGGGGAAAACAAATCTAAAGGACAGATCAAGGTCAATGCTTAAAATCCCCCTATATTGTATTCTCATGATAAGCCTTATTAGCCTACATGTTATTTCAAACATCGGCCGTGGGTGCCATTTTGCTATGCTTATCTGGCTAGACACTTTATTCTTAACTTTTAGTCGTAAGTTATTAGACCGCCTTATCAAAGTAATGAGCCTAGCAGCTGTTACAATCAAAAGTTCAATGAAGCCATTTTAAGCAAGGCAAACATTCACTGCTACTATGCTAATTATCAGATTAAAACTATGTATAAGATGATTAAAATAGTTTTTGAATTTGTGAATGTGATTGGAATTTTATTGATATTTTTTATAATTCTTTTTCTCAGATTTTAAATCTATTTTACTCACTCTTTTCTAATTTTATATGTGAAGAATATCAATGAATACAAAATTAAGAATAAAAATGAGTGTGAAGCAGTATAAGGAAACAATGTAGAAAAAACCCAGACCAATTGCTTTTCAGTTTGAACATAAATCTTAACTCGGTTGCTAATCGTATATTTAAATTTTTTCAGCAAATACACAACACATATGTATTTATAAAAAAAACATCACTTCAAACATATATAATATACCGCAGAAAAAAATAAAGCAGTTTTATTAGACTTGAGAAACTTAAATTCAATTAAAGGGTAAAAAAAAGTAAGATTTAAGGTAGGGCTGTTCATTTTTAAAAAATGAGCTTTGTTAATTTAAAAATAAAAGCAAAACTAATTTACATAACTGACATTACGGTATACGTAATTTTAATAAATTTAACAGCAGACACAGAAAAAGTGAA
The DNA here is from genome assembly GCA_963931845.1 of Maratus michaelseni. Lineage (NCBI taxonomy): Eukaryota > Metazoa > Arthropoda > Arachnida > Araneae > Salticidae > Maratus > Maratus michaelseni. Next base: position 255,549,719 of record OZ007591.1, read on the forward strand.
AAATAAAATCTTATTCTAATTAACAATAAAATGAGTAAAATATTTCTTCAAATTATGCTTTTCTGCACATCATAGACCAAACCAGCATCTTACCATTTCTTAAGCATAATTTGAAAATGACTTCGAAGAAAATTTTTTAAGTTTAAATGTGTTTAAGCAGGTCATAATAAATATAAATTCATCAAAAAAAATTGTAGGTTGCAATTCCTAATTTTTTATATTAATTTCATAATTCATATTATAAAATTTTCAAATTCAACGTATTTATGTTAGATTTTTTTAGTATTATAACCAAACAAAAAATTAGCATTATAATTTCAGGAAATATTAATAAAAACTGAGCTCTAAATTTTAAATGTTTTCAAGCCATTTGGATGCTATGTTTTAAAATTTGGTATCTAGGTATAGTTTGAACTGCAGATTCAAAATATCATGTCAAAATTGGGTGTTGCAATTGAAAAAAAGTTTGGTCTAGATTTGATATGTAGATGGCCCCCTAAGCAAATTTTATATACATCATTGAAAAGTAGACTTTATTTCCAATTGTTTGGTACCAGTAACTTTCTTCTACGATAATTTGTTCCAGAGTTAGTAGAGGGTGTTCACTTTCCTTTTTCCACGACTGTACATATTACATTATTAATATAAACTATGCACACATGTTATATGAAGCAGTTTCTTCATAGAGATCCGCACAGGTGAAAATTTTTAGGCTGGGGCCTGGACCAAAGTAAAAATAAATGCAATAAGTTGACTCAATTTCTAAAAGAAGTCATTATCAAATTTTCTGCCTGAATAATTGCAGAGTTTTGTCATTGCTGTTTTTAGCTTCTCAGTAAATCAAAATATTTATTTTAGAATTTGGAAATTAATCGATGACTGTCTAGATTATTTTTTATGATGGCGATTGTTCTCGATTGCAGAATTATTGCCAATCGTCCATCACTAATAATCATAATTCTTTAAAAATATCTTAAGATTTATGTTTTTAAAATATTTATTAACTTTTAATATTTTATACTGTTGTTATTTTTAACAATTGATTTCTATATTTAAAAGTTTTACTGCAGTATTTTAACTTCTTGAAGTAGGTTTGATTCTATTAAGTTGAGATTTTTGCATGTGTTTTAAATTTTGAGTTTAAACAGTTTGTCTAAACAAAACAAACTCCAATTATATTTTTAAGTTTCTGAAATCAAGATGCTTTTATAGCCCACCTCCCACAATATTCAAACTTTATTTAGTTAATTTACATTTGAAGGTTATAGCTTGATTTGAAAATGTTTGCCAGTAATGGTATTACATAAAATAAAAAAATTCATAAACTAAATGTATTAAATTAATAGAACAAAATAGTCTTACTGCCTAAACATTGAAATTTTTTCTTGCCCTCATCCTCTCCTATCAAAATTAAAAAGTATAAATGTATATGTACTTATTCCCCCTTTTTCAGTTTTAATGGTTTAGTTTCACTTTTGCATGGGTAGATGGCTACCCGCCAGTATATTACGTGTATTTTTCCTTTTTTTCATTCTAGGTTTTCCCTTATTGTCCCCTCCACCCTTCTCGCTTCCTATCATCAAGCTGCCAACATCACCAGTTATGTCTTTGAATATCCCTGAGGATAGCTGTAGTTTTAGCCAAAACTGTTGGAAGAATTTGACTTTTTACTAAGTTTTTAAAAAATAATAGTACTAGTAAGAAGGAATAAAAGCCTATGCATCTGCAGACCTCTATCTTTTATCCAAAGGATGAATATTGCCAACCCCTTTCCCTAAAATACAAAATGAAAACTTTTTATAAGATCCATTGATCCAAGCTCTAACGTCAGCGATGATCAACAAAAATAGTTTTAAAAAATGCAGGTGTAACTGAAACTGTATGTACAAAGCTGACACAACAGTCTGCTACACCTCGTTCCTTATCTATTCCTTCAAATGAGAAGCAAGACTTTGTGGCAGCCCCACCTTAACCTATTTTCCTTTCAAACATCAAGCAATCGCTCCATCACTATTTCCACTCAAACTTTAATCAGCAGCAAATTATTGCAATTGCAGAATTATTGAGCAATCTCTTGTCATATGATCAAATTTCCATGATGAAAAATAATTTAAATCTTATTTGATTTGTAGCTGGTAGGTTGTGGCAACTGGCTGGAAGAAAATCAGACTTACCAGACACATTGGCCTGTGAAATATTCTGACTTCTGCAAAGTTTGCTTCATTTTATTTCATTGTGTATAATCAAATGAAACGAAACTATACCAATTGAAATCATTTTAAAATTTAAAACAATGTTTTTATTTGAGACTGGGTTGCTTACTAGTTATTTACTCATTCGGAAGATTTGTGTGCAATCTTTTTTCTTCTACTTACTGTCTTTAATAATGTTTTATAGTGCTGTTTCATAATCTGCTTAATTTTTTCCCTATTAGCTACAAGTAAAGTACAAAAGGAAGGGAAAAAGAAAAGGGAAACAAAATCCATTAAAATTTGAAGGTATACTTTACTTTTAAATATTGTTTTGTATATGCCAAAATATTTGTTTTAATTTTATGCAAGCCAGTGTGGTCAGATTTTGCATGTAGCCGTAGAAAAAAAAATCTGTGGAAATTAGTATGCAGAACATATACTTTTAAAAATCTACAATGAACTGACCAGTCATTCAACAGTTTTTATAGCTTGACCATATTATGAAGCATTTTAACTGTCAGAATAGAGATAAATTAGGTTATCTAACCATTTTCTGTAAAAACAATTGAGTGACTGGACAGTTTGCTGCAGATTTTTGTGTTTTGTAAAAATTTCAAATAGAAATAAATTTAATAGTAGCACTGTAAAATTTTAATAAGGCAATCCATTAAATCTACATATTTTATTATATTATCTGCCTCTTATGAATGCTTATTAACAGATTAATTTTATATTTTAAATACTGTATCGGAATATTTTTTGTACAATCATATTTATTTGATAGTGTTCTTAAAATGCTTAGAAACTTGAGATAAATGTAATATTTATGCCTAAGAAAAGTTTTGGGATTTACCCCCCCCCCCCTTTAATCAACATGCAATTTTTTTAAAAACTTCTAATTTTTTAATTGATTATAGATTAATTCCTTAAAATGAAAATATATGCTAAAAGTGATAACAGTAAACATAAAGGCTACCTTAAAGACCTATTAATTTCATAAACCCAATCAGTGACATTTTCAAAATTAGTAATTATAAAACTAAATTCTCAAATTTGAAGGGTGAATTTGATAAACATCATGAGATCGGGTATCATGAAAGCATGTGTTTTAATAAAAATGATTATCTGTATGGAGTAATGTTAGTTCGCTATGATTAATTCAATACTAAACAAATGTAATATGAAAAACGTGGTCTATGATTAGGCCTATTAAGAACCACGTGGAATGGCCAATGTGATCTTAAAGTTACGACACAGTTCCGAGAGTACGCAATAACTCAGGTGAAACTCGCTGTCATCATTCTCAGAAGGTGATGGTGCATTTCCTTAGAATACCCTCAGCAAAATGTACTATATTAAAAGACCTTACCGTTACTGGTGATGAAGCTCGGACCTGACTCTTACTCAGAGGTATCAATAGAAAACACGCAGAAGACTGCACATCTAAAAAACACTCGCGATATCTAAAAGAACTCACAACAACATTCTGTGCTTTAATTTATCCTTTAATCGGATCTAGATGCAAAAGGGGAACGGCTGGTGACACGTTCCATCTCCCTAAACAGAGATAAGGACGAAGGGGAAAAGCGCACACACGACTCTCAACTGACCAGAAGCAACTGAAGATTCAATTCAAGGCGCGCGCGCTGGTCGGAGATTGGCGACGAAAAACTCGTTTGACAGGAGTACGAACGCCAAAACGGGAGCCCGTGTGAGCGCCAAAGGGCGAAATACCGGTTCAGCTGGCCGGCGCTGACTGCAGCACGCGCCAAGCGATATGCCGGGAAGAAGGGCGATGGAATGCCGATCTTTCTTCAATGGCGATCTACCGGCGGCGCGGTGAATCGAAATTAAAATAGATAATAATTAAGAATTTATCGGGGGGAGGTCAAAATACGAAGTAGTTAGCGTAGAGCGACAAACGAGGTGTCGAAATAAAGGGAATTTTAAATGCAGAACGATTAAGCTAAAGGGGAAAATGCAATTTAAAGGGAAAATTAATCAAATATTAAAGTTAGATTTTGAGCAAGGAGTGAGCCACGTGTAAACATCGATCGTAATGCGAATGTTACATCCGTTATGTGACATACACCCCCGCGAAAAGAAATTTGTAAAATTTAGAACGTTAGATGAAAATTTTGACGTTAAAAAAAATTGAATGAGAGAAAAATTTTGCAAAATTTAAAGGACGGAGAGAAACGTCACCAGGGGTTACACGGGATTACAAAAATGACTTTGACAATCAGTCGTGCCAGATAACAGAGTAAACTCAAATTAAAATATTCCTTAAGCTGTAATACATAACATCTGTAGAATCATGTATCTGAAAAGGAAATTACATTACTGTTGAATCAAGGTTTGTTGATGAAAATGCTTACAGAATGGTACATGTACCGTATTAGCCAACTTACATTTTTAAAAATCTACAGAGAAAGAAGCACATTTGCAAGAATTATAAAGCACATACTTGACCTATTTGGATGAAACATCCAGTCATTTGAAACACAAGTTACATTATACACAAATTGTAATGTATATACAACATCATGATGTAAAACAATTGATCAATTGAGAAAGCTTTCATATTAACACAAAAATAAACACAAAAATTGAAATTGACATGTCAATTATGTAGAGGAACACATTATTATCAAGCGCTTGAAAATAAATACCCCAAAACATAAAAGTAAAAAAAAAGGACAAAAAGGGGATGGGGAAGAAACTCATGAGTATTTTTAACGGGAGTGGGGACACAAATATAAAAAAAATAACTGTCACAGAGAAATATGCCAACCTTAAAAAATAGAGAAAATTCATTACTATAAAGTAATAGGTATACAAAACTTTGATATACAAGATACAACCCTTGTATACGAGTGGTCTGTATCTCGGTTTGAATTTCACATTGATTGTCACATTTTAACCACAGAATTAAAATTTAACAGAAATTAGAACACATTATAGCATAAAATTGTGAAAATATTTTTTTTTTTTTTTAAAGATTATGATAAATTAATTTACACAGTTACTCACTAGCTTTATAACAACAGATGCATATCAGGAACCACATCAACAGGGATTCACCAGCAGCTGAAACAAAGAACCATGTTAGGAGTGCATACTTTTAATTTGTGAACTCGTTAAAGGATATGAGAAAGTTCTTTCATACACAAGTAAGAGTTCAGAAATTTATATTGAAGAGAGAGTTCTCTTGTAAACACACACAAAGTTCTTTCGTGAATAATCACAAAGTTCAAAAAAAAGTTTATCACTGAGAAAGTCGAAAACACCTGTCAAGTGTTTGTGGATCAGCAAGGAAGAATGAGACATCACAGTCTGTCAGAACTTGCACACTCTGCCAGCAGAGGGTAACAATGTTGGAATTCCATTCAAGTAAGATGACTAGTCAGATGACAGGATGCTTATCACTTTCTTTTAGCTGAAGTCGACGAGCCATAGAACTTGGGTTGACGATTTCTCAGGTTGTACTCAGATATAACAGGAGGGGCTTGCTTCGACCGCGTAGCTGGACGACTTCGCTGATTATCAGGTAAGATAGTGGGTAATGAAGTGTCTGGAGACTCAGGACGAGGATCAGAAACACTTGGCTGCGGTGACTCGCTGTTGAACTTGTTGTTGTCTGATGGAACACTGACACTAGGAACTTTTGAAGAAACATTAAGAGAGGATGAGGGTGAGACATCATCAATTTCAATACTGGCATCTGCAGTGGCAGGTGGAGTATTCACAGGGCATGTTCTGTGAGCTGGACGAAGTCTATTGATATGGACTTGATTGACTGGAGCATGCAAGTCTTCTAGAAATTGAATTTTTACGATAACATCAGATATCTTTTCTATTATTCTGTATGGGCCTTTCCACTGGACCCTGAATCTATTTTTTTCTGATAGGTAAACTATATCATTAATTTGGAATTTTCTTAGTTTTGCCTTAAGATGCTGTTTACTGTTTTGTAGCTTTTGAAAATTAAGTAAGTTCTCATGGATCTGTTGGTATAGGTGGTTTAAGTTTTGGCTTAACGTGTAGTAATCTGCATCGACATCTAATCTTGTGTAGGATGCTGAGGGAAAAAATGTATCAGTGATACCAGAAAGAGCACGTCCAAAGTGAACCCGATTAGGAGATGCTTGAATAGTAGAATGAAAGGTATTATTGTAAATTGATTGATGAATTAGGAGTGCATTATGGAAAGAATACCCATCTTGCATTAGGGCTTTGATGGTTGATTTTATAGAGGTGTTAATGCGTTCTGAAACCGCATTCGCCTGTGGGTGTGCTACTGTCGTATGACGGAGTTTGACACCAATCATCTTGTTGAATTCATCAAAAATGCTTGCAGTGAACTGTTTTCCATGGTCAGCCAAAATTAGTTCCGGTCTGCCGAATGTGCAGATGTAATCAAATATTGCCTTAACCGCATTCATTGCTGTGATATTTCTGATGGGGTACAATTTAAGATGTTTAGTAAAATGATCTATTGCAGTTAAAATGTGTAATCCGTTGTCAAATGGACCTACAAAGTCGAGAGATAAAAGTTGACCTGGTCTGTCAGGAATTTGAGAATTTTGAAACGGGGCTTGGGCGATTCTTTGTGGTTTTGATGTGATGCAAGTTGTGCACGCATTGACAAAGCTTACTACATCTCTAAACATTCCCTTCCAATAAAATTTTTCAGCAATGTTTTTGTAGGTCTTCTCAATGCCCAGATGCGACAAGTGATGAATTTTAATACATTTATTTTGTAAAGATTTAGGTAAAACAATTTGAAAAGTTGATGTAGTATGATTTCTGGATTCTCTAACGTTAATAAAATAAAGCAAATTTGTATGAGGACAAATAAAGAATCTCTTTTGTTTATGAGCCATGTTGTTCTTAATGATATCTTCGATTATTTTATATGTTGATTTATCTTTAAGTTGTTCAAGGAAAATGGTATCAATTGAAATTTCTAAAGGAGTATCTTGCGGTGTGTTACAATTAAGATCTGGAGAAGAAAGAGGCTGAGATAATGCATTTACAGTGTCTGCTTGATTACAAACAACTGGAAGGATTTGCTCTGAAGAAAGAAGAGATGGATCAGAATTTAAGTCTGATGAATGATTTTCTGTTGGGGTTCTTGAGAAGAAATCGGCAAGGACGTTTTGTTTGCCTGGGATGTGATGAAAAGTATAAGTGTATTGTCCAAGATCTATAAGCCAACGTGTTACAATATTTGCAGGAGAAGTAGTTTTATGATAAAATTTTAGTGGTTTACTGTCAGATAGAATATAAAAGTGTCGAGCATACAAGATATTACGGAAAGCATTGATACCTTTTACAATTGCCATGAGCTCAAGCTTTATGGGTGGATAATTCTTCTCTGCTCCCCGAAGAGATTTGGAGAAGTAGGCCACAGGTAAAAGTTGATCTTTACTATTTTTCTGCATTAAAATTGCACTTATGGCGACTAGGGAGGCATCTGTATTCAAAAAGAACGGCAAGTTATAATCAGGCTGCTGTAGAAAAGGCTCATTAAAAAAAATCTTCTGAAGTTTGTGGAAAGCTTCTTGTTGTTGCGGACCCCATGTAAAACATACTTTTGGTGAAGTGAGAGCAACAAGTGGCTCAGAAATCTCTGCAAATTTAGGTATTAAAGATCTGTAAAACCCACATAATCCAAGGAATTTTTTTATGTGGCGTTTTGTTTTAGGCTCAGGAAAGGCATTTATCTTCTGAATATTTGATGATATAGGCTTAATTTGATTATTCTGTATGTTGAAGCCCAGAAAGTTAACGACAGATCTATGGAAGTTACATTTAGCGAAATTTAATGTTAAGTTATGCTGTTTGAAAACTTGAAGTAACTTCTCAATTTTCTTCAACATTTCTTCAAAGGAATTAGCTGCAACTATCCAGTCGTCCTGATAGACTGCAACGCCTGGGAGATTAATTTCTTCTTTTATAGAATCTGCCATTCCTTGAAAATGGCTTGCAGCCGTCTTAAGACCAGGTGGGGTTCTCATGAACATAAACGTTCCCCATTGCGTGGTAAAGCTAAGTTTATCTCTATATTCTTCTGGGAGGTCAAGTTGGAAATATGCTGAAGGCATGTCAAGTGTTGTAAAAAATTTATAATTAGCTAAGTCATTAATTATGTTCTGTATCTTAGGTAGAGGGTAACAAGAATGCATTATTACGGTATTTAAGAGTCTGAGGTCAAGTGCAATCCGATATTTTTGCTTGCCGCTACCATCATCTTTCTTTTTAACGAGAAGCATCGGGCAGGCCCAAGTGGCAACATTTTTCTTGATAATTCCTGCTTCTACTAGTTCATCGAGCTGTTTTTTTGCTTCAGCTTGCAGGGCTTGGGGAATAGGGAATGGCAATGCCTTAATGGGATAATTGCTTGAGAAACGAATTTCGGGTTTCACCTTGTCTGTGTGACCAAGGGTTGAGAGAGATGAAGAGAAACATTGAAAATAGTTAGCTAATGTTGCTTTTAATTTAATTTGTTGATCTTGACTTAAATGGTTAAGATTTATTTCGGCTTTTACAAACTCTTCTTTTCGAAGATTGATCACATCTGATGAGGCTTGAATTAAATTGATGCATTCATCAGATGTTGGTGGAGGAATTTGAACTAGGTGGTTTACTTTGTCATGAATGACTGTTTTTATGTCATCAATTAATTCGAGACTCCCAATGTTTGTGTCCTTGTTGAGGTGGGTAGTCTGATCAGTTAAATTTTCTATGAAGATATGAAAGATGAATTCTTTAGGTGGGGGGGTTGGTTTCGGGGATGTGGTTGGTAGTGACAGTGAGTTGCAACTGGTCAGTTGAGTCATAGACGTACGAAAAAATTGCATCATGAATATTTAAATTATTGTTCTTAGAACTTGATGAGAAAATTAAGTCCTTGTTTAAAAATGAAGAGGGCAATAACGAGCAGACTTGTACATACGTGCTGTCATTTGGAAGTAAAGTTAGTTTTCTTTTAATTCTAACTTGAGTTTTGTCATCGATTACTTTAACTTTTAGCATTGAGGCAGGAATGAAAGGTTTTGCATTAAGAAGTTTAGACCAGTCAGTTGGTTTTGTATTGTTACCTTGACTGACTTTCGAATTAATATTGATAGAGTTATTTACGAATAATTGGTTAATGAATTTACTTGACTTGTTTTTACTGTTTGTAAAATATACATATTCATTGGCAATCTTGCAACATTCTAAACCAGGAAAAATGTTCAGATTGTGCTTCGCAATGAAGTCATACCCCAAGATTCCAGAAAAAGAAGAATTTTTGTTAAATTTAAATAGATACATCGGGTGCCGAAAGTGCATTGCACAAATTTTAAAAGATGCATCAATACAGCCATCAAATTGGACATCTGAATTTATGGTGGAAATGCTTACAGTTCTTGACAGAAAATTATATTTGAAACAATTTTTAAAGTTGTGAAAAATATCTTTAGACAGAAGAGAGACTGAGCTGCCAGTATCAATTAGAAATTTAATTTGCTCAGTTCCAAAGGACAACTCAATAATGGGAATAGATGGGTGCGAGATATTTACATTAGCTACAAGTTCTTTGATTGTAGTGGTAGGCAAAGAGTTATCACAACAGTTGTGTATAGGAAGATTACTTGAGAGTGCATTAGAGTCAATTACTTGAGGAAAAGAATCAGTTTGAGTAGAGGAATTTGCTGGATGGCTGACGGAATGAGAACAAGCTCCAGCAGGCGGGTTCTCTATGACCCGTTTGGGTGATTTGTAATAGAGGTGCTGAAGACTGATGTTGAGATCTGTTATGAATTACGAAGGATGCAAATGCACAATCTTTAGCTGTGTGACCAAAGCATTGGCAAAATTGGCAGGAATCAGTGCATTGGGAGGTGTTACGAGAAGTACTTTGCTGATGTGACGATGGCCTGCCTCTAAAAAAATTACGTGGACGTTGAAATTTATTATTGTTAAAATGTCTATTGAACGGTCTTCTTCGAAAAGTGCCATGTTTGTTCGGCCGGAAGTTTTTGTGCTTGGACTGGGATGGGATGCGGGCAAGGTTATCAACTGTGGACTGGAGGGCGTCAAGTCTTTTATCAATAGCGTTAATGGTTTCGGGATGCGGGTTAGAAAGCAGGTTATTTTGAATGGAGCATTGTTGCAGCAATGTGACTTTAGCAACAGCAGCATCAAATGTATCTATGGCATCCTGGAGAATGGTGGTTCTAATATTGTCGGGTAGAATTGTAATTAGTTTAGTGAATTTTATCTGCTTTAGTATATCATCGGTCATATTAGGATAAACTCTGCGTGCAATAATGTTGATACGGTGAATTAAGTGAGGAATTTTTTCATCTGGCAACATGACGAGTGACTCCAGGTCATGAATGTGCTGCACCACAGAAGAAGTTTGAAAAAAGGCTGAGAGTCTGTTAAATAGATCAGTGGTGGAGGTAAAAGGCTCTGCTTCCTGTGCTTCTCTAAGATATTGGAGAGCTTTACCATCGAGATTACTCCTGGCAAACATAAGAGTGACAGCATCCGACCATTTAAATATGTTGGCCATGTCAACAATTTGTTGTTTGAAAAAATTTAAATGCTCCGGAGTTCCATCAAATTTAATGATGTGAATAGCTGACGGATTCAAGTTAGCCGAAGAAGCCATTTCTTGCGTGCTAAGTGAATTATTTTGTCTATTTAAATTAGTAGTAATGGGCAACAAATTAGGCATAGAAGGGGGTGGAAAAGTGTCAACAGTACTGGTGCTGGGTGTAGAGATACTACTAGCAGGCTGCTCAGTTGATGTAGCATTATTACGGCGGGAACGAGTGTTATGTTTCATGTTTAAGATTTATTAGATGCAATTATTAGGATTTAATGACAAAAATTGGATATAGCAGTGGAAAAGCAAAAGAAATGTAGATTGACAATAGCTAAAAATGATTTTTCAATAAGATGATTTCATGAAATTATGCTGATGATTTCATTAAAATATGTTGATGATTTTTCTTTAAAATTGATGATAAGTTAAAATTCATAAATAGTTTGACATGCACACTTAAAATAAAATACACATTAAAATTAAAAAGATCGTTTTACGATCGTTCCACATGACGTCACTATCAAAAACAGGTTGTATAATAAAATTAAAACTTCGTTTAAAGATCGTTCCACATGATGTCACTGTCAAAATTTGAGAACAATTTCATCTATTGGTTACTTGCAAAACGATATTCTTCATCTGTTTTATTTACTTTTCATTTTAGATACTTCAAAGTTGCTTAATATTGTTAAGTATGCCTAAGTACAGTCTTGTACATGCGAACTTTCAATTTAAAATAAATTATCTTCAAAGTTACTTTAAAAATTTTAAGTTCACCATGAGAATGAATTACGACCTGTCAAAAGGCACCACTTATGGAGTAATGTTAGTTCGCTATGATTAATTCAATACTAAACAAATGTAATATGAAAAACGTGGTCTATGATTAGGCCTATTAAGAACCACGTGGAATGGCCAATGTGATCTTAAAGTTACGACACAGTTCCGAGAGTACGCAATAACTCAGGTGAAACTCGCTGTCATCATTCTCAGAAGGTGATGGTGCATTTCCTTAGAATACCCTCAGCAAAATGTACTATATTAAAAGACCTTACCGTTACTGGTGATGAAGCTCGGACCTGACTCTTACTCAGAGGTATCAATAGAAAACACGCAGAAGACTGCACATCTAAAAAACACACTCGCGATATCTAAAAGAACTCACAACAACATTCTGTGCTTTAATTTATCCTTTAATCGGATCTAGATGCAAAAGGGGAACGGCTGGTGACACGTTCCATCTCCCTAAACAGAGATAAGGACGAAGGGGAAAAGCGCACACACGACTCTCAACTGACCAGAAGCAACTGAAGATTCAATTAAAGGCGCGCGCGCTGGTCGGAGATTGGCGACAAAAAACTCGTTTGACAGGAGTACGAACGCCAAAACGGGAGCCCGTGTGAGCGCCAAAGGGCGAAATACCGGTTCAGCTGGCCGGCGCTGACTGCAGCACGCGCCAAGCGATATGCCGGGAAGAAGGGCGATGGAATGCCGATCTTTCTTCAATGGCGATCTACCGGCGGCGCGGTGAATCGAAATTAAAATAGATAATAATTAAGAATTTATCGGGGGGAGGTCAAAATACGAAGTAGTTAGCGTAGAGCGACAAACGAGGTGTCGAAATAAAGGGAATTTTAAATGCAGAACGATTAAGCTAAAGGGGAAAATGCAATTTAAAGGGAAAATTAATCAAATATTAAAGTTAGATTTTGAGCAAGGAGTGAGCCACGTGTAAACATCGATCGTAATGCGAATGTTACATCCGTTATGTGACAATCTGTAAATGGGATTTTATTTTTAAATTTGTGAATCTCTCACCAAACTCGAGGTAACTCAAAGGAGGCTGATTTATTGCATATGCTCTCGCTGCACTATTCTATTTAATCATGGATAATGGATGGGAAATAAAATCTTGATTGATAAATTATTTTACTATTTCTAAAATTAACCTATAAAGGCTCTGTTTTATGTAGCCGGGCTAAAGCTGTTGTTTTCTTGCTGTATTTTATATCTGCTATATATTCTTATCCTCCGTGAATCAATTGAAATTTATGTTGCAAAGAGAGCATAAGCAATGTATCGGCCTCATTTGAATTAGCTAGAATTTGGTGCAAGATGCATAAATTTAAAAATAAGATAAAATAAATCACATTTACAGACAATTTTATTTAAAGCATCTGCTTTCATAGTACCTGATATCGCATGATGTTTATAAAGTTCAACTTTCAAATTTTTGTGATTTATAGTTTATTTTATCACGACTGATTTTGAGAATGTCTCAGATTATGTGTACAAAGCTAGTAGGTCTGTTTATTAAGATTTTAAAGCCTTTGTTTGCTGTCATTACTTTTAACATTTTTATTTTAATGATACTAAGTGTGTTTCTTAAACTTCTATAGATTATTCCTGTTTGTTCAGAAAAGTTTCATATGTATTTAACAGGCAGGAAATGCATTTTTATTTCAACAATTTTCAGAATAAGTGACTTTTATTGCGAGAACAATGATTGAGAGAATTTTGAAATCTTTAATATTAAATCTTTATTAGAATTCTTACTGCAATTCTTTATAAAGAACTAGAAATTTTGAGAATATTGAATGTGTACAATTTTATATAGGTTAGTTCAAAACACTGAAACAATATATTATTTTAGTAGGTTTAGATTTATCTATACCAGCATTCTTAAACTGTGATCTGCTGACCCACAGGGTGTCCATGAGCTTACAGCCAGGGTTCCCAATGTTGAATTCGGACTTCTTACTTCGGGAGGAATTTCTGTAGCTCTGGAGGAGGGAGGGGGGGGGGATTTGCAGGTCAAGAACTTCTAGACTATTAATATGCATAAAACCCCAAATTTTTCAGGGGAGACATTTCAGTACTCTGCTGGTAGAATATGTATGAAAATGTTGAGAACTGATTGAACATGTAAAAAATCAGCCTCCCCCTCCCTTTTTGCATTGCAACTGGATGAGCATTCGAACATTTCTAAAAATGGAAGTTTGAAAGTTTTCATTATAAATTTGATGGTAAGATATGACTTTTTTGTTTGTAAATCCCTTCCAACTCGCATAAGTGCAGTACTATTCATATGTTTAAACAGTTTCAAACTAGAAAAAGAAATACTCTTTTGCGATGTGTCTGAATAAGTACAGATGAGGCTCGAGCTATGAGTGGAACTTTTGATAGTTCAATCAACTTGGTTAAAGCTAAAGCACCACTTCTAGTTTGGACACACTGCTGTGTATTCACTGCAAGTCACTGGTTGCCAAAGAATGCTTGGAGATTTGAAGACATTAAATAAAATTGTTTCAGCAGTAAATTTTATCAAGACTCATCCATTGAATTCACAACTTTTTAAAATGTGCAAAGAAATTGGAGTAAACACAAACAGGTAGTTTTACATACAGAAATTAGGTGGCTGTCACGAGGATTAAATTGCATTTTTGAACTGTGCGATGCAGCAAGACTGCTTTTAATAGACTCTCAAATTTCATTTAAAAGATCATTTCAATGTTTGCTCCTGGCTTGTCAAGCGGTGTATTTGACGGTTATTTTTAATTTTCTGAGTGTGTTGAATTTAAGCTTACAAGGAACTTTAGTACACATTTTCAAAGCCCAGAGCAAAGTAAAATCAGCAATAAAAAAAAAAAAAAAAAAATTGATTTGTGGGCAAATAGACTTGTAAATAAGGGGTTGTGGCAAGAAAGTGCCAACCTACATTTTTGGTGAAATAAATGTAACACTGTAATCTGTTGCTTAATATTGTAAATTATAATATTCTACATACAATTTGTTTCTAATGTCACTTGGTGTCAGCATATGTCCCAGGTTTTGTTTTTGCCCTAGATGTTTATGCCCCCAATGAAGATAACTAATTTATAAGAAAAAGTAATAGTAATATCATTTAAAGTCATCCCATATTGTTACTAAGAATATCTCAAATGTTACTAAGACATTGGCGAAAAAACTTTGATTAAATACTCAAATCAAGATGTATAATAAATTTTCCAATTGAAATATCTCAGAAGTTCAAAAATGTGGCTTAGCACTCTCTTGCCCCGATTGTCATAATGATTTATGCCATTTTTTTCTTTTTCAAAAATTTCCCACCATTTAGTTATTTAAAAATTACTCTTCTTGGAAATTAAACTCTTCCAGATTTAATATTCACATTAATCTTTTATTCACAACGCATCCTATTTAGATCACGCTAAAATTTAACTTAAATAACATAAATTAACTTCGTTTGTCTGCAAAGAACCTGAACTACTTTGTTCAACTTAATTTTGAATTATTTGTAATTTAAATTAATATTTTTTACTTTTATTTCTATTTTAAAATAGTATTGAGAATGTCAGCATTCATTACATGCTTTTCCCCCCTTCCAAAACGTAATTTTCCCATAACGTAAATCTTAAATTTCAAACTTCTTTTTATTCTAATTCTCAGGCCAAAGCATCCGTTTTTGGTTTTTCATCCCTAGCCATCTTGAAGTGTGAGTGACAGGAGTTCTTCAGCGACCATCCCTCAAGGACACATCATTTAGGGTTGCCGAGAACGCTATCGTCGGCGCGATGCTCCGGACAGCTGCGTTGCCGCATTGGGCGAATTATCGCTCAGACGTTCCAAGCTGTGGACACTGTCAGGAGTAAACGCCAAGCGATGGAATGGGATGGGTTTGGCAGGGAATTTCGGTTTTCTTTTTCCCGCGCGCTTGACAGTCAGTGATGTGTTAGATCTCAGGGAAAGAAGATGCTCTTCCTGATGAGAGAAATTCAGTTTTTTTTTATATCCCTTATTTAAAGCTTAAACTATTTAATACTAACGTACTTAAATGAAATTATGCTCCAGTATATTTTATCCCTTGGGCATATAGCCTAAAACTAATAATTATTAAATTCTTTGAAGGTGTTCACTTAAAAATTAGTTTGATTTTTTTATCAAGTTTCGGAGTCTGTTAATTAGGTATCAAATCACCACAATGCCAAAGATATGATGTACCATTACCTAGGTAAACATCCTTCATCCCTATCATCCGAATTCATAAAACAGGTATGTTTTTTTTGCTTCATTATATTACTAATGAACTAATGCACACTAGCGAGACTACACTCAAGAACCTGGTGTAAAGTTGTAAGAAGTTTATATAGTAATGTCCATTTTTCAAAATGACTCTTATACCAACTCTTAACTAGTAAAACTATTGCTACAATGAAAAAATAGGAATAAAAGTAAAAAATATTAATTTAAAGTACAAATAATTCAAAATTAAGTTGAACAAAGTAGTTCAGGTTCTTTGCAGACAAACGAAGTTAATTTATGTTATTTAAGTTAAATTTTAGCGTGATCTAAATAGGATGCGTTGTGAATAAAAGATTAATGTGAATATTAAATCTGGAAGAGTTTAATTTCCAAGAAGAGTAATTTTTAAATAACTAAATGGTGGGAAATTTTTGAAAAAGAAAAAAATGGCATAAATCATTATGACACCGATTCCCCCCTCCTCAAATGACATTTGAATCATTCCCAACATATCATTAGATTTCTTACAAACATTTGGTAATACCATTCTCACTGATATATTGAAGAAAAAAAAATAAAATTATACACCTGAAGCACATGAAAGAATTTTTTAGACTTTATTTTCCTCCCTCGAAGTCTGAAAATAAATAAATGAATGAACGATCCATTTCATTTCCTTGATGCACTTCGTGGAACAATATGCGGAATTATCATGCGAGGGTTCCATGAATATGGCTTTCAAGGTTTTGAAAAATTGCTTCTCTTCTGCACTTCATATTTGTGTGAATAAACATTTTCCAGCCTTGGGTACATGAAAAACTGTAGAAATTGACGAAATGTCAAACCAGAATTAAACATTTAATCAGATATTGTACATCAAAATAGCAAAAGATAAGCAGCATAATTCTAGTATGCTGCAGATAATAGTAGTATGTATATTTTAACTGTCTTGAAATGTATAATTATTTTTCTTTATTAATGCAGCTGATTTTTCCAAAACCATTAACTAAATATAGAACATGTGTAATGAAAAATAAGTAAGGTATATACATTAAAATAATTTCCTATCTTAAGATTTTTGGGGGAGGGGGGGTCTTCTGAAATGCATATTGCATCAAAGGGGGTCAGCAAGATATCAAAGTTTAATTCTGCACTTTGACAAAAAATAACTCAGAATTTTAAAGTACAGAAAAGCAATATAACACCCACTTAAAGTGTGTACATTTTATTTTTAAATGATGCTTTGTTTTTTAAAAATATAAATATTGTTGGGCCCTTGGTATGAGTTTAGTTTGGAAGGTTTTCATTTAAAAGTATAAATTCTTACGAAATCGTCTTAAAGATATGAAGTCTCATAAATTTGAGGTTTATTTAAGATTATTATTATGGATCCGAGCAACACCGGACGGCTCAGCAAGTGTCGCGTTACAACGTGACAGTCCATAAAATGGTTTGTTTGCCTATAGCTTTACCATAGCTGCTAGCCTTCAGTTTTTTTCTAATAAAAAAACATACCATAAAATTTATTTTATGGTTACTTATATAATAATTAGTTATAAGTAACAAGTTAATTATTTAATAATTTAATTTGTTTCTTTGTAGTACTTATTTCATTTCTTAAGAAAAAATTCTGTTTCAAAGTGTTTTGTTTTAATTCAAATAAACACTGGAAAGATGGCAGCTATACTTTACTGTTTTGTTTGATGGACAACCTAAACTTTAATTGATATCAGGGATGACTATATTCCAGTTATATACAGATTTATTTTTTTCCCCCCGATTCAAAACTGGTTTTGTAGTTTTCAATTTATTCTAGTTTTGATAATAAAACATTCATATATATGTCACAATCTTCAGTATTTATTGTATCAATTTTATATAATCAATAATGAAAGTACATTTTAAAACTTTCAGCCACCCTTAAAAATGTTAAACGTAAATGATACATACCAACTATGATGACATATCTTCATTGTTATAAGATGAAAAAAAAAATCAGGGGTGGCTGGAGAACTTTAAATTGGCATAAGTTAATACCTTCCAATAAAAGTATTGCATTTCAAAAATTTTTAAATATATTATACCATTTGCTTATTGCATTTTATTTATAGAGTATGTGGAACATAAATTATTTTTTGTGTATGTATTTTTATATGTTGAATTAAATTTTACAATATGTTTAGTTTATTGTAGTTAAACTTTTTTTAGTTATATTTTAATTGTAATGATGTAGCACAGTTAAGTTTAAACTTTAATTTTACTGCAGTTACATTGTTTAATAGATGAAATCTCTCTTCTTTCTATATTGCAAATGTTTGATGTATCTATGTAAATTTGAAGTTGTTTCTGTATTATTCAGCTCATTTTCATGCTTGTCATAATTTTTGTATCATTGTTACATAATGTAAATTTATCATTAACAAAGACTTCGTGTATGTGAAAACTTGACATTATTATAAAAAATGTTTGTTCTTGTAGATAACAATGAATGGACTCTTCTTACTCCTAAAACATTCTGGGCTAATTTGCGTAATGAGCTGCTGTCATATTATGGATGGGAATTACCATGCGATTCTATAGACAATTTCGTTGAAAAATATTCACTCCATAAACTGACTGTTCTTAGAAGCTTTTGCATAAAAACTGGAATACAATTATTATTAAGAGATTATAATTTTGATCATAAAACAAAACCTGCATTAAATGAAGATGAGATCTTAAACATTTTTCCAGTAGTAAAGCATATCAATCCAAAAGTAAGTTATTAAATGCTTGTAAATTATAAATTATGTATAAAACTTTAATTTTTTTATTTTATTATTTTGGTATTCTATGGATTTATATTCTGTAATGTATATTCTAATTTCTCTCATGCTATTTTTCATTTATAATCATATGATTGTTATTCTTACTGAGCTAATATTTGTGAAAAGTTTTTAATTTTTAAATGAATAGAAAGTAAATATAATAAACTACTAAAAAATTGTGTGCCAAGGAATTGCATGCATAATGGAGAATAAAATATTTTTCCTTAAATAGGGACAGTTGACAAGGCTTGGCAGAGCAGTTTATGAGTTTCAAACTGTCTGAAATTTTACAAGCCCAAATTATTCATTTAAAAAAAAAAAAAAAAAAAAAAAAAAAAAAATTCCCAAAGAAAAGAGTGGACTAACATATTGTTCTATAAATTATGCAATTGCATGAAATACATTCAAATTACATCTATCACATACTGTATTAAAATTTAAAACTGAAATCCCTCCTGAAGTATTTTTCTGGATATGGCACAGGCAGTTGATTTCAAATTAAGCTATAGATTATTACAAATCAAATTTAATGTGTTATCACAAAAGTTGACTTTTCTTTCTTACCACATGATTCTATGGAAAGTGTTTTTATGTTATTAATTTGTCAATATTATGTAAATTGAATTGTAATCTGAATTGTATTGCAAATTTGATTTAGAAAAACTTTGATATTATAAGTATTTTAAGAAGTATTGGTTATTTTGTTTCCATATTGTTTTAAATCTTATGAATGTATTTGTTCCCAACTACAGGTTAAATGCAATCCTTACTTTCTAGGCCACAGATGCATACAATTTTTATACAACAGGCCAAAATAAAATACAACAAGGTTATCTTAAAGAAGGATATGAATTGATTACTGAAGCCTTGAATTTATTAAATAATGTCTATGGTGTAATGCACCCTGAAATTGCTCAATGTTTGAGAATGCTAGCCCGACTTAATTATATTATGGGAGAACATGCAGAGGTAAGTGATGCTTTCGTATTGTGTTAATATAATTTCATATACCTCTTAACATTTCATATTTAGTATGTGTTTTAAAAACAATACATCTCTTTAATTCCATGTTATATTCTTTTTTATCCTAAGCTAATGTATACAAACATTTCTTTCATTTATCTGAGAGAAAGAATTGAATCTACTAAATTGTCTAACTTCATAATTCATTTTGGTACTTTTAAACTATGTTTTGACACTTCTGTGATCAGGAAAAAATAATTCTTGTATAAATTACTGAATTAACAATATTTGTTTCACCTGTAGCATTCATAATCATTCTAAGATTAGCAAGTATTTAGATGTTAAGTAGTTTGTTTGAATATTGTATAAATTACTGAATTAACAATATTTGTTTCACCTGTAGCATTCATAATCATTCTACAATTAGCAAGTATTTAGATGTTAAGTAGTTTGTTTGAATTTGAATATTCTGCCTTCTTGACCAATATATTTAGCCACATTTTAACTAAATTAATAATTATAAAAAATAGGCTTATGAAAGACACTTTATTAAGACTTATGTTGCAGACTATAAAAATGACAGCATGAATTTGAAATTTAATTTTTTTTTTCTTTTTAAATCTAAAATAAAGGTTTGACTGTTGGAAAAATTATAACTTTCACTTCTGCTTAAAAAAAATTTCAAGACTTTTTAATGAGATAAATTTTTCTCCTCTTTCCACTGTCTCATAATGTCCAACTAATATTGAGGCCTGCTTTAAACATTGTTACAAATATCTGCTGTCTAGCAGTCCCAGTGGTGGTGCTGTTGATGATTGTGATAAACAGCAACTATTATTTCTATGATTATTTGCAATCTAATAAAACATATTAACTTTTCTGTAAAAATAAGTTAATTTACCCTTAATTTGCATATTTTATTCTTTTAATCAAGCTTTCTTTTTTTTTTCTTAATACAAATGTCCTTGTTTCTGTCCACACATATGCATGTCATGAGTTTTTTCTTTTTTCTAAAGATTGGTGCATTTTGAGAAAGAGTGAGAGGGGGCTAGTAGTAACGTGTGTGTATATAGTAAAACATTTGTTAAGAATTTCATTAATTGTATTGTGTATAATTTTAAGAGAAAATGCTTTACTTTATAGTACTAGCTGACCTGCCTGGCTTTGTCCAGGCCCATAATAATCTTAAATAACTCAAATTTGTTTGGTATTTTATATATTAACTTGATTTTGTGTGAATTTATATTTTTTATTAGAAAATTCATGAAAAAATATTTAGTGGTGAAAGCGCTTGTAAGAAGATATTTTCTTGTTGTTAGTATATGTAAAATTAACATACAAATGTCTATTTTTTTTCACTCCTTTGACTACTCCTGACCCCTGAAGTTTGTAATTAAGTTAAGATTTTTGTTTTTATTAAAATATATTATGTATTGAATTAATAAAATCTTTTCCTTATAGGCCATGGCGTTTCAACAAAAAGCAGTTTTAATGAGTGAAAGAGTCAATGGAATTGACCATCCGTACACAATCTCTGAATATGTGAGTACAACTTTCTATGTTTATTTTGGACAATTAATCATTTTCTAGATAAATAACTTCTATCCTTATTTATTTTTTTCCCTTCTAGACTCATTTAGCTTTATATTGCTTTGCTAATTCTCAAATCACTACTGCCTTGAAGCTATTGTATCGTGCAAGATACTTAACTCTATTAGTCTGTGGTGAGAATCATCCTGAAATGGCTGTTCTTGATGTAAGTATTGCAATTTTTGTATAAAAGTACAATTTTATTATAGATTTTTTAAATATGTTTAATGGATGAAATATAACTTTTTAAAAATATTTAATTTTAATAGCGATTGATTAGTAATAAAACAAGTTTGACTCTACTCCACAAATTAAAACTTTATTACAGTCATAGATGTACATAGACATCAACATTAACTAGCACCTTTTGCAATATTTGGGGAGAATCTTTGATTGACATAAACTCTCATGGCATGTGTGCTAGAATGTGCTAAATACATTTTTAATACAGTCAAACCTCGTTAACACGAAATCTCTTAATGTGAAATTTCGCTTAACACGAAATAACACTGAGGTTCCGTCAAATGAGTCTGAAAATCAATGTTAATTACTTCGTTTAACACGAAATAGAATTTCGGAAAATCCCGCTTAAGGCGAAACTTTTTTTGCTGTAAAGTCAAAACATAATTCCTTACGCAATATTTTCGATATTTCAAACTTACATGTCACATTCTCTTATTAAAAATGGAATTTTCTCATGGTTTGACAAAGATCGAAAGTGGAAAAGGGTTTCAGAAAAGCGTGAAATACCGAATTCCTGACTATTCCTTGCTTTTCTTTGATCTCTGATATGCGCAAGTGTTCCTACATTAACCATATTAGCTATAGATCAGGCACAATGAAAGTTTGGGTGAAGGAATTTTTTTTTTTTTAAAAGTGATTGTTCCATTACTCGGTTGACTGTATTGATGGTGACATAAAGCATAAACCGGGTTTCCGAATTTCCTTATCTGTGAGTGAAAGAAGTGACTAACATAATTTCAACTCTGTTCGCATTTGCTCTGTAGAATTCTGTGAAAGATGAGTCGAAAACAGCAAGCTGCATCTTTTAGAAACCATAAGCAAAAGATTTTAAATGAAGTCAGCTGTTATGATACGAACATAACATCTGCTTTTTTATTATTATTAAAATTTATTTATGCTAAATTAATTTATTATTAAATTTAAATAATTTATTTCCCATTTTTAATTAATTCCCATTTTCTAAATTTATTTTAATTTGATCGGCAACCATAACGCTAAATTCTGTATTCTTTTAATAGTAAACAAACACCATCTTTAATTCAATCAGCGGTTGCCAATTATATTTTAACTTCTTCCTTCATAGCACTAGCTTTAGCGATCGCAAACTTGCGTTGCGAGTCGTTCTTTAAAATTTTTAAGCATTCCCCTGTGGCATCGTTTTCGGAGAGATTTGAACGGCGTAACAGCGTGGAGTCTTCCGATTGGCTAGGGAGTTTTGGCGCGCGAACGTCGACTTAGGCGTTAGTGTCGGAGGACTCTCTCTCTTTCTGCTTTGGACGTAGAGGTGTCAACAAGGATATCTCGACGCTCCACAAATAAATTTTTTCATCAAATATAGACTTGGACTATACGGGTTCAGGTCTATTCCTTATAAATAGATCAATAAATATTTTATAATAGTAAATTAATTTATACATTCATTAATCCATTCAAAATGAGGTTATTCATGTAAAGATAGTTGATGTGAAACGATGTTGAATCCAAAAGGCAGACGTAGATCCATCATTGTTCTATTCAGACAAATGCTACACATTGCTGCTGATGGCCATTTCTTTCGATCATCATGAAATCCATACCAAAGATGACAGCCATGGTAAGGTTGAATTTTCTCCAGTATATTTAGTGTACAGATTTGGCAGAGTCATGTTGCTCCGAGGTTCTGCTCTATTTCAAAGAGAAAAATTTAGTACCCTCGGGAAGGATCTATCCAGTTACCAGAAACATACCTTTTATCATCTACCTTCATAGTATGAGAACTGTATCTCCAAGGTATAAATTGTGTTCATTTTGTTGGAACTGTTTCCACAAATCGATATACCTTTTTCATCTATCTTCATCGATTCAGAACTGTATCTTCAAAACTTTACTTGAGTTTATTGGATTGGAACGATTTCCTAAAAGCTGATTGTCATAACGAAAATTTTAATTACATAATTTTGGATATAAGATAAAGTTGTTGGATTCAGCCATTTTATGTGAAACGATGTGTTTTTACATTTTAATATAATATTGTTTTTAAAATTTTTATGTTGTCAATAGTCTTATTATGTTTGAATTAGGTCTGCGCAGACAATAAGATAATTAAATATACATATGAATTTTTGCAATAAATATAGAAATTATTGATCGCACAAAAAGGTGTTTTTATTGTGTCTGTTAACGTTTCTTATTTAATAAATATATATCACGTATTTTTCTTACAGAGTGCCTGTAACTTAAAATTAATAAATTTTATTATCTTAAATTCAATAACATGAAATATTAATTAATGATGATAGTACAGTAAAAGTTTAATTTGGCATTTAAAAAAAAAAAAAAATATTGTACGTAATCTTTTAATGGAATCTCTTATGGCACTATAAAAAAGGGTTGATAATAATGTGTTTCCAGTGTAGCAGTTTTTCTCAGTTCAGGTAACAATTGTTTTTATAATTTATCATGAAGAGATCAATTATTGTTTTTATTATATTCAAAAATTTTATCTTCTTTTCACAACGCATTGTTTTTATTTTTTAATTCTTCCCACTTTCGATCATTGGCTAAATTATTGTTCATCTATTTTAGGAAATTACAAAATTTAAAATTATGTTTTAATATTCAAAATTCTCTCTGTTAATTTCTATGTCAGAAAATGCATTAAATCCATCTTTCCTATTCCCTCTCTTTTTTTTCTATCAACCCTTTTTTATAGTGCCATAAGAGATTCCATTAAAAGATTACGTACAATATTTTTTTTTTTTTTTTTTTTTTTTAAATGCCAAATTAAACTTTTACTGTACTATCATCATTAATTAATATTTCATGTTATTGAATTTAAGATAATAAAATTTATTAATTTTAAGTTACAGGCACTCTGTAAGAAAAATACGTGATATATATTTATTAAATAAGAAACGTTAACAGACACAATAAAAACACCTTTTTGTGCGATCAATAATTTCTATATTTATTGCAAAAATTCATATGTATATTTAATTATCTTATTGTCTGCGCAGACCTAATTCAAACATAATAAGACTATTGACAACATAAAAATTTTAAAAACAATATTATATTAAAATGTAAAAACACATCGTTTCACATAAAATGGCTGAATCCAACAACTTTATCTTATATCCAAAATTATGTAATTAAAATTTTCGTTATGACAATCAGCTTTTAGGAAATCGTTCCAATCCAATAAACTCAAGTAAAGTTTTGAAGATACAGTTCTGAATCGATGAAGATAGATGAAAAAGGTATATCGACTTGTGGAAACAGTTCCAACAAAATGAACACAATTTATACCTTGGAGATACAGTTCTCATACTATGAAGGTAGATGATAAAAGGTATGTTTCTGGTACCTGGATAGATCCTTCCCGAGGGTACTAAATTTTTCTCTTTGAAATAGAGCAGAACCTCGGAGCAACATGACTCTGCCAAATCTGTAACCGAAATATACTGGAGAAAATTGAACCTTACCATGGCTGTCATCTTTGGTATGGATTTCATGATGATCGAAAGAAATGGCCATCAGCAGCAATGTGTAGCATTTGTCTGAATAGAAGAATGATGGATCTACGTCTGCCTTTTGGATTCAACATCGTTTCACATCAACTATCTTTACATGAATAACCTCATTTTGAATGGATTAATGAATGTATAAATTAATTTACTATTATTATAAAATATTTATTGATCTATTTATAAGGAATAGACCTGAACCCGTATAGTCCAAGTCTATATTTGATGAAAAAATTTATTTGTGGAGCGTCGAGATCCTTGTTGACACCTCTACGTCCAAAGCAGAAAGAGAGAGAGTCCTCCGACGCTAACGCATAAGTCGACGTTCGCGCGCCAAAACTCCCTAGCCAATCGGAAGACTCCACGCTGTTACGCCGTTCAAATCTCTCCGAAAACGATGCCACAGGGGAATGCTTAAAAATTTTAAAGAACGACTCGCAACGCAAGTTTGCGATCGCTAAAGCTAGTGCTATGAAGGAAGAAGTTAAAATATAATTGGCAACCGCTGATTGAATTAAAGATGGCGTTTGTTTACTATTAAAAGAATACAGAATTTAGCGTTATGGTTGCCGATCAAATTAAAATAAATTTAGAAAATGGGAATTAATTAAAAATGGGAAATAAATTATTTAAATTTAATAATAAATTAATTAATTTAGCATAAATAAATTTTAATAATAATAAAAAAGCAGATGTTATGTTCGTATCATAACATCAGCGATAAAGTGCTGAAAAACACAGAAAATACTGTGAAGTATGGGATACCTACAATTCTTCTACAATTGGTTTTCTTTACAATTTTAAAGAATCTCAAAAAGATTGAAGCAACTTATGATGCGAGTCCATTCACACCACAAAAAAAATGAATGTGTAGAAAAAAAGAACAAATAATTTGAAATTGCTCTCTTGCGGTGGATAAAAGAGGCAAGAAACTAGAACATTGTTTTAACTTTTGCAGGAGAAAGCAAAGGCTTTTGCTGCTGCTCTCAGTGAGAGTGATTTCATATCTTCTAACGGATGACTGACAAGATTTAAAGAGCGTCATAGAATTGTCTGCAAGAAGATATGTAGCCAAAAAATGAAATTCTTTCTTAGACAATGTTTTTTTTGAGTATATTTGCATAGATGATGTGCTGACTTCAGATGAAGAAATAATTGCTGAAAAAAATAAAAGATGACAACATTGAAGTGTCAGACGAGGATGAAGAAATTGACACAGAATGGAAAATTTTAGTGTCATTAAATGAATCTACCGCAGCATTGACAACTGTGCAACGTTTCCTTATGAAACAAGAGGATATGCTGCCCGAGCTTTGGACAAATTAGATGAGGTCTATACGTTCCTAAAAGAAGTAGTCTACAAAATTTGAAGCAAAAGTCAATAAGACTTTTAAAAAAAAATGTTAGCAAGTAAATAAATTTATTGCCTAAAAAATTATGGTTAATTTGTTAATGAAAGTTTCTATTTCTTATTTGATTTTATGAGCAGGGATATATTTGTAGGTTAATTTATTTAGTTTTTATATCTAACATAGATGGCGTCACTATTATGACGGTTAAGACGAAATTTCGGATAACAGTAAAAAAAATTCAGTCCCTTCAATTTTGTGTTAACGAGGTTCGACTGTAGTGACTTTTATTATGAATTTTGTTCACCTCTACAGGGGGGATAGGTGGATTGCATGGCTTGGTCAGATTCCCTTCTGGCCATTCATACGAAGTGCAGCGACTCACTGTCTCAGTAATCTATTGTTGAGCCACTTGCAGAAGGTATAGGAAAATAACGAAAGACATTATTGCATTATTAGTTTGCACACACTCTTCGTTTTGAGAATTATTTTTCATTTTTCTTGATTAGAAAATACTGTTGCTGAATTTATCTTAAGGCATGTTATAACTTAAAAAAAAAATTACCTAAAATTTCTCTTTTTTTTTTGCGATTTTAGTTCAATTATACAGTAATAATTGTTTTTTTTTTTTTTTTTTTTTTTGCAAATGAAAGAGCATATCTTGAAGTTTTAAAAACAATTTTTTATTTGGAAAGTGGTTGAAAAATAGTCCCCTGGCAGCCATTAATACAGGGATATGCAAAAATTGAAGTGTTCTGCGGTACCAGATGAATCGCGGAATTTGCTTATTTGTAACAAAAAACAAACAACAAAAAAAAAGAACCCTTAAAATTTACAATATTTTCAGGTCCTTCTGGTATGTGTTTATAATTTTTTCGAAGCTGAGGAAAATAGCAGCCATTCAAATTTAAAGTTGTCTATTTTAGACAATTTTCAGATTTTAAATCGTGCAAAAAAAAAAAAAAAAAAAAGTTTGAATATTGAAAAAACGTATCAGTGAGGGACTACAAAATATTATATACTAGAAAAGAATGAAAATTTCAACCAAATTGGTCAATCCAATCTCGATGTCTACTTGGTACAGATTTGTAAAACAGAGTTTCGAGAAAAACAGGTTTAAAGTTTTACGTTTTTAAACAAACATAGATAACAGTGACAATTTTAAACTTGCATAAATTCATCTATACCAGGCCCGTATAATGAACCCTCCTTGACTTCCTCTTTCTCAATTCTTTTGTTTCTACATGTGCGCTGCCCACAATATGCTAAAATTGAGCCTATTCTCACTGCAACACCAAATACGAATTTTGAAAAAACTACTTTATAGCAAAGTTTTTGACGGTTTAAAGAATAAAAATATGCTAAAAATTTTTTTAGATGTAAAAGTACTATAACATGCCTTAATGGGATTAAACCAGAGTTTATAAGAGGTAAATATTTAGTTCGTTTTCCAGTTTTCCAAAAGATTAAGCTGACTTATTTTCTTTAAATCCTTTTAAAGGTTGATGGTAATAGTACCAATGATTGCAGAAAAATTGCAAGTTTATTAATACTACAGTTGGTTTTGCATATGTTTTCATTGAAGAAATATATATAAATTATATTAGCTAGTGCCCTCAGCGTTGCACGATTCATTAAAGAAATCTCACAAAACTTTAAAAAAAAAACTTTCAATAAATATCACATAGAATTAAAAATCACTGCTCAAATTCCAAATAAATTTTATTGGAAAGAGAGCAAAATTTACCATATTGGTCTAGAAGATTGAAACAGATTCTTTTTACTAATGTAGAAAAATCGTTGTGAAATGAAAGAAAACCCCCACTAAAAATCTCATAAAAAAAATTTCTGAAAATTCAAAAATTCCAGAAGACTAAATTTACTACAGTGAGCTAAAACATTGTAACCATAATTCTTTCGCGAATGTCAATTTGATATAAAATGGGGAAAAATGCTAACTCTTTCTTAAAAAATCGTTAAAAGTTCAAATATCGTAGAGGGCAAAATTGACTATATTTGGCTAAAAGATTAAAACATGATTTCTTTCACAAATATTGAAAATTTTCTGCAAAATACAAACTCTAAAAATTTCATAAAAAAAAAATTCTTCAAAAATTGGTACACAAATTCTGAATAAATTTTATATTGAAAAAGACACAAAAGATACTGTGTTGGACTAAAATATTAAAATTGGATTCTTTTTACAAATATTGAAAAATCACTCCAAAATGAAAGAAACCCCTTCTAAAAATTTCTTTAAAAAATGCTAAAAATTCAAATTGCAGAGGATGAAACTTGCTATAGAGGGCTAAAACATTCTAACTGGAATTCTTTCACAAATGTCAACTAGTCGTTGGGGGCCACCGTAATACTTACCCATCATGGATATGCATAATGTAAAATATTAAAATAAAAATGTGTAAACTACTTATAAAATGCATTGCAATTCAAATAAAATTGTGGCTTGATGACGTCACAAACTTTAAAGGCTCGATTACTGAATTGCTTGAAAGAAACATCCTTATAACTCCAAAAACAATAATCCTATTAACTAGCGGTTTACTGCATCAGATTAAGCGTCAAATTTCCAATTAAAATATATCTTTGAAGTGAAATTTGGATGAAATACAGGGTCATGAAAAATCGAAGAGTGTGGGAAAAATAGGATTCCAAATATCTCGGCAACTAATTATCCGATCGACTTCATGCTGTATGCAAAATTTGTTTTTTTATTGTCTTTTTATATTAATTTCTTAAAATAACCAATTTCGAAAATTTTTATATACCTTTTTATCAGAACGAATATTTCGAGAGTCCGAAAAAAATAGTTCCGGTTAATCGAGGTTATTGAAATGAAATAGGCTTCATCCCATTATTACATACTAAATCTCAATATTTTCGGGAGATAGAGCGTTTACAGACACACAAACACACACACACACACACACACACACACAGACGGACAGCAATTTTTTTTTTTTCTAAAAATGTTTTTCGGAATCTCCAGTGTCTGAAACGTGTAAATCCGTCAAATTTTTTTTTTCGATTTTCAAAACGATTACAAGACTTACCCTAGTAAGTAAAAATCTACACGAAACACTAAAAATTAAAAAATTAAAGGACAATCATATAATTTCTGTTGTCAACATCCCTTTTTTATGCATTTACAAAACTCTCAACAAATGCAGGGGTGCCATTTCAGAACTTTCTTGGGAACGAGGAGTATGAGTGTGTGTAAATACAGAAAGCAGCTTAATGTGATGTCATTAGCGAATTAAAAAGAAAATTAATCTGACGTCATATCGGAAGTTTAACAGATTTTTCAAATGTTTGAGAATAATACAAATTGAGTATCAGTATGAGTAATAGAAAATAGTAAATATATGAGTTTAAGGAACGTATTGAATCATGATAAAAACCCAATTATGGAAATATTGGCATATTTTAACATTTTGAATACAACATGTTTAGTTATGAAATTGATTTTTTTTTAAATATCTCATTTAGTCTACATGACAGATATTATGACAGAGTAAAATAACGTGCTTCGCCCGCTATCAAACTGGTTCAGATTTTTAAAAAAAAAAAAACGAGAAAAATAGACCAGTAAATTTTTACTTAAAAAAAAAAAGACTGTTTTTGGAAAATGAAATTTATTTGGATTTATTAAAGAAAGGATAAAGTGTTTTGAAAGGAATATTAAACAAAACCCTTTGTGCAATCTTGGATCACACTTACCCACTTGTTAGAAAATGTGTGTCTGTATGTGACAAAAATGTTGTGGGTGTGTCAAGAATTAATGCACGGAATTTAATAAAACTTTAGATTCAGTTAGACCTTGATATAAATGGGTGGTGATTAGTTTTTGGTGTAAATTGCCCAACAGGTGACGCTGCTATGCTGCATTTTTCATGATTTTTATGATAGCTATATCTCAAGAACTAATGCACAGAATTTCACCAAACTTCAGATTTCGTTAGACCTTGACAAAAATAGACTTTGATTACGTTTTGGTGTAAATAGCCTAACAGGTGGCGCTGCTATGCTACATTTTGCACGATAGCTATATCTCCAGAACTAACGCACATAATTTAATGAAACTTTAAATTCAGTTAGACCTTAATATAAATCTGTGCTGATTTGTTTTTGGTGTATGTGAAACCTGTATGAGATAGAAGAAAGTTTTGCGATTGGCATATCAGACTAGTTTTTTTTTTATTGTAATAAAATCTGTGAAATCTGACGTTATTTTAACTTTTGGCTTTTTAAAAAAAATTTCTGAAATTTTCAAATTTTTGAATCCAGTTTTTGAACTGGTTTCTGACATAGTACATTAGCGCTTTGTTAAAACAGGTCCTGATTAAAAATTGCAGTTTAATTAAAAATTAAATCAGCTCATTGTTTTCAGAAATGATTTTCTCCAATGTTGCTACAAAAATAAATACCCCATTATATTGTGCTCAACAATAATTATAAAAAAATAAATAGTACAAAAGAAGATAAAGTAGGACGTTTATGCACGGGCTTATTTTATATTTGATTACAAAGCAAAATTCAAATGTTTAGAAGAAAAAGTCACCATCGATCGATCAAAGCAAGGCATTTCAGGAGTAGACGACATCCTCTAATACAGTTAAAAAAAAAAAAAAAAAAATTCCCTTGCGCTTGCCTTTTGCTATCTTTGATCAGTTTTTACTGTAACTTTGATGGAATAAATGAGATGATATTCTGGCTTGATTAATGTTGTTTGCAGATATTTTTATTCTTCATTTTCCTGTAGAAGTTTAAACCTGCATCTAAAACATATTAGACATTGCTAAAAATTATTAGACAGTGCAAAATCCTCACTGGTCATGTATTATTTTTGTTGTTAAATATCCCTTTTTCTATGAATTTACAAAATGCACAATAATGAATGAGGTATCATTCAAAAGGTTTTTGAACCGGCTTCTGACATAGTGTGTGCACATCTCATTAAAACATGTTTTTTGATTAAAAATTGCAGTTAATTATATCAGCATTATTTTCATATATCAAGTGAAAGGTTTTCTCATTGATGTTGCCACATTATTTAGATAAGTTAAAGTGGGTTTATTTATCTGCACAGGTTTATTTTATATTTATGATTGAAATTCAAATATTTAGAAGAGACACCATTAATAGATTTAAAGCAGTGGTATTTCACATGTAGCCTAAAATGTATGCTTTGTTATATTAAATTTCATAATTAAACTATTTTCACAAAACTTTACTCCTATACTAATTCAGACACAAGAAAGCTATTTAGCTATGTCCCTAATTCAGAAAAGTTCATTTTGACAGGTTAAACCCAACTCATCACTGAAAATGCTACTATAATTCGGAAACCGCTCTAACAATTTTCACAAAACTTGACTCCTATATTAATTTGGGCAGGATAAAGCTATCTATCTGTCTCTAATTCGGGAAAATTTGTTTTATGTTTAAAAACAAACTCATCATTACTCAAAATGATGGTATTAATTGGATACAATTTCAAAAATTTTTATGAAATAAACCTTATATGAATACAAAGAAACCATCTAGCTCTCATCTTTGGAAAAACTTATTAGCATTTTTTTATATTTAATCTTCTGTGATTGGAATTCTCGCCAATACTATTGATCATTAATACAATAAAGGATTATCTTGAAGGCGGAGGTAGCTGTTTTAATTCTATACTAAACAAGCCCAAAATAAAGGCCTAAGTTCCAAATATGGTAAAGTTTGTTTTAACTGGCTGGGACACATAAAATTAAATGATTTTACCAAATGGTGATTTGGTGAATTTAAATAAGTTAGCCGATTGCATGTGATAAATCAACAAATATTGTTGTTCCTATCATCATCATTCATATTGCATTCATTTTATTTAAAAAATGAACCTTTCAAACATTTCATTTAAAATAATGCATTTACAATACATGTATTTCATATGTTTAAAAGACACCTCTTTATTCATTTAAAATACCTAAATAAGTAGGTATTTTTATGATAGTCAGGCGCAGGTGAGATATCACCAAATATTGTTCCCATCACCATTATTGGATTTGCATGTATTTCATTTAAAATATAAACCTTTCACTCATTTAA
Organism: Maratus michaelseni; assembly: GCA_963931845.1. NCBI lineage: Eukaryota > Metazoa > Arthropoda > Arachnida > Araneae > Salticidae > Maratus > Maratus michaelseni. Next base: position 255,582,107 of record OZ007591.1, read on the forward strand.
CATAAAAAACACAATTTTCATTTAAAATTTACACATTTAACTGTCTTTCAGTTATATCATTTAATATACTAAAAATACTTTTTTTAATAAGAAATACCATAAATCAAAACATTTTATTTCAACATTAAAGCACTGTTTCTTATTTACATATGCAGAGAATAAAAGTTACTATTGGCAAGAAAATTTGCTATTGGCAATATTTTCGAACAGCTAACATAAAAGTATCAAATATCTATCAATTTGTATAGATTCTACATGGTATGGTAAAATTTTGTGTTATATGAGACTACTCATATAACAAAAATGCCATGAAGGAATAATTTTCAACCTCAAACAATTTCCTCACTGCACCAGCAGAGTAAATCTTTATCGTTTGGCATTGTGAAAACCCTTGCTGAAAAACGACCTCATTTATTTGCAGACCTTAAAAAAAAAAAAAAAAAGTATTGTAGTAAGTGTTAAAAACTAAATTATGACAAAGATGTTTAAATAAAATACCAGCTTTATTTATTAAAATTATTAAATGTTAAGTAAAAATATAATACATTTCATTCAAACTTAAAGAGAATTATTTGACTAACAATACCTTTCAGAAATGACTAGAAACAAAAATATCACTCGGGAGCTATCTTGTAAATTCAATGCTGAAAAGCTGTATTCAAAAGTAATTATCTGCTGTGTATATGCAATAGTTACGGTACTTTTCGGTTAGCCGGGCAGTAGTGATATATGTACATATATTAATATATGTATACACATATATATTCATACATATATGTATGTATATGTGTATATATATATATATGTGTGTATGTATGTATGTATGTATATATATGTTACACACACACACACACACATATATATATGTATGTGTGTGTGTGTGTGTATGCATGTATACATATCACTGGTGCCCGGCTAACCGAAAAGTACCGTAGTTACTTTAAGAAACTACATAACTTTCTTTAAATTCATAAATGCAACAGTTTCAAAAACGTGTTTGGTGTTCCACTATTCTTAACTTCATAAGCATAACAGCTTCAAAAAAAATTTTCATGTTAAATCTTTCACTAATTCAACATGAAATAAAAGAGACGTTGCTGAGAGATTCCTTCCTTCCATCTGGCAGCAAAACTAAAACCAGAGGCTTTGAATTTGCGGCAGTCTATAGCTCAGCAAAGACGGAGCCATAGATGTCGAAAATCTCCCCCTGCTTCAGACCAAGTGAAAGGAAGAACATTCATTGCATGCACTGAAGTGGAAGAAAATGAGCGTGTGGGAAGGTAGTGCAATTTTTTTTTCGTGGCTAAATGAGTTACCTCTCATTCAAAAAAGCATATGGGTTAAACATGGTTGAAAAGATCTGCGAGCGATGATGTGCAAGTACAGGAAAACAAACAGCTGTGTGATTAAAACTTTTAAATAAAGCAGCTGAAATAAAAAGTAAGTACAGTTTAGTTATAAATGAAACTTAATAAATAAAATAGTTAAGACATAAGTGATAAGATAAAGGTAGGGATATGGCTAATATTTAGCTCAGCTAGAAAACTCATAACATAGTTAAACTTCAGCAATTTTTGCCAATAGACTGAAATGTACTCTAATTCTTTTTTATAGCCTGTATATTATCTAGATTTTTTTTATACATGCCACATATTAAGCTGCTAAAATTTAATTCAGACAAAAATCGCTTAAATATACCAAAATCTTACTTTCAGAAATTACCATGTACAGTCAGCAATGCAAATAGTTCTTTGTGTGACCCTGTATGTAAATTTATTTATATTCTACATGCCTCTCTTTATATATATTAGTTCATCTTGAAAGTGCACAAATCAATTAAAAACCTCCCTTTAAGCACTTCACGCATGTACTCAGTAATGTTTACGAATTATTTTTGCGTAGAAACGATTTATAGAGTTTATACACACCACATATTATGTAAAGTTTTGACATCTTCAGTGGTTCTGTAAATGAACTATAAATGCTGTGCACATCATACTATGCAGCAAGCATGTTATAGTGAACCTCAGTAACATATATCAATTTATGTTTGAAATTGTATAACATAATTAAAATATGCTGCAAACAGTTTTTCATCCATAGATCATTATATAACAATTCTTTTGTGTGACCCCTGTAAATGAATTATAAATGCTTTACACTACATGTTTTACGGAAAACATGTTTCAGAGCATCTCTGAAATTGATATCAATTTCATTATGTTTTTAATAAAGTAACATCATTAAAATACTCTGCAAATGATTTTTCTCCATAGATCATTCTGTAGTAGAATAGTTGAGTGTTCCTTTCCTGTAAACAAACTATAAATGCTGCTTTCTCCATATTCAACAGAAAGTATGTATTTATGTACCTCGGTGATGTATATCAATTTCAGCAGGTTAATTTTTAAAATCGAAAATTGGCTAACACAAAGATTGATAAGCTCTTTACAGTCTTCGAAGATCGCTTCTAGCTAAAACTTTAACCATCTTTCTCAGAGACCTCAATTGTGCTTTTAATCAAATTAAAATCTGACGTTCTCCATTTTCCCTGTGAGAACCTTCAGGATAATTTACATAACAACCTCTCTGTATGCTGCCAAGATCAAGTACTAATAAGATCTTTATAACGCAGAACCATTCAACCTTAAAATTTCCTCTCAAATGCACCCCGAAAATATATCAGATGAACAGCTGAAACCATCGCGTAGCATTAACATAAGTATCATCGACGAACCGCCGACATCACCACAGCAGCGTTGACACATTTAAAATTGTAAAAGATTGTATATTATGAAAAATGAGTAGGGATCTTTACTATTGAAAAACGGAACTCCATCGGATTAGTAAACAATACTGAGCAATCAGATTTAAACCGCCATGCACCACAGCTCAGCGACAGCGCACGCCATCTTTAACCCAAATGGCCACCACAAGTCCAAAAGGACTCGGGAGCACCTCTTTTTAACGTCTTAACTGCACGGCAATTCAAAAAGCCTTCTCTCTGAAATTCAAAAATGCCACACTCAAAACTAATTGGACCGCTCGCCAGACATCCAATCAGTGAACGCCAAACGGATTGCTATGTCATAAAACCTCGCAGAGTAAAGTCAAACCCGAAGTAAAACTCCCAAGATGTTCTTGGCAAAAGGCTTGCTCACAGTTAAAATTAGATTTTAACTGACGTAACAGACCAACACTACATCACCATAATTGTTTTTCGAATGTTCCAAAGAAACCTTTAAGTTGCAAATTTGACCTTGAACGCCACGAGTCAATGACATCAACAGAAAGTTACGCAGGAAAGATGCAAAACTTGTTGTTTCTGACAAGAACTTCGGAAAATGGAGCAATGGCCGCTGCCTGAAAATTAGCGCTTGTTTCAAAACAAAAACATTGGAAAATAAAGAAAAATCCATAACTGCTAAAGTTATGAATAAAAATTTAAGAAATTTTAGTTACCAAATAAAATAAATAGTTCTTTCCACTAAACATGTTTTAAAGATAAAAATATTTGATTTAAAGAATTTCATAAAAAATAATTTTTGGAGCTTAGAAATATATTCGGAACATTGTGATTTAGATATAGATTTTTGAACATGTCAAAGGATACAAATATTTATGTTCTGATAGGGATAGAAAAGTGATTAACCGTTTTTAAATTTAATATTTAAAGAGTAAAAATTCTGTATTTTTAAAATTTTGTTTTTAAATGGATCATTTTTAGATAGCAGTTATTAAAAGGAAGTAACTGAAAATAGATTTATTTTAGATATTTTTGAAGTTACGTTTTAGATATTTTTGAAGTAAAGTTACTGAAAGTTAATAAAAATAAATTTTGTAATATAAATTTAAAAATAATTTGGAAAATATGTGAAATGGAAAGAAATTGGTATTAAATTTATTTAGCACTAAAAGTTATTATTTTAAGATAAATGTTTGATTTAAAATTATTAATTAAGCATTATTTATTTCTATAAATTTATGAACTATTTTAAATAACTGAATATATTAAAGCCAAGGAATTTTAAAGGATGAATAAATTAAGGCTGAATATTTTAAATCTTAACATTTTTCATTAACATATATCAATTACATGACACTCTGCGTATATTTACGAGAGTTGGAGAACGTACAGATGGCAGATAGACAAACCGAATTCATAAACACTTTTAACTTATGTTGAAAAGTGTTAATGCCGATCAAGGCTCGGTCTCCCAGGTACTTTATTATTATAACAGTAGAAGCAACATTGGGAGGAAAAATAAATTGTAAAATGTAATTTTAACACAAATGCAGACTAATTTAAGAAATCTCATCTTTTACACAAACTAAAAGTATATATATTTTAAAATAATGCTTTTTAGGGCTTTTCCCCTTTTTTGTTCCATCAAAAAATATTGATTTACTTAGTCTTTTTTAAATATAGGACCAACAAAAATGCTTTTTAGAAACTTATGACTAAAATTGATATTTAAGAAAAGTAATTGGGATTTATGTCTCAAGTACTATGGTGTATTTGAATGAACATCTAATTCATTGCATAAAGCTTTATGCAATTTTTCGAATAGCTGCTGATATATATTTGTCAGGTATTTAAGTATTCTTCTCAAGATAGGATAATATCTTATGTGTGAGATTTTTCTGCAAAAGAAATTACAGTGCAGATACAACAAGATACATTCTATATATATAAAAAGTTTCCAGAATTTATCATTTGAAAGATGTGCATAAAAGATAAAACATTTTTTTTTTCTGTAAGTTGGTATTACTGTGCTCAATTACAACATGGAGTTCGAGTGCCATCTGTGGGTTAGTGTGTTGGTAGCAGTTGTTTTTTTTAGTCATACTTTTGAGTGCTAATGAGTTTTGATGAGTGCTAATGAGCTTTTGAGTAATACATCATCACACAAAGCTATTGGCGTGCAAGAATATTTGGACAAAATTGCAACAGATGCCATCGACCAAGCACCCTAGGCACCTGATATGGCTTCTTGTGACTTTTCCTGTTCCAGAAGCTAAAAATTACCACTTAGAGAATGGCATTTTGAATCGATTGAGGCCATAAAAGAAAATTTGTGGGGGGGAGCAGAAAGCCATGCCTCAATTGGCCGAAGAGAAATGTATGGGGAATTGGGTCAAGTATGGCATAGGTTATATTAGACTTGATGGGACCTGCTTTAAAGGCAACAAAATAAATTTTGATGAATAAATTAATTTTTTTGTGTTTTTATTTAACAGTTTCGGGTACTTTTAACATAGATTGTATGATGGAATTCTGGAATAGTGATATTTTGGGAAATTATGAATATAAAATTATTCAGACAATGTGGTGAGGTGAGGTAGGGTATCAAGTGAGTTCAGTCCCCAAAATGCCAAAATATATATCCACCAGATTTGCTTATGCTCAGCTATACATGAATTTTGAAGCAGACAAACATTTTCATTTTCTATGTATTGAAAACTAAATTTGAGTGTTGATATTTCACATTTCAATATGTATTTTCTTAATATTTTTATGTTTTCTTTTTCTGAAGCCAACATTTAATTTTTTTACTTCAATGGAATATTATAAACACAAGTTTGGATTTTATTCAAATAAAAAATGGTGTTTAGTGACTAGTGAGTAAACATACTTTTAAATAAATCTATTAAATATTGTCTTTATTGATTTTGCTTTTTTACTAAAGAGAGGGGGGTAAAAATCCCCAAAATATAATTTGAATTTCATTTTTACCTTTTTTTGTATACAGGGAAGGAAAAGATTTCCTTTTGTGCTTGTTAACTTTTTAATTTACTAATTGCAGAGTAACATTGGACTGATTCTGCATGCTGTTGGAGAATATGACTTGAGTCTAAGGTTTCTTGATAATGCCCTCAAGCTTAATATTATGTAAGTAGATAATAAAATTTATAACTAAATTTCTTATCAATAGGAAATGTTTTTTTATTGCATAAGTTTTATATTTTCCAAATAATTGAACTTTTAATTAACTCCTCCCATGTATGATGAAACCTTGCCCTCAATTGTACGTATCACAACATGGCTAATTTCCTGATACTAATGTATGTAACAACTGTCTATAATAATAATTTTGTCCTTTTTGAATTGATCATGTGATAGTTGTAATTGTATTTTTTTTTAAATTGTACAGAACTTAAAATTTGATGGCTAAGATCATACTTATTTTGTGAAAAATGTCATCTGTACATTGATTTCTAGGAGAATGAGAGAAATGAAAGCTGATGAGAAACATTCATTTAGAACAAAGTATAAAAGAATCATTTAGATAGATAGATTCAGATTGAAGATAAAAATCATTTTGTCAAAAAATCAAAGAACCATTCGCTGTGGTTCAATGACTGTCCTTAAAGGGATATCAATATAGATTATTACAAAATGAAAGATATCTCGCATATTCTTTTGTGACTCTTAATTCATTTAGGCACAGACTAGTTGGTTTAATTTTAGATGCATTTGTGCAACAACATTGGATTCCTGATTTTATTTTATATATATATATTGTTAATATTATATTTAATTTAACTATAGAGGGAGCTATTGATTGTATATTAATTTTACTTTCAGGAATTAAAATTGGATGGAGTAATATATATTCACGGATATAAATTTGTTATAAGTGTATTAAAACCAGAATTATTTTGAGTGTTTTTGAATCATTTTGTGATTGGGTGTCATTTATGGGGTTGTGTTTTAAAAAAAGTGTGCTCTCAACTTGTCTTACAAATCATTTCTCTCAACTCGACTTAGTTAACATGTATGATGCATTGCCATGTGGATGTGAATATTATGTAGACGTTGTGACATTTTAAGGATTCTGTATAATTATTGTGAGTAAAATATTTTATCTACACTTTACGCGTTCATATTTCCAATTTTATTATTTCAAAACTGTTATCTCGTGGTAATTTAGTGAGGTGTTAATTACAGTTTTTTGGATAATCGATGTGAGTGAAATATATTGTATTTTCTTAATGGTTTTTTATTTCCTATTTAAATATTTCCAAATTTTAATATTTCCAATTGTTGTCTGGTAATAATTCAGTGTACCTGGATGATTCTACTGATCTTAGCATTATGCCAGTAGAATTATGAAACACTGAATTATTATTTAAAACACATGTGGGTGCATCCAGGCTGATGAGTACATGTGCATGTGTTTTTCCATGTCCAATTCATATTTAATTCTCATGTGGTCCAATTTTCCATTGTGTATGGTTCATATTTAATTTGTTAATCCATTTGTGTTTACTTAATTGCAACTCCAATTTATAATTTTTTTTTTTTTTCCCCTTTCTCTCTATTTCTTTTTTCAATATTCTTTTGGTATGAGTAAAATTTGGCCAATTACCATTGAAGCATCAGCTATGGTAATATTATGTTTGCACATGTTAATTATTAGCTATGTGGTATTCTGTATACACAGTATCATTGATTATCTCTTTGGAGATTTAAGTAGAATAGAACTTGATATGTTTTTTGAAATTCATAGATATTATAATTATATATATATATATATATATATATATATATATATATATATATATATATATATATATATATATATATATATATATATATATATATATATATATATATATAATATGTGTGTGTGTGTGTGTGTGTGTGTGTGTGTGTGTGTGTATGTATGCATATGCATGCAATTTTTGATTATTTAAAAATTGACTAGCTTGTGTCTATAGCTTTATGAAAGTGGTTATTGAAATATACTAAGTAATGCTGAATGCTTGTATGTTTGCAAATGTGAAGAGAGAATGTTACAGCTAATAATATATTACTTATAAGATTGATAAAACTTGATAAAAATTGTATTTAAAATTTTCATTTTTAAATGCATTGCTTGTATCTTTTCATGTAAGCAATTGCTGAGGATTTTTAATAAATCATTCGTATGTATGTTATAAAGTTATGCTTGCCAACAATACTAAGCTCAAAAGTAATAAGACATTGTGGTATGGCTTTTGCTTTCATTGCTTATATATCTTCGCTTCAAAATATTGCATAATTGGAATCCTTTTATACCATTAGATAGATCAAAATAAATGTCCTTTCAAATAAGTTGTTTAAAAACTAAATTTTCAGATTAAAGAAAAAAATGTTTTGAGCATATGTTTTTTTCTTACCAACATGTGACACAATAGATATTTGTAAATATGCAAAACAAAGAAAAAAGTGTCAGTGTTATCCTAATTAGCAATGGATCAGCCAAACTGGGTGAATGTTCTTTGCTGGTTTGACAATATTTTAAAACATAGCTTAAGCGTTTCTTTTCTGGAAGTCATATTTTAAAAACTTTTTCATGAATTCTGCTCTCAAAAGGGCAAAACACATTGACTGATGGAAATATCTCATTAAAACAGAAAAACAGAACAAAATATATGTAGATTTTATAAAATAAAATGAAAGTTTGACAACTTATGAAACATACAGTATGTAGCAAAGTGACATATATCTATTGGGACATCCGAGCATATATGGGAGCAGAATGAAATCATTACAAACACGATGGGCTCATGATAACTTGCAGTCATTTTAAATTTTCCCCTCGCCCTTTCTTCTTGATACAGGATTTTTTTATTTTAATAGTTAATACTTGTATATATTACTTTTTTTTTTCTAAACATGTTAGTTTTTAATGCTTATTTATTGTACTTAAAATGCTTATACTTATATATATTTAACTTTTTTTCTAAACATGTTAGTTTTTAATGCATAAAATATTTTTTTTTAATGTTTCAGGTATTATGGAAGTAAAAGTTTGAAGGTCGCTGTAAGTTATCATCTTGTTGCTCGAACTCAATCATGTATGGGGGAATTTCGAGGTGCCCTTCAAAATGAAAAAGAAACATATAGCATATACAAGCAACAGGTATCTTGCTTAAATGTGAATTTACTGAAGATATAAATTTCTGTTCCACAAATAATAAAAACATTCTTGTAATTTTTTTTTTTAGCTTGGTGAAGAACATGAGAAAACAAAAGAAAGTTCAGAGTGCTTAAGGCATCTTACTCAGCAAGCTGTTGTATTACAGAAAAAAATGAATGAAATATATAAAGGCAATACATCAGCAATGCTTCCACCTATTCAGGTATTAGTCTATTGTTCATTACAAACATTCATATAGCATTATAATTCCAAATTATCTATATAACATAATATTCAATATGTATAAGAACTATTTTTTTTTTTGCATGCATTACATTAAATTACTGTTTTGGAGAATTTCTTATAGAACATTTAAGAATTACTGTAATTATGTAAACTAGCTTCTGAAAAATTAAATAACTGCATTTTTTTTTTTTTGCTCAATTTAAAATGTAATGTAAAAGGATGAAATTTGGATATTATCTATTAAGATAAGTCATCTCCAATAACCCAAGCATAGTCTCGCATAGATCTTGTTCTGATATTCCTTGGTAGTCAGAGTTCCTCCATGGAGACATGCATGTCAGTATGACTAGAAATTCCATCCCAAACTGATCTCGCCTCTTATATAATTGTCTTTCAGTAACATTGGATTGGTAGAATGTGATATCTTGGTATCTCCAGAACAGTATGAGATCTGAATTTCTCTCTAAAGTAGGTCTGGACTTATAAACAGTACAGACTTGTATTGTTGTGTTCTCTAGAGAGCGTGCTCTTTTGCCTAATACAGGGTGATTCATAAATAAGTATACAACTTCCAGGTGCTGTAAAACAGGAACAAGCTGAGGCATGTTCCCGAAATGCAAGCCATAAAGTAGGTGTACTCATAAAGTTTTTTCCTGCTGCTGTACAAAGTGACGTATGTGATAGCTAGCGTGTCACACAAATATCAGTAGAAATGTCTGCAGTGGAGAAGGCATTTTGTGTTCTTGAATTGAGCAAAGCAGAATCTGTCCCCATTGTGCAGTGGCATTTTCTAACCTGATTTGGAAAAAAAAAACCTCTAACCAGAAAATTCATTTATGATTGGTTTAAAAAGTCACATGACACATCCGTCACGTGGTTTCGGATTGGTGTGAAAAATTAAAGATTGAAAGTAATTTTGAAAAATAGAGGAGCAAAAATTAATGAAGTTGAAAGTTAAGGAAATAATCTAAAAACTGCCAATCCAAAACAACGTCACGGCACACGATCGTACAGTAGTGGAAAATAATCCAATAATCGACATGAGAGTGAAATATATAGCAAAGAATTTAAGAACAAGGCCGGATAAACAATTAAATAAATTCTGCTAAATAATTTGGAAAAGATAATTAAACTTAAAAATCGATTATTAGATTAAGATGTGAAATAACTAAAAGTAACTCACCCAAGTCTTGACAATAAAAGAGGAAACTGACGTAAAAGCACACATAGAATTTTATTATCGAAACAACACATAAACATAAGCGTGTAGAAAGCGTAGTTGGCCAACCAAAACAACAAACATTTAAAATTTTCATATCATTATATTGAATCTACATACTTCTATATTAGGATTTCAGAACTTATATATATTCAAATCAGATCATAGTATAATCTTTAATTGAGCAATTCTTAAATATAAATCTATTATGATTATGATAAATTCATTTGTAGAGAACCATGCTGCATCGGCGTGAGTTCATAAATTAGGATCAATTAGATAGGATCAATTATAAATATAATATATTTTATTTATATATAGAGTAAAAGTTCTTGTATGAAATAACGTAAAGACATTGAGATAAGTCACTATGATGAAATGAGTTCTTGAAGTAGAACTCTTACAGTAAAAATATGAAGCTAGACAATTTTGGCATATTGCTTGAAGAGACACAATGATGAGAGGTGAAAATTAAGATCGCTTAAAACGGAATTTCTTTACCCGGATGGATAGAAGCTACAACTTCTAATTAAAGATGCTACGGACCCGAGATGATAGATGGAGCACGCTGAGTGAATTCAAATAGGGAGAAACAGAACTTCGACGTCTGTAGATGTTCAATTACTGGAGATTACAGGCTAAAAAAATTTAGCGAAGCTTAGCTGGATGCTACAACTACTAATTAAAGATGATGCTACGGGCCTAAGATGATAGATGATGGCCGGAATGGTTGGTTTGATGAAGCTGCTAACAGTCAGGAAAAGTGACTTGTAATGTTTCAAGCTATCTCCATGCTGAGATAGGAGAAAATCAGTTAGAGAGTTTTCACTCTAAAATGCAGATATTTGTTAAGTAATAACTTTGAAGACTGCCGAAGCTGACATCGTTGAAACGAACTCTCTCTGCGGGACCCGAAGGTCCGCAGCTTAAATAGAGCAACCGAACGTGTTAATCCCTCGCTGACAAGTGATTGAAAACATTGTGCTCAAAAGTCAGTTTGCTTTCAAAAATCTGACTTTCAGCCAATGAGCATCGAGCATTATGGAGCGTTCGCTACGCAACGCAGAGTTGAGATATATAGAAATCAAAGTTACTCCTGAATGGCAACGACGTCGGTAAAATACCCGGATGTATGCTGAGATGAGAACGCGTCCCTGCCGGAGTGCAATGAACTGCAAGCTATTTCTTCCGAGAAATCCTGTCACGTGATCGTAAACAAGTATTTTGGGAAGGATGCGCATTCAAAATGTCTATAGTTCTGCAAAACAAAACGTGCGATCTTTGAAAAGTAAATTGAATAAATACTTTCTCTCGCCATAACTTCCGAACTAAGTAACGTATTAAAAAACTGTAAATGGATTCTTGAAGTAAAAATTTAGATCTATAGATTGAATATGGTTTTAATACAAAATATTTAACATTCAATAATTATGATTTTCGTTTTTGGACTTAAAAATATTTCATGATTGGTTGTTATGATACACGGAAAACGTATCTTTTACTGAGAATAATTTTACTAAATATTATATTAATGATTTTAATAATTAAAGCATTTGATTTATTGATTAATATTATTATTTAATAACAGAATAAAATTATTTTAACGAAATATTTGAAAGTTTAGAAAGAAAAAGGACTTTAAAGAAAAATGATAATAAGATTAAGTTAAGTGTTTAATTAACATAAATTAATTAAATTAGCATCGATTAATACAGAAACAATGTACGGTGGCATAACAACATCAAACCGGTAATCAATTTCTGTCCACTTCGCACAAACAGCCTGTAGTTTCAAATTTTTTAAACCAATCATAAATGGATTTCTGGTTAGAAGTTCTTTTCCAAATTATACTCAAAAATGCTGTTGCACAACAGGGACACTCCATTTTGCTCAATTTCTACTGGTATTCGTGTGACATGCTAGCTATTGCCTATGTCACTTCGCACAGCAGTGGTAAAAAACTTTGAGTACACCTACCTTTATGGCTTGCATTTGAGGAACATGCCTTAAACCGTTCCTGTTCTAGAAGTTGTATACTTACTTATGAATCACCCTGTATAATTGATCAATTCTGTCAACCATTATTCAGAGAGAAACTCACAAATGGTCTTTTTACATGAAGACCTCGATTATGAACGTTTCTCACCGTAATAAGCTGATGTTCTTATTTTCGTTTGAATAAAAAGTCTGCAGTGTTCTTTCTTCGGGACCTAAGATCTAAAATGTGATCTTTGTTGTGTCATGCCTACTGTTATTTTAGACATACCAACATGTGGTAGAAAAAAAATTATCTACCCAAAAGAAACTTAGCATGGCCCTACACATTGAATTAGGAAAAACAAACTTAAAGAATCATATGGTGTATTTTTTTTTGTTTAACCAAAGAAACATGAAATTTAAAATAATAGTACCGTATTTACCTGTGTATAAGTCGAGAAATTTTGGACAAAAAAAAGACTTTAAAGTTGGGGGGGTCGACTTATGCGAGGGTCCTTAATTTTTTTTTTTTTCAGAGTGGATTTCATCCGGTTGTCCAACATTAACAAGGGGCGGTAATATTAGAAAGAACGACATTGCATTAATTGCCCAGTGGTTTAAAGATGCGTGAAATCAAATTCCTTCCGAAATGATTATAAAATCGTTCAAGAATTGTTGCATAAGCAACGAACTAGACGACACAGAAGATGCCATTTTCGAAAGTGATAACGACGAGGAAGAATGTAGCGATACAGAGATTGAAAACGTGTATCATGATGAGCCGATGACGACGAAGGATTTATGTGAATTGTTTGGCGAGTCAGATATTGAATCGGACCTTGAATCAGTTTAACTTCGTATATTATCTTCATTATTGTATATTTAGTACTTTTTCTTTCAGATGATTTCGAATAAATGTACAAAGAAAAAAAATTAAAGTTCCTTTATTATTGTATATTTAGTATACTTTTTTTTTTTTTTCCAGGTGATTTTGAAGAATGTATTTAAAAAAAAAATCAAATTTATTGATCGGAAAAGTGGGGGGTTGACTTATACGCGGGATCGACGTATACACGGGTAAATACAGTAGATACTTAAAAAGAACTACTGCTGCTGTAGGAAATAGAAAAATGTTTACAGACTCAATATTAAAATAGAAAACAGATTTTTATTTTTGGATTAACAATATTCCTCTTAAAATAATATTTTAAATTGTTGGGACAAATTTTATTTTACTTAGATTATAGCAACCTAGACCCACATGTGATTTTACACACCCATTCGCCGACTTTCCATTCAAAAGAGCGTGCTCAGTTTATCCGAAATATAAGGCAGATGGTGTGGAAGAGCAGAACGTTCCGGGTGTTTACCTTTAAATTATGTTAATGTTTTCTATTTATTAATATCTTTTCATATTTCTATTCAGAAAAAGGATGAAACTGGTGAAAATAACATATTTAAAGTCATCAAAAATTGGAGTTTCATTCCAAACCAGTGTTTATTTATAATAAAATTTTCACATTGTGTAAAAAGAATTTCTGATTTGTAACTACTAGATATAACATTAGGGCTCGATTAAGATAAATTGTTAAATATTTCGATGAAATTTAGGATTTTTATTTTTGAGACAAATACTATATCTACATACATTCAACAATCTTATCAATTGTTGTATTTTGTAAAAGAATAGATGAAAAAGAATTTCGTATTGTGTTGAACTATTATTTTTTTAATCTGAAAACTGCATAAGAAACTAAAACCAAGATGGATAAACATTATAGAGAGTCTGCTTCATCAATTAAAACAATTTGGAAGTGATATGGAAATTTTAGACATGATGCTGAGTGTCCCGGGTCACCTGTTGAGATCCATGACTTCAGAAATCATTGAATAAATCTGATATGGTGGTAGAGGATAGAAGTTTAAAAGAGCGTGAGATTGCTAAGGATCATCTCAAATGATGATCGGGTGCACAATATTTTAAATGGAAAAAAAAAAAAAAAAACTGCTAGATGGATGCCATGTTTGCTGACAATTGATCAGAAGCATTATTAAGTTAACCTTCCCAAGGATGGATTGGAAAAATTTTAACAATCCAAAGGACTGTTCACTGTTAGAAACTATAAAAACTTGGATTTATCATTATCAATCTGAAATGAGAGAACAATCAAAACAATAGGTTGCATCCGGGGAATCTGCTCCAAAAAATGCAAAAACTGTTCCTTCAGCTGGAAAGGGGATAACTACTGGCTTCTGAAATATTCTTGATAAAATTTTCATTGACATTTTGCAGAAGGGTAAAACTATTACTGGGCTATGTTTCGTTACTAGATCATTTTGAATGAAAAAAAGAAATGACCTCATTTAGCAAAAACAGGCCCTTTTTCTCTCAAGACAATGCACCAGCTCATTTATCTTTAATATTGCTACAGCAAAACTGTTTTGAATTGTGATATGAAATCCTACTGCATACAGCCTATTCACCAGATCCGACACCCTCAGATTATTTTTTATTTCTCAATTTACAGTAATAGCTTGCAGGAAAAAGAAATTGCATCAAAGAAGTTATTGCTGAAACAGCTGCCGATTTAGATGAATTCTAAATATCTATGGATGGTTTTTAAAAAAAAAAAAAAAAAAAAAAAAAGCTAGAGTAAATGGAAATAACTTGAAAGGAGATTATATTGAAAAATAAGTTTTCTATCAGAAAAGTCTTTTATTTTTGCATGGACTTATCGAGCAGCTCCATTTGACTCCTTAGAGATGTGCAATCCTCCATTCTTTAATTTTGCTCCAAGATAGGAAACAAGGCAGATGCTTGTATATGTGCTGATGGGGGGGGCATACCATGTGGTTTGCGTGAGGTGTATTTGTTCACTAAATTTTTATTAATTGTGCATGTTATTGTAAAATCACACAAGTTTATAAAGATATTAATATGAAACGCAAGTGCCTGCTTAATGGACATACCTAAAAAATATTAGATTACTGAATGGAAAAGTAGTTATTGCTAAAAATAAAATATTTTTCACAATGTAATTTTTTTTTTTTTGCTATCAAATGAAATCTCATAAAAACCTGGATTGCTGGTACATAATCTTAAGGGAAAAAGGACCCTTTTTTTTCCAAATGAGGTCATTTCTTTTTTCATTCAAAACAATCCAGCAATGAAATATAGCCCAGTAATAGTTTTACCCTTCTGTAAAAAGTTTGTATTGATGTTGCTGTATCTGTTGTTTCAAAATCTAGATTCTTATTAATGCTAGAAATTCCAAACCTCTATTTCATAGTGATGCTCTGTTCTGCATCCAACTTGTTGGCATAAAAAGATTGTTTATTAACACCCACCAGATAATGTTACATTATAAAAGAATCTTTTTTTCAGAAACTTTTACTTTCTTTTATGTGTGTGTTCTTGAATTGTTCAGAGTCTGATTATCTTTTATTTTTTATTACAGATACAGCCACCTTCTTTAAATAGTGTTTTAGATATGTTAAATGTAATAAATGGAATACTGTTTGTACAAATTAGGTATGTATTTTGTCAAATGTTGTAAATTTATGTTTATGAAAAATTTGAATTTCAACCCATGATTTTTAATGAAATTTTGTTTCATTAATATGTACTGCATCATTCTTAACATTAAAATTTTTGAAATATGGGAATGAACAAAATTATGTAGAAGATTATAATTTTTTTATTCTAATTATGAATTTAGTTCATAGTCAAAATATGAAATTTAGGTGTTTGTTATTGAAAGTGAGAGATTTCAGCAATTTTACATTTTCAACGAAATTAAATTTTTGGGGTTTTGTTTTGAATAGTTTTTATTATGGTGCAGTCCATACACCAGTCTATATTGCCATTTATGCCTAGCATACCAAAATTGGGATGTTGTGATTTTTGGAAAGTATTTTTTTTTAGTTAGTTTATTTTTCTATTTTATCATGATTTTACATAATTTACAAACTGGATATTTTATTTAGATAATAAGTATTGTATTATATATCAATACATATATAGCAGTTATAATTAAACAAAGTACTGGGAAGGGGGGGGGGGGGATCAGGCACAAATAGATTAAGACAACTCTGAATTTAATTAAAATGTGGAGTATCTGTGTGAATAAAAATATTTTATCTGCAAATTAAAGTGATAGACATATTGAGATTATAAGTTGCAGTAAAACTTATATAAACTAATTATTTTCTTGTATATTAAGTTTGCTTTATATTGTTTTAAAGTTCATTATTAGAATGATCATAATGTTATGCAATACAGCCATGGAAAAAATTATAACGACACGTTGAAAAATCTGTAATATGTATTAAGGATAACAAAATCAAACCTAATTTACATCTCGTAATTGGTAAACATTAGGAACCTATTAATTAAATTACAATAAAATTTATAAATCTCATATTAATAGAAATATAATGATGTGAAACATGGAAAAAAATAAGGACATAATGAAATATGTCTGGAAATTAATATCCTACAAAATCCATCTTTTTTTTAATGACCCTTATTAATTGTGTAGTCATTGACATAGAAAATCCGCCTAATGTTAGTTCAGAAATGTTTTTTCATGCTAATTCGATGGATGATGTCGTCTGTATTTGCATATTGTGTGCCATGCTTATGTACTTCTCTTGCTAAAATGCCCCACAGATTCTCTGTGGGGTTTAAATCGGGGCTTCTTGGCAGCCAATCCAAAAGTTGGACAGAAATGGCCTCGAACCATGAACATGATATGCGAGACACATGGAAACTTGTCTTGTTGAAACAAATAATCACCAACTGTGATAAAGGGTGCTTCAGACAATTTTTCAGCTAACATATTGACATAGGATTCTGAATTCATGCGACCCCAAGCGGGCACAATTGGTGTCATTCCATTGGCTACAAAACCTGCCCACACTATCACAGAACCTCCTCTGAATTGGCGTTTGGAAAAAAGTTTTTGTTTTCACAAGTCATACCAATAATGACAACCATCTGGTCCGTCCAAATTATTTTTTTCCGTCCGAAAATACATCTTTCCAGTGGGATCGAAAAGAAAGGTGTTTCTTAGAAAATTCCAATCTAAGCCTCTTGTGTAGTTTTATAAGTGGTGGACGTGACTGTAGTTTAGCATATCTAACATTGGGATTCTTTTGCAGAACATTACATACTGTTCAGCTATAGGTAGATTCATTTTTGTTTTTGAGTAGAACTGTTTTTTAGCAAGCTCGACGTGCAATTCAAAGTTTCTGGTGCATAGTCAGAGAAACAGGCCTACCTGTATGCTTCTTCTTTCCATAATCTTTTGGATTCTCCAGAAAGTTATAAATTGTTTTAGATCTGTTTATATTCCTTGGAATTTCACATCCACTCATTCCACATTTTCTGTAAGCAATATTTTTTTCCTTTTCAAATTCAGATCGTTGGATGCTCTTTTGGCATGATGAAGAACAAGAGAAACTGAACAATTTTACTGTGCAACAGTTTTAAGCTACTTTAAACAATCCTAAGATAGTACCAAATATGCGAAATATTGTTTGCGATTTCAAAAGAAATGTCCTTTTTTTATAATTTTTTCAGAGTAGCAAGCTATTAAAACCCTTTTTTTTTTAAATTCATGCCTTTTTAATGATTTTCCAAAATTTCAACATAAAGCTTGTTTGGAAATGTTCTGTTTCAAGCCTTTTTATTATACAAATATTTGCATAATTTTCTAGCCAAGCAGCTCTTACATTTGGCAACTTTTTGTTTGTCCTTATAATTTTTTCCATTGCTGTAGAGTTTAATCCTTTAATACCTAAATTATTCTTGTGATTATAACAACCATCCATTGTAACTCTGGGATTACTCAGGATAGTATTTCATGTGCATACATAAATTGATAAACCCCAAGCCCTCTTTGGTGTGCTGTAGTTATACATATTTTAAATATAAAGATTTTTTTTAACTACTACTTGAATTTGTATGTGTGTGGGCCTCTAACATTTCTTTTTGTTTGAACTTTATATGCCAGTTTATAGTGTTAAAAATTTATATAACCTTTTTTTTTTCTTTGCTTTTCAACTTTCATGTCTTAAAGTGTAAGGATTGCTGCTATTACTTAAACCTTTTTATAATATTCTATGGTTTACTTCTGATGTGTGTGTGCATTTTTTAACTGAATTAAATTTAATTGCACATATTTCATCCAAGTCTCTGAAAGTTTATTTTTTTTTTTTCTTAACTATTATATTTATAAATTTTACATATGGATCACCGATTAAATTTTATATTTGCTTTAGGAAGTCTTTATGAAAAATAAAATTCTGAAACATTTAAAGAACTGAAGTATGAGCATTTTAAATTATGTTTTCTTATTTTTGTTTCAGTCAACAAGATATTGAAAGTTTCAAAGCTGAATTTGAACGAAGAACTCAACAGAAAGCTGTTGTGGATAATCCTAAGGAATCTGCCAAAGTATCTGAAAGTGATATTAGTGAAGTAGCTGAAATAACAAAGAATGTTTCCTTAAGGTAACTTTCAAAAACGTTCACCTTTAGGAATGAAGCACAAAGCTAGATATCTTCATGGTTAATTTACTTTCCATGGACATGCAAAGACTGTAGAAAAAGATAGCATTTAAAATGAATTTTCATTGAGGAAGAAAAACACTGAAGAAAATTGATTGCTGACATTTTTTATATGCTTTTTAAGAAAGTGAATTTATACCTGATGTGAGAATTGTCTATATAAAAGTATTTGATCAATGTGCTCAAACATTTTCATTTTGTCTTCATTTTTATAGGAAAAATGCATTGTGATCAAATGAAACATATTTCATTTTATGTGATTATTCATTGAGGCTTGAAGCTTTATCATGCAATATGAAATTGTAATAAAAAATGTTTTGTATATATTTTCTATCAGCAGTTGAATGATCATTAGTTTTAATTTTTGTGTTTAAAATGGTATCAGTTAATTTCTGTTTATCAGTGTTTAATTTCTCATGAGTTATTCTAGTTTGACTCCACTGCCTTTTATATAATGCCAAATGGGAATGCACATAAAGCGATTAGATTTTTAATTTTGTAGCCAGATCATTATAGAAGACAGTTCCTATACATTGAACCTTTTTGTTTAATATTGTAGTATTCATGTTGCTTCTTATTTAATTATATGAATTTTCATTTTCAAATATATTTCTATTTATCTAATTATTTACCAGACTACATATTTATCTTTTTTGTAATTTAAGATGCCTTATAAATATATTTACTCTACTTTTAATTAATGTTGTTCCCTTGCAATTAGGTAATGAAATTTTTTTGTAAACAAATGTGAAGTATTATTAAATGAATATTTTATATATACTCTGAATTTTTAATCTGTACAATTTTGAATTTTTCAGATTGATTTGCAGTCTTATTTGAAATTTTATTTAAAACTAGTTTTTATGATAAAATATAGACTTTGTTTCAAATTCTGTTTTTAAATTTTCAAATAAAATTCAATGTAATTTAACTTTTTTTTAAAAATTGAATTACTTGTTTATTAAATAAGAAATAAACATGCATGACATTAATCATAATCAATAGGGAAAAAATTGATGTTTCCCTTTTAACTGAATTTTTAGTGGGATATTTAACTTTATTTTATAATCAGAATATTACTAAGCGAAATATTAAATACTGTGTTTTATAACTTCATGGTTCTTGGAGTATCTTCTAATATTCCCTTAAATAAGTCCATTTACTTAGCATTTTGACAATGAAAAAATTGTAATCAATTAAAAACAAACTCAAGTGGCATCTTAAAATATTGCCTTCAAAATTTAAGCGCTGTCTGTCAGAATGTTGCTAATTTCTCTTCTAAAGGATGAATTTTCAATTTTTACCATAATACTTTCCTGCAAACTTTAAGCTATATTGATAGAACTAACCTCAGATTGAATCACTATTTCAAGTTCGTGACTTTTTGCCTCCTTGAAAATCTTTCTTTTTTGAATGAGAAAAATTCCCAAAAAATGTCATTTGGTTTTGTTTAGACATTAGCATATTTATCGAATAAATTATCAACTAATCATTTAATTGAAGAAAATTAATAATTATAAATTGAAATTTACATAACTGCATTTAAAATTCTAGTTTATAAGACTAAATATTTTACCATATATAATTTTAAATTATCAGTCTTTTGATATTGAATGAAGCATTTCATAAAATTTTTATTTGCAGTTTTTTGATACAAAACTCTTTAATATATTTTTTTTCTTTTTAGTAGTATGTCATATGAGTTAAAATTTGTATTGTAAAGCATCTGTATCACCTCTAAATTTCATTCATACTTGAAAGTGTTTGCTGTGCTAGCACAAGTATGTTTTTAACTAATAATAAACTTTGCATAAAGTTCTTGCTTTCCAGTAAGAAATGTTTCTCTGTGCAATGGATTAAGAACTAAATGGTATTTAGAAAAAAATGGGTTTATTTTATAAATATGAAGTTTTAAAAATTACCAAATTCCATTATCGACTTGCTGTCTACTGTTAAATTACTTTTATTCATGCTATCTGTATAATTCTACTTTATCAGCTTGTTAAACTTAAATTCCCCTATGAATTTATATTAATTTTTAGTAATTGTATAAATTTTTGTTTCTTCAGATTTTTAAATTTTGTATTGAAGATAACATTGGAAGTTAAAATTTTTTTTAATCTTTGAAAATTTCAGGTGTAAAATGTGCCGACATTTATCAGTTTTTTCTGATTTTCATGTAAAATTGTTTAACTGCATCCTGGCAGCCTTTTAAAAGTACATGTTTTATTTATTACTCAATAGATGCCATATCATAGTCAAAGATAAATTTTAGATAAGTTTAATGAGTTTTTGTTATTAAAATTCATTAAGTCATAAAATCTATCTGCCAAAAAAATGTTAGTCGCTAAATACATGGTTAATTGGTGGTTCAGTCTTAAGAGATCTGCTGTTTTAGAAGAAGCAGTCATAATGATTTTGTTCGTAAGTTTTTTAAAGGACTTTAATAAATAAAAATTTCATTTTGTTACCTTGTTTTATACCTGAGCACTTCATTTTGAATAAATTTTATTATTAGTCTTGAATTTTTTCTGACACTGCTTGAAATCGGCATTTTGTCATTCTGTTGTACATCTGCAATTTTTAATTCCCAGTTTGTAACTAGGTTACTGGATATTCTGGTTATTAAGGACTGTTAAACTAGTTATTTGTATTTGA
Organism: Maratus michaelseni; assembly: GCA_963931845.1. Taxonomy (NCBI): domain Eukaryota; kingdom Metazoa; phylum Arthropoda; class Arachnida; order Araneae; family Salticidae; genus Maratus; species Maratus michaelseni. The sequence continues at coordinate 255,603,689 of OZ007591.1, forward strand.
TCAGTTGCTTTGAAATTTTAATAACTGTAAGAGTAACTAATTTTAAAAAAATTATGCTTACAAATTTTTTTTATTTTTTATTAAGTGACACTAACTGTATTAAGCACTAACTGTAATGCAATTTTTAAAATTTGATAAATCATTTGATGTTTAAAAGTTTTTTTTATTTAATTAACATGTTTATTGGATCTAATATTTTTAAATCCTGCACTTATTGCACTAGATTTGTAAGTTAGTTAAACCTGATATTCTAAGATTAATTTCATTTATAGTTTTTTTACCATAAATTTTTGTTAATTGGTGCATTTGTATGTACTAGTTCTTCTGTGTGGAGTAATACACCAATAATTTATGGGCTATTTTTATACTTCGGAGAAATAGGCTATAGTTTGTTCTTTCCTTAAATTTAATGTTATGTATCCAGTAAGTGTTTTTTGTCTTGTTTAAAAAAAAAATAATTAAAACCAAATATTTTAATGAATCTTTTGTCGGTTAGATAATCTTACAATTTGAAATTTAAGTGTTGCTTGAGTAAAATATTGTACTGTGTTCAAATCATGAAAGTTTTTTTGTACTTAAATAAAAAGTTATTTAATGATTAGGAGTATTTTAATATTTTTCTTAGACATATTTATTCAAATAAAAATATATATTTTGAATCAAACTTCTGTTATAGCTTGTTACTTAAAGGCTTGCCAGCATTTACTTTAAAATATTCTCATAGTCATTATATTGTGTAATATAAGCCAAAGCATTCTCAGATAATTGAAGTTTTATTGTATTCCTTCTCATATTAGTTTTCAGACTTTGCTTTCATGATTATATTTCTTCATCAAGTGATCATTTTGTATCTTTTTAGTTTTTGTTAAAAATGAATTTAACTATGTTGTTACATGTGAAATAACACTCAGTGCCTATAACTGTCAATGAAATGTTTTCATTTCTTTTTCGTGTTAAAGATATGTGCAATATATATATCACAAAACTGATTTATTGTGAAGGATTTGCAAGGCAATTAAACATTTCATTTATATGAATGCTTGAGATAATCAAATGATTCTTTGAAACTTGGTTTTCATAGTTAATTTAATGCATAAAATTGGTTCTGATTTACTGTTTCTTTTCTTAGCTTTTAAGATAGAACAAATAGATATTACTTTTTTTTTTTTTTTTTAATGTTTAAAGTTATTAGATGTACAATATGCATTTTGATTTTCCATTTTCTTTTTTCCTTCTCTTTTTTTTTTCCTTCTCTTTTTGTGTATCCTTTTAATTTAATATGCCTACTGCTACTATTGTAGTCTTCCTTGTAAAAGCTATGCTTTTGCAAAATATCTTGTAACAGGAGTGATCTGGTATTTTGAAGAGTAGAACATATTGAGTATTTTGTTTTTATAGATTGCAACTTTAGATGAAGCACACCAGTCTAGAGACCTTGAAGGGACCTAATGTTTTATTGTTGTAATAAAAAAGAAATAAATTTTTTTCTGAATTACTTGTTTTCTTTTGTCACATTCATTTAACACATGCTCCATAAGTATACTGATCTGTACAGGATTTTAAGCAAAAAAAACAAAAAAAAAAAAACATTTTTTTTTAAAAACGCAAAACCAGTTTTTAAATTTTACATTTTGGAAGAATGCTGAACATTCACATTTTCAGATATTTGAAATGAAGCATTAAAAAAAATTAAGTTATTTTGTTTGAATTTAATAATATAATTTTTACTATTTTAATTTAAGAATTACAATATTTTTATATACAATAAACAATAAAACATGCGATCACTTATATACCTAAAAAATCAATCATTATAGAATTTTTTTAATATTACAACCTGTTAGTGAATGTTTACATTATTATTATTAGTGAATGTTTACATTTTAGTGAAAAACTTTATATAAAAACGCAAATTTTGATGCTTTTTAGAGTTTTGATCTATTTTGCAGTTTAGTTCGAGCAAGTTCAAATTTTGAAAATATTCTCTCTACACTGGCAGAAGATGCCTTTGCTGTTAAGTTGACCAATTTCACAAAAAACTTTGCTAATAAATACATTATTTTTTTTGGCCTTTTTCGCCATTTATGTACAGTTACAGTATTTACAATACTATAGCTTCAAAGAAGCATTCCTGGAAAGGTGAACTCTTTGCATTGAATTTAATAATCAACGCTATGAGTAATTTATTGGATGTACTGAATAATATGTAGTACAATATTATATGTATTGTAATTGCTTTGAATAATCAAAAAACATTTTTTTTTCTTGTTGAGATAACTCTAAAGCTTCTTTTTATTTTGGATGCAGCGTATATGCAATAAAATATATAGGCATTAAAGCCATTTTTATATAAACTATCCAAGGTGCTTCATCACTATTTTATTTTCTCATTTTTCTTCCATTTTTTTAAAAGATCTTTCCAGATATACACATCATCAGCAATGTTGCAGTTACCTTCTTGAATTTTGTAGAGGACATCTGCAATTGGTTCCAGATCTTTAAAACACTTTTTTCAACACTTCTTTTCAAAACAAAATTGGACAAAGTTTTTAATGCTTGTGTCAATTTTCTCTGTTTTCTGCGTAAATGTTCAATAAAGTAGCCCAACTTTTAATGTAAACTTAGAGCACATTTTTCATTGAATTAAACGAGTTTCGGTAGGCGGTAGGGATAACTAATTTCAAAGCATTTGTATATGATCTATATAATTCATTTGCGAAGTAATTATTACGAAAGTATTTAATAATTTCTAACAAGTTTCTTTTGATTGTTGGATATTGATTTTGAATCTCATTGGATAATAAAATTAACACATGTGCTGAGCAGCCCTATGTAATAACAATTAAATGCTCATTTGTGCTTAATAAATGCATTTTAGTGATATTTGCCACATTATCTGTAATGACTAATTGGATGGAGCCATATGCGTAGAGTTGTATGGGCTCGTGGGGCTCAAGCGCCACTAAAAATTTCTAAAATACTCTTTCCTCCACTCCCTTTAATATAAAAAGAGTAGTTTCTTTCTCATTTGCTACATAGATAAACAACATTAGGTAAACTTTTTTTCCTTTTTATGCTCTATTTTTTAATTAAACAAAACTGCTAAAAGTTTAAACTTTTGATATAAAAAAACAAAAATAGGAAAAGAAAATCCATATTCAGAAAAAAAAAAAGTTTCTCAAAAATAACTTTCTTTGTGGCTTTATTATGAACGATTTGTGAACAACAGCAAGTATATCATTTTATAAATTGGTTGTACATTCGAATTTTTACATTGTCTTTACATTTTATTTAACTTGTGAGTTATGTATCACTATAAAAATCTTTTTAATTTTTGTAAAAGAGTTTAAAAAAGCAAATTGGTAATCTATCTGTTTTACACTTATAATACACATATTTTTGTGGAAAAGAGTAATATATTGAGTTGACCCCTACCAATAATTTTCAAAACTCTTCTCTTATGGATGGAGCACTGCAACTCAAATTGACATTTTTTGATACTAGTAATAACCATTTTTTTTGCAAGTTTCCAGGTGTGTATGTGTTGTTTTACTAGTATTGAATGTATCAATTAAGTACTCATTACCTGTCTTGGTTGTAACTTTAACACACATCACTGGTTCGTTGTGTACATTTTTAATCCAAGGTATACAGTTTCATTTTTTAAAATTGTAGCACAATTTTGGTTTTCACTTTCATAGATGGAATCAACCAATCAGGTAACAATCAACCAATAAGAGCCTGATGACATGACACCAGACATCTTGCATCAGAGTCAGAGTTGCTGCATCATCTAATTTTCTTACACAATAAGCATGTTTCACTGCATCAGAATTAAAATTAGTCTATCCTAATCTAAATACTTATTCATCAAATTTAAAGAAAAATAGTTGTTTTCTGTTTAACCATTGGGGAAAATGGTTGTTGCTTTCGGTCGAATGGACCAAATGATGTACGCACTTTACTCTTTTAACCATTTTTAACGAAATTCTGTAACTTTAGAAGAATTTAAACATTTTTGACGAAATTCTGTAACTGTAGAAGAATTTTTCTGTGAATAGGCAATTAAAAAACATTGAATCGTTACAAAAGTGTTAAAGTTAAAAAAAGGATAAATGCAAATTATCTGATATGAAAAAAAAAAAAAAAGTTTAATTTTAAAATTGATGTCTGATGAGAAATTGTCTTATAAAGCAAAAAACATGGTCTTCAACTTTAAATTTCCTCAAAATACCTTTAGCTCGGACATCAATCTAAACAAGAATTAAAGCAATACTTATATTTTGCTTAGGGGATGGTCTACAAATAGAAATTGTACCAAACTTTAAAAATTTCAATGCTAACGCCTAAAGTTGGCATCATATTTGGATATTTTGGTTTATTCTACCTTCGGATATCAAACAGGAAGTCAGTAAATAGGTAATGAGACTTCTGCATCAGCAGCAGGTGGCGGTGGTGCGTCGATAACACTGCCTGTTGCTGAGATCATACTATAGTAGGGTGGGGAGAATAGGTCTGCTATAAGAGGGGGGGGGGGCTAAATTAATAAAATTTTTAAGCCAAGTTTGTTGTTAAATATTAGCAAGAAATAGATTATAGTATTAAATGTTTGCCACACACACAAAAAAAGACCTGTTAGTACAATATATTTAATTTTGCACCAAATCACACTTATTAGAATATAGCAGTTTCCTGTAGGAAATTATCCAAATTTGGGATGGTTAGTCAGATAGTCAAACTGGCATGCCAGATGCCATTCTCTATTATCTGATTTAAATATAATTATTTTTAAAGAAAGTTAATCATTCATAATCTGGTTTACCTGTTTATAGAACTTTCCCACATAGCTCTATAACTAAGCAATCATAGAACAATATGTTATATACTAAAACCTTCCCTGAAAAATTATCTAAATGACATTGCAAGTCTTATCAAAATCCATTTGCTAGAACTTGTTATGTATGGTCTAAATGAAACACAAATTTATATTTTATAATATGGTAGAAGATAGATGTAAGATAAGAATTGAATTGGTGATTTCAAAAACTACATAAGTCAGAGATTTAACATTTTTCAGGAATATCTAAAAATTATGCTACATACAAACAGGGTTAGAAACTATGAGGAAATAATTGAGCATCTAAACATTTTCTTAGCTGCCAAAATATTCTAATTGGGTGTAAAGGGCAAAATTAGCACTAGCCACTGGCCACTAAATGAAAAAAAAGTGGCTATTAAAAAATTGCCTGTTATGGCCACTTTCCTACAAGGAAAAAGTAAATTTTTTTTGCATTTCATCAAGGATTTTCCTTTTGCTGGTTGAAATATGTGTATATTAACATATTTACTTAGGATATTTAATTTTAGATTAATACTAATCTAATTTTTAACAAGTTTACTGTTTAGAACTTTTAAATAAAAAAAGTGGCTACTTCTTGCCCCGACTCCCTCAATTGTAATCACCATTTTCCTCACTTTAAATCAATTGCAGGCTTTGTATTGTAATCAGTCAAGCATAATCCATGCAGATGAAGGAAGTAGCAAAGCAGGGTTTCCAACAACACATGTTTGCCAATTTCCCTGACTTTCCATGATTTTCCCTGACCGAATCAAAAAAAAAAAAATTCCATGACTAAATGGGCATACACAAAATCTGCTTAAAATAACAAACAGGCATAAAAAAAAAATCAAATTTGTATCGTAATAAAACTTTTATACTCTTCCCAGGAGATAATTCAAGCACCTTTCAAGAAAATTGCAAAATGAAATTCTATAAAATACTATAATGCAAAAAAACTTCACCTTTGCCAGTTTTCAAATGAATGCCATACAACAAAGTCTAGAATGTGAAATGTCATGAAAAAGTCTGAAAAATGCAGAAAACTTTTGTCCATATTATGGTTTTTCTGCATTGCATTTGGAGGAAATTCTCAATCTTGAAACTGACAAGTCTAGAGATTTTTCAGAGGAGACATGTAGCGAGAAATATAGTAACTTTTCTAAAAAAGAAATGATTTCAAATTCATATTCCCCCTCCCCAGACCTTTTCTATGACTTTTTAGGAAATATTTGTAAATTCTGTGACTTTTCCTATATATTTTTAAATTTCCATGACTTTCCCTGACTACTTTGAAATTCCCTGACTGATCCATGTCGCTGGGAACCCTGCAAATTCTTGTTTAGCTTTTAATTAAATTGGAATAGTAATTATACTTCCTCTAACATTTAGTTGTACTTAAAGGAAAAATGATTATGAAATGAAATATTTTACTTATAAGAAAGACTGAATAGAATGGATGAATGTGTACCTACTACACGTATTTGGAAATGGATCAAAAGTTGTATCGAAAAATTTTATTAAAACTAACTGACCTGCCTGAGACCGTGATAACCTTTAAACTCCCTCATATTTGTATGATTTTACATCTTTAACCTGATTTTGTATGAATTTATATTTTTAAATGAAAATCTTTCCAAACAAATTTCGAATCTGACAACTAAAAGGATAGTTTAATGTATTAAATTTTTAAAAGAGTAGTGCAATACATTTTCAAGTGAAGAGTGTGCAATGGTTAATCCTACAGGAATTTTTTTTCAAACTGATTATTCCCCCCCAATCTCATAATTTCTGAACCAAATTTATACTTTATCATTAGCTAAAAGGAGACAGTTTTTGGTTAGTATATTGTATAAAAATTTCAGAGTGATTGTATAAAACAAAAGTTTATTTTTTTAATCAAAATGTCCCTTACATTAACCCTATGGACAATAGAAACAACAACAACAAAAAAAAAAAACTGAAGTCAAATGCAAGTGACTTTTTGAAAAGCATTTTTTTAAAGGTTAATATAATTTTTAACTTATACCACTATTCAAAAGAAAAATTAACACTGAATAGGTGGGTATTATTTTTTTTTTTCATATTTTGAACTGGAAAATGTATGTTGTTTTTTAAAGTATGCAGAAAAAACAAATGTTGCAAAAGTGACTTTTGGAAATTTTTTGAAAGGATTAATATTAATATATTTTTTAAACAGACGAGACTGCACCATATGAGAGAAAAGTAAACACAGATTTGATCTACTATTTTCTTTTTTTTTTCTTTTTGTATTTGTATTTCTGGAGCAGATGCAGATTTTTAAACATTGCAGAAAATAGCAAAACCCCCTGAAACATTGTTAGGAAAAGAATTTTTTTTTTGAAAGGGTTAATATTCATATTTTTTTAATGGATTTCACCGTTAGAGAGAAAAATATATGTAGATAGGGTCTGGTATTTTTAGTTTTATCGTATTTTGAATAGTTAAGTGGAAGCGGGTGGTGAAAGATAAAGGGGGAAAAAAACTAAAAACTGCATTTTGAAAATAATTTTTTTAGAGTTAGTATTCATATTTTAAAAAATAGATTGCATTGTTAGAAAGATAAATGTATGTTAAGATGGTGGGTATTTTTTATTTTTTCATATTTCATAGTGTCGAGCTAATGCAGACGTATATAAAAAATGCCCAAAGCCCACACCTATGTGACCTATAGTTTTTGAGAAAAGTGCAAAAGAAAACTATGACGTCATATCTGATACAAGAAAAAAAAAATCGTAATTGGGAACATTAAGATCGGTATTGGTTGATTTTATGGCCGTCACAATCGCTAGATCTGACACCTTTGGAATTCTTCCTATGGGGCCGTCTGATCTATCGAGACCCAGTTATTACAGAAAGCGACTTAGTTGCTCGTGTTCATGCTGCATGTACTTTTGTGAACACACTCATGCATGCCTGGATATGCACAGTGAACATTTTGAACATCTTCCTACATAAACATATGCAAATACTGATGTGCATGTTTCCACTAAAGTTTCTTTTCTTGCACCACGAGGCTAACGAAAAAGACAGGCTACCGCGGTCCATTCCACTTATCTTTTTTTACAGACCGCCAGAGTGACGTCTTGCTCTTTTCGTACACCTGCATTGGTGCTTTCGAGCATCACGTGACTCCGGCGGTCTGTAAAAAAAGATACGCGTAAAGCACCGCGGTAGCCTTTCTTTTTCGTTAGCCTCGCTTGCACCAGATATGACATCATACTTTTCTTCCGCATTTTTCTTGAAAACTATGGGTCATAGAGGTATACTCTACCAACCAACTGAATTCTTAGAAGTGTAGAAAATATCTTCACTTAAATTTGCTGTTTTATTTGTGCAACATAATATGTAATAGTTCTTTGGGCATTTTTTATGTATTGCAAGCGATGAATCTGGCTGTGTAGAGTTCGGGCAGTCTTGATGTGACATCCTGTATAATCTTCTGATTCATTAATATTCATCCCCTCTACCAACCAACCGAATTCTTAGAAGTGTAGAAAATATCTTCATTTAAATTTGCTGTTTTATTTGTGCAAAATAATATGCAATATTTTTAGCAACTCAAAGTAAAAGTAGATATTGTTCTTAATTGTCAAAGAACTGGTGTGAGATTTATGATAAAAATGTTCAATCGCAGAAAAGGGACAAGTATCTGGATGAAACATAGAGGTTAATTTTGTGATAATGAATGTTTCAAACATACATATGTATTCAATAGTGCAGATTATCTGGACTTGTCAGAACTGGCCCAGTTCAGATATGTAAAAATTCGGAAAACTGACAGATGATATGAGACTTAGTCAATACAAATAATGTATAATATGTGTGTATGTAGTATAACAATCTCCCTTCACACTCTATCCAGGCTTAGGACTAGTATTTAAAATATTTTTCTTTTTACAATAACAAGTGTTGATTCAGGCAAAATTTAGGGGCCCTTCATAAAAATAAATCTGATGAAATGGATCCTTTCACAAAAGTAAATTGGATAAAACGAGCCCCTTCTAAAAATTGTTTATAATAAAATAGACCCCTTCACAAAATTCCTTTTAATAAAATCGGCCTTTTTATAAAATTCTATTCCATAAAAACTTACTATTTATAAATTGTTTATTATTTTGTGATGTTTTAAAATGTGTTATTTGTAAACAAGCAAGTTCATCAGAGAGGAAAACTTCAGCAAAAAGATTTTAAAAAGTTTTTGTTAATAAATGCTTGGGTTGAATTTGAGTAACTGAATTTCAACATTCATTACAAAATGTTATTTTTCACAAAAATAACCTTTACTTTACACAAAATGGGCCCCAAGAAAAAAAACCTGCATTGACCTCTGACTAATCTTAACATTAGAGTAAAAAAGATTACACCACTACTGTGAAATATTCAAGTTACAACAGGAGTTTCAACTTTTTGCAATGTCAGTATTTCCTAGTTTATAAACACCTCAAAAGATAAGTTTGCTTTTCTTAAATAAGAAAGCTGTTCCTTTTATTTTGATGCTCGTTGTTATTAAAGCAGTATTTCCAGTTTCACCATCAGATCCTAATGTCTATGAAGCCAATAACAGTTTCCGGTAATCACAATGACAGATTATAAAGAAAGTCATTTTGAATAGTTTCTTCTTGTGGAAAAAGACTTCTTTTGCTTATCAGCCTTTATATTAGAAGAAAAGAAAGATTAGCATTTGTTTATGGACAATTCAGGAGAAAAGTTTTGTTTACTAGATAAAGTTCTTCCTATTTGAAGAAGATTAAGCTCTTTTTATAGCACCTTTGGGAAATTGCGTTCATTTACCCACAAGTATTTCTCAAAACTTAATTTGGATTCAACGTTTAATGCATCGAATGTGCTCCAAACAAAAGAATCTCTGTTTAGTCAAATAATTTCAGCTGTGCTGTTATTTTTTAAATGTTTAGGTTTTACTCTCATCTTTTTTCCCTAAAAAAGAAAGATAATCCATATTTTAATTGTAAGATTAAGAAAATAAAAAGACATTTATAGAGGTTAATATAATAGGCTCTCTATTGTATATACAGTGTTTCAAAAGTCTGGAACAAAAGTAAAAATCAATAAAAAGATGGACGGGTCAGAGAGACTTGGAGCTTGTAGACTAATATTCACTGCAATAAAAAGTTTTCTTATAGCACGAAAAAAATAGTTTGAAATCTTGACAGTAAAGTGGGAGGGGCACTGCTGACGGTAATGCCATGGATGTGTAGTATGCATATAACATGCACAATTCAAAATAAGGATCAAGCTGAAACACACTGTGTGATTTCTCATTGTAAGGCTACCTAAAATCACTTTGTAGATGAAATCTCCAATTTTTATCAGTACTGAAAAATCTTATATGGCAGGAAGTGGCCGCCCTTAAAGGGCTGGCTGAAACATAGAGGTTATTTTTCTGCTAATGTCGAGATTTTGTTTTCATCCATACATAATCCCTTATGAAGGCAAATAATAATCTGCAATCCCAAGGCACAATCAAGCTAAAGAGGAGTCCAGAGTCTGGTATTCATTCAGGGGCCCCCTTTGTTATATGTTCACAAAAGGTTAAACATTTTTTATGCCTTTGAATTTGTACATTAATATATACATACATATTTAGAAAAATATCTTTTTGTACTATTGATTGTCCCAAAATGATATCTAAATATAATAAAACACAGTGTGTTGATTTCGACACGAACTCAACCAAACAGAATTGTTTTTAAAAGTAAATAAAAATTCATTACTGTGACATCAAGAGAATAGCATCTATTGGTTTATTTTATAACTTTATTGATGCCATTTTACTTACCCATCATACGTAGTATAGGGTAAGTCTTGTAATCATTTTGAAAATCGAAATTTTTTTTTGACGGATTTACACGTTTCAGACACCGGAAATTCCGAAAAACATATTTATAGAAAAAAAAATTTTGCCGTCCATCTGTGTGTCTGTAAACGCTCTGTCTCCCGAAAAAAATTAGATAGAGACTTGAAATTTGGTATGTACTTAGTATGTAATAATGGGAAGAAGCTTATTGAATTTCAGTAACCTTGATTATCCGGAACTATTTTTTTCGGACTCTCGAAATATTCGTTCTGATAAAAGGTATATAAAAATTTTCGAAATTGTTTATTTTACGGAGTGAATATAAAAACCAATAAAAAAACAGAAATTTTGCATAAAGCATGAAGTCGATCGGATAATTAGTTGCCGAGATATTTGTAATCCTATTTACCACACTCTTCGATTTTTCATGACCCTGTATTTCATCCAAATTTCAATTCAAAGATATATTTTAATTGGAAATGAGAATCAAATGCAATAAACCGCTAGTTAATAGAATTATTGTTTTTGGAGTTATAAGGATGTTTCTTTTAAGCAATTTAGTAATCGAACCTTTAAAGTGTTTATGACGTCATCAAGCTACGATTTTTATTCGAATTGCAATGTATTTTATAAGTAGTTTACACATTTTTTATTTTAATATTTTACATTATGCATATCCATGATGGATAAGTATTACCCCAACGACTAGTTTTTTTCATTACAATTAAATAAAAATATATTTTTATTTGCATTCATCATGTTAAGCATAAAAGTACATGTATGTGGGAAAAGTTTGTGCCGGTGAAAAAGACATTATGCTTAGCTTGAAATGCATTTTTATATTGATAAAACTAAAATAATTCATATGATTGTGCCAAAATGATGTAATTTTTACTATTTTTCAATAGTTAATTATAAAAATTAGAACTGGAACCGTTATTAATTACTTCATCTTGATACCTTGATTACATGTTGGTTGGTTGGTTTGGCCCAAAGGCCTGGTGAGCAGCTTTTTATTTCTATACAGCTGGCAGGATCCATATAACACAGAAACTAGCCTCCTAATTTTGAACCGATTCCAGATGAGAGACCTGCATCTGCATTGGCACTCCCAGAGGTAATGCTCATATAGAACTTGGAGGACTTTAGAGCCACGAACAGATTTAACGTGCACCAGCTCCCATTAACGTACGCGGTCCCACAGCAGAGGCAGACGAGAGAGGTTGTCATCCTTCCAAGCACTGACCTTGGTTGATGTTGCTTGGCTTACGGTGATCTTACGAGAACCGAGCTTTACCGTCCGCGCCACTGTGGGACTTGAATACACGTTAGCGATTGCTTTCTAAAAAGCTAATTTGTATGTAATATGTAAGACAAATTAATTTTTTAATAAAGAATTTTTTTTAAAAAATCCCTGACGGCTCGGCCTACAGGCACAGGTAGATTTCGAAGACGCAGACCGTGGGACGCCTGTTTGTTGGGAATAGTGGAAGAAATTACCTTTTTACCATGATGCGGCAGTTGGAACCGCCTACTTCGAAACCTAACTTGTTTGCAGGTGGAGCCAGCAGGGATTTTTCTTTTTTTTGCTATAAGAGTTGGTCCTATAAAAAACTTGTCAATATAAAAGTTTTAGATAATATTAAGAGGATTTATAATAAATTTAAGCGGATTTGAAATCTTGGGAATTGACAAAGTTATGAATTTTTTCTTCAAAAAGCCCCCTTTCCCCCCACCCTTGAGTCCATTTTTAATTATATCAAAAATCTGTCATACATAAATTTTCGGCCCTTCTCCAACAAGTAATAATAACTTAAAACGGATTCGATACGTATCATAATTAAGAAATAATGGGTTTTTTTCTGTTTTCACAAAAAGCCCCCCCCCCCCCCCCCCCCCCCCTTGGTTCGATTTTGCCCATTAACAAACTTGACCGAGATTTTATGTATCAGTTTCGAAAAGATGCGAGAGTTGGAACCGCCTACTTCGAAAAATAACTTGTGCAGGCGGAGCCGGCAGGGATTTTTTTGTTTTTAATTTTTTTTTTGCTATAAGGGTTGGTCCTATAAAAAACTTGTCAATATAAAAGTTTTAGATAATATTAAGAGGATTTATAATAAATTTAAGCGGATTTGATATCTTGTGAATTGACGAAGTTATGAATTTTTTTCTTCTAAAACACCACTTTTTTCCCTCCCTTGGGGCCAAAAAATCTGTCATACATACATTTTCGGCCCTTCTCCTAAAAGTAATAATAACTTTAAGCGGATTCGATACATATCATAATTAAGAAATTATGTTTTTTTTTCTGTTTTCACAAAAAGCCCCCCCACCCTCCCCCCTTGGTTCGATTTTGCCCATTAACGAACTTGACCAAGATTTTATGCCCCTTGATTTTATGTATCAGTTTCGAAGAGATCTGTGCAGAATTATTGCAGTTATCGTGTCCATAAAAAAGTGACAGATAGATATATAAAGTTTTGAACTGGGGGTGTTTTTGGGTTCTGGGAGTCATGATCGGCGTAGATCTGCAAAAATTTTTCAAAAATTCCAACTTGGGTGAGAATGTAATAGGTAGTATTTCTTACGAAATCTACCTAAAACTAGCAGATTTCAGGAAAAATGAAATTAAGAGTAGTGTAATGGTAAAAAGAAAAGTTTGAAACAATTACGGAACATTAACACATTTGCACTTAAAACAATATAAATAGTATTAAGACTTCATAATAAAACACAAATTAGAACTACATCTATATCTGTTTTTTTTTTTACTAATTTCAGAAAGATCTGTACTTTCTCCTCTGTTCTGTCATGTTATTTACATAAGATTATAAATTTGTTGTTAACGTTTCATGTAAGTTTTTCTTATTGTCGATGAATAGTATACTATAAACATGTTTACATTTCTTAGGGTACAAGTCAGTCAATAAAAGTTACTTGTACTGATATTGCATTCAATATATATCTATTTCTTTTTACTAATTAAGATAGATCTGCAATTTCTCCTCTGTTTTGCCACCTTATTTACATCAGATTTCAAATTTGTTGTTAAAATCTCAGAGGTCCATGCATTAATCAGGCCCTGAACTTAACGTTCCATGCCAGTTTTCTCTATTGTCAATGCATATGAATAATTTTATCAATTATTTCAAATTTTAAGTGAAACTACGATTTCTATACCCACTGTCCTAGGACAGGCATTTACACTAGTGTTCAGATATTTTAGAAAATAAGAATAACATATATTTAAAAATAAATAAATAAAATGTCTGATTTTGAGACATGAAAGGTCAATGGTAAAAAATGTTTGATCTTTAAATTAAAAATTCAAGAAATACAACCTGCATGTGATATAACACATGAAAGCCCTATTCAGACATTTTCTAACAATACCAAAAATAAGTTCCTGTGACAATTAGGAAACAAAATATTTCTAAATTTGTAGTGCAGGAAATGCAAAAATTTACACTATTTGTCCACCTTTGAAGCTAATTATTTTCAAAACCAAGAGCGATGGCGACTTATCATTGAGTATTTATTTATTTCTCTATGATCCTAATAACTGAGTTTAATATCGCAAGATTCTGAGATGGTCAGGTAGAAAATGCAATTTTTGGTGTTGATTTGACATGGAATGACCCGGTTATAAAAGCTAACAAATGTTCAGTTCCCAAACAAAGATAAGTAAACAGACTGAATCAGCTAATCAATCCTACAAATCTGTGCAAGGTTTCGTGAAGCTGGTATTGAAATTCTCTGAACTGTAAGGAAAGACTGAAAGAAGGTAGACAAAAGAAAAAGATACTGCATGAGATGTTGAAATATTTCTTACAGCACTACTTTTGAAGAGTAAGGTTATATTTCTTTGGCATTGCAATTTCAAATCCTTAATTTTTTAAGAAAACATTTTCACGGACGTTTCAAATTTCTCTGACCTTTTTCTTAGAAATTTCAAATTTCCATGACTTTCCCTTCAAGGATGGTAAATTTCCCTGACTACCCAGGAAGATAGAGACCCTGAATATTGCCATTAACACTTCTTACAAATGGTATTAAGAAGGAAAACCTCCCTTTCAATAAACTTTGGAAAATTATAATGTAGTATGTCTTTATTTTTAATTAAAATTTTCAATATTATATAGATTTTAAAGCTCTATTTTTATTTTAAATTATTGTTTGATTCTATATCAAAACACATACTGTAAAATCCCGAATGTAAGCCCCCTTCCCACTTTTAAGTAATTTTGATTTTCTTTTCCATTCTCAAAAAATGTAAGCCCCCCTCCCCCTCACACACAAACAAAATTTTTTATGCACAAAAAATTGATTTTAGAGGGAATTTTCAATCTTTTAACAGTTTAGCAGATTTTTACTTACGTTTTTATATGATATTAATGACCCCCCCCCCCCCTACATCAAATGTCTGTTTCCCTTCTCTGTCCACCCCAACATAAATAGTTTGAAAACTTGAGAATCTTGATTCCTTCTGTCCTTCTTCCTGCTCAGTAGTAACGTAACAATTAGTAAAAAATCAATCCTCTAAATTGCAATCTCCCCCTCCATCCAAAATTTATGCCCCTCCCCTTCAGTATATAAAGTTTACAATCTTTAAAACTCTTTATAAAAAATTATGCTCTTTTGTAGTAAGGTAACTCATCTCATCTACATCATAGCATATAAGTATCACTCATCTAAAATCATCATCCCTTTTGAAATTTTTGTTCTGTTTTATTCTCCCAAAGGAAAGGCGTAGATTTCTAAATATGTGAGAGGAAAGCAAAAATTTTCATATTTTTAGCAGTTTAGCTGTTTTTCTCTGAATCACATGTATATATTATGTTTTGAAATAAATATGTTCTCTAAAATAACTCTCCATCCATTAACAAAATATGAGCTGTGAGAACAGTCAAACTAAAAAGAAAAAAAAAAAAAAATCTTTCTGCACTCCCCTCCCTCCATGACTAGAAATTCACCCCTTTTTCTGGCAATGGAGAATGGATTTTTAAGGGGAGAGTTAGATGATCATTTATTTATTGTTGCTACAAAGTAACAATACTGCATAAAAATCTTTAAAAAATAGTTTTAAAGATTTAAAAATTTGTGTGCTGGGGGAGGGAAAGAGAGAAGCAGATATATATATTTTTTTTAAGTGTGGGGGTGAGAAGCAATTTAGATAATTATTTAATTATTATTGCAAAAAAAGTTATAAATAGATGAAAAAAAAAAGTATGTACTGGGGAGGGCAGGGGACAAAGGAAAAAAATAGGACTCTTTTTAGGGTGAGGAAGGAATAATTTAGATCGTTATTTAAATATTGTTGGGGAAAAAATCACAAAGAGAAAAAAATTAAGAACTTTAAAGATTTTAAATTTTACGAGATTCATTTGGAGGAGGAGGGTCTTCATGAAATAAAATTGGGGGGGGGGGGGGGGGCAAGAGGAGAGAAGCAGAGATTTTAGGAGGGGGTTAATTTAGGGTGGTAGATTAGAGTTATTTATTTTTAATATAGAGTATTTAATAAGTCTGAAAAAAAGTTATAAAGGTTACACTATGCGTTTTTGGTACCAGAATGGGGCGGGGGGGGTGTCAATGAGAGAAGCAGTAATTTTGAGGGGTGATTTAGATGATTGATTATTTATTGTTACAATAACATAAAAAATTAAAAAAAATATAATTTTTTTTGGGAGGGGGGGGGGGGGGGGGTGCAGTATTTTAGAGAGGGGGATTTATTTTTTTTAATCTGCCGAAATAAGAAAGATTCTTGCCTGTTTTTTAACTTCTAAATTAAGGATAAAAACAAGGTTTTTAAATGAATTAAAAAAAATATCTCTATTATAAGTCCCCTCCCAAATTTAATTCATTTTGATTTTGAGAAAGGGGGGGCTTACAATCGGGATTTTACGGTATTATCAGTATAAAATCATTAATTTCCCTGATCTTGGAGCACTTCCTTTCCTGATCATTGAAAAATACTATTTAATGTCTGCATGAAATAAAATAAAGTATGATCCAAGAATCTCATGAAAATTCACCATATTTAAAATTTTACTTTAAGTATTTTATTTGTTTCATAAGATGTTAGCTAGTAATTTTTGACTGGGAATTACCCTGGCGATTTTATAAGATTTCTAGATTTTAATACCAAAAAACTGCAAAGATTAGAGAAGTTTAGTAACTGTAAAATTAACATTATAAAATGCAAAATTTGTTATAGAAAATAATCCAATTACACTAAAATATATTTGTTTTATTAAACATAATATAACAGAATATCCTAAATGATGAACTCTCTTATCATATCTTATAACATGAAGTTCATATTTCAGTAAGGATTTTTTACATATAATTCTTATTTTTAGTGATATTGTAAAAACAATAATATCACTGAATAATCATTTGTAGGTACTAATTTGGTCTGATACTTCTATTTAACCTGCCACAATTTTATTAAATTATCATCACTGCAAGAAGCTAATAATCCTTGATCTTTAGGGTTCCATGCAACTGCATTTACGTCTTGGTCGTGTGCATTAAACTTTGAAGCATATAGTGAAAATGATGGTGCATTAGGATCAGAATCTGCATCTTCTTTAAAAATTCTAATGCAATTATCACCACAAGCAGTTGCAATAAAATCAGTTGAATGACACCAAGAAATGTCATAAATCGCCCGCTCATGATATCCAGACAAAGTGCAAACACATTTCCAAGTAGGATCGTCTCCAGGAGTTACTATGCCTTCAACATTTCCTGGTAAATATTCACGCCATATCTTTACACACTGATCATCACTGCATGATGCTAACATATTACCTGCATTATTGAAATCAATTGACCACACAGTTGATGTATGTGAAGGAAGAGTGCAGAATATACTCCAATCATCATAATCTTCTTTATACAATTTAATGGTATCATCATAGCTACATGATGCTAAAATATCCTTATTAGGATGCCATAACACTCTTTTAACATCTTGTGTGTGACTGTTAAGAACACTTGCACATTCATATTCACAACCTTCACCTACTTCCCACACCCAAACTGATTTATCTCGACTGCAAGTAGCTAGGTACTGACCAGAAGAAGACCAAGAGACACTTTTAACTTCATTATCATGACCTTCTAATGTAGCGACACACTCAAATTCACCACTACGACGATACCAAATACATGATGTGGCATCAAAACCACATGAAGCTAAATAATTTCCGCAAGGTGACCAGGCGATGCTGCGAATAGTTCCTTTGTGAGCATCGGTAAGAACCGCAGCAGATTCCCAAAGATCTTTATTTTTTGTCCATATTCGAACAGTTTTATCACCACTACAGCTAGCCAATAAATTCCCTGAAGGGCTCCATCTAACACACCATACTCTATCCTCGTGGCCAATAAGTTGAGTTACTTCGTTAATTGACATATTAAAAATGAAGAAAGTTTATTGATTTAATTTTAAACTACACACAAGAAGTTGGAAAAGTTTTGCAGTGTAAATAAAAAGGATCTGTAAAATTGGAACAGTATGTAGCACATACAAAACAAATAACCATGCTTCCTGCTTCCGATCAAATCAACATTTAATTTAAAAACAAACCTGATTCGCAAAGATTTGAATCATAAACTCACGATGATTCATGATCATGATTCAAACATTTCACTTAACACGGCAACACAGTTGTCCTTCAAAAATTATTATGTGATGTTAATGTGGAAATCGCGCATTTTATATTTATATTAAAAATAACACAAAAATGGAAATTTTTTAGGTATATTTGACAATTTTCTGATTTATTTAGAATCAGTTTTCGTCTTAGAGCACATCACCCAAGTGCTGAAACGAGGCTACTGAAAGTTGTGACGTCAATGCACATGTCATAACCATCGAACCCGAGGCTAACGAAAAAGAAAGGCTACCGCGGTGCTTTACACGTATATTTTTTTACGGACCGTCGGAGTCACGTGATGCTCGAATGCACCAATTAAGGTGTACGAAAAGAGCACACGTCACTCTAGCGGTCTGTAAAAAAGATAATTGGAATACGCCGCTGAAGTCGTGACGTCATCAATATGGCGCTGGGCATAAACAGATTGAAGTGCCCATTGAAATAACATGGACGTAAAAAATAAAATCTTCTAGGAATAATAATTTTCATATATAAGAACTTTCAGGCACTTTTCTGCAAAGTTTAAGGTACGCTTTTCATTATGAATTCCCCAAACTTCTAATTTTGTGATTTAAATTTGACCAATTTATTAAAAACTCATTAGCTTAACTCCGTTTAGACAAGCATCAGCTGAATTGGTGATATTTACATTCATGTTTGTCAAGATATATCTGTCTAAAACTTTTATTTAATTTAAATTAATAATTTTACTAATTTTATATTTTAAAAATTTATTAAATATATTTTATAATTTATAAATTATTATAATGCATAAATTATAAATAATATTTAAATTAAGTATCTAAATTATATATTAAATAATATATAAAATATGATAAATTATAATACTATAAATAAATATAAAATATAATATATTAAATTATAATAGTAAAATGATATACTATATTAAATTATTTATATATATTACATTAAATTAATATTATGAATAATTAATACTAATAATAAATAATTATTTATCATTTTAAAATATTAATAATTATAATTGATATTGATAAATATAAAATTAATTACTAATAATTTTTATTTTATTTTATAATTTTAAAATTTTATAAAATTAAAATTTAAAATTTTAATTTTACATTATATATAATTAAATAATTATTATTAATATCAATTTTATTTATTAATCATTTAAAATAATAAATATATATATATATATATATATATATATATATATATATATATATATATATATATATATATATATATATATATATATATATATATATATAATTAAATAATTATTAATTTAATTATATTAATTATTTAAATAAATAATTAATATATAATAAATATTTAAATATATAATTAAATAATTATTATTAATTTATATTATTTATTAATATCAACTATATTTATTAATCATTTAAAATAATAAATTATTATTTATTTTAATTATTCATAATATTAATTCAATGTAATATGTTTAAATTATTATTATTATATTATATTATAATTTTATATTATATTATTATCAATATTTATAATTATATTAATATATTTATATTTAATATAAATTAATAACATAAATAATATTATTACAAATTATACATTTAAATTGTCATAGTAACATAATTTAAATTAAAAATAATTATAATATAATAATATGAACTAAAATATTAATTATTTAATAATTATACTTAGTATTTTTAAATAATTATTTAATATTAAAAACTATAATTAATATTAATAATAATAAAATATTTATAATTCTAATTAGTATTAATCTTAATAAATAATTAATATTGTATATATAAATAATATCATAATGAATTATATTAAATCAATACTTTATTAAATTAATAATATAATATATTAAATTAAAATACTAAATTTTAATATATTAAATATATAAAGTATTATAATATGTAAATTATTAAAAATAATTTAATAATTTTAATATGATTTTCTCTTCACTTATAATTAAAACATCAATGTAAACAACCGTCAAGTTTGTCTAACCGGAGTTAAGCGAATGACTTTATATTAAATTATTCAAATTTAAATCACAAAATCAGAAGTTTGGTGAATTCATAATGAAAAGCGTACCTTAAACTTTGCAGAACAGTGCCTGAAAGTTCTTATATATGAAAATTATTATTCCTAGAAGATTTTATTTTTTACGTCCATGTTATTTCAATGGGCTCTTCGATCTGTTTATGCCCAGCGCCATGTTGAAACGTTACACTTCAGCGGCGTATGCACCGCGGTAGCCTGTCTTTTTCGTTAGCCTCGCACCGAACCCGAGGCGAACGAAAAAGAAAGGCTACCGCGGTGCTTTACGCCTATCTTTTTTTTTACAGACCGCGGGAGTCATGTGATGCTCGAATGCACCAATGCAGGTGTACGAAAAGAGCATTACGTCACTCTCGCGGTCTGTAAAAAAAATAAGTGGAATGCACCGCGGTAGCCTGTTTTTTCCGTTAGCCTCGCATCGAACTAGGAAACTACTCGAAAATCATGCGTCAAGCATAGATTATGTAACACTTTCCAACGCATCGCCAGCTCCATTACCGGAGATGACGTCAAAAACATGGGTTGGGTTGGGTTGATTATTGACAGCCAATTATATCTACACTTGGGATATAGGCCCGGTGGCAGTGCCCTTAGTGGGGGTCCCCGTATTTACGCATAGAAACCCGTATTTACCCATGAATAAGGCTGGGATTGCGGTGCCTCGCTTTCTTAAATCTTACGTTCAAACTTAGGATGGGCGTTCCTACGATCGATCTTAACTTCGTATTGCGGTGCCTCATCGTAAGTCCTGCTTAAACGCAAGTCCTCCTGCAGTCAGCCAATCAGAGGCCGTAGTTAGATTTGTTGTGGTTGCGCGCGCATACACTTACGCTTCGTCGTAAGATAGCTTTCGGGTTAGCGTAAGAACGCGAGGCACTGCAATACCGATTACGCTTTGTTTATATCGTAAGTCAGAGTTACGCTCAAGATTGATCTTAAGTGAGGCACCGCAATCCCAGCCTAAATCCACGGCTCGAAGAAAACCACGAAAACTTCGAACGATTAGGCTGACGGGCGCGATTGGGATCGAACCCAGCACCTCCCGTCTTCCAGCTTTGAGAGCAGAACCTCTCAGCCACTGGTGGGGCCGTCAAAAACATGGACTCACATGACTACTTGCCACCTAATGGAATGGTCTATAAGAAGTTCATTTCGACCGCTCTGGGATTGGGATACTGGTAAACCTAAAGTGCTTGGCTAAGTTTCGGCGTTTTTTCCCACCTTCCTTATTCAATGTTTTTTTTTTTCAACCACGATTAATTCTATAAGACTTTTTTTAAGCAGGAGCTCCACAGGTGTCTTTTAAGCCGTTCAGCTTTCAAGTTTTCTTATTTTAATTTAAAATTATACAGTCAAACCTCGTTAAGGCGAACACTCAAGGAGAAACTTATTTTGTTCGTGTTAAAAGTAGTTCGTGTTATCCGAACATAAATGCATTACATACAAATGGACGGGGCAATTGGGAACAGTTCGTGCTAAAAGTAATTCGCATTAAGCGTGTTCGTGTTAACAAGGTTTGACTGTATTTATAAAAATGTAAAAAATGATGTATTTAAACAGAAAAAGAGTGAAAGATCTGCATTTCGGGAGGGGGGGGGGGAACTCTTAAATTATCCTTTACTGTGCTTGCTTATCATAAAAACATAGCATAAAGTTTCTTTCTTTTTTTTTTTTTTTTTTTTTTTTTTTTTTACTGAAAACGTTATTTTTTAATTTCACTTACCAGAATGTAATATGAACAAATTTTTTATATATACCTGGTTTTAATTAATTTCCAATCATTGAAACCTGGATGTAATAAAGAAACTCATAAATTTCACAAATGTAGAAAAAAGGGTCAATAATTTAAAAATTAATTTTCATTTAATAATAATCATTTACTGTATACAAAAGAAAGTACAGTACGGAAGAAAAAAGATACCTTACCTTATTTTATTCCCCAAACTGTTGCAGAGAAAAACAAAAATAATCATTCGTTGGGAAAAATGTCTTCCCTCAATTAGGTTTAAACAAATATGCTTAGAGGGCTGTTTTGGATTTCATCACCTGGTTCAGTTTAGAAAAGGTATTACTTAAGTGGGTTGGTCAGTCAGTTCTAAAATTTCCCTCGCTAATGTTAAATTTATTAAAGTGGAATGCATTCATATTTTTAAAATATCTCCCCAGGAAATGTAATGTTTCAGATTTTTTTGTAATTTTTTTTAAAGGATGTCTCTTGTTTTCTTAGTTGACAAAATATTTCTAAAATATATTTATATTTGAGATTCTGACTGACCAACCCCTTTAAGTAATGTAACATGTGCAAATGGAAGGCTATGAGCGATGTTCTCCCCTCACATATACTTCTACTGGTTTCTGTCTGGATTTTGAAGAGAATTTCTTTGCTCACACATAACAGCAATGTTAGCCCAATGGAATTTTTTTTTTTTTGAAAAACTGATTATTTATTGTATATAAGTTGAAACAGTGGATTTAATGATGAGAAAGAGCGAAATAAAGATTTGCATATTTATTTCATTATTGATCAGATACTATGGATGAATCAGAATTGGCATATTTCTATGATATTGTATATTGATTTTAACTTCAATTACTTCGATTTAAAACATATTTTTATAATCAGTTAAAAGAAATTACTTCTATTTATAAAGTTTTAATTCCAATTTATACCATACCGCAGCCACTGTAACTTCTCCAACACTTTCAGCATGCCTGATATTTTTTTCTTTAATTTTGTCATACATGACAGTTGAAGATTTTTAAATCTTAAACTTATTTACAGTTCTCAGCAATCACTTTATTGGCTACCACTATTTCCAAACAACAATCTTTATGCCACAATTTTATTGAAAATTTTGTACAAATTTATCAGGATTACAGTACAATAATATAGATAGCCAAAAAGTCACCTCTGAGTAGGGCTGTGGAAATTTCAACACTTGTTTTGTTATTATTGCATTCCTCATGCACTGAAGTACTCACGTATAAAATTTCATATTATGACAAATAGTGTATTTATTTTAAACATAAAGCAGTAGATAATAGTTGTATGAAATTGCAGTAATCTTTTAATTAAACTTTTCTATTTTGAAAAATCTATCAAACTTTGAAGGTAGAAATTAAATATCGCAAAATGAAATCAGGGACCGATTTACAAATTTGGGGGCCCTGGGCACAAATGCGTATGGGGGGGGGGCACCGACGCTTACAGCGGCCTTCAGTAAAAAAAATATATTATTGAAAGCAGTACTTATTGACATAACCACTATTG
Organism: Maratus michaelseni; assembly: GCA_963931845.1. Lineage (NCBI taxonomy): Eukaryota > Metazoa > Arthropoda > Arachnida > Araneae > Salticidae > Maratus > Maratus michaelseni. The sequence goes on from OZ007591.1 coordinate 255,627,337, forward strand.
ACTTCAATAATTTCTTTAAAATATCAATTAAAAAAATTAAATTTGATAATCATTAATTTACTTTTAAATAATTATTTCATAATTATGAAATTTTAATTGAATATATGTTTTAAAATAAATTGTGTGGAGCTGATTACCTTTCTCTATGCAAGTCCATATCTGGAATGATAAAGTATGCAGCAACTACTAATAAATTTACCGCAGTCAATATACTATAATTATTTACAACTACTACTTAATTACTACTTAATTAAATTATAATTATTTACTACTAGTACAACTATAATTATTTAAAATATTAACATACCCTATTAATAAAATGACTTATTCTTTCACAAAATAAGCATTCACTGAAAAACATAAAAACTAAATTTATAAGTATTTATACAAGTAGTGGCAGAACCACTAGGCTTTGCCCATGTTAACCATGAGGGGCCTAATAATATGGCGATCCCAAAAACGGAGTTCTGTACATTCCCGCACATAAATCGTTAAAAGACAATCAGGGAAAAAAATGTAGTTACTTTGACACAATCACAGAAAAAAACCCCACTATAATAATGTAATTAAAAATACATGTTCTAGACAAAATTTTATGAAAAATACAATGCAAACACAATAGAATGTAGAATGAAATGCAAATTTCCTGCTAAAAACTATAACAAATAACTAATATAATAGCTATTTTTAATTTAAGAATCCATATTCTAATTAAATATACCATCCCACGATTAATTACAAGAAACTAGTTTCACATTTCCTTACAGTTAAGATTTAAGACATCAAAGACTAAAAAGACACAGAAGAAATATTTTTATACATATTTAATGATTTTTTATAGATTTTCTTCTCAAATTTTTAGCAGTAAAAGTTTGTATAGCATCCTCATAATCAATCTTTAGTGTTATATCTCGCCAAGGTTATTCCGATCTTTTGAAACCAGTTCGGAAAGTGAAAGAATCCAAATAAAAAAACCTGTAAACAAAATCTAAAAGTAAAAACAGCATTTGTAAAGATCGACCTCAGCTATTCAATGAAAAAAAATTCTGGAGAAAGATTGAAATGAAAAGGAGATATTTTTAAAAATTTCTCCCATAGGATTGAAATTAGCGAGCGGGTATTTTTGCGTGAGTGAAGTATTTTTTTCGCGCACTTTTAAATGGAAAAAAAAGATAAACAGATATTTCCATATTAATTGTATTTTTTAATAGTTAAAACTGTTTTGGCCAATAATTGAAATATCTTCAGTAGCATTTGGGGCCTCTGTGATAAAGATATCACTGTCTTTATTTTTTTAATTACTTTCTATTTCAGCTCAACGTATTTCTGTATTTAATTGGGAATTCAAGCGCTCGAATACGCCATCTGGTGGAGAAAAGTTATAACTTCTCGCTTCAGGAAAATCCCTTGCAAGCCCATTGCATTACATGCATTTTTAATTTGTTCCTAGTGATTACTGTTTTGCTCAATTTCAGATTTCATATGATATTTGTGTTCTGTGTTTGTATGACAAGGTAAAAATTATCGAAATTTGAATATCTAACACTTTCAAACACGTTTACAATAAATAATGATTTCAATGGCACTTTAGCATTAGTTAAAGGGACAATTTTCCTGTACCGACGGTTGCGATCAGCGCCTCTATAGGCCGTTTTAAGTCCCTTCTTTTAAAACTATTTTATCGGCAGTCGCGCGCTACGGCAAGGTTTTGTTTTCTCCGGAGAGCGTTCGTTTCGGGCAAGCGCTAGCCTTGGACTGTGACGTCATCGTCTCTCCTTTAAACTTCGTCGCATTCGGCTCTCCCCCCGCTCGTGCGTTATAAACATGCGCCGCCCGGCTCTCTTGTTTTCCACCTGTTATAGCGCTGTGAACTCGGGAGCTGATTCATGTTTCGTCTACTTTGGCACTGAAGACGAGAAAGGGGCGTGTTTTCCTACACTATTAGAATGCTTCTCTTAATTGTCAAATATTAATAAGTTTTCCATTTGTTATTTTAATTTTAGCGTTATCCATAATCAAGAAATTATTTTAACTTAATCTTGCATTCACATTTGTGTTCCCCAGTCACTGGTATAAATACCAATTGTTTCCTCCGTAGAACATTTTGTTATCCAGGGGGCGCTGCTGAGCGCTCAAGTCTGGAGGATGCGCGGAGCGGATTCCCGCCAGTAGAGATGTTTTCCTTGAGACGTAAGCGCAGTGCACCAACCGCTGCCAGTCACTTTTGTTCTAAATGTAAATAAATATTAGTTGTTAAGTTTTAATTTAAGTTTTATTGAGTACGAAATGATCATCTTAGTTTTTTTACCTAAATATACAGTCCAAAGATTACCCGAGCGTTCTACGGATCACCAATGACACTTAATTTTTAACAGAATTTTAACGAAAACGATGTGGTAAAATAATTTGGATCGCGCGTCTTTGATCTGAGCTTCGGATCGCTTTCCGAGAACGGCATATGCCGGATCTTATGGAGATCAATTCGCGTTTTCAAAGTTTTTAATGTTCTTTAGAATGTTGTATGCTGTGGTAATTTTAAAATGTTAATATCTTAAAAAGTTTTAATTAAGTGGTAATTCAATAGATTCCTAAATTAATTGTATAACTCTTCATGGATTCGACCAGAGTGAAAATTTGAATAACCGTCATCGTGTAATCGTGATGTTCCAGCCAGAACTTTTAAAAATGATGTGCAGCTACCGTCATTGTCTTGATTCCACCTTCCTCCTATTACAAGAAAGTAAAATAAAACAATTTGGATCGAACTCTAACGGAGCATTTTTTTAATGCGTCTGAGTCTCTTATTTTGAAGAACAAGTAAGAATATTTTATTCACTAGCCGCCACTGGCGACCAGTTTGGTCTCCCTTAAATGTACATTAAGCATTGTACGTTACTTTTATTCATACTTTAGTTTTTTTCCTCAATCCTTCGCCAAACCCGAAGATTCTAATAGAAATATCAAGAACTTTTGCGATCATGGTAGCATTTCGCATATTTTTTGTTGTTATGTATTTCATCTTTCTTGACAAAAAACCCCTTAACAAACTTAAGCATTTATGCTTCACGTCCGTTAGCTTATCAGTTGCAATATGTTCGCTAATGCGGAGATTCTTAAACATATTAAGTAATTTTTCGTAATTGGGTCCATTGCCAAATGGCGTATTTCAGTTAATATAATTTGATGAAATGAATTCTGTTTTGTGAAAGTCTTTAATGATATCCACATTTACACTGAACCATATTGTTGGTAATATTTGTTTTTGTTTCTCTCTAACTTTGGCTGTAGAATCGATTACGAAAGATTATAAAATCTATCATTATTCTCATATAAAACGTCTTGAATAATGTGCCATAATCGAGCTGCATATTATTACACGTAATTTTCGAGTATGGTTTGGTGAAACATTGAACTTTTGGAAGAGAATGGCAGTGGTCAGCTGGTGGCGGCGCTCCCACATTGTAGCGCATACAGCAACTCTCCTGGTCGTGCGCGCTAAAAGTCCCTCAGGACTTGGGTACGGTGGTTTATGTGTCTGACGGGCGCTTTCAGGCGACTGGCGGCGCAGCTCAGTTTTAATCACATTCCCTTTAAACCACATTTGCTGTCAGAACTTTTGACCCGTGGCGTACAATCTGATTAAAATTTACGAACTACCTTCTAGATGCAGATTTCTGTTCGACTTTGATTTTCTCTGCTCTCCTTTCTTGATATAGTTCAGGAGTTTTCCTAATTACGTAATTCTCTTACTTTGGCATTTCTGCTTAATGTCTACTGATTATTAAGATCTGTAACAGGTAAATACGCAGCGCCAACATTGGTTGTTATAATTCTAATCACAGCACCCCGTTTTTTCTTTCTATTTTGTAACTCTATAGTTAATATTACGTAGCAGAAATATAAAAGACAATTAAAGACGCTTTTATTGCTATAGTACATATATATCATATACATAGGTATATAGTATGTGATAGTGATTAGAATATATATCTCATATTCATTCCGGTGGATATAACATACCACCAATAAAACTACCATCGTAAATATGTAGAAAAAGCCATCGATATGATTTTATGCTAAAAGCAATCGATATGATTTTATGTGTTTAATAAATGTATACTAAATTAGTTTTTGAGTACTTCTCTACAATCCCGTCGACCGCTTTTCATAACAAAGAACTATCGCCAAACTGTAACGCCAAATAAACGGGAGAACGTTGCCATTGGAATATCAAAATAAATAAATAAATAAAATATAAGAATTTAAGGACACAATTGTTATTTTAATTAATGAAATAACTAATAAATCAGTAAAACATAACGAAAAATACACTCAAATGTCGAATTAAAAACCATTTGATGGCATATCAAACACGTATAATGCTTCTGGCATCAAGTAAATGGGACTGTATTTTTGGCGTTTAATCTTACAGTTTGGCGATAGTTTTTTGTTATGAAAAGTGGTCGACGGGATAATAGAGAAGTACCATTTTTTGTATCATTTTACTTTGATTCTATATTATTTACCATTTTTAATGATGGGTGCTTTTGGGTAGTTCTGGGGTATCATTTTGGCGCCAAAATGGCGATTTTATGCCTGGATAACCCGGCGGTTTTGATTACATTTTACTTCGTACGCGAACCCGGTAGAACATATTCCGTATGTTTTATAATAAATTAAATATTGTGTTTTATAATATATTAATCATTGTGTGTGTTTTATAATAAAATTGTGTATTTTTTAATATAAAATAAACTATTTCATAATAATATAAAAGTAACATGCTGTTTTAGAAATTTCTAACAGCTACCTGAAAATGGGGTTTTCTCGCCAAAATGGCGCAAAACAAAAATTGCGCCGACCCCGGTGCGTCTACGACAGCTGTTCCATCAAAACATTCGATTTCAAAATCAAAGCATCGTTTCTAATTTGCACACGCAAAAAATAAAAGCTGGTATTGGCGATTTTAAAAATGCTATTGGCGAGATTTGCGCCCAAAATAACATAAAAGTACTTAATGATGTTATGTATTTTATAAATGTACATTAAATTATTGTTTTGAACGAAATTGGTCATTAAAACAATGATAAACATGATTGGTGATTAGCAATCATTTTCGGTGATCTCTCTTCCTGGCAAGTATAATACATAAATACCAAATTAACTGACAATTTGTTTCGAAATTTGATTCATTAAATATTATTACATGAGTTGTATTTGTTTACATTCAGCTTACGTCAAGAAAATATTCGGAAGGAAGTTGTGTTGTATAGCACATAATTATGGTAAACGTTGATTGTATCACTGGTGCGAATTATTTTTTGACACTAGGCAGTGGTCCAAAAATTCATTCGCGGAGAGCTTGCTTTACGAACGATTACCTCCATGGTTTAATATTTTAAACGTTCATGACGAATGAATGTTTTTTTTTGTTTTGTTTTTTGTTTACTTTCATGGATAGAGAATTTGAACTGTGAACTTAATTTCAACTGAAGTTATTGCAGAATATATACATAATTGAACGTAAGTCATCTCTCAAATATTAATTTATTTTAAACGATCTTTCTAAAAATGTAACTTTCATGCAGTTTTATTCGAAAAAATAATTTTGAATAAAAATGTCCGCGTGGCATATGAAAAAGTGAAGCGGACATCCCGGAACTGTTGATGACAGTCACATGACTTAGGCTTTTATTATATAGAATTTATTTATTTCAGATGTGTATTTCTCTTCTTGAAGAATTCTGACCTAAAGAACATCATGCACGTATTGTGCAGGGTTTATTGCGATCATACTACACAACTACAATATTTAAAAGTTCACTATACGATCTAGTCCTCCCTCCATTCAATATAGTAAAAAATAATAACGGCACTTCAATATTAACGTCACAGGCTCCTGAAAATCGGGGTCCCTGGGCACGTGCCCCGAATGCCATGCCGTAAATCAGGCACTGAATGAAATACACTTTAAATTAGAATCTATGTGAAAACAGAGGGGGAAGAGAGCCGCCTCCCCTAAATCTGAAAAAAAGGATTTTGGACGATTTTTATCATTTGGCTTCCCTTTAATGAAATCCTACATCTGCACTTGGAGGGCCCCCTCAAATGGGGGTCGGGGCAGTTGCCCCGCCTGCCCCTGCATTAGTCGGACCCTAATTACACTTACATAAATCCTTCTAACTATAAACTTATAAGCTGTTAAGATATAAACTATACATTATAAATAACAAAATCCCTAGATTTTTAGTTAGCATAATTGTTTTAATATGATGCAAAAGCATTGTTAAAACAGTAGTTAATCTTTACAAAAATTATCCCACACGTGACGTGGAATGGTCCCTTATGCTTAGGAGAACATTTACAAAAGACTCATAAATCCTTATGATTGAAATACTTCATTAAAAGAGAAAGATATTCTAAACATGTAAAAAAAGAAATCGTAATCTATAAGGAAGATAATTACACATCTCAAGTACCTATAATAAAAATATGTTACCTGTAATAAAATGATCCTCACAAACTTTGAAGTTTTTCAGTTTACTTTCCGTTATATCGGATATTTGAGAAAAAGTGACAGAAGAAACAAGAGCAGTAAAAAAGTAACCGGAAAAAAAGTGACAAGGAATTGATGCATATTGAACTTATTGATAATTAAGTGTTAAACGCTAACGAGGTAACAAATTTCTTATTTATATCATTGCCGTAGGCGAATATTTGCTGTAAAATATTTGTGAATGCTATTACCAATAGTGTAAAAAAGTGAGAACATTCGCGTACGAGAATGCTTGTATTCATCACTACTTAATTTTTAACATTTGCGTACGCGAATACGAATATTTCTCGTCAATGTCTACGAATGCAAATATTGAAAAGTGGTGTGAATATTCACATACGAGAATACTCGTTTTAATCACTACTTGATTTTTAACATTCGCGAACGCGAATACAAATATTTCTCGTCGATGTCTACGAATTGGATTTTATTCTACACGTACATATACTGAATCTTTATCATTTATTAAAAGATCTTCATAATGCATATTTGGTAATTAAATCAGAAAAAAAGAAAATTAATAAATGGAAATATCAGGCTTATAATAACTTATAAAACATATTTTTAAACTTCTTATAAATAATGTTTTATAAGTGCGTTTTGATGAATTTAAAAAGTTCAACGTTCTTACACAGGTAATAATAGTTTTTTATTCTTAATATTGTAAAATAATCAAGAATAATATTTTCAATAAAATATTGCAGCCTTCCGCCACAGTGCATTTCTGAATTCTTCAATACCATCATACACATATATGTATTCTTCAACAATCGGTATCTTCTTCTTCATCATCATCACTTGATGGCTCAGGTTGTATCTCCACTTGACTTAAAATATCCTGTATTGGGTCGTCAACTTCTGTTTCCAAGTCATCTTCGGCGATGAAGGAGCTGACATTGTCACAATGGCCATCGCAGTTCAGGCAGAGGAGCGAACAAAACAAACTTGCTTTCTTACAGCCACACATTCCACTACAGTTTGTTTTGCATTTTCAGGATATTTTTCACAGAACAGTTTCTGGTGCGGGAGATTTGACAGTTTTTACGGGTATGACGCCTCTCTTGGTTTTATTCCAGCCCCATTCCTCAGCATTTTTACAGTTACCTAGCCATAACTGTACTTGGTGGTAAATTCGCAGACAGTGACATCGAGCTGCATCTTCTGTTGCAGGGAACGATGCTATATTTGCATATTTTAAAGCAGATTTTATGCAGCACCTGTACCCCAGGCTGTTTAGGGAAGGTGTTGCTTTCCCTCTGAATCCGTATAGGTGTACCAGAAACAACAGTCCAGCTTTAATAACATCATAGGCTACACCACTAGGGTTTTTAAATATATCTACCCCATGTTGCAGGTCGGAAAATTTCTTCAAAATTTGAAGGTATTTTGTTTTTTCTTGACTGTACAATGCAGAAGTGGTATCGCATCCACTCATGGCATGTAGAAATAGGATATGTTTGGCAATTAATTTGTCTACTGCACAAAAAGGTGCATAGATCTTCTGGGGACTTTTCCCTTTTCCTGGTTTCAAGAATTAAACATTGGGAAAATTGCAATGTCCAATTATAATTACCAGAAGGTCTACATCTTTAGCAATGATTATCACGTTCTCATGGTTAGGTGCCAACATGAGAGCAGTGTTGATATTGAGGCTGTTGCGTCAATTCGTCGCGCACAATTCATCGTGAAGCAATTCATCGCGGCGACAACTTATCGCAGCGTCAATTCGTCGTGGTGTCAATTCGTCGCAACGAAAATGTTTTTGAAGGCTATGATGATAAAATTAAAGATAATGCAGTAAAATTATTTAATGATAATTTGTTTTTTTTATATAGAGAACTATAACTAACAGTTTACATCATTAAATAATCTTACTAAATTAGTTTTACATTTATCATCATAGCCTTCAAATATATTTCCGTTGCGACGAATTGACACCACGACGAATTGACGCCGCGACAAATTGACGCTGCGATGAGTTGTCGCCACGATAAATTGTTCCGCGATGAATTGTGCGCGATAAATTGACGCAGAACCGATAATAAGTGTCGGCATCTTCTTTTGCTTGCTTACAAGCCATATTTTCAGAGCCAAATCTGCACATCAGCAGGGCTATTAAACGGTTTTTTCTTGTCGTTTGCGAGAAATTTTCCCTGAGAAACCGTTGGTACCATAGTCTCATTAAAAGCAACCTCATTAAATACCGTTTTGCGAGATCGTCTATCACGCTCAACAAATTTAGTGCTCATTTCAGTAATGTTTTCTGGGGTTTCAAGAACACCCTCCCACCCGTTTTGTATTCCCAAAACCATTACATTCAGCGTTTTCGCCTACAACACTACATTCCTCTTTTTTCCTATTTATAATCTTCCACATATGTTATTATTATATTAAACTTACAATACTTATAATTGTACTTAAATCAGATTACCAGAAAAATAAAATTGGTTCTCTCATCTATGCAGAGTGATTGTGTTTTTATATCTTTCCTAATCATCTGATTTCAATTTATTTTCTTAGTGCTGTGAAAGGTTTAAAACTTTGTAAGAAAATGTAAACATATTCGAAATGCAACCAGAAATAACTAAACAACTTCAAATTGGTGATTAAAATGGATGCATAGCGACTGATCGCGTTTTTGCCTTCCGATGATGGAATTTCAATTACATCGCTAAAATTCCTTTTACTCGTATGCCAAAACTATTTATCTTAGAAACAAACATTGTATATGAAAAATGTAGAAAATGTTCTCTAGTTTAATTTGGTGCGATAAGCTTTTCAAAAAAATTTAACCCTTTCCGGAATACAGGGGAAAAACTTAAAAAACTCCAATTTTTTCATGGTTTTTCGCTTATAATTTTTTAAGCAGACCAGATACGAGGTGGCAAAGTTGAAATTCGTGTTCAGCACCCCCAAAAACATAAAGGAAGAAAGAAAAAAAAACTTCTCCAAAACTTTCCAGGCAGTAGCTTTTTTCGGTCTAAATTTACTGGACTAAAGCCTAAATTCTATTTTCCTTGCCCTCTCATCTCCACTCTTTTGCGTTTTTTCCTACCAATGTAGGACTCTTTTAACAGGAGCCTTAAAGCCCCGTTTAGTGCACAAAATTGCAAGTCGTCCCGAGATAGCCATAAATCTTTACCTTTCCCATTCTTCTCGATTCAATTTGTGGTCACTTACAAAATGAAGGGAAGTTTCAACAAAAGAAATGGGTGGTGTCAACAGCTGTCAAGTTCTCCCGTTTTGACCTCTGAACTTTAGACCATCCTGATACATCCTGAGAAAGTCATAAAAGAAGATTCCGATATACCGCAATAAAAGAAACCGAAGTACGCCAACGCACTGTTTGCTCGAACAGGGCGTGCGTTTTTATTTTTATTTTATTTTATTTTTTATTTTGTGGTTTTCGCATTCGTAGATATCGACAAAAAATATTCGTATTCGCATTCATGAATGTCAAAAATCAAGCAGTGATTAAAACGAGTATTCTCGTATGCGAATATTCACACCATTTTTCAATATTCGCATTCATAGACATCGACAAAAAATATTCGTATTCGCGTTCGCGAATGTAAAAGGTCAAGTAGTGATTAAAACGAGTATTCTCGTATGCGAAAGTTCACACTGGTTTTCAATATTCGCATTCGCAGACATCAACGAAAAATATTCGTATTTGCGTTCGCGAATGTCAAAAAAAAAAAAAAAAAAAAAAAAAAAAAAATCAAGCAGTAATTAAAACGAGTATTCTCGTGTTCGAATATTTAAACAATTTTTCAATATTCGCATTTGTAGACATCGACGAGAAATATTCGTATTCGCGTTCGCGAATGTTAAAAATCAAGTAGTGATGAATACGAGCATTCTCGTACTACGGGAATATTCTCATTTTTTTTACGCTATTGCTAATAGCATTCACAAATATTTCCAGCAAATAATTCGCCTACGTGAATGATATAAATTAGACATTTGTTACCTCAGATGTTTTTAACACTTATTTATCAATAAGTTGAATATTTGTCAATATTTATCAATTTCTTGTTACTTTTTTTCCGATTACTTTTTTTCCGATTTTGTTTTCTCTGTTACTTTTATTTCGGTTACTTTTTTCCGGTCACTTTTTTTCCGGTTACCTATACAACACATTTAAATCGCAGATTTGAAAGAGGCAAATATAACTCTTAGAAAATTCGAGACTAATTCAGAAGAGTTGAGAGAAAAGTGGAGGAAAAACAATATATATTGTTAGGTAACGAAGAAGGTTCAAATAAATTATCCAAAATATTGGAAATAAACTGGGATACATGTACTGATAATTTAGGGCTTGAAATCCAGTCTTTGTTATTAGCATCAAATAATGTCAGTGATATCAAGAGATGCGTATTAAGTTCGATCCTGTTGGTTTTATTACCCCCTTTACAATGCGGACTAAATGTTTGTTACAGGAAATATGGGTTAAGGGTTTTGACTGCGATGAAACATTTGATAGTGAAATAAAAGAAAAGTGGGATGAATGGTGTTCAGAGGTGAATGATTTCACTGAATTTACTATGACAAGGTGTTTTTTTAATATGAATAATGACATTCAGCAAGATAGTATTCAATTGCATGTTTTTTGCCATACCAGTCTGAAAGCCTATGGCGCTGTCGCCTTTTTTAGATATGTAACTAAAAATAATGAAACGAACTAGCTATTTAACCGTTCTACGCACGGAAGTTCATAAATTTAATTCTAAAACCAAAATTAAAAATAAAAATCAGTACAATCAAACTAAAGTTTATGAATATAAAATTTGTTATGTCTATTAAAAATCAATATTTACACAATCAAAAGTCCGTAGTAAAAAGTAGTAGTTCGTAAAAAATTCACATCAAATATAGATAATAATAATCGTATATGAAACAAAATTTAGCATAAAAGCGCAATGACAACAAACAATTTTAAAATATCTAAATCAAAACGTTGCACAAAACGTATACATATTGATCTAAATAAGAAATAAGAATTCCCCTGTTAAAGTGTTGAGTTGTTCAATAACTATTCGATTTAGAAACATATTTTTCTACTACTGTGCATTTTTTTAACGAAATTTAATTTATCATGTTACATGTTTATAATGTAATATAATTATATCCATGACAACGTCCATTTAACTGTTACCGCTCGTGCCTGTTGTTTAACTGTTCTTATTCTTGCTTGTGTGTAACTTGTCCTCATTAAACGTATATATGTTAACAAATGTAAATGCGTATTAATTTCAACACATATATCGTTACATGGTGTCAGAAGTTGTGTCAAAAAGTAATATTTACTTTAAATTTCGTTAACGACAACCTGAATTAAATACAAATGGGTGAAAACGGAATACGTCCTCCAAAACCATTACTTACGGCGGATTCCAAAGAAAAATGGGAAGATTGGATCCAAAGTTTTGATTGGTATGCTGCTGCTGTTCAACTTGACAAGAGAGAGAAAAAAGTTCAAGTTGCGACTTTTATGCCTGTTATTGGAAGAGAAGCACAACAAATTTATAAAACCTTCAGTTTAAGTACAGATCAACAAGAAGATTTGGAGATTATTAGAGGTAAGTTCACAGAATATTTCACTCCTAAAGTCAATTATACTTTTGAACGTTACAAATTCAACCAGATTAAACAAAAGCAGGATGAAGCTTTTAAAGTTTTTTTAACAAGGCTTAAAATACAAGCTTCTAGATGTAAGCTAGGAATTATGGAGGAGGAATTAATTCGCGATAGAATTGTTGTCAGAATCTCTATAATAAAACCGTATGTCATGTGACTGTCCTCAACAGTTCCGGGACGCCGCTTCACTTTTTCATATGCCAGGCAGCCATTTTTATTCAAAATTATTTTTTCTAATAAAACTGCATAAAAGTTACATTTTTAGAAAGATCGTTCAAAATAAATTAATATTTGAGAGATGACTTACGTTCAATTATGTATACATTCTGCAATAACTTCAGTTTCAATTAGGTTCGCTGTTCAAATTCTCTATCCATGAAAGTAAACAACAACAACAAAAAAAAAGATTCATTCGTTGTGAACGTTTAAAATATTAAACCATGAATTTTTGGACCGCTGCCTGGTGTAAAAAAAAATAATCAGCACCAGTGAGACAGTCAAAGTTTACCATAATTCTGTTCCATACAACTCAACTTCCTTCGGATCTTTTCTTGATGTAAGTTGAACTCCGTGGTTGAACTCATGTAATAATATTTAATGGATCAAATTTCGAAACAAATTGTCAGCTTTTATTTTTCGTGTGTATTAATTAGAAACGATATTTTAATTTTGAAATCGAATGTTTCGATTTATGATAATATTTCTTATTTATCTATTTTCTATTTTAAAGAAAAATGTGAACGTCATGTATTTTAAATTGGAACAGCTGTCACGGACGCACCAGGGTTGGCGGAATTTTTGTTTCGCGCCATTTTGGCAAGAAAATCCCATTTTCAGGTACCTATTAGAGATTACTAAAACAGCATATACTTTTATTTTATTATGAAATAGTTTATTTTATATTAAAAACACACACACAATGATTAATTTATTATAAAGTGGGTTAAGCGGTTTTTGTCAAGAAAGATGAAATACATAACAACAAAAAATATGCGAAATGCTACCACGATCGCAAAAGTTCTTGATTTGTCTATTAGATTTTTCCGGTTTGGCGAAGGATTAAGGAAAAAAATAAATTATGAATAAAAATAATTTGTTACAATGCTTAACATACATTTAAGGGCGACCAAACTGGTCGCCAGTGGCGGCTAGTGTAATAATATTTAATGAATCAGATTTTTAGCATTTTTAAAATCGCTAATACAGCTTTTATTTATCGCGTGTACAAATTAGAAATGATACTTTGATTTTGAAATCAAATGTTTTGATTTATGATATTATTTCTTATTTATTTATTTATTTTCTCTTTTAAATGAAAAGTGTGAAGTATTTTAAATTTATGTAATATAAGCATTTTAGATTAAAGTTAAGTATTTTAAATGAAATGAGTGACAGGCTTATAATTTAAAATTAAATTAATTGTAGTATGAATGACGGTGATGGGAACGATATTTGGCGAATTATCATCTGCTCCCGGCTAACAAAAATACTCATAATTAAAAAAAAGAATAAAAATAAATAAATGATAGTTTGATGTAAATAAATATTGATATACATATCAAAAATAATTTATAGAATTAAAATAAAAAATAAAAGTAAATAAACAACAATTTCCATAACAAAGTTTTCGCCAAATTGGCGGGTGAGGGGGGGGGGGGAATCGCGCCAACGTGCGTATGTGACATTTGTGCCCAAAAAATATGCGAAATGCTACCATGATCGCAAAAGTTCATGATTTGTCTATTAGAATCTTCCGATTTGGCGAAGGATTAAGGGAAAATTAAATTATGAATAAATGTAACGTGTTGCAATGTTTAACATACATTTAAGGGAGACCAAACTGGTCGCCAGTGGCGGCTAGTTGAAAATAATGACGTTCGGGAAAAGCTTTTAAGCGATGCTGAGTTAAGCTTAGATAAAACTGTGCAGATTTGTCTTGCTTCTGAAAGTGCTGCACAGCAATTGAAAAATATTTCTGATGACAATAAATCTTAACCCATAATTTCTACAATATCGAAGAAATATACTCAGTCGCATAAAAATGTTTCTTCGAAAGATAAGCCTAATTCTAATACCAAATTCTCTAAAATGATAAACGATTGTAGAAATTGCGGTAATACACACAAAATTAATGACTGCCCCGCTTTTGGCAAGAAATGTAAAATTTGCCAAAAGCAAAATCATTTCGCAAAAAAATGTAGATCCAAAAACCAGAAAAAATACAGAGTGCAAGATATTGAAAACGATTACGAATGATAATTTTCTGATAGCAAGTATCGACGCTAATAAATCAGATTGGTGCGAGACCGTCATAATTAACAATAAAGCTATCCCAATGAAACTTGATACCGGTGCCCAGTGCAATGTCATACCATTTCGCTTAGCAGAGAAATTACGTTTAAGAATAAAACCTACGAATGTCCGTAAACTCCTCTCATATTCTGGTCATGCTATTGAGGTGGCAGGAGAATCTATTGTTCACTGTCAAATTAAAGATAAGCATATACAGCTTAAATTAATAATTGCACATGGAGGAATTAGTCCAATCCTAGGTCGATTAACCTGCATGGAGGCCGGATTAATTCAAAGAATTGAAGTAGTTAATTTACTGCAGGATGAATTTCAAGATCTGTTTCAAGGAATGGGGTGTATAAAAAACTTCGAGTACACAGCCGATTTTGCAGAAGAATTTACACAAAAAGAGATCAAACCACCAAGAAGAGTTCCGTTTAAGATTAAAAATATCGTCAAACAGGTGCTAGATAGAATGGTTAAGGATGGGATTATCAAGAAAACAGATGAAGCTGCACCAATTTCTAACCATATGGTTATTGTGAAACAAAACACCAAAATAAGAATTTGCATTGATCCTTCTGATTTGAACAAAATACTCTTGCGAAGACAATTTCCGCTAAGAACTTTAGAAGAAGTCGTAGCTAATGTAGATGGATCAAAGTATTTCACGAAGTTAGATTTGAAAAAAGGATTTTGGCAGCTGAAAGTTTCGCCTCATACCCAGCCATTCTTAACATTTAGTACTCCATGGGGAAGATATTCCTGCCTTCGAATTCCATTCGATATAAAAACGGCTCCAGAAATTTTTCAGAATGTAATAGCGAAAATTCTACAAGGCATTCCAGGTGTTGAAAATTCAATGGACGATATATTGATTTATGCGCCTGATATTAATACTCTTCGATCAAATACTCGATTAGTCCTACAAGCATTAAGAAATGCTGGAGCAAAACTAAATAAAGACAAATGTGAATTTGAAGTTCAGAAAGTTAAATATTTAGGACATATCCTCTCTGGTGATGGTATCATGATCGATCCTGAGAAAGTTGAAACCATAGATAGAATTAAAGCACCAACTAGCAAAAAAGAGTTACAAAGATTACTTGGTATGATTCAGTATCTACATAAGTTCATACCTAATAGTAGTAGAAGAACGAGAGTTAGACTCCAGCAGGCTAAATGCTAATGGAGCCGGAGCCGGAAGTAGCAGGTGTGGACACCGGAAGTTCTGTGCTCTGTGAAGGTCACCGGAAGTTGCAGGTGTGGACACCGGATGTAGCAGGTGGGGATAACAGACATGTTGAGACAGGAAGTGTAGACAGGAAATTTAACCGGAAATGTGACAGGAAGTGAATGCGATAAGGGAGAGAGGGGGAGGGCTTATTTTTGTGGGGGGCTTAATTTTCTTTGTTTGTTTTAATCCTTCTAGTCGAGTGGAGTTGAGTTGTAGGAATCCTGCTATCAGAATGAATTTAGTTTGAAAGTAATATTAGCAAAATGTTCGATTTTTTTTTTTTTTTTTTTTTTTTTTCTCACCTGAAATAAAAATTTTATTTGCTAACTAACACCTAATATAAAAATGGAAATCTTTCTGACTTTGTTTTACTTTATAAAAGTTTAACGTGAAATTTATTTTTAGACTGGAAACGCGACAGGAAATAAGATCGGAAACGGGATTAGACATGCTTTTTCCAAAAAGGGTTTTCAGGAAGCAGTAAACATGTTTTAGGAACATGTTTGGGAGCTTGTTGGAACAGGAGAGGTGGTTTGTGAGACCGGAAGTAATTAAGATGAGAGAGATAAAGAAGGTGCATGATTAGACATATAGATTTTGTTCTTTGTAGAGGGTGAAATTTTGTTTTATTTTTTATTTAAAGTGTTTTCATTTTTTTTTTTAATTTAATTTATTTAAAGCGTTTCAAATTATTTTTTATATTTTTTTTTGTAGTGTTTTACGTATTATTTTAATTTTTAGTGACATTAGAACCTGCAATTTCTGTATCACACATGTCTTATCTTAGGTCACCAAGAATGTGTGTGTGTTGTTATCTCTTTAAATGCGAGAGATGGTTACTTCAGACCTGCGTTGAGATATCTTTATCATAGTTTTAATGAACTGCAGGAAATTGTCTTTAGCTATTGAGTAATTCGCGAGTTTTGGTTTAATATGAATGCTATTACATCTGTTTGTTTAATTTACAAGCACATTTCTCTTACAACACTCTGTCAACAGATCACTTCCATATTCGAAATAATAATTTAGAGGGAAAATTTTTACTTTCTATACGAAATTTTATTTATAGAGATTGACGAAGATAGTATGCCTAATTCTTTCTTGTACATTTCTTGTACAACATTATATTCGAAATAGAGTTTTGTTACCAAAAATAACGTGTTTATACATTTTAAAAACGAAAGCAAAGTGATTTTCAAAAATGTAAATATAAGCTATACACCCACGCATTTTTGTTATTGAATTAAATTACAAGGTTTAATATTGTATTCAGCGTACTGTTTTCTTATAAAAGCCGTTTCACAAACTTGTATACTGAAAGTAATGTGTCATTTTTAGGAGAAAAAATTAATTCAAGTCATTGAGACTAATCCTTTATGGGGGAAAAATTTGTCATACTTCTTTATGTTACATTACATCTTCCGTTTTTTAAGTTTACAAATTTGTGGACTAACTTAAATAATCGTTTTTAGGATACTTAAACAATATATTTTTTTAATTATATGTTTTTTTTTTTAATTGACTTGTAATATAGCTTTTTTTTTCTTAAAAGGGTACTGTAGAATAACTTATGTCACAAATACTACATCTTTCTTTAGTTAAATATGTTTCACTTAAGACATGACAAAGTGTCTTAGAAACATTTCATTTTGGAGTTAAGTGATTAAACAAGAAAAATATTATTTATAAAAACACAACACATAAGACTAGCGGCTGAGAGGTTCTACTCTCAAAGTTGATAGATGGAAGGTGTTAGGTTTAAACCTCTCTCAAGGTCGTCGACCTAACCGTTCGGAGTTTTCTTCGAACCTTGTCAATACGAGTTAGGAGCCCTTAGAATGACCCCTAGAGTGACCTATATCCCTAACTACAACCCTATATTTAACCAACCAGTCACAACACATAAGACATTTTAGATCATTACATAAGACATTTTAGATTATTACATTTAGTTAAGAAGTGATTTGACGTGCAAAATATTATTTATAAAAACATACAATAAGAGAATTTTAAAGATTTTTTCCTTTTAAATGAACAATTTTTAGTAACTATTTAACTTATTAAAGAGAGCGGGTATTTTGTTTAGAGTTATACGATTAAAATAAATTTTCAATAGATTTGACTTTATACAACCAACATTTTAAAAAAAGGGAATGGAATCTAGTTTTTATAAATTAACGTATTTCAATTTTACAAATACTTTACACCTCCTCTTTTTCCCCTCTTTGTTAGACTCCATACACATAAGACATAAAAGGCGTTTTAGAATACATCATTTAGAAATTAAGCGACTTGATAAGTAAAATATTATTTATAAAAGTAATAAAGATTTTTACTTACAAATGTATGAACTTCTGATAGGTAAGACTTTCTCAGTCATTGTGCAAGAATTAAGTGCTTATTGAACTTATAACATTATAGGATGAAATAATCGCGTGGCGTATTTTTAAACCAATAAAATGTCAGTATTTTTAAACCAATAAAAAGTTAGTATTTTTACACGAGCGCCCTCTATCATTATATAAATTTCAATGAAACGAGTTGATATTATTATACTGTGCCCTGAAATTGTTGTAATAGGTTGTATTTTTCGTTAAGTTAGTTTTCATTTAAGTTATTATGGAACGAGTTATGAATTCTTATGTTGGTGATGTAACCAACTTGGAGTGTCAACACTCATCACCAAAGTTAAATAATCAAGAGATGGATTCTACACTTTTACCCAAAGAAGCACCCGTTTCGAATTATGAAGTGAAACCCAACTCATCAGGACTAAAGTTACCCTTTGTGTGCACTACTTGCAACAAAGCTTTTTCCCGAAAGTTTGTCTTAATTAGACACATGAAATTTCACCTGGAGAAAAAACCTTTTGTGTGTGACATCTGCGAAAAACAATTTGTTCAAAAGAGTGACTTATTAAATCATGTGAAGATTCATTCAAAGAGCCCAGTGATTTATAATTGTGATCTATGTGCTGAAGTTTTTTCAAAAAAGAGTGACTTACTTCAACATAGCAAAATTCACAAATCTGTCAAACAACATAAGTGTATTGAATGCAATGAACTGTTTTCGAGAAAGTATGACTTATTGAAACATAAGAGGATGCATAAGCCCCGAAAGCAGTATGAATGCATCCAGTGTAGTGAAATATTTAATCGAAAATATGATTTATCACGTCATATAGACACTGCACACAAAGTACTACCCAAAGTTGTCAAATCGTCATCTTTAAAAGATTCGTTATATGAAAAAGTGAAGCATTTTAACAGACAAAATGCTTTAAATGTATTTACTAAAACTGTAATAAATTCTAATGAGGAGAATGATCAAGACTTTCACACATTTTTTAACAGTATTCGGTCGGACGTTTTGAATGAATTAAATTATCAGATAGAAGTAAAAAGGTCAATGAAATGGTATGCAACTGCAAAAGTTGTTGTAAGTCGCCAAACACCGGACGGTGATATAGATACTATCACCCCATATTTTCATTCAAGAACTGTACTGGAATTGACGAATCAAAACATACCTGTACATGTTGAGGATGCCTTTAAGAAAATTATTAACTCTTTTGAGAAATTCACTCAACAAGGATCTAATTGGACATTGCAACAAATATTAAATCTAGAACTGTCTACAGCTAAATATAGAATGGTTTAAAATGTGTGGACTGTTTTTGAAACATGTATATTCATGTTTTTGCTATTGTAGTTATTTAAAATGATAAATAAATAGCCTATGACTAAAAAATCTTAAGAGTTTTTTATTATTTTCATGGTAACTATTTTATATAAATTACTTATAACAGTTTGACAATGCTACATAAACTACTGTTTAACATTTTGAATGTCTTAGACAAAATGGGAATGAATTTGTTGAAATTATGTAAAACATGATGAAATAAATGCGATGTATTTATTATATGTTACTTAAACTACAAGAGAGATGATTGGAAATGTGTTATTTTAAATCTATGGTACTTTTAATAACTAACAAGGTAAGGCGTGACGTTATGAATCATCGATGGGTTTTCCTTTGAATATGTATTAATCTTACTTATTGATAAGAAAGTTGGAAAAATAGACTTAACACATTGTTAGAGGTTTTGGAGAAATATATAGTTGGTTAAAAATTTTAGAAAATTTAACATAAAGTAACAAATTTTAGAAAATAAACATTTCGATAAATGAAAAAAAAAAAATTAAATTTTGGTAAACTTTACACTTAGACAATATTTCAAACTAGGAAAAAATAATAACTTTACACTGAGACAATATTTTAATCTACGAAGAATTAGACTTAACGCATTGTTACAGTTTCTTTGAAAAATATCTAGTTGGTTAGAAATTTTAGAAAATTCGACCTAACGAAATTAACACACTTAAAAATATCTAGGTTATACATTTTATAAAATAAGCAACAAATAAACATTTCGATACATTGACAAAAGAAAATAATTAAGTTTAAGTAAACTTTACAATTAGACAATATTTCAAACTAAGAAAAATAATAACTTTACACTTATATAATATTTTCAACTAAGGAAAATTAATAACTTTAAAAATCAGACTTAACACATTGTTAAAGTTTTTTTAAAACAACACAACATTTTCAAAGCAGTGGAAATAGTATACCTGAAAAAAATTCAACTTAGTGGAATTTAATAGTGAAATTTTTTAACCTCACTCATTTAAAAAATAAAACTTTGTAATTTTTTTCCATTTTTAAAATAAAACTTATTTAAAAAATAAATAAGCAACTATTAAACATTTTGAATGTCTTAGACAAAGTGTGAATAAATTTGTTGAAATTATATAAAACATGAAAAATTTCATTACTTTTAAAAGAAATTTTATTTTTGGTGAAATAAACTCGAGGTATTTATTATATGTTACTTAAACTACATGAGAATTGATTGAAAATGTGTTACTTTTAATCACTCACAAGATAAGACATGATGTTACAATATACACATAGGAATGACATAGGAATTTCAGATGGGTTTTTCTCCCACACATGACGTCACTGATAACATATTTACTGATCAAGTCATAAAATCATAGTTTAGGGTAGGTTTTTAAGCACGAAGTTTAGTTGAGATTTAAGATATTTGAGAAATATAAACTACAACTTTGGCTACTTTTTGAAATTTCCCCCTACATAAGAAAAAGAACATAGAAAAATAAAATGAAAAGTCGTATTTGAATGGAATCAAATTATTATCCTTTCACTTAACAGCTGAATGCGTCGGTAATTACATCACAAAGGCACTGATAACAACTGATTGAATATATTGTGTTTCTTTTTTAGGTTAAATTGATTTAATATTCAAGTTATTTCTTAATGATACACTTAAAAACAATAAACTTAATTAGCATTCAAAAAGCAAACGATCACATTATTGTGTAAAACAATCAAATGTTTTAAAAGTCACGAGTTAAAATTTGAAATGACTTAGAGTTTAAGTAGAATTTAGATGTGAACCTTTTAAAATGAAATAATAGTTTTTTGTATCGCCCTCTATCGGTGGGTAATAGAATTAAGAGATAATTAAAAGTTTTAACTTGAATTCGAGCCCACAACAAAAATTATTTTTCGGTTTTATAATTTAGGGTAGGTTTAACTGAGCAAGCCATGATATTTCAGTATTTATAGACGATTTAAGATATTCGATAAAGGAAATCATCTGAATTTTTAATTTAATTGAAGGGTTTACTGCTTAAAGTACTACAAAATGAGTACAACACGATGCATAGTTTTTTAATTAATTATATTTTTCGAAAGGTTAAATTGACTTATTGATAAACTTAGGATTTATGTTTAAAGTGAATAAATTTGACATGTTAGGTTCACTTAATAACAGAGGGTTGAATAAGTTATTTTTAATAAAAATAAAGTTTACTAAAAGTTTTTAAAGTTAAAAAAATATAGTTTTAAAAAATTTAAAGTTTACAAAAAGTTTAAAAATCTTTAAGTAAATCAAAATTAACTTTTTAATTTTAACTATTGAGAGACTATAATCTAACTGTTTATCCTTGTAACCAACTGGTGCATATCAACTATATACTCTGTATCTGCATATGCGCAGAAAAACATAGACATTTAATCTAACTTGAGTTCGACTTTAAATTATTTGCCAACTTTTAAAAGTTTAATTACTATACACAACTCGATTACCTTTCCCACAAAACACCTTTCAGAAACAAAACAGAAATTAACACTTACCGAAAAACACGTCCACTTTGGGTGTTAGTCTTCACTCAACTAACGTTTCTCCCTTATCTTTGCTAGGGGGCGCTGCAATCGCCGCTAGAGGCGTTAGTAGTCTTCAGGTGTGTGATAAGAATAAACTTTAAATCCAACTTACACTCGCTCAGTCATTCTTGCTTCTCTCTACCTTGCTAACAACCGTTTGCTGCTGGCTCATTGTTTGGTTGTTTAAACTTGTTGAATGACGTCATCATGTGTTTGTCTAAACTTGTCCAGTCTTGTTTTTATGCAGTACGTCTATTTAGATGAGTCATCACTCGCTTATCTTGGTTGACTTGTCCAAACTTGTTTTTGTGTGGCACGTCTATTTGGTGAGTCATCGTTCGCTTATCTTGCTTTACTTGTTTGAACTTGTCTAGTATCCACCACCTCATGTCTTTTGTCATAGCTTGAATATACTTTACACCAATCACTTAAATATAAAAGTCTTGTCACAACTTACTTAAACTTTGATAAAAATATTAATTATTTATAAATTTCATCAAATTCTTATTTTTCTGATACATTTACTATGTAATTTTCGTTCAAAAATATGGTAAAGCCCGATTTTAAATCGAAGTCTAAGATAAATTCCCCAAATTTGTAACATTTTAACACTAATAATAAATATTGTAAGCACCCAGTACATACAAGTTTTGTAAAAATAATATTACTTATAGCTAACTCGTTATGTCCCATGATACAAAACTTCAATATAACTAAAATCAGTGTTAAACGAAAATCTAATCACGTGTCTTTATATATTATTTTGAAATGCAAAGCATTATATCTAAACGAATGATATAAGGAGTAGTTAGAATAGTTCTTATATTTTTGTTAGTAAAAAATTTATACACATTATCTTACAAGGTTGCAATATTCAACACACGGTTCACCATATTTAAAAACGATTCACCATGATTTAAAAACTTAGTAACATATTTTAAATTTATAAATTTAAATTAAAAATACTTAAGTATTTATAATTGTTTATTTATAAAAATATGTTTTAATTTAAATTTATAAATTTAAAATATGTTACTAAGTTTTTAAATCATGGTGAATCGTTTTTAAATATGGTGAACCGTGTGTTGAATATTGCAACCTTGTAAGATAATGTGTATAAATTTTTTACTAACAAAAATATAAGAACTATTCTAACTACTCCTTATATCATTCGTTTAGATATAATGCTTTGCATTTCAAAATAATATATAAAGACACGTGATTAGATTTTCGTTTAACACTGATTTTAGTTATATTGAAGTTTTGTATCATGGGACATAACGAGTTAGCTATAAGTAATATTATTTTTACAAAACTTGTATGTACTGGGTGCTTACAATATTTATTATTAGTGTTAAAATGTTACAAATTTGGGGAATTTATCTTAGACTTCGATTTAAAATCGGGCTTTACCATATTTTTGAACGAAAATTACATAGTAAATGTATCAGAAAAATAAGAATTTGATGAAATTTATAAATAATTAATATTTTTATCAAAGTTTAAGTAAGTTGTGACAAGACTTTTATATTTAAGTGATTGGTGTAAAGTATATTCAAGCTATGACAAAAGACATGAGGTGGTGGATACTAGACAAGTTCAAACAAGTAAAGCAAGATAAGCGAACGATGACTCACCAAATAGACGTGCCACACAAAAACAAGTTTGGACAAGTCAACCAAGATAAGCGAGTGATGACTCATCTAAATAGACGTACTGCATAAAAACAAGACTGGACAAGTTTAGACAAACACATGATGACGTCATTCAACAAGTTTAAACAACCAAACAATGAGCCAGCAGCAAACGGTTGTTAGCAAGGTAGAGAGCAGCAAGAATGACTGAGCGAGTGTAAGTTGGATTTAAAGTTTATTCTTATCACACACCTGAAGACTACTAACGCCTCTAGCGGCGATTGCAGCGCCCCCTAGCAAAGATAAGGGAGAAACGTTAGTTGAGTGAAGACTAACACCCAAAGTGGACGTGTTTTTCGGTAAGTGTTAATTTCTGTTTTGTTTCTGAAAGGTGTTTTGTGGGAAAGGTAATCGAGTTGTGTATAGTAATTAAACTTTTAAAAGTTGGCAAATAATTTAAAGTCGAACTCAAGTTAGATTAAATGTCTATGTTTTTCTGCGCATATGCAGATACAGAGTATATAGTTGATATGCACCAGTTGGTTACAAGGATAAACAGTTAGATTATAGTCTCTCAATAGTTAAAATTAAAAAGTTAATTTTGATTTACTTAAAGATTTTTAAACTTTTTGTAAACTTTAAATTTTTTAAAACTATATTTTTTTAACTTTAAAAACTTTTAGTAAACTTTATTTTTATTAAAAATAACTTATTCAACCCTCTGTTATTAAGTGAACCTAACATGTCAAATTTATTCACTTTAAACATAAATCCTAAGTTTATCAATAAGTCAATTTAACCTTTCGAAAAATATAATTAATTAAAAAACTATGCATCGTGTTGTACTCATTTTGTAGTACTTTAAGCAGTAAACCCTTCAATTAAATTAAAAATTCAGATGATTTCCTTTATCGAATATCTTAAATCGTCTATAAATACTGAAATATCATGGCTTGCTCAGTTAAACCTACCCTAAATTATAAAACCGAAAAATAATTTTTGTTGTGGGCTCGAATTCAAGTTAAAACTTTTAATTATCTCTTAATTCTATTACCCACCGATAGAGGGCGATACAAAAAACTATTATTTCATTTTAAAAGGTTCACATCTAAATTCTACTTAAACTCTAAGTCATTTCAAATTTTAACTCGTGACTTTTAAAACATTTGATTGTTTTACACAATAATGTGATCGTTTGCTTTTTGAATGCTAATTAAGTTTATTGTTTTTAAGTGTATCATTAAGAAATAACTTGAATATTAAATCAATTTAACCTAAAAAAGAAACACAATATATTCAATCAGTTGTTATCAGTGCCTTTGTGATGTAATTACCGACGCATTCAGCTGTTAAGTGAAAGGATAATAATTTGATTCCATTCAAATACGACTTTTCATTTTATTTTTCTATGTTCTTTTTCTTATGTAGGGGGAAATTTCAAAAAGTAGCCAAAGTTGTAGTTTATATTTCTCAAATATCTTAAATCTCAACTAAACTTCGTGCTTAAAAACCTACCCTAAACTATGATTTTATGACTTGATCAGTAAATATGTTATCAGTGACGTCATGTGTGGGAGAAAAACCCATCTGAAATTCCTATGTCATTCCTATGTGTATATTGTAACATCATGTCTTATCTTGTGAGTGATTAAAAGTAACACATTTTCAATCAATTCTCATGTAGTTTAAGTAACATATAATAAATACCTCGAGTTTATTTCACCAAAAATAAAATTTCTTTTAAAAGTAATGAAATTTTTCATGTTTTATATAATTTCAACAAATTTATTCACACTTTGTCTAAGACATTCAAAATGTTTAATAGTTGCTTATTTATTTTTTAAATAAGTTTTATTTTAAAAATGGAAAAAAATTACAAAGTTTTATTTTTTAAATGAGTGAGGTTAAAAAATTTCACTATTAAATTCCACTAAGTTGAATTTTTTTCAGGTATACTATTTCCACTGCTTTGAAAATGTTGTGTTGTTTTAAAAAAACTTTAACAATGTGTTAAGTCTGATTTTTAAAGTTATTAATTTTCCTTAGTTGAAAATATTATATAAGTGTAAAGTTATTATTTTTCTTAGTTTGAAATATTGTCTAATTGTAAAGTTTACTTAAACTTAATTATTTTCTTTTGTCAATGTATCGAAATGTTTATTTGTTGCTTATTTTATAAAATGTATAACCTAGATATTTTTAAGTGTGTTAATTTCGTTAGGTCGAATTTTCTAAAATTTCTAACCAACTAGATATTTTTCAAAGAAACTGTAACAATGCGTTAAGTCTAATTCTTCGTAGATTAAAATATTGTCTCAGTGTAAAGTTATTATTTTTTCCTAGTTTGAAATATTGTCTAAGTGTAAAGTTTACCAAAATTTAATTTTTTTTTTTTCATTTATCGAAATGTTTATTTTCTAAAATTTGTTACTTTATGTTAAATTTTCTAAAAATTTTAACCAACTATATATTTCTCCAAAACCTCTAACAATGTGTTAAGTCTATTTTTCCAACTTTCTTATCAATAAGTAAGATTAATACATATTCAAAGGAAAACCCATCGATGATTCATAACGTCACGCCTTACCTTGTTAGTTATTAAAAGTACCATAGATTTAAAATAACACATTTCCAATCATCTCTCTTGTAGTTTAAGTAACATATAATAAATACATCGCATTTATTTCATCATGTTTTACATAATTTCAACAAATTCATTCCCATTTTGTCTAAGACATTCAAAATGTTAAACAGTAGTTTATGTAGCATTGTCAAACTGTTATAAGTAATTTATATAAAATAGTTACCATGAAAATAATAAAAAACTCTTAAGATTTTTTAGTCATAGGCTATTTATTTATCATTTTAAATAACTACAATAGCAAAAACATGAATATACATGTTTCAAAAACAGTCCACACATTTTAAACCATTCTATATTTAGCTGTAGACAGTTCTAGATTTAATATTTGTTGCAATGTTCAATTAGATCCTTGTTGAGTGAATTTCTCAAAAGAGTTAATAATTTTCTTAAAGGCATCCTCAACATGTACAGGTATGTTTTGATTCGTCAATTCCAGTACAGTTCTTGAATGAAAATATGGGGTGATAGTATCTATATCACCGTCCGGTGTTTGGCGACTTACAACAACTTTTGCAGTTGCATACCATTTCATTGACCTTTTTACTTCTATCTGATAATTTAATTCATTCAAAACGTCCGACCGAATACTGTTAAAAAATGTGTGAAAGTCTTGATCATTCTCCTCATTAGAATTTATTACAGTTTTAGTAAATACATTTAAAGCATTTTGTCTGTTAAAATGCTTCACTTTTTCATATAACGAATCTTTTAAAGATGACGATTTGACAACTTTGGGTAGTACTTTGTGTGCAGTGTCTATATGACGTGATAAATCATATTTTCGATTAAATATTTCACTACACTGGATGCATTCATACTGCTTTCGGGGCTTATGCATCCTCTTATGTTTCAATAAGTCATACTTTCTCGAAAACAGTTCATTGCATTCAATACACTTATGTTGTTTGACAGATTTGTGAATTTTGCTATGTTGAAGTAAGTCACTCTTTTTTGAAAAAACTTCAGCACATAGATCACAATTATAAATCACTGGGCTCTTTGAATGAATCTTCACATGATTTAATAAGTCACTCTTTTGAACAAATTGTTTTTCGCAGATGTCACACACAAAAGGTTTTTTCTCCAGGTGAAATTTCATGTGTCTAATTAAGACAAACTTTCGGGAAAAAGCTTTGTTGCAAGTAGTGCACACAAAGGGTAACTTTAGTCCTGATGAGTTGGGTTTCACTTCATAATTCGAAACGGGTGCTTCTTTGGGTAAAAGTGTAGAATCCATCTCTTGATTATTTAACTTTGGTGATGAGTGTTGACACTCCAAGTTGGTTACATCACCAACATAAGAATTCATAACTCGTTCCATAATAACTTAAATGAAAACTAACTTAACGAAAAATACAACCTATTACAACAATTTCAGGGCACAGTATAATAATATCAACTCGTTTCATTGAAATTTATATAATGATAGAGGGCGCTCGTGTAAAAATACTAACTTTTTATTGGTTTAAAAATACTGACATTTTATTGGTTTAAAAATACGCCACGCGATTACTTCATCCCATAATGTTATAAGTTCAATAAGCACTTAATTCTTGCACAATGACTGAGAAAGTCTTACCTATCAGAAGTTCATACATTTGTAAGTAAAAATCTTTATTATTTTTATAAATAATATTTTACTTATCAAGTCGCTTAATTTCTAAATGATGTATTCTAAAACGCCTTTTATGTCTTATGTGTATGGAGTCTAACAAAGAGGGGAAAAAGAGGAGGTGTAAAGTATTTGTAAAATTGAAATACGTTAATTTATAAAAACTAGATTCCATTCCCTTTTTTTAAAATGTTGGTTGTATAAAGTCAAATCTATTGAAAATTTATTTTAATCGTATAACTCTAAACAAAATACCCGCTCTCTTTAATAAGTTAAATAGTTACTAAAAATTGTTCATTTAAAAGGAAAAAATCTTTAAAATTCTCTTATTGTATGTTTTTATAAATAATATTTTGCACGTCAAATCACTTCTTAACTAAATGTAATAATCTAAAATGTCTTATGTAATGATCTAAAATGTCTTATGTGTTGTGACTGGTTGGTTAAATATAGGGTTGTAGTTAGGGATATAGGTCACTCTAGGGGTCATTCTAAGGGCTCCTAACTCGTATTGACAAGGTTCGAAGAAAACTCCGAACGGTTAGGTCGACGACCTTGAGAGAGGTTTAAACCTAACACCTTCCATCTATCAACTTTGAGAGTAGAACCTCTCAGCCGCTAGTCTTATGTGTTGTGTTTTTATAAATAATATTTTTCTTGTTTAATCACTTAACTCCAAAATGAAATGTTTCTAAGACACTTTGTCATGTCTTAAGTGAAACATATTTAACTAAAGAAAGATGTAGTATTTGTGACATAAGTTATTCTACAGTACCCTTTTAAGAAAAAAAAAGCTATATTACAAGTCAATTAAAAAAAAAAAAAACATATAATTAAAAAAATATATTGTTTAAGTATCCTAAAAACGATTATTTAAGTTAGTCCACAAATTTGTAAACTTAAAAAACGGAAGATGTAATGTAACATAAAGAAGTATGACAAATTTTTCCCCCATAAAGGATTAGTCTCAATGACTTGAATTAATTTTTTCTCCTAAAAATGACACATTACTTTCAGTATACAAGTTTGTGAAACGGCTTTTATAAGAAAACAGTACGCTGAATACAATATTAAACCTTGTAATTTAATTCAATAACAAAAATGCGTGGGTGTATAGCTTATATTTACATTTTTGAAAATCACTTTGCTTTCGTTTTTAAAATGTATAAACACGTTATTTTTGGTAACAAAACTCTATTTCGAATATAATGTTGTACAAGAAATGTACAAGAAAGAATTAGGCATACTATCTTCGTCAATCTTTATAAATAAAATTTCGTATAGAAAGTAAAAATTTTCCCTCTAAATTATTATTTCGAATATGGAAGTGATCTGTTGACAGAGTGTTGTAAGAGAAATGTGCTTGTAAATTAAACAAACAGATGTAATAGCATTCATATTAAACCAAAACTCGCGAATTACTCAATAGCTAAAGACAATTTCCTGCAGTTCATTAAAACTATGATAAAGATATCTCAACGCAGGTCTGAAGTAACCATCTCTCGCATTTAAAGAGATAACAACACACACACATTCTTGGTGACCTAAGATAAGACATGTGTGATACAGAAATTGCAGGTTCTAATGTCACTAAAAATTAAAATAATACGTAAAACACTACAAAAAAAATATAAAAAATAATTTGAAACGCTTTAAATAAATTAAATTAAAAAAAAAAAAAATGAAAACACTTTAAATAAAAAATAAAACAAAATTTCACCCTCTACAAAGAACAAAATCTATATGTCTAATCATGCACCTTCTTTATCTCTCTCATCTTAATTACTTCCGGTCTCACAAACCACCTCTCCTGTTCCAACAAGCTCCCAAACATGTTCCTAAAACATGTTTACTGCTTCCTGAAAACCCTTTTTGGAAAAAGCATGTCTAATCCCGTTTCCGATCTTATTTCCTGTCGCGTTTCCAGTCTAAAAATAAATTTCACGTTAAACTTTTATAAAGTAAAACAAAGTCAGAAAGATTTCCATTTTTATATTAGGTGTTAGTTAGCAAATAAAATTTTTATTTCAGGTGAGAAAAAAAAAAAAAAAAAAAAAAAAAAAAAAAAAAAAAAAAATCGAACATTTTGCTAATATTACTTTCAAACTAAATTCATTCTGATAGCAGGATTCCTACAACTCAACTCCACTCGACTAGAAGGATTAAAACAAACAAAGAAAATTAAGCCCCCCACAAAAATAAGCCCTCCCCCTCTCTCCCTTATCGCATTCACTTCCTGTCACATTTCCGGTTAAATTTCCTGTCTACACTTCCTGTCTCAACATGTCTGTTATCCCCACCTGCTACATCCGGTGTCCACACCTGCAACTTCCGGTGACCTTCACAGAGCACAGAACTTCCGGTGTCCACACCTGCTACTTCCGGCTCCGGCTCCATTAGCATTTAGCCTGCTGGAGTCTAACTCTCGTTCTTCTACTACTCCTAATCTCTCAGACAAAACACATAATATGAGATTGTTATTGAAGAAAAACAAAGAGTGGAATTGGAATAAAGAATTAGATAGAGAATTAGCTGAAATCAAGAAATTATTGAAGGAAGCTCCGTCACTTAAATACTATAATCCCAACAAAAGTACTACTATTTCAGTAGATGCTAGTTCCTTCGCATTAGGTGCGGTACTGCTCCAAGAGGGAAGGCCGATAGCATTCTCATCCACAGCGATGAATGACGCCCAAAGATCTTATCCTCAGATAGAAAAGGAAGCCCTGGCAATGAAATTCGGATGCCAAAAATTTCATCAATATATATATGGAAATGAAGTAACCATTGAGACGGATCACAAAGCTTTAGAATCTATTTTTAAGAAACAAATAGATCGAATTCCACCACGACTCCGTAAAATCTTCTTAGAGGTTCAGCAGTATGCTCCAAGAGTTTGTTATAAGAGAGGTAAGGAAATGTATATAGCTGACTTGCTGAGCAGAGACTGTCATAATGAAGACTTGTTACAGGAGAGTAACTACCAAATTCTATTTTCAGTTCCAACCACAGACGTAGGATCTAAAATTTTACAAGATCTCACAAATACGGATCCAGATCTAATACAACTGAAACATTTCATTTCTACTGGTTGGCCCAAAAACAAAGATGTAGTTCCAGATTCGTGTAAGAAGTACTTACCATTCTTGGATGAACTATTGATTCAAAAAGATTTAATCTTAAAGGGATTAACAATAATTATACCCGAAAGATACAGACGACGTGCATTGGAGAATCTTCATAAAGGTCATTTAGGCATTACAAGTTGTCTTAGAAGAGCTCGTGAGTGTATGTTTTGGCCAGGAATGTCTGGAGATATAATTTCGATGATCGAAAATTGTGTAGTTTGTCAGAAAACTCAGAAGACTCCTCCGAGAGAACCATTAATTTCTAAGGAGATCCCTAAACTACCATCGGAAATTCTTGCATCTGATGTATTTACCTATCAAGATGTTGATTATCTACTTATTACAGATAGTTATTCTGGTTTCATTGATTTCAAACCATTAAAAGATCTATCTAGTAAGTCTACAATATAAATCCTCAAAGACTGGTTTAGTGTCCATGGAATTCCAAGAATTTTAGAAACTGACAATGCGAAAAATTACGATTCTTCTGAATTTAAGGAATTTGCTCAAGAATGGATGTTTACCTGTCAAACTTCAAGTCCCCTCTATCCAAAAGGCAATGGTCTAGCAGAGAGAGCTGTCCAAACAGCAAAGAATTTGTTAAGAAAATGTAAGATATCAGGTCAAGATATACAATTAGCATTACTAAATTTTAGAAATACACCAAGAGAAAACTTAGGATCACCAGCTCAACGTCTCTTCAGTAGACGCACGCGTACTACAGTTCCAATTGCTGAAGAACTGCTAAAGCCGAAAGTTATGGCACAAACTACCGAACATTTAACGGATGCTAGATTAAAGCAAAAATACTACCACGATCTTCATACAAAACCATCATTCAGTGCTCCATTACAACCAAACCAAAATGTGATGCTGAAACAAGCACCAAGGAATTGGATACCAGCAACAATAACATCTCCAGCTGCTCCTAGATCATACAATGTGCTGACTCCTAAAGGTGAATATAGAAGGAACACTATCCAAATCAAGCCAACTAAGTTGAAGTTCCAAATTGAAAAGGAAAGGAAGTTACCGTTAGAAATTGACCAGCAACCTTCTAATGCTGATAACAATTCCAACGCGTCTCCGACGAAAAATCTAAATGTGTCTGCCCCCAGCGTTACTGACAGGAAACCCATCGTTACCAGGTCTGGAAGAGTTGTAAAGCCAATAAAGAGACTTGATCTATAACAGAACTTAAATAACATTTTGAAAGGGGAGATGTAATATAATTATATCCATGACAACGTCCATTTAACTGTAACCGCTCGTGCCTGTTGTTTAACTGTTCTTATTCTTGCTTGTGTGTAACTTGTCCTCATTAAACGTATATATGTTAACAAATGTAAATGCGTATTAATTTCAACACATATATCGTTACAGCTATGGCAGCAGACGTTAAAACGATATCTTTGGAATAAGGGAATAAATAGAATAAAAAAGTTTTGTTGATATTTGTGATAAAATGTTTTTCTTTATTTTTTAAAAGTAATAATTAAGCGCAATGCAATTAAATAATTACCCGCGAGGAGGCGCGCAGTCAAGTGCTTAACAATAAATCAGTAACATTGACTGTTGGTATGCATCAACTGAATACGGGCTCTGTACTTTTATTAGGAACATAAATTTAATTTTTACGAAAACTGTTATTCTAAAATAGCGGTATTATCTATATAAAACAGCGATTAAACTTTACTGGTGGAGCTAAAAATCTATATATATATTACGCTATCGTACGTGGCACAGAAATCGCGATTATTTATCATTTGCCGATGGCAACGAGAGGTTTGTTTTCACTAATTTGCGGATATTAAGAAAAGTATTTGAGGTATTGATTTAAAATTCACCACACATATGTAGAATTTTTTTTTTGCATCCGAAAATACAATTTTTGTAAAAATTGGCCGGTAATGTTTTTTTTATTAAAAAAAAACTAGCTACTTTCTAAAAAGGAAAGAAAATAACCAAGAAAACCAAGAAATGCGCCATTTTGTTATTAATCAAAACATTATCTCCATTGTTGTACCTTATGCAGTTAAACCTCATTGTTGTCCGCATCATTATGACGTCAATGTTACGGATGCACATATTTGTTATTTATATAATATAGATTGAGTAATAACAAATAAATAATAATAAATGAATAAAATAATCTTATTGGGTGAAGATTTCCGTTAAGTCAGACCTACCTGTCATTTTTAGAGGTTCAAGATTACTAACAGTTTCATGTTGCATAAAGAAGAGAATATTTTACATTATGCAACTTACAGAAAATATGCGTTCCCTTTAAACAGAGAGAGAGTTGGCAAAGTTGGCTGTTACAGGTTGGCGATTGTGAAAGTGGTAAAACTATTAAATTTCCCCCAATTTGCTATCCAGATATACAAGATCCAGTGCAGCAACTTTTCAGTAACATTGATTTTTTAATGGTGACACCTCAAAAACTTAAAGGACAAGCCATACTAACAGTGACAAATAATTTGTCAATTGAAATTAATAATAATATCCCCGAGCTCTGAAATTTACAATTGTGTATATAAATGCGTTTTCGATGCAGAAAAAAAAAATATTTTCCTAATTGTAAATGGTGTAGATATTTTCAATATAATATGTATACACTTTTTTTAATTTTAAAGAGTATCTAGCAACTATTGTGTGCATACAAAGGTTTTTATATGCACGATGCTGAAAAAATACCTCTGTTTTCATATTTCTAAATGGTGTCCATATCGTATGATGAGTATATATATTTTATTTCTTAGTGGAAAAGTTTTTATGTATGATATTTATACATATAATGCTGAAATTCGTGTATTCTAATATGCATATGGTATTTAAAAGAGTAGATACTAGAGTGCAGATACTCTGCGCGGGATCGGCTAGTGTTAAATTTATTAAATGTAATTAGTTCTGTTGAAATCAGAGCAGTAGATTTGGATTTATTAATTAGGAAGGTCAATTGATGAAAAAGTCAGGTGGCGCGCAGTCAAGTGAAATAAATGTGATATTTAATAAAAAGTCGTTTACCCCCCCCCCCTCCCCATTCCCGCAAATTTAACAAATAATCTGTTAAATAAAGTTTTCTGTATTAATAATATCTATCATACTAATATATGTCATGTAAAAAAACCTTAAACCCAGCTAAGTATCATTCATTAAGTCAATAAAGTCATTTAAAATTAAGTTTTTAGCATTTGGCAACGGTTAATAATTAAGTTGATTGTCTACATGTCATATAATCTCTGATCCATCGATTTTAAACACTCGACTCGCAATTGCAATGATCCCTACTTTGATTTATTTAATGACGTCTGCGGAGATTTTATGCAACCAACCAACCGAAGATAAAAAATCCCTGACGGCTCGGCCTACAGGCACAGGTAGATTTCGAAGACGCAGACCGTGGGGCGCCTGTTTGTCGGGAATTGCGGAAGAAATGACTTTTTTACGATGATGCGGCAGTTTGAACCGCGTACTTCGAAACCTAACTTGTTTGCAGGCGGATCCGGCAGGGATTTTTTTGTTTTTAATTTTTTTTTGGTATAACGGTTGGTCCTATAAAAAACTTGTCAATATAAAAGTTTTAGATAATATTAAGAGGATTTATAATAAATTTAAGCGGATTTGAAATCTTGGGAATTGACGAAGTTATGAATTTTTTTCTTCTAAAACCACCCTTCCCCCCCTCTTAAGGCAATTTTTAATTATATCAAAAATCTGTCATACATAAATTTTCGGCCCTTTTCCTAGAAGTGACAATAACTTTAAACGGATTCGATACGTACAATAATTAAGAAATTATGGGTTTTTTTCTGTTTTCACAAAAAGCCCCCCCCCCATTTCCCCCCTCATGGTTCGATTTTGCCCATTAACGAACTTGACCGAGATTTTATGCCTCTTGATTTTATGTATCAGTTTCGAACAGATGCGGGAGTTGGAACCGCTTACTTCGAAAAATAACTTGTTTGCAAGCGGAGCCGGCAGGGGTTTTTTTGTTTTTAATTTTTTGCTATAACGGTTGGTCCTATAAAAAACTTGTCAATATAAAAGTTTTAGATAATATTAAGAGGATTTATAATAAATTTAAGCGAATTTGAAATCTTGGGAATTGATGAAGTTATGAATTTTTTTCTTCTAACCCCCCCCCCCTCCTTCCCCCGCTTAAGGCAATTTTTAATTATATCAAAAATCTGTCATACATAAATTTTCGGCCCTTCTCGTAGAAGTAATAATAACGTCAATCGGATTCGATACGTATCATAATTAAGAAATTATGTTTTTTTTTTCTGTTTTAACAAAAAGCTCCCCCATCAACCCCCCCCCCCCCCCTTGGTTCGATTTTGCCCATTAACGAACTTGACCTAGATTTTATGCCCCTTGATTTTATGTATCAGTTTCGAAAAGATGCGGGAGTTGGAACTGCCTACTTCGAAAAGTAACTTGTTTGCAGGCGGAGCCGGCAGGGATTTTTTTTTGTTTTTAATTTTTGTTTGCTATAACGGTTGGTCCTATAAAAAACTTGTCAATATGAAAGTTTTAGATAATAATAAGAGGATTAATAATAAATTTACGCGGATTTGATATCTTGTGAATTGACGAAGCTATGATTTTTTTTCTTCTAAACCCCCCCCCCCCTTTTCCCCCCCTTGGAGCCATTTTTAATTATATCAAAAATCTGTCATACATAAATTTTCGGCCCTTCTCCTAGAAGTATTAATAACTTTAAATGGATTCGATACGTATAATAATTAAGAAATTATGGGTTTTTTTCTGTTTTCACAAAAAGCCCCCCCACCCTCCCCCCCTTGGTTCGATTTTGCCCATTAACGAACTTGACCGAGATTTTATGCCCCTTGATTTTATGTATCAGTTTGTAAAAGATTAATGCAGAATTTTTCCAGTTATCGTGGTCAGAAAAAAGTGACATAGATAGATAGATAGATAGATATATAAAGTTTTGAACTGGGGGTGGATTTGGGTTCTGGGAGTCATGATCGGCGTAGATCTGCAAAAATTTTTCAAAATTTCCAACTTAGGTGAGAATGTAATAGGTAGTATTTCTTACGAAATCTACCTAAAAGGCGTATTTTTGATGAGATCTCTTTGTGAATGGATTTTAATTAATACCAGCGGGTACGACCGAGCAATGCTCGGTCAACATTTGCTTTGTGTTCAACTTGGTAGTTGAATCATGTATGTCGGCTCCTATTGGAAATTTCTAGAAAATTATTTCAGATTCTAAAAGCAACATTTTCGCCAAATGTCGCCACGTTTAGCGAAATTCTTTCATTTAGCACCAAGCATGCGTTGAGAAAGTTCTAAGTACCCTGACTGGTTCAAATCTTTTTTCGAGAACGTTCTAACGTTCTATGGACTCTGATTGGTTGAATTATGTATCTCGGCTCCTATTGGGAATTTCTAGAAAATTCCTTCAGATTCTGAAAGTCAAATTTTTCGCCAAATTTGGCGATATATTTTTCTTTTGGCGCCAAGCAAATGTTTTGGCATTGGTAATCTTAAAAGTCAATTTTCCTTATCATATGTACCCTGATCGGTTGAATTCTGATTTCGAGAACGTTCTATGGACTCGTATTGGTTGAATCATGTATCTCCGCTCCTATTGGGAATTTCTAGAAAATTCCTTCAGCTTCTAAAAGCCAATTTTTTCGCCAAATGTAGCCAAATTTCGCTACATTTGGCTACAATTAGATATTTAGATATATAGACACTTAGATGTTTTTTTATTTGGCGCCAAGCAAGTGCTTTGGCATTGGTAATCTTAAAGTCATTTTTTCTGCCAAATCCCGCCAATGTCACCAACACTTTTTAAGATAAAAATAGCTTGACCCAGAATGACCCATGACCAAAATGACCCACTAATTGAATTTTCTCGAACATGTGACCTAGCCCAATAATCTTCTCGTGCCCAAAAACCATAGGAGGCAAAATTTAGTCTAAATAGTCTGAGCCGTTTTTAAGATAAGATAGCTTGACCCATAATGACCCATGATCAAAATGACCCACTAATTGAATTTTCTCGAACATGTGACCTAGCTCAACAGTCTTCTGGTGCCCGAAAACCATACGATGCAAAATTTAGTGTAAATAGTCTGAGCCATTTTTAAGATAAAATAGTTTGACCCATAATGATAATGATCAAAATGACCCACTAATCGAATTTTCTCGAACACGTCACCTAGTCCAACAGTCTTCTCGTGCCCGAAAACCATAGGATGCAAAATTTAGTGTAAATAGCCTGAGCCATTTTTAAGATAAAATAGCTTGACCCATAATGACCCATAATTAGATTTTCTCGAGTATGGGACCTAGCCCAATGATTTTCTCGTACCCAAAAACCGTAGGATACAAAATTTAGTTCAAATCGTCTGAGCCGTTTTTAAGATAAAAAAAATCCCTGACGGCTCGGCCTACAGGCACAGGTAGATTTCGAAGACGCAGACCGTGGGGCGCCTGTGTGTCGGGAATTGCGGAAGAAATGACCTTTTTTACGATGATGCGGCAGTTTGAACCGCGTACTTCGAAACCTAACTTGTTTGCAGGCGGATCCGGCAGGGATTTTTTTGTTTTTAATTTTTTTTTTTGGTATAACGGTTGGTCCTATAAAAAACTTGTCAATATAAAAGTTTTAGTTAATATTAAGAGGATTTATAATAAATTTAAGCGGATTTGAAATCTTGGGAATTGACGAAGTTATGCATTTTTTTCTTCTAACACCCCCCCTCCCCCCCCTCTTAAGGCAATTTGTAATTATATCAAAAATCTGTCATACATAAATTTTCGGCCCTTCTCCTAGAAGTAATAATAACTTCAAACGGATTCGATACGTATCATAATTAAGAAATTATGGGTTTTTTTCTGTTTTCACAAAAAGCCCCCCCCCCATCCCCCCCCGGTTCGATTTTGGCCATTAACGAACTTGACCGAGATTTTATGCCTCTTGATTTTATGTATGAGTTTCGAACAGATGCGGGAGTTGGAACCGCTTACTTCGAAAAATAACTTGTTTGCAGGCGGAGCCGGCAGGGGTTTTTTTGTTTTTAATTTTTTTTTTTGCTATAACGGTTGGTCCTATAAAAAACTTATCAATATAAAAGTTTTAGATAATATTAAGAGGATTTATAATAAATTTAAGCGGAATTGAAATCTTGGGAATTGATGAAGTTATGAATTTTTTTCTTCTAAACCCCCCCCCCCCTCCCTTCCCCCGCTTAAGGCAATTTTTAATTATATCAAAAATCTGTCATACATAAATTTTCGGCCCTTCTCCTAGAAGTAATAATAACGTCAAACGGATTCGATATGTATCATAATTAAGAAATTATGTTTTTTTTTCTGTTTTCACAAAAAGCCCCCCCATCCCCCCCCCCTGGTTCGATTTTGCCCATTAACGAACTTGACCGAGATTTTATGCCCCTTGATTTTATGTATCAGTTTCGAAAAGATGCGGGAGTTGGAACCGCCTACTTCGAAAAATAACTTGTTTGCAGGCGGAAGGGATTTTTTTTTTGTTTTTAATTTTTTTTTTGCTATAACGGTTGGTCCTATAAAAAACTTCTTTTTATGTACCCTTGATTTTATGTATCAGTTTGTAAAAGATTAATGCAGAATTTTTCCAGTTATCGTGGTCAGAAAAAAGTGACATATATATATATATATATATATATATATATATATATATATATATAAAGTTTTGAACTGGGGGTGGTTTTGGGTGTTCTGGGAGTCATGATCGGCGTAGATCTGCAAAAATTTTTCAAAATTTCCAACTTAGGTGAGAATGTAATAGGTAGTATTTCTTACGAAATCTACCTAAAATAGCTTGACCCGTAATGACCCATGACCAAAAGTACCCACTAATTGGATTTTCTCGAACATGTGACCTAGCCCAACAGTTTTCTCGTGCCTGAAAACCATAGGATGGAAAATTTACTGTAAATAGTCTGAGTCGTTTTTAAGATAAATAGTTTGACCCATAATGACCCATGACCAAAATGACCCACTATTCGAAATTTCTCGAATATGTGACCTAGCCCAACAGTCTTCTCGTGCTCGAAAACTATAGGATGCAAATTTTAGTGTAAATAGTCTGAACCGTTTTTAAGATAAAATAGCTTGACCCACAATGATCCAGAATTGACCCACTAATCGAATTTTCTAGCACATGTGACCTAGCCCAATGATTTTCTCGTGCCCGAAACTCGTAGGATACAAAATTTAATCAAAATCGTTAGAGCCGTTTTTTAGATAAAATTAATTTGACCCGCGTTGACCCAAAAATGACCCACTAATCGAAAATTTTCGAACATGTGACCCAGCCCAATAGTCTTCTCGTGCCCGAAAATGGTAAGGTACAAAATTTCGTCAAAATCGTTTGAACCGTTTTTTAGATAGAATTAACTCGACCCTGACCCTTCATGACCCTTGATGACCCCCTAATTGAATTTTCTCGAACACGTGACCTAGCCCAATGGTTTTTTGGTGCCCCAAAATGGTAGGATACAAAATTTCGTCAAAATCGTTTGAACCGTTTTCAAGATAAAATTTGCATAACCACACACACACACACAAGATTTGCTCGTATTAGAATATATGATTTAATCTATCAAAAATCTATTTAAAATTTTCGAATTTTTTTCCCCGTTCGTTCATGGGCTCTCTACCAGCAACCCTTGTGCCAAATTTCGTAGTCCTGCGCCCTGTGGTTTCCGAGTTTTTGAGGTTACATAGATACGCGCACATATTTTAATAGCATAGATGCTACTTTCATTATGTAAGAATTGCACCTTTAAAGAAAATAACTTTGCCAAGAATGGAATTATCGGTGCGTTAATTGCAGTTCGTATGGGAAAATATTTGCAAAATATTTGCAAGATATGTTTTAGTTCCAAGTGTCATTTATTGGACAGATAGCCCAATTGCTCTTTATTGGATTAAAGGACTACCGTCAAGGTGGAAACAATTTGTTTGTAATCGCGTTTCAGAAATACAAGAATTGACAAATCTTCAAAACTGGAGACATTGTGATGGCAAGGGTAATCCTGCTGATTTGTTAATTAGAGGGTGTTCTGCCAAAGGATTAATTAACAACAAAATTTGGAGAGAGGGACCTTCACGGTTAACAAAAGCTAGCACTTACTGGCCAAAAAATAAGGTAGAAAGTGAGAATATTGTACAGGAAGAAAATAAGAAAATTTAACGATTTAGTGCTCGTTAACACAGTCAATGCAGAAGAAAATTTGAATATTTTAAGTAAATTCTCTTCCTGGATAAAATTACAAAGAATCATGGCCTGGTGTCTAAGGTTTGTGAATAATTCACGTTCTAATAATCGAGATGTTGGAATTTTGACTATAAAGGAAATATACCAGGCCACTGAATTGATCATAAAAACAATGCAGTTTTTGAAATTTTCAGATGAAATAAAATGCTTGGAGGGAAAATGACAAATTAATTGTCATAATAAAATTCTTTCTTTGAACCTGTTCTTAGATGAAAAGAAATTGATGAGAGTTGGCGGAAGACTCAAAAATGTTAAAATTTCTCAGAATTGTAAACATCCTATTATAATGCCAAAAAATAATCATATTACGAAATTGATTATACAATATTATCATGAAAAATATTTGCATGGTGGAGTTCAGCTATTACTATCTATAATAAGACAAAAATACTGGATTGTAAATGGAAAATCTGAAATAAAGAAAATCATTTGGAAATGTATAAAATGCTGTAGAGTTAGAGCTAAAACAACATCTCAAATAATGGCTGATTTGCCAGCTAACAGAGTTGTTTCTTGGAGAGTATTTTCAAAAATAGGAGTAGATTTTACTGGACCATTTTTTGTGAGAATGAGAAGCGGTAGAGTAGTAAAGCCTGTAAAGTCTTGTGTGTGTTTTCCTTTGTATGGCTGTAAAGGCTGTGCATTTGGAATTAGTGAACGATCTCACAAGTGGCTTGGCTGCATTACAACGATTATCATCTAGATGGCTTTGTTCAGAACCGAAGATCAGGTGGCGCGCGGGCGAAGGAGATTTGCGTATGGAGTAGGTCTTATCAGAGCAAGTATTTGTAATAATTTAATTATTTCATGCTTTTATAGTTTAGAACAGGTAAAAACAACGACTACATATCCTTATCTTTCCAAAACAATGGCTCTCGTAATAGGAATACATGCCTGTATTTACTTAGAAAAAATCCAAAATATTCATGAAAGTATCACGTGCTCGGATTTAGCCTGGTTTACTTGGTTTGGTAGGTTGATTGATACAGCTGTAGCAGCATTATCGGATATCTGAAAATTTTCAACTTTTTAACATTCTAAAATGATTTTTTAAGCCTTATGATCCAACATAAAAATAACAGAATACCAAAGTATGATGTATATATATATATATACATCATATAGTTACATAACTGCTGTCAACTTATATGTCTCTACAGCACCTACTAAAACTGATATATTATAGTTTAGTTGACAGCAGTTACATAAATATATATATTGTACAAAACAATGCATATAAAAAAATAAAGTTTAATTTTCTATAACCAGTGCACCTTTAACTAACAAGGGAGAGGACGTTCGGATCACCGAATTCCTGAAACACAGTATTGGTTTCAATTCTTAAAAAAAAAGGTACTTTTTGGTTAGCCGGGCGTCAGTGAAACAAATATAAATATATACACACACACATATATATACATACATATATACACAAACATATATGTAGATATACATATGTATATATATATTTATATTTTTTTCACTGGCGCCCGGCTAACCGAAAAGTAACAAAAATTGTTACGTACTTTACTGACGTTTGGGTTGTCCTACACAGATGAACCTGGAAGGTATGGTTACAAAGTCCATGCTCTCCGTTTATTTCAGATTTTTTTCTTTATTTTTGTTAATTTAAAAATGATTTATCAGTTGCTTTATATTTTTTTGGGATAAATAGAATGTTAATACATCAAGATCGTGATACCAACATGTGAAAAGATTTATTTATTTATTTGTAATAGTAAAATAAAATCTTTGTTAAAATTTGATAAAAAAGCTTTTAAACATTTTATTAAAATATATTTTTCTATAACAAGATTGTTGAAACATAATTATTAATTTCTAAAAATATATTTTTCTTGAAATTCATTTTTTGATGTAAATTGCATTACTTATTATATTGCAATAAACATCATAAAACACGAGAAATAATTGCTAAAATACTTATACATTCAGTAGAAAATTTATAAACATTCTAACTATATTTTATTCATATTCATTACGAAACTAGACGGTAAACCACATGTATTTTACCTCTTTACAAAAATAGGTACTGATATTTCTAGTTTAAATAATGTATATCTTTTACATTTTATTTTTTATAATATTTTTTACATTGTAAAATATGCTTTGCATTCGATTCGTAGCAAAAATTCACTGTTGAAGTATTCATTATAAAAACCTCGAGAAATTCATGCAAATTGATTATATTTTCATTACTTATTTTACATTTGCTAAAAGAAAAAAAAATAATGTTTAAATATTAAAAGGCACTGTTATGTAAAATTTTAATCTCAAAATAGCTGAATTTGTCGTATTTAATTAAATAAGTAATTGTTAATAATATAAAATTTTACTGTTATAAAATATATTCTATTAATCATGAAAAATACAAAGCAACCGATAAAACATTTTTAAATGAAAAAATAGAAAAATCAAATAGAAATTTAGGTGAATCGAACCCGCAACCTCCAGACTCAAGAGCATTGCTCTAACCATTCAGCCACAAAGTTGACTTCCAGATTTCAACAAAATATCATTAAAATACGAAAATTAATCAAATGTTAAATCAGTGATAATGAACACAGGCCTTTCAATTTCATTCACAGTATAAACTCACTCCATATTTTAATCTCCATCGCACGCGCGCCGCCTGAACTTCGGTTCTGAACACAGCCGATGAGGGGTGCCTCAAGAAATAAATAGTGATTGCGGCAGCAATTTTGTGGGTACTGACAAAATTCTAAGAAAATTGATTTCTCCTCAATATAACACTAAACTAAATAACTGGATATTATCCGAAAACATAGATTGGAGGTTTAATCCTCCAGAAGTTCTTCATCACGGTGGCCTCTGGGAGGCAGCGGTAAAATCTGTGAAACAACATCTAAGAAAAACTGTGGGGAAATAAGTTTTAACATATGAAGAGTTGTTGATTTTGCTTCGTCGAATAGAAGCATGGTTGAACTCAAGGCCAATAACATCTATTTCAGATGATTGCAATGACATCAGCGCTCTAACTCCTGGACATTTTTTGGTCGGAATACTTTTGACTGCTCTACCAGAACCAGACTTAACAAATCATAAAATATCTTCTCTAAAACGGTGGCAGTTGCTCAGCAATTATATCAGTCTTTGTGGAAACGCTGGTCAAAAGAATATCTGTGTCAGTTGCAACAGCGATAT
The DNA here is from genome assembly GCA_963931845.1 of Maratus michaelseni. Taxonomy (NCBI): domain Eukaryota; kingdom Metazoa; phylum Arthropoda; class Arachnida; order Araneae; family Salticidae; genus Maratus; species Maratus michaelseni. The sequence continues at coordinate 255,670,819 of OZ007591.1, forward strand.
AAGTGGAAAACGCCACAAAGAGACATAAACGTTAATGACTCAGTAATCGTTAAGGAAGATAATCTGTTTCCTCTTTATTGGAAGCTTGGTAGAATTATATAGGTTTATCCAGGTACTGACAGTAAAATTCGTGTTGTAATAATAAAAACTGTAAATGGTGAACTTAAGAGGCCAATTACAAAGGTTTCAATATTACATATTGACAATGAGGACTAGTATTGAATATGAACATTGAACTTTAATTTATAAACTATTTTTTTTTAATATTATAGTTTGGAATCTAATGATATTAAAAATAAATTTAATTCGAATTAGTTGGAAGTTGAATGTAAATTTGGTCTGTGAATACGGTCTTTGAGCTGTTAGTAAAATTAATTGAAAATGCTGTAAATATAATGAGATTAAATAGTTTGAATTTAAAGGTGAAGCATTATTCAAGCAAAAATAAACACGAACTTCGATTTTTTAAATAAAAGAACATTAAAATGTGAAATTTAAAAGGACAATGCTTACTGCGCAATAAATCGGAAGAATAACGTGCTTCGACCGGAGTAGAAGTCACGACACGCGCTCAAAACAAGCTACCAGTGTTATATGTTTGCCCCTCAAGTTTTTAGCGTTGCCAGGTTACAGGTCATGTGGTTAGCGCTGTGACGTTAGTTGAAACTGACTTATTGAACCAGATTAAATTGTTTTCATAACACTTGCCTTATATATTTTCTAATCAAGAAATCAAATTCACCACACATATATAAATTGCTTATATAGTATTTCTACATATTCTGTGATACAACGTTAGGGTCAGGCACAAACGGGTTCGGCAGGTGTCCAACGTGAGTAAAAATATTTTTTAGACATTGCTATTAAAAAGCTTTGCACTGGGGCCTTGCACCTAATGAGATATATATGTCTTTTTTTTCAACTTAAAAAAATGTTTAGCAGACAACTGTAAATTTGGAGGCACGGCAGTGCCTCTTCCAAGTCGAGAAAGCACAACCGTGTAAGCACCCTTTTCAGGAAGCAACTCAGGGCACTTTTGACACCCCCATATCTTTGCGCTGGTGTATCCCAAAAACCTGAAACTTCGTTTTTATAGAGTATGTGGCAAATAGGATTAAAATTTGAAATTTCACGTTTCTGTCTTTTCTAATGCAGATGATATATGAACTCAAAGTTTCGAACTTTTGTCACTGACTCACTTATTCACTCACGCGTCATCAAAAAGATTAGGTAGATCCCGTAGTCCTAGAAACTTGGAATTTGGAATAAAGGTAGTGTTTAGGATACAAAGAAAGAAAAAATTATAAAATCCAAAAAATTCGAAAAAAAAAAAAAACATTCGGAAATTCAATAAAATTGAAAATTGGAAATAATACGATCTTGTAGCCTTAGAAACTTAAAATTTGGTGTGAAGGCAATGTTTAGAATTCAGAAAAAGAAACATCAAAAACACAATAAAAATCGAAAATAAAATAAAAGAAAATCGAAAGAATCAAAAATTTGAAAATAATCCGATTTTGTTGCGCTAGAAACTTGGAATTCGGAATAAAGGTAGTATTTAGGATACAAAATAAAGAAAAATTAAAAAACCCGGAAAATTAGAAAAACTCGAAAAAAAATAAAAAATTTGAAAATAATTTGATATTTTAGCCTTAGAAACTCAAAATTCGGCGTAAAGATAGTGTATAGGATTCAGAATAAGGTAAATGAAAAACACAATAAAATTCAAAAATAAAATGAAAAAATTGAAAAATAAGGAAAATTTTAAAGTAATTCGATTTTATAGCGCTAGAATCTTGAAATTTGGAATAAAGGTAATATTTAGGATACTATTTAAGAAAAAAATAAAAAATACAGAAAATTCGAAAAAAAAAAAAATTTCCGGAAAATTTGAAAAAAAAAAAAAAAAAAAAAAAAAAAAAAGAGAAATTGAAAATAATTCGATCTCGTAGTCTTAGAAACTGGAAATTTGGTGTAAAGGTAATGTTTAGGATTCAGAAAAAGAAAAAGAATTAAAAACACAAAAAAAAAAAAAATCGAAAATAAAATAAAATAATCGGAAACAAAACGAAAATTTGAAAATAATTCGATTTTTTAGAGCTAGAAAGTTGAAATTTGGATTAAAGGTAGTATTTAAGATACAAAAAAAGAAAAAAATGTGGAAAATTCGAAAAAAAAAAAAAAAATTGATCTTGTAGCTTTAGAAAAGTAGTAGCGCTAGAAACTTGAAATTTGTAATAAAGGTAGTGTTTAGGATATAAAATAAGAAAAAATTAAAATATCCGGAAAATTAGAAAAAAAAATATCGAAAAAAATTAAAAATTGAAAATAATTTGATCTTGTTCTTAGAAACTTAAAATTTAGTGTGAATGTAGTATTTACGATTCAATAAAAGAAATATTTAAAAAATTTGTAATATTCGAAAAAAAAAAAAAAAAAAAAAAAAAAATCGAAATATCTGTAAAAAATTCGAAAATTCGAAAACAATGCGATCTTGTAGTGCTAGAAACATGAGTTTTAAGATAATTATCCTATTAGTTAGTACACTGCCAATAACTGTTTTATGTTATTTTCCCCGGATTATGCTTTCTGTTTTCTTTCGTTTACGAATTTCGGTATAGAAAAGTTCCGCTATAGACTGGCTACATTATGGGCGGTTTCTTTATAGACATGTTTGTTTTATTTCACAGGTTATACTCTATTTAATTTTCATATGAAATATGGATTGTTAAATGATGTTAGCACCACAAAAATTTTCACAGCAACCCTTCCCCTCCCGACATTACTGGCTGGTTATGGCTTGATAGTCCTTTCTAAATAAAATCATGGTGACTCTAAGATTATCCTGATTTAGCTCTAAATTGAACCTAAATGATCTTAAGAAGACGGATCAAAGAATTACTATATCACGATCTTGATACAAAGAATTACTATCATGACAGTCAAGAAACTTAGAAGTAAAATCGAAAAATCAATAAATTTACAAAAAGTCGAAAGTTTGAAAATAATTCGATTTTGTAGTCCTGGAAGCTTTACATTTGGAAGAAAGGTTATAAAAGTAGGTTACAAATTAAGTAAAAATTTAAAAAATAAAAAATAAAAAAGACTAAAACAACCATCAAAAAATCGAATATAGTTTGATTTATTGGAAATTTAAATTTTGGCTTTCTTTTAATCCTAAACAGTACTTTTGTGCTAAATACCAAGTATCTAGTGCTGCGAGTAATATCTCAGATGGATAGCACCTTTCCTGGAAGCAATTTAGAGTACTTTTGACTCCCACCTCCCCTAACTTAGTGCTTGCCCAGAAACCTGAAACTTCTTTTTATCTAAAGAACTTTGCAAACGAAATTAAAGCTTCAAATTTTTGGTACCTGCAAATAATAGGGACAGAGTGTGGGCTTAGCGAATCAGTGGATGGTCTAAAAAAGAGCCCAAAATCAAGAAAAGGAGGATTACTTATAAAAAGAAGTGAAATCCCATCAAAAACGTCACCTGTAAAAATGCAGCTAATAAGTCTCGCGACTCTTTTACCGTAAAAAGTTCTGAGATCGTGTAAAGCCAAGTTTAGCTATTTTATTAACTCTGAAATTTTCATTCACAAATCACTCTTAGTCTGTACATCTTTTTTTAATTATTATTTTGTGACTTGGCAATTACGTAGCACGAGAATGCGATGTATATAAATAGTCTTAATCAAATAATACCATAAAATATTAAGGTGTAATAACTTCCTTGTGCGTATATAATTTGCCTTAATCAAATTATCCCATCCCATCCCATAACATATTAAGGTGTAATAACTTCCCTGTGCTGCGTAATTGCCAAGTCACAAAATAATAATTAATTAAAGATGTAGAGACTAGGAGTAATCTATGAATGAAAATTTCAGAGTTAATAAGATAGCTAGCTAAACTTGGCTTTACACGATCTCTGAACTTTTTACGGTACAAACATAGTGGCAACGTTCAGGTAGAAAGCGGCTTATGTTACGGTATTGACGTTATCCTTCCAGTTATAGGTTCCTACTTCCATGTAAATAACAAAGGGATGCACTAAGACTCCTATAATAGGAGCTGACGCATATCCATTTTGTTTCGGATTATTGGTGCTCAGCATCAATCTACCGCAGCCGGATTTGGGGTTGCCTTTAGACTCGGTTCTGATTGGCTGAACCGGTTCTGATTAGCTTGGTTTTGTGACTGAACTTTAATTTGAGCACCAAATCTGCGAGGATGCGTCAGCCTCTATTATAGAAGCTCTAGGATGCACAAAAGAACCTACAAGAGCGTCATGAGTTTAAGTGCGCATGCTCTATGGACGAAAAATGGCGGATGGATGAAAAACTCATCCTGTCTATAGACAGGCGGCGAGATTCTGAAAGATAGTCACGTTTTAGCATTATTGGCTTGAACTGCGTTCTCATTCGCAGTTACCAGTCACGTGTCATAGACGCTGTTGCCGTCTGGCGTTTTAGATTTGGCGCCCAGCTATATGTCTTGGAAATTTTTGAAAATTGAACAGTTTACAAATATAGTTTCAGTTTCGTTTTAATGACGGTCCTTGATGTAGATGATGTAAAAAAAAAAAGAAAAAAAAAAAAGAAATGTTTGAATGCTACATCCAAACTGGTGTCCGATTTTCCTCTCTTAAATGTAAGTAATTAAAAAAAATGACTAATAATAAATGTTAATTAGTATGGCCGCTATTCATACTGTTGATTATTATTACCCCGCAGCAAACAACTGTAAATTATTTAAAAAGCTGTTATTTTTCTTTATATTGTACATTTCGTTTAACATATTGTACATTTCGTAGATTTTTAAAACAGGAAATCTTATAAAATGAATTGAAGTTTTAATATATTATTTTATTTTAATAAATTTTGTAATTTAATTATTTCTCTTTTTAATATTCACGCGCATAAGTATATTTTTTATTACGTAATTTTCTACAAATACTGCTTTTAACACGTGATCATTTAATTATTTTTTAAAGTTTTATTTCTGTTTTTAATAGTCACGTGTAAATACATTTTTTTAATTGAATGGGAATACTATTATGTGCGGTATTTTACAAGTTGATAACAATTCAAATAATGGACTTTTTGAAATATGAAATAAATCTCCATGAAAATAATGAAAATTTGAATAAAAAAATTAAATATAACCTCAAAAAATTACTGAAATAAAAAAAAATAATTGCACTCTGCACACCGCAAGCTTGTCAACTATATCCTTTCAAATTATGGTTAAATTCTTGTGCATAGTTTTCGTTAAAAGCGTTAATTTTCATTTTAAAACTTTTTTAAGAGAACTATTTTGTCCAACTTTTATATTAAATATCTCTCAAAATAATTCTTCGATTTAAAAACTGTCTGCTTCAGCGTGTTTATCGAACATTTTTTTTTTTTTTTATAAAACTACCAATTTTCATATTTTTTTATGCAATAGTTTTCTGGATATTAAGTCCAGAAAGACCTCAAGGCACAAAATCTTCATTGACAGCGGCTGCTGCGGCGGTGGTTACCTTTTTAGGTAGATTTCGTAAGAAATACTACCTATTACATTCTCCCCTAAGTTGGAATTTTTGAAAATTTTTGCAGATCTACGTCGATCATGACTGTCAGACCCCCCCCCCCCTCCCAGTTCAAAACTATCTATCTATCTATGTCACTTTTTTATGGACACGATAACTCCCATGATTCTGCACAAATCTCTTCCAAACTGATACATAAAATCAAGGGGCATAAAATCTCGGTCAAGCTCGAACTCGGGCAAAATCGAACTAAGGGGGGGGGGGGGGAAATGGGGGGGGGGGCTTTTTGTGAAAACAGAAAAAAACTCATAATTTCTTAGTTATGATACGTACAGAATCCGTTTAAAGTTATTATTACTTCTTATTATTAAGGGGCAAAAATGTATGTATGACAGATTTTTGATATTAAAAATGGCCCCAAGAGGGGGGGGGGAAAGGGGGGTTTTAGAAGAAGAAAATTCATAACTTGGTCAATTTAGAATATATCAAATCCGCTTAAATTTATTATAAATCCTCTTAATATTGTCTAAAACTTTTATTAAAAAAAAAAAAATCTTTGCCGACTCCGCCTGCAAACAAGTTAGGTTTCGAAGTGGGCGTTTCCAAATGCGGCATCATGGCAAAAAGGTAATTTTTTTCCGCGATTCCCAACAAACAGGCGCTCCACGGTCTGCGTCTTCGAAATCTACCTGTGCCTGTAGGCCAAGCCATCAGGGACTTTTTTTTAAATATAGAGAGATATTTTCAGAGATATCTTCGAAAATGCACCGCAAAAAAATGTCCCCCCGCTCCCTCTATTTCCGAATCCACTGAAACTAAATTCATGAAAAAATTAGGGGTAGTAGGACTTTATTTAAACCTTGCAGGAAAACTATAGCGATTTTCCTAGGTAACATAGTTTTTGAGAAAAACACATTTTTCTGTTACATACAAACTTAAATTTTCGAGCGGTCAGCGGGGGAGTTGGCGGGCACTCGACATATCTATCGACGAAGAATCATCCAAGGATATTTGATGAAGATTTTCGAAAAAAATTGTCGGTAATTAGCCGAGATATTAATTAAGTTACTTGAAAAAAAAACTTTCTTTCTATATACCGTGTACGGTATCGTTCGAAAAATTTCGTAACATCGAACTCAATATATTTTCAGAGGTGTAGTCAAAAGTATACTGGAAAAATATGTCCCCCCCCCCCCCTTCTCCTTTTTCCGAATCTACTAAAACTAAAATTATGAAAAAATTAGGGGTAGTAGGAGTTTATTAATTAATAAATAGTAATTAATAAATTAATGTATATGGAATCTTTTGAGCACTTGTTATACTCTTACTTGACCAATTTATTTTCTTTCTGATGTAAATATTTATCACAGATTAAAAAATGCCTATTTAAATGTTCCCATATATTAACATAAGATTTCGCGATCGGCGATGAGAAATCCTCTATCAGTGAAGCGTCCCTTAAACACAACCATGTATATATTACTGATGATGAAGTTAGTATACAGGGGTTATGTGTTCTGAAAATTCACTCACACTACTCAGATTTCTACTGATACGGATCGGGAATATGGATAGTGTTAGCACATCTGTAAAGAGTTAATATACCGTTTTCACCAGTATACTGCCATATATGTGCGAATTTCCAAGTATATATATATATGTTTTAGGAAAAATTCAATTTATATATAAAAAATTCAATTTACATATAAATATAATTCTTTAGGCATGCAGGGGCTGATTGTCACAAGGAAAAACGGGGCAGCTGTCTCGGGGTCTTAATTCTAAAAGAAAACCACAAAAAAAAAAAAAAAAAAAAAAAAAAAAAAAAAAAAAAAAACAGGCCTTTTTTTCTTGAAATGAATGTAAATTGTGGCTATAAAAATGTCATGGTGTGTGTGTGTGGGGGGGGAGGGGAGTCAAACCAATTGAATCTTTGTCTCAGGGCCAACATTGGGTTAGTGGGGCCCTGTAAGTATAGACACTGTTGTATAGTATGTTGCATTCTCATTCTCTACACTGCAATAAAAAAAAAAAAAAAAAAAAAAAAATGTTGTAAACAGTATAATACTGTACCAGCTGCTCATTAAAATTATTATTTTACCTCAATTTTTAATATATTTTTTAATATTTTACTATGAGCGCAGCTTTGCAACACTTCTATTTTTACATATATTGTACATTTTGATGTATTTTATAATATATGTAAAGAAGAAAGTGTTGCACGATTGCGCTCCTATAAATAACTGAGGTAAAATTTGGAGAAATTGCGTATTTTTCATCAAAACTTACGAATAATACGAACTTTGAGCGTGTGTAAATCATATAAATCCGAACAAAATGCAAAAACTATTGTTGAAATCGTACAGGAAAACCTTCTAATATTTAAAAGTGAAATAATTAAGTCAGTATAACAAAATCGAGTTTAGTCTCATGGGCCAAAAACACGGCTTATGGATCCTGATCCTTTGCGTTTTGTTTAAGGTTATTATCATGGACCCAGGCAACGTCAAGCGGGATAGCTAGTAGAGAATAAAGTCAGTGCTCCTATTTTTTCATAGATGCCAATTTTCCTGTTTTTTTTTTCAATTTAAATAAACATGTTTGAACCAGTAAAAATATTTATAAAATGTGTACTTCTAAGTGGCACATGTTTGATTTAAACCCTCTAAGCGTTTTGCCCGTATTTTTCTGCTTTTCAAAAGCAACTTAAATCGGCTACAAAAAATAATATTTTCAATGTAATTGTATTTTAAGATATATACAGGGTGTTTCAAAAATGACCGGTATATTTGAAAAATCAATAAAAACTAAACGGGCAGCGATAGAAACACACCGTTTCTTGCAATATGCTTGGGACAACAGTAAATTTTCAGTCAGACAAACTTTCGAAATTAGTTACAATTTTCAACAACAGATGGCGCTGCACTCTGGAAAAATCTAAATTACGATATTTTCCACATATCCACCATGCGCAGCAATAATATGGCGTAGTCTCTGAACGAAATTATCAGAAACCTTTGTAAACCTGTGACTTCTTTCTGTGGGGACACTTGAAAGGCCAGGTGTACCGCCACAATCCAGAAACAATTGAACAACTGAAGCAGTACATCTCTTCTGCATGGGAAGCCATCCCGCCTGATAGGTTTACAAAGGTTTCTGGTAATTTCGTTCAGAGCCTACGCCATATTATTGCTGCGCATGGTGGATATGTGGAAAATATCGTGGTTTAGATTTTTCCAGACTGCAGCGCCATCTGTTGTTGAAAATTGTAATTAATTTCGAAAGTTTGTCTGCCTGAAAATTTACTGTTGTCCCAAGCCAGCAACAAACGGTGTATTTCTATCGCTTCCCGTTTAGTTCTTATTGATTTTTCAAATATACCGGTCATTTTTGAAACACCCTGTATACAATGAAGAGATATGAAGCGTATTTTAGAAGCAGGGAAAGACAATTTAAATTAATATTAGTTTTGTGAACAATTTTATGAAAATGCAGAAAAGCGCTCAGACGCTTAGAGGGTTAATTTATTCAGTAAAATTTCTGTTTCAAAATATGTTTATTTGGCTACGAAGAAAGAAAAAACTGGAAAGATGGCAACTGTTTTTTTTAGAACATTCTGTATATGCCCGAGCAGCTATTTAAGAAACTACAAGGCATGGCTTTTACATTTGGAAAACTAGTCGTTGGAGGTCACCGTAATACTTACCCAACATGGATATGCATAATATAAAATATGAAAATAAAACGTGTGTAAACTATTTATAAAATGCATTGCAATTCGAATAAAATCGTGGCTTGATGACGTCTTAAACATTAAATGCTCTATAATTCCAAAATTGATAATCATATTAACTAACGATTTACTGCGTCGGATTAAGCGTCTCATTTCCAATTAAAATATATCTTTGAATTGAAATTTGAAGGAAATACAGGGTCATGAAAAATCAAAGAGTGTAGAAAATAGGATTACAAATATCTCAGCAACTAACTATCCGATCGACTTCATTCTTTATGCAAAATTTGTGTTTTTTTATTGACTTTTATATTCACTCCTTAAAATAAACAAATAAACAATTTCGAAAATTGTTATATACCTTTTATCAGAACGAATATTTCGAGAGTCCGAAAAAAACAGTTCCGGATAATCGAGGTGACTGAAATTTAATAAGCTTCTTCCCATTAATACATACTAAGTACACACCAAATTTAAAGTCTCTATCTCAATTTATTCGGGAGATAGAGCGTTTACATACACACAGTCAGACAGACGGACGCCAATTTTTTTTTCTAAAAATATGTTTTTCGGAATCTCCAGTGTCTGAAACATGTAAATCCGTCTAATATATATTTTTTTCGATTTTCCAAACGATTACAAGACTTACCCTATACTACGTATGATGGGTAAGTAATAAATTTGGCAGTTTGTAATTGTTCTGTCTCTCTCTCTCTCTCTCTTTAAGAATGTTAAGCCAATCACTATTCTTAAATTAAACAAAATATATATGCCCGAATAGTGAATTTCAAAATATTTCACATAAAAAATTGTGTTAATTCAGAATTATTATAATACTAACTGACCCGCACGTCGCACAGTGGGTCAATCCTTAAGAAAATGCGAACATAGGGCCAAAAAATAATCATTAAATAATTAATTTTTTGCAATGAAATATTTTAAAAGAATATCTATAAAATACGAATATATGTTTATCTTTTAAATTATACAAATTATACCTTATTTGTAAAGCTCGAAATATACATCTTTCAGCAGAGGAATTTTTCTGCGAATTTTAGTGATTTTTAAATGTGCCCAGAAATGAAACCAAGGTAACCACTAATAATAACTCGTTTAAAATATCATTATTAATTTCCTAAAACACATTTTAAACCACTACTGATTACATTTTGATTGAATTTTATGTATCATTTTACATTATGAACAGCCCATATGAAATTAACGTATCATAAACTTAAAAATTGTGTAACTTAAATTGCATGAAGTTGCGTGAAATTTCAAACACATCTTTGTGTTCCTAAAAGCCTGTATTTTAATGTGGTATAGGACAATCTTTGCGCAAACCTGCGCATTTTTGAAATAAATGGATTTGAAACACTCTAAGTGGCTATCGCATAATTTTCCGTTAACGAAAGCATAGTAAATTGTCTGTAGACAAAAATATTTTTTAATAAATATTATACTGTAAGAATTTTCTATAAGATGAAATAATGTAAAAAAATGATTTAAAATTAAACTATAAAATTAAATTCAATATATACGTATCTTGGGTTATATAAATATTTACATGAAATTGCTGAAAAGCGCAAAGACTCTCAGAGGGTTAAATCTACTCTAATAAATGGTAGTGTGAGTGCTAAAGTGTTATTTAGAGTAAAAATTCTAATGCTTCTGGAATTTTTTTGTTCCTTTGAACGTTTTTTATTTTGTGTCTAATACTGGAAATCAACGGGTCAGATGTTATCAGTAAATGGTGCAACAAGTCTTCGTTACATGCTCTTCGACTTATTTTCCTCGTATGGGACTCCCGGTACCTCCGAAACTCTTTATTTCGAGCTTCGCCAGCTTTTTCCGATAATTGGCCAATTGGAACAGCAAAATTTGTAATTATATCTTTTACATGAATTAATAGCTTATGAATAGAAGCTGGCATATAATACCACCCTTACTTCGAAACATATTCTTTAGCTGTTTCCAGTGCAAATTCGCCAAATTTTTCGGCATTAATTACTTCGTCACAGGAGATAACTTGCATTATAATTGCAAAACGTTTAGTAAGTTCTTTATCCAATCCAGTGATCTCAGCTGTCTTTTCAAACTCAGCAAAAAATGTTCTTGCAGTGTTTCATTCGTGTGTCAAACCACTCCCCTGTTTAACAACATCAATTAACAAACCTAATTCTTTTCGGAATTCACGTTGAATTTTTCTCTTTGATTCTTCTTTTTGTTTCTTTTGGTCCTCAGTTCTAGCACTCCAAGCTTTAAATGATAAATTGTAAGAAATATGAAGCAAATATTCCATAGACCGTATCTTTACATGTAGACTCAGAGCCGTCCTTAGAGAAAGCGAGGCCCGGTGCAAGAACTTTAGCGAGGCCTTTTTCTTCCAAACTAGTTAATCCTTCCCTCCACACACAGGGCCAGATCAACTTTATGTGGACCCGGGGCACACAGATCATATAAGGGCCCACTATCACTAGAAAGTTGTCTTATAAACATGACAAACAGTTTTATCTGCAGTTTAAAATTTAAATCATAGTTTTATGAAAAAATAATATTTTATAAACACATGTAAAAATGCATTAAAAATTATAGAAAGGTTATTTTTTTTCTCACTATATGCTATTTAAAGTAAGTAAAACTCTAAACCTAAGAGATTGAATGGAATATGTTTGATCTGTTGCACTCATAATTTCGAAGTTTACATGTCATTGTCGTTAATGAAGACTACTGAGATAGTTCAGTTTACAAGAATGGAAAAAAATTATTTTTTTCTATAAACCATAAATAGAAATTTGCATTAATTTGTAGCTTCAGAGAGGGGATGAAATGTATTTTGGGGTCCCCTGGATATGTGGACCCGGGCACATGCCCCGTGTTCTCCTGTGATAACCAGGCCCTGTCCACACACACACATTACAAATAATCATTAAATAATAGTTACCATTTATCTAAAATCATCAACATCACTGGCTTAAAACAATTTATATTATAACTTCAAAATAATAAATGAATCGCAAGTGAACTGGGTATAATATTGGTTATACCCAGCAGTATCAGCACCATATCTAGAGCTTACTTTGATCCCTCAGCAGCTTATCTCAAAGGTCTTCAAGTGTCCGAACCTTACCTACACCCGAAACCCAAGCCCTGGCCAAATTCGGGCTTATATTTTTCTGCAGACTGCGATCGGACCGGACCGGAGAGGACCTGGACTTCATTCTTTCAATGTCGGCCCGGGCTCTAGCCTCACTTTTTCTGCTAACTCTGGCTGGGCTGGGCATGAACTTAATTTATCTGTGCTGATTAAGTGCCTGGATTTTATCTCTATTTTATTTCTAGGATAGAAAACCTGCCCAAGCTCGGTTTGGCTGGTTTTATTTTTAAGTAATGGTGTTATTGTACTTTTGTTTAACCCTTTCAGGGGCAAGCAATTGTGAACCTGTAACGTTGAATTCTCACCGGTATTTACGAAAGTATTTAGTTCACAATAAGGAAAAGCAATTTTTCAACTTTTCTCGTCAAAGTTAAAAAAGTAAAATTTAATTAAAGATTTCTGGTTTCAGTCGGATTAAAATTAGGTGGTATATAATATATATGGATCAAAGCAGCCCGGAAAAGGTTTCGTTTGTCTACTTTTTCTTAAATCTTCACAGAGTTAGAAAAGGTCAAAATTTGAAGATGCTAATGTTAAATGCGCGTGAAAAACTATAATTTATATATTTCCAAAAAATCATCCAATTCGAATGTTTCTCTTTTAGCAAGATACAATGAACAGACCAAAACAAGTTCCAGGCATTTTTTTCAATTCAAAAACATATTTTTAATTACGAAAATTATTAAAAAATTTATATTTAAAAATTTTACGAATTATGATATGCATTATTTTTTTTTCATAAAAAGAATCCGTGCCCTTGAAAACCTGGCTATGTGCTTTCAAAGCCCCATCTTATAACCAGTTTTCGAGATATGGAGAATTTTTACTTTTCAACGATCTAAGGGAACCAACCATCTCCTGCATTCGTTGGCACCACAGAAAATAAAATCAGACAACAACCGAAAAAAATCCTAAAATTTTCTTTGAATAAAGTAAGTTTATTTTATGTTTAGAATTTCGAAATATTTTTCTTGTAATTAATTGAATGTTCCCGGTACTTTTCCCTGTGAGATTTTAATTCATTTTTTAAAATTCACTTTTTTTTTCATATCTATGAAAATTTAAGAAAAAGTACATAAACTATATACCTTTTATCGGGCTGCTTTCATCCAAAGAACTCAAATAAAATATTAAAAGTGAGCGTTGCATTTGAAAAATCAAAGTTACTGGCCAAGACCTGGAAATTTCGGCCCGTGTAGACCTATAGCTTTTATTGATTATCTTAAGTATAGTGGCATGAACTAGTTCAACTTCATTCCTGAAAAGTATCACACTTGTAACCTGTTGCATTTTAAAAAAGTATATAGTATGTTGAGAAAAGAGCAGAATCAACTATCATTTTTAGCATTAAGGAACAATATAATACACTTAACTTGTAAAAATCTTATGCGAAATAAAGTGAATTACTCAATAAATGCTAAATATTTTAATATTTATGCAAACGCTAAATTTATATTTTTATTTTTTATGAAATAAGAAAAAAAAACTTTTTTTCTGAGCGCGAGGCCTTACTAAGCGCGAGGCCCTGTGCGGCCGCACCTGTCGCACACCCCTAAGGACGGCTCTGTGTAGACTAGATACACCGAAGCTGTATAAGGATGCGTTTACACTTCTTTTAACAATTTTATCAATGTTATTCATTTCCGAAGGCTTTGCACCACAAATATAACATGTTGAACAGGAGGATGTATTTGAAATTGCCGTAATAATTTTTCCATCAATCATTGTTAAATTCATTTCGTGATCAATGGTTATATTTTTATGTGCTGTAGGTTGTAGATTTTTAGTTCTTCATCCACTCGCTGATATTCCTTTTTTGATATTTCAGTATTCTCGCTGACAAATTCAAATCTAACAGGGCGACAATATCTAGTGGATGATGGAGTTTGATTTTGCCAAATAGTTTCAGCTTCACATAATAATCTAATAGAAACAAAACTCGTCATAAAAATTGAACTATCTGATTGTAATGAGCATCCTTCATCAATTTTTTGTTTATACATGCTTTGGTTTGAAGCACGTCAAAACCCCATTTACATATCAATTTTAAGTGCATTTTGGATTCAAATTGTATTTTAGATGCATATAAAAGTCTAAAATTGTTCAGTTAAGTCTAAAATTGACTGCAAATTTATTTGAATCAAACTGTCAGTAATAGATATTTGTTCTTTTGGAACATAACAGTCCAGTTTTGCTTGTTTAATATAATAGTACGTCTGCCACTGGTTGTTACCTTCGTCAATGCAACTTTGCCTTAAAGAGATATATTGTTCCTTAGAAAGATCGAGATTTAGCATCGTTGCTAAACACTTTTCCTTTGAAAATAAATTCGTTTCAATCTTTTTCTCACAAAAGTTTTTTATTTGTGAAACTTCATTCGGATTTTTTTAAAGATGATCAATCACTTTTGCAAGATCCTTAAAACCCTCAGATGCTAATTTTTGTTTTGCTGCATGCAAAAGAGCTTCTCCAGAAGTATCCTCTCTTAAACTTTGAGTTAGTCTTCTTTTATGAGTTTCAGTTACATCTGAAAAAGTTTTCCGAGATGTGATTTCTGCGAATTTTCAACTTCAGATGGTTTAAATTCATTACTAACATTGAAGGAACACTGAAGCCAAGAATTAAAACGATGTAATTTTCGTTGAGATTTCTGCCATCGATCTTTTACAGCTACACATAACTTACGTAAACGCTCCTTTGAATTTTCTTTATCAATTTCTGAAGCATTTAGCCCACAGTGTTCACTTACAAAACTAAGCATTGATTTTTCATAACTAAAACCATTATTTAAATTCTTTAGATACAGAAAAAATCTCTGTTATCATTTTTCAAAAGAATATAAAAAAAAAGAAATAATCTTGCTTCAAATAAAAAAGAAATATACTAAAATTAATATCACTGCAGAATAAATTTATAAAACTCAATCCCGATGATAAAACATATGCACTGAAATAGGATCTAAAATGTTGCAGAAGAATGTTGCGGTTTTGTAGAACAATTTTGAAGAGTTATGTAAATATTACATATGTTGCCAATTGAAAATTAAACAAATGTTTTGAATATTTTGCCACTGTCATTAGGATATAAGTAAAAACATGATAAGTAATAAAATTATCCTCTGATAAGCTTTTTCTTTTACTTGGATTTTCAAGTTTAATTTAGTTATCCAGCACGTCTCTAAAAGTCCTGTTTTTAACAAAAAAAAATATTAAATTGCTCATAAAAACCATGCAGATCTATTGAATATAATTTAATTTACTTATTTAAACCTAAATATAACAAAAAAAAATCATACATATAGGCTTATACTATTGTGATAATCCTATGTTCGACATCTGCTATACTTTGATCCACTGTGCGTCGGTGCCCGGGCCCGTGATGAAACCTTAAATAAACCCAAAATTTGTATTTTATATCTTTAATGACAAATTCTTCATTTTTCACGTAGGATCGTTTCATATATATATAAATTCAATTATCAACTCTTTTAAATAACATTTATTACATCGTATAAATATAAACATGTTATGGAATAAATTATTGTTTTAGTGTGCAATAAAATATAGCAAATGATATAGCAAATTACAATTAAAACATACATAAATACAATTAAAACATATAAGGACAATAATTAAGATGATTGAACATTATTTACACTTTATATAGTTACTGTGATTGTGCGTTTAGCCGATCACCTTTATTTTAAGTGATACTAATGATCAGTTTTTAAAACATATATAAATACAATTAAAACATATACCATTAAAACATATAAGGACAATACTTAAGATGGTTGAACATTATTTACACTTTATATAGTTACTGTGATTGTGCGTTTAGTCGATCACCTTTATATTAAGTGATTCTAATGATCAGTTATAAAAGTCTATAAAATATGCATTGTATAATAATAACTGTAAAAATAACTTATGCAAAAACACATAAAATTATACATGGATAACATGCCATTTTTCTATATATATATATATATATATATATATATATATATATATATATATATATATATATATATATATATATATATATATATATATATATTATTAATTTTTTTTTTCATTATGATATTAATTTATTAACTAATAAATAGAAGTATGAAATCTTAATTATTTTCGGTAAATACTATTTGATATATAAGTAGATAGAAGGTAGCAATATGTATTATATAAGAATTCATTAACTTATTAGTAGAAGTATAAAAAATTAATTATTTTATGTAAATTCTATAATATATATAAGTAGATTACCATAGATGGCAGCACCAGCACTATGTATTAAAAGAAATATCTCTTTTACATAATATCTACTCTTGGTAAGAATCTTTGAAATACTATGTAAGATTAATTTAATTCTGGTTAAATTTAATTCATATAATAGGATTTTGTACGATGTTAATGTAAAACTACAATGATATTATCATTTTTTACTATTTATATATTATTAAATCTAATATATTAAATATGTAAATCAAACTTAATATTGAATAATTATTATTCCAATAGGGGCAGCACATTACTTGACAAATAAATGTTAATGATATTTTTAATTTACCTATAGAGGGCGCTTATCGCTTGTGTATTTACATTTTACTTTTAAAGATTAAAATTAAATGGAAAATTTGTATATTCACAAATATAGATTTGTTTTTGAGTGTATTTATGACAAAAATATATTTGTGTGTTTTAAATCAATTTGTGTTAAGGTGTGATAATTAAGGTGTTATTTCAAAATATGTTCTCTCAACTTAACTTTCAAATAATTTCTCTCAACTTGACTATATCATCAAGTATATTATATGTGCGCCATGTGGTTGTATTTCCAACTGTTATCTGGTAATAATTCAGTATAGTGTTGTATACGGATTTTTGGATAATTATTGTGAGTAAAATATTTTATCTATTCTTTACATGTTTTTTATTTCCAATTGTTTTCTGGTAATAATTCAGTATACCTGGATGATTATACTGATCTTAGCATATATGCCAGTATAATTATGAAATACTGAATTATTTTTTAAAACACTTTGTGGGGACATCCAGGCTGAAGATTATACCTACACGTGTTTTTTCATATCCAATTATAATTTAAATCTCTTGTTATCCAATTTTCCATTATATTTAGTTCATATTTCATTTCTTAATCCATTTGTATTCACTTGATATCAACTCCAAATTATTAACATTTTATGGTTTATTATAATTTTTTTTTCTTTCTCTCTCTCTCTCTTTTTAAATAACCTTCATATTTTCAGTATTTTTGGCCAATTACCATTGAAGCACAAGCTATGGTAAAATTATGATTGCACTTGTTAATTTATTAACTATGTGGTATTCTGTCTACACATTATTATTAATTATCTCTTTGGAGATTTAATTAGAATGTTACAAGAACTTGATATGTTTTTTGAAATTCAAAGATATTATAATTATATATATATATATATATATATATATATATATATATATACTAGGGGGCCTACCCCCTGCGAGCTACGCTCGCCAACCCCCGCTCAGACTTCGAGGCCTCTAAAAACATGACAGCGGGCTTTATTTTAAAAATATTGGTAAATCTGTAATTGGGTTGCCATGCTTTTAACATTTTAATGGGACATTTGTCGATTATCATGGCCTCATACACAGCTGTTGCGACAACTGACGACTGTTTTCGGGATTGATAAGTAAAATCAATTACTACTTGAAAACCAGCTTGTATAAAATGGTTAGGTTTAAATTGTGACTAGCTCTCGGACTTTTATAACAACAATCTCTATTCTATTCTTCCTTTGCGTTTAAGGATGAGAAAAATTCCATCTGCTTGTGAATAACATTAAGGTCCACGGTATTGAAAAGTACTATGTTATAGACATTTTCAGTAACAGGTTTTAATTTTCTCTCTATTTTAGTGCACCACCATGCATATTTTCATGTTATCTTAAATATGTAAATTATTTTTTTTAATTAATATGTATATACGAATTTTCTAATAATTATTTATCATACAAAATTAATTAAATATTTTGTGCATGCATGCCTGCATTTATTCGGCATCAATTGATGAGATATTTAAACAAATTTGCTATCCGCGGTAATTTTACACCATGTTCTGTCACTTGAATATTGTCCATAAGAGAATCGGGTACTTTTCCATTATAGGATCCTTTGCTTCTAGGTTTGGCGTAATTCGAGCTTCAAAAAGGGATAGATTCGTTAATATACATAGATTTGTTGCCAAAAGTTATGAAAATAAACCCAATGAACTTTTGGTGCTTTTCTATTATAGGGGTCTTGACGCTTTTTTAAAAAGCTTGGCGGAAAAAACCAAGCAGGATGGAAAACCAAGCAGGATATTTTATTCTTCCGTTCAGTTGGGCAATTATTATTTTATATATTAGTTTCAAATATCCGAATTAATGATTTTATAAATTCGTTTAGTTAAATTTTACAAAAAAATAACAAAATGATATCAATAAATAATAATTACTATTAATTCCTTTTCCTCACTTTCTTTTGCGTTTACCTAAATGACGTCATTTGGACGAATTTATTCAAAATATTTTCAGTTTATAAATTAAATTAAATGCTGACAGACGATTGAATCCTGACGATAG
The DNA here is from genome assembly GCA_963931845.1 of Maratus michaelseni. Taxonomy (NCBI): domain Eukaryota; kingdom Metazoa; phylum Arthropoda; class Arachnida; order Araneae; family Salticidae; genus Maratus; species Maratus michaelseni. The sequence continues at coordinate 255,689,872 of OZ007591.1, forward strand.
AAATGTGATTTTTTTTTCAAATTTTCCTGAAAAACATAATTTAATCACAATCTTGTCTTCATTATCGATTGAAATAAAAGATAAATTCAATTTCAATTTGAAAATGACGAATAAAAAGAAATCAATAATCCCTATCGGGATCCTTTTCAATTTTTTCCCCTTTTTTGTCACAAAAAAACTGAGTAATTAGTTGCCATCATTACAGAAATGTCATTCAAATTAGAAAAAAATTAATATCTCGAAAACTAATTCCAATTTCAAAATTCTATTACCAGTTTTGACATCCGCGAATTTTTATGAACAATTGGTATTAATTTCACCATCAAGCGTTTAATATTTTATTAAAAATAGCCTGGAAACATAATCAGTCGTTTAATCAGTCGTTTCATAAAATCGTTTCATAAATTCGTTTCATAAAATCGTTTCACAAATTCGTTTCATTAGGATTTTATATATATAGGGTAGATATATATATATATAGGGTAGATGTGCCAGTAATGGGCCACCTTCCAGTAATGGGCCACCTTCAAAGTCTTTGGTTTATAAAAAAATAACCAATACAAATTTAACTTTTTATATATTTTTTCATTATTCCCCCTTCCATGTTTTATAATCTGGGTTATTGTTGACACTCTTAATTAAACCAATCAGGAAGCAGAAAATAATGTTTCACAGTTCCACTGTTTTTCTGTGAAAATCTTAATGAACATGCTAAGAGCTGGCTTCACTTAATTAATTTATATCTTTTTTATTTTCTTGAAAAAAAAATGCATGTTTTTGCTTCAATAGTAATAGAAAACTTTGAATTTTATATACTAATGGCTATTTACAAAATTTCATTTATTTTTCAGATTTTAGGACCATGCTCCATTACTGGAATGCTTAGTTAGTCAATTTCCAGTAATGGACACCCCATGTGGACGTTACTAAAAAAGCAATTTCGGTAATGTTCATACTGCATAAGAAATTTTATTTAACTGAAAATTTAAGTAATCAAATTTAATTTTTTAAATTGCACTTACCAGAATGTAATAACAATATTTTCTTTTTATATAAATAGCTGTTTTTATTAATTTCACGTAATTAATCAATTTTTTAAGATTGTACTCAAATGATTCTTTTAACCGTGCCTTGCATACTTTATAATATGGCAATTGACATCCAATTAGGAAGCAGAGAATAATGTTTAAGGGCACAGGAAAATGAGGAGCTCATGGGGCTCAAGCTCTCCCCTTTTAAATAAAGACATTTTTTTAAGTCACATAAGTTATGAAAAATATATTTTCTATCTTAAATGTTTGATTTTTCATCTCTGACAAAACAACTAGTGCATACATTAAAAATAAAATAAAATATAATATAAAATAAAATTATAGTACCAATGAAACTAGTAAATCTGCAGATCAGGGGGCTCAATTCTGCAATTTTATTTTGAAATAATTTTATTTAGTATTAAAAAAAAACATTCAACTTATACTTTAATTTATTTGATATTTTTTATATAAATTACTAAAAGTAATATATCAAGCAGTTTTAGGAAGTTTAAACTGTTAAAAATAATAGGAAATAAGATTCCATGCAGTAGTACTCAAACTTCTTTTTTTTTTTTTTTTTTTTTTTTTAGATTTTAACTAACCCTTCCCCCTAATGTCTCAATAATTTGATAAATGTAACTCTTTGAAATTTAGTATTTTAAACCTTTTATCTGAAATAATTAAAATATCGATCTTGTGATAGTGACAATTAATATAAACAGTGAATTATTCTCATAAATATTTGATTAATTATCGATATTCTAATTGTTAAATTTATTCGAAAATTACTATTTTATTTCATTAATATGCTTTCTATAAATTCTAGTGTTAAATACAATCATAATATCAATTATCTATTACTTTTCGTGGGGTGTCCATTACTGGACCAGAGAGTGTCCCGTTACTGGAACAGAGGGTGTCCATTACTATGAATTTAGGGTGTTTTGATATATCTCTGTTATTTACAATTAGATTTCGATTCACATTGGGAAATGTGACTATGAGCATGATTAAATATTGTTGGTAGATTAATATAATATTAAAAAAAGTGGAATATAATAATTATAAATATTAATTAAAAAATACTTTTTAAAGAAATTCCTTAAGGGTGCCCATTACTGGGCACATCTACCCTATATATATATATATATATATATATATATATATATATATATTTAATAGCTTTTGTTGTCCAAACCCTTTGAAATTTTTAATGATCATAAATATAACGGTTTTACAGCCCGTGTAAAAATTACGTCAGAAATATTGCTATCTGGTTGTAAAATAAATATGTTTTCTTTTCACTTTTTTTGGTTTTCGCGTCGGAGCCGTTACCATAAAAAAAAAAAAAAAAAAAAAAAAAAAAAAAAAAAATAGTATACGTTGTCCGAACACTCTGAAATTTTAGTCCTTTATAAATATAACTGTTTCCAAGTCCTCTATAAAATTACTCGTGCTATAGCCAATATACACGCCAGGACACATTGCCGTTACCATTATCTTTTTACGCGTGAAGGTTTCGCTATGGTACTCCATTGTGAAATTTAGTAATTTTTGAAATTCAATATTTAAAAAACGGCGTAATCATTAGATTTGAAATTTATATCAAGAAAAATACAATTTTTTACCTTTCTAACGCAGTTTGTCTAACAATTTTCTGACAAATACTTATTAATTTTTTCAGTAACTTCAAATGTTTCATTTTCCGAGATTAATCTGCGGCAACGATTAGCGACAAAGCCAGCCGTCAGCAACGCGTAGCTTTTTATTAAAGAGGATATTGTTGCATTTTTCGAGTCATGTGAATAATGGCGCCCTTTATTGTTTGCTGCGGTGTGCTGCTTCTTATTTAAAGGTTGGACAGGCCTGATTTAAGAGACAAATAGATAAGGCTTCCACATTTAGAAAATTGATTTGGCTGTCTGTTTTCTCTTTTTTCTTTTCTTTCATTTTTCTTAAAAAAATGCATGTTAAGCCAAACATTATTCTTAAATTAAAAAAAATCCCTAAATAATGAATTCTAAAATACATATTTACTTATAATATGTATTCAATTAATTACTTTTAACGTTTTAGTGTTTGTTTGCTAAATTTTCCAAAACGGAAGAAAAATAATTTTCTTTCGCGTATGCTGCACTGAAAAAAAAAAAAATTAAAAAAATTGTTGATTTTACGGTATAATACTGACAGCTGGGATGCCAGTATTATACCGTAAAATCAACATTTTTTTTTTTTGCAGGGTGTCAACAGCATTTAAAAATACTACACTGGATGTTTATTTATAATGTTAGTATAAACGTGATTCCGGGTTCGTTGTTTTAGTTTTAGGTAAGAAATCTCGTTTTCGGAAGACTAAAAATATGCAAGGTAACGGCATTTTATTTAGTTTCTTAGATATCAGCGAAATATCTCATAACGGTCTTATATTACGTCACCATTTTTAAAACACTATTTTGAAAAGGCAATTTTCGATTTAAAAAAAAAAAAAAAAGTTGAAATTGAGATGCAGTATCTATTCTCGTCTTATCAAACGAAACTAAGTGATAAAAAATTCAGTCATCTGTTGATGAAACAGACTTTTTAGTTTAACGTATTTCCAGGCTGTTTGTTCTATAATCACTTGTTGAATGAAGGAGTTTCGTTTTTTTTCTTTTGTTTTGTTTGTTTTTTAGTTTTCGTTCGATTGAATTTGGTAAGTCAAGATTTCTTTATATGAATTGTTTCTATCTCAAATTTTTAATGATTCAACGCAGTGGTTCTCAAATTTTATTATTTAAAGTTTCGCATTCTGTCGCAATCCACCTAATATGTAGGTTCGAGGGTGGATCAACTATAAAAGATACCTTTTTAATAGATAATTAAAAAAAATATTATTTACTAAAGTTTTATCAATCTTTTTTTTCCTAGATAGATTTTAACATCTACACTGCCAAAAAAAAAAAAAAAAAAAAAAAAAAAAAAAATGCTCGGCAGCGTATTATTGCTTATTTTACTGTTTATTACTGTTAATTTTACGGTATAATACTGGTAGCTAGGGTGCCAGTATTATACTGTAAAATCAAATTTTTTATTACTTTTTTTTTTATTTATTATTTTTTTTTCAGTGTACACACTTTTCCAATATATTGGAAGTTTTATTTCTTTCTAAATTCTTATATAATAAAAAGAATTAGGACGCGTCGGAAGCCAATTGCACAAAAATTCTTCGATTTCTTTATTTGAGGAAAATCTTTCTCCTCCAAACATTTCTTTAAGGGGTAAGCCTTTGAAACTGACAAATTACATATAAAAGTGACCCTAATATAGGGATTGCAATAATTCCACATATGATTAAGTTTTCGATATGAAATTTTGAATACACAAGAGTGTAGTCGCATATAAAGTTTTGTAATTTAATGTGAAACTTAATGCTCTTTTAATATATTAATTCAGCTTATATGACCTGTGCGCAGGATTTCTCGCAATTAAATTGTCACAGTGAGCCAAACTGTTTTTATTAAGTAGAGATATAATATGTGTTTAAAATAAACTACACGAAAAAAAAAAATAGTTCTTAAGGAAAAAAAAACCCTTAAAATTTTGAATTTTTGTAATAAAAATAGTTATAATTTTTAAATTTCTAACTTGATGAACATATTGGACCATTTAGTGTATCCAGTGCTGTAGTTGGTAAAAAATATTTGTGGGAACTCACCTTTTCATAGAGTAGATGTTGATGCTACCGGATTTTTGATAAGCCAAAAGTCAATTTAAAACATTTAGCCAAAAGCCGACTTTTTTTTAATTAGTAGTCATAATTATTATATTCTAATTTTAATAGTATTGTATTTGTATAGCATCCATATATTTAAAGATGTTTGCTAAAAATGTCAAATAATTCCATCGAATTTCGACCGTATACGCATGCGTCAAAAAAGGACCGGCCAATGAGGCCGAGGGTCTATTCCTGTCTCCAAACGTATTTGGGATCAAGATCAACTCCTGTTGTTTTGATGGCTTTTTAAGCGTTGCGTTAAACCTAGGAAGATATTTATATAAAAAACTGTGGAGTGTTTAGAAGGTATTTATTTTATTTATTGTTGTATTTATTGTAATTTGAATGAATACTTAGGTATTCATTTCGGATTTACTGTGTAACATGAATTTAGGTTCATTTAACGTTCGCGAAATCAAATCATTTTGTTTATATAGTACAGAAAATAATTCTTCAATCGTAAATAAAAATATAGTAGAACATGTAATACAAAATTGGACCACTTATATTCCGTTTATGATCGGATATGAATCTTATGGTGTTCCGATTACTAATGAAAACGATTATGTAAATATAATGTCAAAAGACAGTACGCACGGCAGTAATATTTTTATTATTATTTGTTCGAAAAAAGCGAATCTGAGCGTCTGAATATAAATTATAAAATATTATTTCTGTATTTAGCAACTAAATATTTAATAAATATGCAGGAATGTGACTAGCTTTATGTGAATGTATAATATATATAAGTCTGAACTTTAGCATTATTTTTTAACAGAAATATACTATCTCTATTCGATTTAAAAGTTTTGTCATTATATAAGTGTGCTATTTTATTTGTAAAGAGTATGTATGCATTATATTGTTTGTATGTATACAAATCTTTAGAATATCTTAATATTTGAATAATGTTTACATTATATTTGTTTGTATGTATACAAACAATATATGTATACAAAGAAGTATGTATACAAACAATGTATCATGTAACAATATTAATATTTACATTGTATTGTTTGTATGTATACAAATCTTGAATGTTTTAATTTATTACATTCATTTTTTACCAGTTTGTATGTCCGTTCATGGGCGATTCATATGAAACTCATAATTTGTCACAAATTGGTGATTTTATTGATTTAGTGCTTTGCCCAAGAATGTGGAAAAAAAAAACTTTTTGACATCGGGTGAAATGAATGAGGTTATTTCGGTTTTTCTTTTGTATATAAAAAATGTTATATGTAAAAAAATCCTGGCCATTAATCACATTGTTTTTTGTATATTTAAAGACGATTACTTATTCTTTGTAATTATTTTTTTGTTGGGGGTTTTTGAGCAAAATAATATTACTTCATAGCTAGAACCAGTTCCGCTAATCATTAATATTTACTTATTTACTTAATCCTTTGACCGCTGAGCAAATGGGCAAATTTGTAATGTTTTTTCTGTTATTTTTTTTAAATGTCAAAAAAAGATAAATTTTCAAACTTGGTATAAAAAACTTAGGTACTTCTCTATTATCCCATCGTCCACTTTTCATAACAAAATACTATCGCCAAACTGTATGATTAAATGCCAAAAATGCAGTCCCATTTACTTGATGTCGGAAGCATTATACGTGTTTGTTATGTCATCAAGTGGTTTTTAATTCAACATTTGCGCGTATTAATGACAACGTTCTCCCGTTTATTTGGCGTTACAGTTTGGCGATAGTTTTTTGTGATGAAAAGTGGTCGATGAGATAATAGAGAAGTACCAAAACTTAATTACGTATATGAGTAGATTCCTTGACATTATTAATCATTACTCAATATTTTAAAACTGCATCATATTTGTAGAATTATATTAATTTAAACAATGCTTCTATTGAAGTGTGAAGAAGCACTACTTCTATGAAGAACCATATATTTACATAATCGTTTTCATTAGCAATCCGAACACCATAAGATTCATCCCCGATAAAAAACGGACTATAAGTGGTCCAATTTTGTATTACGTGTTCTACGATATTTTTACGTACATTTGAATAATTATTTTCTGTACTATATAAACAAAATGATAGAGATCTAAAACCACAATTTCCATCGGGATTGATTTCGCGAATGTTAAATGAGCCTAAATTCATTTTTAAACAGTAAATCCGAAATGGACACCTAAGTATTCATACAAATTATAATAAATAAAATAAATACCTTCTGAACACTCCACAGTGAGTTCTATATAAATATCTTCCTAGGTTTAATGCAACGTGCAAGAAAAAAAAAATCCCTGACGGCTCGGCCTACAGGCACAGGTAGATTTCGAAGACGCAGACCGTGGGGCGCCTGTTTGTCGGGAATTGCGGAAGAAATGACCTTTTTTACGATGATGCGGCAGTTTGAACCGCGTACTTCGAAACCTAACTTGTTTGCAGGCTGATCCGGCAGGGATTTTTTTGTTTTTAATTTTTTTTTTTGGTATAACGGTTGGTCCTATAAAAAACTTGTCAATATAAAAGTTTTAGTTAATATTAAGAGGATTTATAATAAATTTAAGCGGATTTGAAATCTTGGGAATTGACGAAGTTATGCATTTTTTTCTTCTAACACCCCCCTCCCCCCCCCTCTTAAGGCAATTTTTAATTATATAAAAAATCTGTCATACATAAATTTTCGGCCCTTCTCCTAGAAGTAATAATAACTTCAAACGGATTCGATACGTATCATAATTAAGAAATTATGGGTTTTTTTCTGTTTTCACAAAAAGCCCCCCCCCAGCCCCCCCCCCTGGTTCGATTTTGGCCATTAACGAACTTGACCGAGATTTTATGCCTCCTGATTTTATGTATGAGTTTCGAACAGATGCGGGAGTTGGAACCGCTTACTTCGAAAAATAACTTGTTTGCAGGCGGAGCCGGCAGGGGTTTTTTTGTTTTTAATTTTTTTTTTGCTATAACGGTTGGTCCTATAAAAAACTTATCAATATAAAAGTTTTAGATAATATTAAGAGGATTTATAATAAATTTAAGCGGAATTGAAATCTTGGGAATTGATGACGTTATGAATTTTTTTCTTCTAAACCCCCCCCCCCCTTCCCCCGCTTAAGGCAATTTTTAATTATATCAAAAATCTGTCATACATAAATTTTCGGCCCTTCTCCTAGAAGTAATAATAACGTCAAACGGATTCGATATGTATCATAATTAAGAAATTATGTTTTTTTTTTCTGTTTTCACAAAAAGCCCCCCCATCCCCCCCCCTGGTTCGATTTTGCCCATTAACGAACTTGACCGAGATTTTATGCCCCTTGATTTTATGTATCAGTTTCGAAAAGATGCGGGAGTTGGAACCGCCTACTTCGAAAAATAACTTGTTTGCAGGCGGAAGGGATTTTTTTTTTTGTTTTTAGTTTTTTTTTGCTATAACGGTTGGTCCTATAAAAAACTTGTCAATATAAAAGTTTTAGATAATATTAAGAGGATTAATAATAAATTTACGCGGATTTGATATCTTGTGAATTGACGAAGCTATGATTTTTTTTCTTCTAAAACCCCCCCTTTTTCCCCCCCTTGGAGCCATTTTTAATTATATCAAAAATCTGTCATACATAAATTTTCGGCCCTTCTCCTAGAAGTATTAATAACTTTAAATGGATTCGATACGTATAATAATTAAGAAATTATGGGGTTTTTTCTGTTTTCACAAAAAGCCCCCCCCCATTTCCCCCCTCATGGTTCGATTTTGCCCATTAACGAACTTGACCGAGATTTTATGCCCCTTGATTTTATGTATCAGTTTGTAAAAGATTAATGCAGAATTTTTCCAGTTATCGTGGTCAGAAAAAAGTGACATAGATAGATAGATAGATAGATAGATAGATAGATAGATAGATATATAAAGTTTTGAACTGGGGGTGGTTTTGGGTTCTGGGAGTCATGATCGGCGTAGATCTGCAAAAATTTTTCAAAATTTCCAACTTAGGTGAGAATGTAATAGGTAGTATTTCTTACGAAATCTACCTAAAAACAGGAGATGATCCCAAACACGTTTCTAGAGACAGTAATAGACCCTCATTTTAATGGCCGGTGTTTTTTTTTTACGCATGCGTATTGGGTCGAATATTGTTGAAAAATGATTTTGAAGAAAAAATCGGTAAATTCACAAAATGGTTTCGGGAAAAACTTCACCAAATGGTTTCAAAATTCTTTGAGTGACAGCGGGAAAAAAAAATTTCATTTTACATTCAATCATCGCAATTGGCGAGTGTGACTATTAAGTTTAGCCAGTACTGCATACTACTAGATATAATGATTATGAACCATGATTTTTCTGTTATTGGGCGAGATTCATGTTTTTTCAGCAATTCTTTGACGAAATTCGTGTTTTTTCAGCGATCCTTTGAAGAATTTCGCATTTTTCTCGCGATCCTTAACGAAATTCGCATTTTCCAGCGATTCTTTGATAAAATACATTTTATTCCGCAATTTTTAGACGAAATTTAGTAAAAAAGCGTGATCTTTTGGTGAAATTTCCTTTTTTGCGATTCTTTGACAAAATTTGTTTATCTTTCACGATCCTTTTGCATAATTCACGTTTTTTCTGTGGTCTTTTAATGAAAGTCATGTTTTCCCATGATCCTTTGATGAAATTAGTGTTTTTTTCTCAATCATTTGACGAAATCTGTGATTTTTTCAAAACGCGAAGATTGGTTAGATGTTTTTAGTCTGCAGGTGCCCTAAAAAGTCTGACGCCCGTTGCTGCATCGCACACATTCTTCCATGGGGCATCGAACGAAAGAAATTCATCCTAAAGAATCATTGTTTCATTCCTGACATTTCTAGAAAGAAACAACGTTCAATTTATTGGCTGAATTGTAAAGGGCGAAATGGTGTCAGACATTAGCGGAAATAAAGTGAGCAATTTGTTCGTTTATGGAAAAAATTGTGAAATTCGTTAATCGATAAATTGCGAAATTTATCAATCGATAGAGGAAAAATCACAAAATTCATTAATCGACGGAAAATTCATCAACTGTTTTGAAATTTGTCGAGCGACAGCAGAGAAAAAAATCTTTTTCCATTCAGTCATTGCAATTGGTGAGTGTGACTATTATGTTTGACCAGTGGTGGCAATAAAGTCCATTGCAAAATTTTCAGTATTACTCGCTGTTTGGCAAGTGCTAATTTTGTCCTATACTTCAAAACCCTTTTGATCATCACATCAGTGTGCAGGACAGTTTTTTTAGGTAGACCATTTGATGAATTTTGTGATTTTTCCGTTATCAATTGACCAATTTTGCTGCTATTGATTGTTGAATTTTATAATTTATCAACTATTGATTAGCGAATTTCATGATTTTTTCCATGAACGTTTGACGAATTACGCAAAAAAATTAAGAATATCGTTAAATTGTCTTGGGTAAAAAAAATTTACTATTGTCAAATGCCTTCGAGAAAAAAGTTGCAAGTTGAAACGCCTGTGACCTCTTTTTCATGTTATGCATTTCTGGGAGTACATCCCCCCACTCCCCCCAAGTGGGACACTTTTCTAAATTTTGCACACACCCCTCATGTGATACATCGCTGGAAAAGTCTTTGACCGCTTATTCATGTTATGCATCTCCGGGGTCCATCCCGCCACTCCCCCCCCTAAGGGGGGCACTTTTCTAAATTTTGTTGACACCCCTCATGTCATATATTGTTGGAAAGGTCTGTGACTGCTTAATCATGTTATGCATCTCTGATGTCCATCTCCCCACTTTGCCCCCCCCCCTCAAAGGGTACTTTCTAAATTTTGCACACAACCCTCATGTTATATATCATTTGAAAGGTCTGTGACCACTTAATCATATTATGCATCTCCAATGTCAATCTGCCCACTTTGCCCCCCCCCCCCCCCAAGGCATACTTTCTAAATTTTGTTGACACCCCTCATGTCACATATTGTTGGAAAGGTCTGTTACTGCTTAATCATATTATGCATCTCCGATGTCCATCTCCCCACTTTTTGCCCCCCCCCCCCCAAGGGATACTTTCTAAATTTTGTTGACACCCCTCATGTCATATATTGTTGGAAAGGTCCGTGAATGCTTAATCATATTATGCATTTATGCATCTCCGATGTTCATCTCCCCACTTTGCCCCCCCCCCCCCCCCCAACGTACTTTCTAAATTTTACACACAACCCTCATGTTATATATCATTTGAAAGGTCTGTGACCACTTAATCATATTATGCATCTCCAATGTCAATCTGCCCACTTTGCCCCCCCCCCCCCCCAAGGGATACTTTCTAAATTTTGTTGACACCCCTCATGTCACATATTGTTGGAAAGGTCTGTTACTGCTTAATCATATTATGCATCTCCGATGTCCATCTCCCCACTTTGCCCCCCTCCCCCACAAGGGGTACTTTTCTAAATTTTGTTGACACCCCTCATGTCATATTGTTGGAAAGGTCTGTGACTGCTTAATCATATGCATCTTCGGGGTCCATCCCGCCACTCCCCCCCTTAAGGGGGGCACTTTTCTAAATTTTGGACACAACCCTCATGTGATATATTGATGGAAAGATCTGTGACCACTTAATCATATTATGCATCTCCAATGCCCATCTCCCCACTTTGCCCCTCCCCCCAAGAGGTACTTTCTAAATTTTGCACACAACCTCATGTGATATATGGATCGAAAGGTCTGTGATCGCTTAATCATATTATGCTCCCCACTATGAAATTTGTCAAGTTAAAGCAACTATAAAATTTAATTTTATGGTACTATCAAGTTGTTTGCCGTCAAATTTTGACGGGTTCCATCTAGTTCATCTAAAAGCAATATTTAATCAATCTCATAATCATCAACATTTTCTATTATTAATCAAAATTTAATTGAAATAACATAAATAAATCCATATATAACTTATTGGCACATCTATCCTAGAAGTTTCCATAAAGAACGATAATGAGAGGTATTTTCTGTGCTCTCTGATTTACAAGTTGTCTCGCCTGATAATCTTCTTCCTGATCGCAACCAAGATTTCACATATGGTTCAGGACAAAATTCTTTTAAGACAGGTCCTACATGGTTTATGAATATAAGTAAACTAGATCTTTCAATAAGGAGTGAATTTTTAGCATCGGTTATGATGTTATTCATACAGCTGAATGATTTTTCGCACTTAGACATTAAAATGGGTATAGTTTTCACAGTCTGGAGAAAACGAAAAGGTTTGTGCTCGTACATGTTATTTTTTTTTACAGTAACAAACCAAATATTTCTGGGAACGGCGTTCCCATGCGTTCCCACCCAACTACAGCACTGAGTGCATCTATAAAGCTTATATACCTTCAGTAAAAATTTCATGAAATTCTAATTTTGAAAGGGGGAAGTGTTTTACCCCCCTACACTCAACCACCTCCCTAGTCAGCACACCCAATTCAGTTGGCAAGACAATAATATCAATAGTTCAGTTAGTATATATAACAGCAATATATAGTTTGGGTTTTTAAAGGAGTGAAAATATTCTTTGACTTTATTTTGAGGAGCAAAGTTAGCCTTACTAAAAGTATAAGAACGAATATAAGCATAAAAACACTGCCATAAAAAAAAGTTTCATAAATGAATTTGGGGAGGATTTGAACCTTGTGTAAGATTTTCGTGCCAAAATATGGATATTTAGTTGTAAATAACGTAAGAAGCCCGCATGTTCGCGTTCTGAGCGAAAATTTTGCAGATTTTATTTTTCTTTAAATACTTCTAGTCGTCCGATTGCTTCGAGATTTTTATAGGTGATGTAAATCGAGTGTACTAAGGACGAGTAAAAAGATTACGTTAAAACACTGATGTTTAGTTACCTTTTGCGTAGAAAGAAAAGTTTCTCAGGGAGCTGCAGCGTGAACTCCAGTCGCAAATTTTTTGAAAAGGTTAACATTCGTATTTTTGGAAAATATTTACAACATCGTAGAAAAGAAAGTGCCCGTTTTAAGTGGATATTTTTGGTTTATCCGTATCTCTGAAATTGAGCCCGATGCAAGCTTCGATAAGGAAGAAAAAAATCCTCCCGAAATCGAATTTTGAAAGGGTTAACAATAAATTTTTTTAAACGGATTATAGCGTCAGAAAGGAAAAGTACGCAGATGTGGTTTGGTGTACTATTTTGTTTTTCCGTATTTCAAATAATTAACCTGGCGTGCGCAGCGAACTATGGAAAAAAAGAGCTGCTTTACGTTTTTCGGTTTTTCAATGCTAGCCAGCTCTGGAAATGCCGACGCGCGCCATTTTAAGAAAAAAAGCATAATTTTGATCAGAGTTCATTGTGATTTTTCATTAATATCTCGGCTAATTATAAAAAAAAGAAGAATGTTAGTCTCAGGTGCATTCAGGATTTGCCTCAAAAAATTTTCCAGATCTCTACGTGAGGTAGATTTTTTTAGCCATTGCGGACACACACACACAAACACCTTTATTTTATTAGTATAGATGCCAGCAACTAAATAAATGAATGTATTAAGAATAAAACGATGACAAACGAATTTTTAGACCATAAACAACTTATATAACAGCAAGTATAAAATATTTGTATTGATATTGAAAAAGTCTCTTTTATATTTGACCCACCCTTGTATATAAAGCCTTTCATAAGGGAAAGGTGAACATTGGCACAAAGCATACACATGAGAAGAATAATATGCAACACCAATGCAAAATGGAGATATCAAAAACTGTTACTATGTAAAATATACATTTGTTAATGAATGTATTAGAAACAATAACAATTACAGTTAAAAATCACTGCGATTGATAGCATTGTATACACAGGTTCCGTGTAGGAACTGAAACCTTATTAAAACTTTCCAACATAGTTGAAAAGTGTTTATGCATTCGAATTGACTGACCGTCTGTCTGTCTGTCTGCCTATCCGTGCTCTCACTCGCGTATATATACTGCGATTGCCTGATATATGTTATTAAAGTTAATCATGGAATGTGGAAAACCGTTTGCGGTGTATTTTAATCCAATTACATTACTATAAACATACTGAAATTGATATACATAACTAAAGTTCATTACAAGATGATTACTATAGAATATGGTATGGGTAGCACTTATAGTTCGTTTGCAGGGGCACTCAAAAGAATTTCGTTATATTATAGTCTGTGGGGAAAACCGTTTGCGGTGTATTTTAATCCAATTACATTACTATAAACATACTGAAATTGATATACATAACTAAAGTTCATTACAAGATGCTTACTATAGAATATGGTATGGATAGCACTTATAGTTCGTTTGCAGGGGCACTCAAAAGAATTTCGTTATATTATGGTCTGTGGGGAAAACCGTTTGCGGTGTATTTTAATCCAATTACATTACTATAAACATACTGAAATTGATATACATAACTAAAGTTCATTACAAGATGATTACTATAGAATATGGTATGGGTAGCACTTATAGTTCGTTTGCAGGGGCACTCAAAAGAATTTCGTTATATTATGGTCTGTGGGGAAAACCGTTTGCGGTGTATTTTAATCCAATTACATTACTATAAACATACTGAAATTGATATACATAACTAAAGTTCATTACAAGATGATTACTATAGAATATGGTATGGGTAGCACTTATAGTTCGTTTGCAGGGGCACTCAAAAGAATTTCGTTATATTATGGTCTGTGGGGAAAACCGTTTGCGGTGTATTTTAATCCAATTACATTACTATAAACATACTGAAATTGATATACATAACTAAAGTTCATTACAAGATGATTACTATAGAATATGGTATGGGTAGCACTTATAGTTCGTTTGCAGGGGCACTCAAAAGAATTTCGTTATATTATGGTCTGTGGGGAAAACCGTTTGCGGTGTATTTTAATCCAATTACAGTACTATAAACATACTGAAATTGATATACATAACTAAAGTTCATTACAAGATGATTACTATAGAATATGGTATGGGTAGCACTTATAGTTCGTTTGCAGGGGCACTCAAAAGAATTTCGTTATATTATGGTCTGTGGGGAAAACCGTTTGCGGTGTATTTTAATCCAATTACATTACTATAAACATACTGAAATTGATATACATAACTAAAGTTCATTACAAGATGATTACTATAGAATATGGTATGGGTAGCACTTATAGTTCGTTTGCAGGGGCACTCAAAAGAATTTCGTTATATTATGGTCTGTGGGGAAAACCGTTTGCGGTGTATTTTAATCCAATTACATTACTATAAACATACTGAAATTGATATACATAACTAAAGTTCATTACAAGATGATTACTATAGAATATGGTATGGGTAGCACTTATAGTTCGTTTGCAGGGGCACTCAAAAGAATTTCGTTATATTATGGTCTGTGGGGAAAACCGTTTGCGGTGTATTTTAATCCAATTACATTACTATAAACATACTGAAATTGATATACATAACTAAAGTTCATTACAAGATGATTACTATAGAATATGGTATGGGTAGCACTTATAGTTCGTTTGCAGGGGCACTCAAAAGAATTTCGTTATATTATGGTCTGTGGGGAAAACCGTTTGCGGTGTATTTTAATCCAATTACATTACTATAAACATACTGAAATTGATATACATAACTAAAGTTCATTACAAGATGATTACTATAGAATATGGTATGGGTAGCACTTATAGTTCGTTTGCAGGGGCACTCAAAAGAATTTCGTTATATTATGGTCTGTGGGGAAAACCGTTTGCGGTGTATTTTAATCCAATTACATTACTATAAACATACTGAAATTGATATACATAACTAAAGTTCATTACAAGATGATTACTATAGAATATGGTATGGGTAGCACTTATAGTTCGTTTGCAGGGGCACTCAAAAGAATTTCGTTATATTATGGTCTGTGGGGAAAACCGTTTGCGGTGTATTTTAATCCAATTACATTACTATAAACATACTGAAATTGATATACATAACTAAAGTTCATTACAAGATGATTACTATAGAATATGGTATGGGTAGCACTTATAGTTCGTTTGCAGGGGCACTCAAAAGAATTTCGTTATATTATGGTCTGTGGGGAAAACCGTTTGCGGTGTATTTTAATCCAATTACATTACTATAAACATACTGAAATTGATATACATAACTAAAGTTCATTACAAGATGATTACTATAGAATATGGTATGGGTAGCACTTATAGTTCGTTTGCAGGGGCACTCAAAAGAATTTCGTTATATTATGGTCTGTGGGGAAAACCGTTTGCGGTGTATTTTAATCCAATTACATTACTATAAACATACTGAAATTGATATACATAACTAAAGTTCATTACAAGATGATTACTATAGAATATGGTATGGGTAGCACTTATAGTTCGTTTGCAGGGGCACTCAAAAGAATTTCGTTATATTATGGTCTGTGGGGAAAACCGTTTGCGGTGTATTTTAATCCAATTACATTACTATAAACATACTGAAATTGATATACATAACTAAAGTTCATTACAAGATGCTTACTATATATAGAATATGGTATGTGTAGCACTTGTACTTTGTTTACAGGGATTATAAAAAACATTCGGTTATACGTATTATGGTCTATGGGGAAAATCGTTTGCGATGTATTTTAATCATATTACATTATTACAAACATAAATGAAATATAGGAATTTTTGAAGTGCACTAAAGCATACTTTTTGTAGAATATGGAATGTAAAGCATTTATCATTCATTTACAGGGCCACATAAAATAATTCGGCTCCATAATGGTCTACGGGGAAAAAACTGTTTGCAGAGTATTTTAATTGTGTTACACTATTTCAAATACATCGAAATTGATATATATATATATATATATATAATATATATTACTGAGGTTTACTACAAGATACTAGCTGTAGAATATGATGCGCAACACATTTATCGTTCATTTACAGAGACACACAAAATATTTCGAATGCAGTACTCTATCCGAAGTACTCTCTAATAGCGAAAATTGCGGGAAGGGCGTTTTCTGTTATTGTATGCGTTTTTAGTTTTAATTAAATTTTTGCTTACTACCTGGTGTGTATAAATGCTATAGATCATACACAGGGTATCATACACAGTAACTATTACTGAGTGTGGGCGGGAATTACTTAAAGATATGGTTTTTAATTGAATTGAACAATCTGAACTGTATTTAGTATATTAAGAGATGTTTGTAGAATAGAAATAAAATCATATACAGGATCACGCAAAGAACTGGATACATGGTGTACACTATGGATTTGGTGCGATTTGTTTTATTTTTAGTGCGATTTCAATAGCTTAAATCGTGTTTTTGACTGAATTAAATTTTAGATTGTATGTGGCGTGTATAAAAAACTGTAGGTAATAAACAGGGCTGTACAAAATAATTCTAGTATTTTCACGTCTAATGGTATAGAAATTGCTGAAGGTGAATTTTCAACTGCGTTATGCGTTTTTTTACTAAACGGAATTTAAGCATATTATGTAGAATATTTACAAATCTATAGATAATAATACAGGGCTGCACAAAAGATTTGGAGCACTTTTCCGGCTATAGATGGTAATTGCTGAAATCTGTTTTTGAAATGTGTTATGCATTTTCTGAAATGTTTTCTTAGGTATCTTATTGACCTTATTAAACAGCAAAGCTTTGTTAAAGTATTCTGGAAGTGTTGGAAAGTGTTTCATAATCTATGCATGACACATGAGTTTTCTTTCTTGTTTAATTCTAGATTCAAGCTGCTTTCTGCAAAAAGTTTAATAAAACACCGCCTCTTTTCAGAAAGTTATTTATATATATCTTTTTACAATATTTTATTTTAAAGTTACGTATTGTTTTTATTATATTATTGCAGCAGAAAAAAATAATTTTACATTTTTAAAGACCTGACCGATCGTTCCGCGATCTATAATTTTGGAGCCGCTGATTCAAAAAATTAAATAAAATATATCTTCTATAAAATCCCAAAATTAATTATTTAAAGAAAATTAATGCACAGAAAATAATTTGTTCCTGTTTTGATTTGTTATTGTCTATGTTTTTAATTATGGCTTTTTGTTTAGGCAGACAGCTCGATTGCCCGATTTATTAGAATAAAAAATATCTTATGATTTTTAATAGTTTGATAGCACAAGAAAGCCAACTTTCTTAAAAATGATTTGATTGTTTGGAATTCCATTCCCATTTGATGTTTCTCTTTAAAAATATGGATTGGTTTCGTATTCTTTGTCTTACAAGTACTCATTTTAATGCATTATCGTGCATAGTATGTTCTTTCTATGCACTTCTTTCTTTTCTTTTTTTTTCTTTTCTTTTTTTTTTTTTTTTTTTTAAATTTCAATACATTTTAGGAGCCGCACTTTTCCAAATTTAATAAGATTTCAGTGTAACATCTAATTGAGGGGGTCGGGGCAAGAAAATGCCAAGCCACATTTTTGGTGAACTAAATCTAACACTGTAATCTGTGGCTTAATATTGTAAATTATAATATGCTACATATAATTTGTTTCTAATGTCACTTGGTAGCAGCATGTATCCCAGGTTTCGTTTTTGCCCCAGACGTTTATGCCCCCAATGAAGCCAGCTAATTTACAAAGAACGCAATAGTAATATCATTAAAGTAAAGCCATATTGTGACTCAGAATATCTGAAATGTTACAAAGACATTGGCGAAAAAACTTTATGTTATATATCTTGATTTGAGTGTTTGATCAAATTTACAAATTGAAATATCTCTGAAGTTCAAAAATGTGACTTAGCACTCTCTTGCCCCGACCCCCTCAATTAGACTCTTCAGAATTCTTGCATATGACAATCGCTAACCAAAATAATTTTGGATTGGATTTAAACTGCGATATGCATAATTACCTATGGCTAACTATTTACTAATAGATTTTTTTTAAATAGCGTCAGCTTGCGTCTATTTTAGTGTCGCCTAATTTATTTTGTTGAGACGGAAAATTTTGTTAAGATTGTTGGATTTTTTTTAATCGAAAGCAAATATTATAGTTGAAATGATTGGATTTAACGTAACGCTGTATAATATTTTAACATACACAAGTCATTTTATCTGCTTATTTGCGCCCTCTCAAAATCCAAGGTCTGCCCCCTTTTATCTGGCCCAGTCTGACCCTGGATCTCACGAGAGGGAAAGTGGAATCTATTGTGACATCTATGTGCATAAAATAGGCATAGAATGTCTTATCAGAATTAACGCTCGTTAATTCGAATTCACAGGAACCAAGAAAAAAAAAATAATTATCTGAGTTTAAAAAATGAAAAAGACTTTTTGTGTTATTACTAAAGGCAGGATACTTATATAACATTATAAAATGGTACCTTTTCTATAATTCGAATTGTTTTAAACATATTAAATTATACAAACATATTGCATTTTCCAATTTAAATTATTAGAAGGATATTAATCTTAAAATGCCAAAAATACCTTATTTTTATCGTAAATAGAATCATAATAATAGAAATTAAGCAGAAGAAACTGAAATATATAATGAATTAAAACTTTTAATGAAAAAAAAAAACTTTTTGAGAGAAATAATGCTCAAGTGATGTTTGTTATGATTATCCATTTCTATAGTTTTCAGACTGTCTTTCTATTTCGAATAAATCTTTGAATTCTTTGCCTGCTAAAGGCTTTATTCGAATAAAATTTTTCAAACTATTAATTGCATCCATTACTGATTTTTCATTAGGACGTTTGAAAATGTCGTTAACTCTCTGAGTCTGAATCCTAGCTCTACAGGCTGACACAAAAATGGCGGCTGTCGTACGCAGATTTTTTCAGCATTTGTACGGTCCCTTGAATTTGAATACCAGTATTTTACAAAAGTATCTTTCACTTTATTTTTCTGCGATAAATAAGGCAAAGAATACTGTTTGAAAATATCGGTATTAAAATACAAGGCACTGTACAATAGCTGAAAAAAATTAGTCTACGAAAGCCACCATTTCTGTGTCGTAGAGTAGAACTAGTATTCAGAAGGCTGTGTGCATAGAAATAAGAACTACTTCTTGTTAATTCTAAGGCTGTGTGACCTGGACCTGAGTCATCTTTTGAACCAGAATCATCATTCGTTTAATTCATAAACCAAAACCAATAACAACGTTGTAACGCACAAATATGAAAAATTGGCACAAAAAACCGCATACGGCCGTTTCAAGGATTCCTCGATCCCCTTCCTCAGTGAAAAAAAAAATGGGCTGAAAGAAGCCCTCGGTTATAGCTCAGAGTACTGGCTTGAATGAAAATGCTAAAGCAAGAGTTTATATATCCCACAGAAACGACGTATTTAACTGAATAACTGAACGAAATAACTGAAAAAAGAGTCACTGCGAAGGATCCCTCCACATGTGCGAGAGAAAAGGGGTGCTGGTCATATCATTCACTAAGGCTGAACTATGTTTGTGAATAAAGTAAGCCTCGTAAAAGCTTCTGAATAATTAAACCTGTGGTTGAAATCCCAACAATGTTTAGCTATTGTAGATTTCTCACACTCCTGCTTTTTAACATAATTTTGGTGTTCTTTCAGCCTAATTCTAAGAGCACGCTTTGTCTGCTCACTGTAAGAAAGGCCGCATTCACAAAAAATTCTGTAAATGCCCCAGGTATTATGTTCATCAATTGGATCTTTAAGACTGTAGAAAGAAACTTTATTGGTTGGAGAGAAAACAACTTTGAAACTAAACCTATTTAGAATACGAGAAATTTGTGTACTGATTTTATGAAAATAAAGTAAGACAATAACATTTTTAAATTCTTTATTAGCTAGAACAGAATCAGTGATTGTTGGAGGTTTAGATAAAATACGGTTAATTATATCATATAATTAACCGTATATAATTATATAATTAACCGGATATAATTAACCGTATTTTGGAAGCACTGAGGAAGGGCATCGAGGAATCCTTGAAACGGCAGTATGCGGTTTTTTGTGCCAATTTTTCATATTTGAGCGTTACAACGTTGTTATTGGTTTTGGTTTATGAATTAAAATTCGCACAAAGTATTTGATCTATGCTTATCATCATTCGTTTGTCATCTTCAGTTATATTTCATGGTCTTTGTCTGTAATAATATTAATAATTTCTTCATCTCTTAATTTTATACTAATTTCAAAATCATAATCTACTGTTTCATATTCAGAGATGAATTTTTCTTTGAAGTTGGAAAAGATTTGACATCATGTCTATGTATCATAACCTCCTGATGTAGATTTTATACGCTAGGTCAAAAGTACAGAATTTTTTTGAGGCACAGCAAACACTAAATGTTGTTTTGAGTTCTTACGTACTGTTCATGTGATAACTTTAGAATTTTGAAATATTTTCTTGTATGTTACAGAATAAATTTGGTAGTTTTTGTAAGGAAGAAAATTACAAAGCGATTCATAATTCTCTAACAATATCGTCGATTTTTTAAATTAAATTTATTAGTTCCAATTAAAGTTTGATAAAAATAAGTTAGAATTAACGTTTGATAAAAATAAGTTCGAATTAACGAGTTCTAGCATTTGTTCTAATGCAAATATTTTTCGGGATTTTCTGAATAGTTAAAATTGCCGCATTCGAATTATCGCGAATCCACTGTATTTTGATCAGTTTTTTTTTAAAATTATTACGTGTTCTTGTGTTGCACATATGATCATAGATTTATATGAAGGGTCGTATCATCTGTGGCGTGGGAAACATTTTCATGAATATGGCAGAGTTTTCATGAATAGAAAAAATAATTTAAATATGTTATAAATGAATATAATTGAATTTGTACGATTTTTTTCCGATTAAAAACCTTTCATTTCTCAAAGAAATAGCTTACTATAGAATAAATTAAATTGTTGGAATCGAGTTCCGCGTCCCACTAATTGTAAATCCATGATATAGATGAAGTACGGTAAAAGTGATCATCGTGTACATTAAACTTTAGTTTTTACTAACCAAATTATCTTTTTCTTTTTTTATGCAGAATTGATGTATAACCATGGCCACGACATCTGCTGTGCTTGGAGATGAGATATTATCGACATTCGCTGATGCTTTCCACCAGTTCAAGACTTTTTCTGTAGATTGCAAAAAGCTGCTGGCTGTTTGGTACTTTAGATTGTTTGTAAAATGCTCTACCATTTCAATACTTTTGCTTTTGGGCATTTTTCATTACAGAAATGGAGTTTTTGATTACAATGAATGCACAGGATTCTATTTAGCAATCTTGATTATTTACGTTTTCAGTTCTTCAAGGCAATTAATAAGAGATAGAAGACTCGAAACTTATTTTATAGAAATAAGTGGTGCATTCGAGGGCATGACTGAAATGCTGTCAGAGTGGTGTCAGGTTAATAATCCAAGTTTTGCTAAAATTTTTAAGCTACTTCTAGAAGAAACGAAAAGGGACCGAAACATTGAACTAAAAATGAATGATTTAATACCTCTGATAATATTTGATGTGATCATATGGTTTGCTAATGCAGGTTGTCTCTTGGTAAATACTTTTCATCAAGGCCAATTTCACTTTACCGTCTTAGTCTTTTTTATTATAACTCTTATGATAGTTGCAATGGAAAATTTATTGATAAATGTGAAAAAAATACCAAGCAAAGTCAATGAGAATATGACTGAAGAAATCAATAAAATATGCTCTATTGTGAAGAAGTATAACGAAGTTCAGGATGACACAGACAACTGTTATGGTGAAACGAAGACAGAAACGACTGATAAAATGAATGATGATAGCGGATTCATGAAAGTAAGTTATCTGTTAAACTATCAGTTTTTCTTTTACATTTATAAGAAACTAGGTTTATCTTTTTAATATTATATTCTCAAAAGAAGTTTTCTTTTGTACTGAAATTTTTGTAAAGAATTCTTTAGCATCTGAAGAAGGTGAAAATTCTTTCATACCGAACGCATATTTTAAAAGTTTATTTAGAATTCATAGATTGGAATTAATCTTTGCCCTCAAGATAAAAAAAATCAAACATAAAAAAATCAAATGCATGAAAACTCTACAGCAGGATGTCCAACCCACGGCCCAGTGCTGAAGTCAATTCGGCCTGGAGCATAACTGAAAATGTCTTTAAAATATTCAGATTCTAACGTATTTAATATATATATATATATATATATATATATATATATATGCGTTTCATAAAACACTTATTGAAAATATTGATTTAAAACGATGCGAGCATATCTTTATTGTTGAAAGAATGCGTTCGATGCATTTCGTGTATTACACTTATCAATTAAAACGTTATAACTCGTATGATTTATCCAAATAAATTTGCCTTCCTGAAATATAATTCCGCTGTCAATATAGAAATGGTGTGTAAGAGATGCTGGGGATATTAGAAAATCATTTTGTCTGATCAGCATAAGTCTAATGGGAAAGGCTTGTGATTTTAAAGATTTCGATAGCTGTCCGGTTCTCAGAATAAGTATATCTGAAGCAACTGAACTGAGAACTAAGAAACTACCTTCCAGCAAAGTTTTAAAACTGAGAGACGTATGCTTTCATACAATGTTGGGCATGAGCGCGCTTATTGAACGAAAACTCGCGAACTTAGTTCACTTTCTGTGAACGTGAGTTGAACTTGACCCACTTTTTGATAAACGAACGTGAACTGAACGAAAGCTCAAAAAATCTGTGAAGTCTGTGAACGAAATTTACAACTCAAACTCAATTTTTTTCATAATTTATTTAAAATTTTTCCAGCCGTTAAGAACATGTTTTTCCCATTCAAATACCATTTAGAGGCCTTCACGGACTCGGGACAGGTCGAGCCTGATCATCAATTTTTCTGGGTCGTGTCCGGGTCTTGCTTTCTCTGGAGGCTCGGGCCGGGCCGAACTGGACTTATTTCTGAACCTGTGCTTAATTCTTCCTAGAAGTCTGCACAATTACCATTATTCTACAATTAAAATTGCCTTTAAAGAATAATACGTATACATTTCTGGGGGGGATATACAGTACTGTAAAAGTTATAACAAGAATCTGTGTATGACGAAATCCTGTTTTAAACGGAAACATTTCTTGATCAATTGCAAAATGGATATAATAATCCATTTGAAAATAAATAATACTTTGCAAGAGATGACAGACCTGGTAAAAATGAAACTAAACTATAACGATTTTTTTCTGTCCTATGTGATTTTCTCTTAGAAGGTTTTTCGATATAGAATTTTTCAGATTTTTAAGTCTCCAAGCCGTGTAAATGGATTAATGGTATTAATAATAATTCAGATATTTACATACAAATAGAGATCCATTAAAAATCAATGAATATAGTTTACAATAGGACATATAGAAAGAAATGTACTACAAACGGTATTTTGGAACGAAGGTCCCTGTACTATGCAGTCTATGGTAGAGGTCAGCACGGGCCGAAATTTCAAGGCCTGTGCCCGGCCCGATATAAAAGTTAAAACTTCGGCCCGAGCCCGGCCTGGCCTAAATGAATTTCTACAAAACATTTATTTTTACATCTATTTGGTTAAAATTTTGTGTCGTACGAGGAGTTCTGACCAAAAATACTCATATTTGCTTTTTATTGTCATGCTTATAGTTTTCATTTTTATAGAAGTTATTGCGATATTTATTTTTTTTAATGAATCGCTATTTGTTGTACGTAAATGTTTCAGTTATCATTAATATAGTTAATCTTTATTCCATGTATTGGAGACTTAAAAAGCTGAAAAATGCTATACAGTAAAATCTTCTAAGACGGAATTACATAGGAAAGAGAAAAAATGCGTTATAGACAAGTTCCCATTTTAGCAGGTGTAAATGTATTATATTTTCTCTTCTTACGTATTAGTACATTCATTTTGCATGGATCAACATATTTCTCAGGTTAAGACAGGATTCCGTCATAGACAGGCTCTTTTTTCCGCGTTTTACTATATTTTAATAGGCCTAGAAATGTACTATTCTTAATAAAGAATAAAATTTAATGTTTAATTGTAGAATAATGGCGATTTAAAAATGTATTCATTTTTTGCAAAAATTTTTGGGCCAGGGCAAATTTGACTGATTTTTTAATGGACCAGGCCACGCCGAGACAATGATTTTCATACGGGCTGGGTCAAAACCGGGACGGAAAATTTAGGCCCTTGAAGAGCTGGAAGAATGATACTAGTCCCGGTTCGGTACCGAAAAAGTAAGTTAGGCCCGGCCCGAGCCTTCAGAAAAAAGTATGGCCTGGGGCCGGCCCTGAAAAGAATGCAGACCTGGCCCGGTCTGATTGCCGTCCGGAATAAAAACAGGCCCAAGCCCTGCCCGTGCAGATCTTCGGTCTGTGGCACTTTTATTTAAAATGAACAATATAAACATGAAAAAAGACTGTAATAATTATATATTTTTTTTGTCAGAACTCCTCGCACAAGACAAAATTTTAAACACATGGACGTAAAAATAAATATCTGTACAGAACAATTAACACTATACTGGCTGCTGATGCATTTTATCTGTCATTTATAAAAACTATCATTAAGAAATTCCAAATTCTTCACAGAAAGTTGGAATAATTATTTTTGATTATTATAAGTATAAATATTTTGTGAATAAAGTAAAGGAAAATTAGTATTGAAAATTTTATACTCGAAATTTCTGAGTAAACAATCCGACAGATTTAGCAATACTATTTGTGGTATATATAGTGGTTAAAAAAGGCTCTGACTTTGCCTTAGAGGTTGACTTTTGTTTCGGGTCGGTTTCGGATTGGGTTTTGACTCTTGCGGGTCGGGTTTGGGCAGATCCGATTTTTTAAAAGAATGTGTCGAAAATAAAAAGGCTAAAAATCTAGATGTCATAAGAACTCCATAGCGGACACACACGGAAAGCGAATATTTCTATTTAGCAAACCCTTTTCAGTTTTTAACACAATTATATATTTGTATTGTACTGCTTTTCTGCATTTATATGGAAATTTTATTTTTTATGCAACATTCATGGATAAAGTGCTTCTCTTCTTTATACATTTTGCTTTGGAGATACTTTTGGTTTTTCGTGTTTGGTCATCACCAACAAAGCTTTAAAACCCCTTTCCCTACCCCCACCTATCGAGTTCTCTGAATCTTAATTGGAACCTTTTTGTATCATCAGAGGCCGGAAGGCCTCTTCTTTGTATATTCCGAAAAAAGCAACCCATCTTATCTATGTGATCGGACACTATTTGCCGTCTATGTCAAAACGTTAATTTATTGCCCTCCGTCTAGGCCAGAATCGGGAAGAGAAAAATTTCCCGGAAACTTTGTCCAGTGCTCAAAAGAAGAAAGAATCCTCCGCCCTGCTACTTCCATGTGGAGAGTGCGTCTTTTTTAATCATACGCCATGCTAAGGTCTTCCTAAAAGGTTTTTTAGGTTGTTTTAAGCCGTTTACAAAGAATGAAAGTAAACAACGATTTTAGAGAAAATTACAATTATCTATGGAAAATATTATGCACTAAAAAAATCTATAAATGATTATAAATTCAAACATTTGAGATTTTTTTCTATATCAGTTGGCGCAAAAAAATATAGCCCATCTTGAAAAACTATTGGGGGGAGGGGGGGGGGGGCTCGAGCCCCATAGGCCTATACAAGTCTACACCTTATGCTGCTTTTACCACTGAATACTGGACATCTTACAATCTATACACACGTAATATGTCTACCTGTGCAATAAACCATCACAAACACTATATGTGTTTTGTGTGTGTCAGAAACGAATTGTAGATAATATTTTCCATATTACGAGAGAAGAAACAATGGTTCTTAACTGTACCGTAAAGAAAGAATAATCTATGATTGTAATTCTTATATACATTTTATTTCTCAAGCAGTAAATTGAAAATACAGGGGGATGTGATAAAGATATATCACAGTTTTATCTTTTTTAATTATTTTTATTTCAGCTCAACGTATTTCTATTTTTATAGCCTTTCCAGTTTAATTTGCCATTCCTTAAAAGCTATTTATCAGCAGCCGCGCACCTTGTACGTTGCTTTTTTGGCAAGGCCGTCTCCCCCCTCATTGTGCTTCGCGTTCGTTGAATCGACGATGTTGTTTTCTCTGCGAGGCATCTTCGCGCTTTGAGTTCGCTTTCAATCGGCGCTGAGCTGTGACGTCATCGTCATTCAGCGGCTCTCACTCCGCACGCGTGTGTTGTGCGCATGCGTCACCGCCGCTCTTGTTCGGTATGTTTTCGAGAGCTGTTTTGTTTTGGCGCTGCGGCCGAAAGGGGCGTGTCTTTCAAATACAAATTAGAATCGTTCTTTTAATTATTAAATGTTAATTTGTTTCTGATTTGCTCGTTTAATTTTCACGTAATTCCTAGTCAACAAGTTAGTTTAAATTAATCTTGCTGTCACATTTGTGCACCCCTCTTTTGGGTATTTATACTAATGTTGTGCATTTTTCCAACAGAATTTTAATAAAAATGATGCTGTAAATTTATGATAAACGTCGTATGATCTGAAGGCCCGCTGGCCTGTGCCAGCGCTCGTATCCTAGAATCGCCGTAGCGCTGATTCTTTGGAGATCAATTTCGCGTTTTCAATTTTTAATTACTCTATAAAAATGCTGTTGTAAATTTTAAGTTTAATATTTTAAAAGTTTTAAATCAACTGGTAATTTAATTCTGCATTAATTCTACATCCCTTATTGGATTCGGCCAGAAGAAATATTTCAAAGATTCTTCGAATTTTACGAAATTTGAGCCAGTACTTTTTAAAGACTTGATGTGCAGCTTTCATCTCATCCTTCCTACTTCTTCAAGAAAATATAATAAACATTATTGGATCCTAACCTAAACGAGTTCTTATTTCAAGTAGTATGAGTCTCTTATTTTTCAATCAAGAACAAGTAAGACTGTTTAATTAATTTTATTATTTTGATTCTCTTCTCAAAGAATATTGACCTAAAGAACAGATGCACAAATTGTGCAGGGTTATTTGCTTATTTTAATCACAACTGCAATATTTAAAATAATTTAAAAATTCACTATACGATCTATTCCTTATTCTTCCTCCATACCATCAATAAATTTTTTTCTATGTCACATTTGGAGCCGTTTATTCTTTTATGAAGAGAAAAGTTGAAAATTTTATTTTGTTCTTAAAAATTATTCTGAAAATTTGAAACTTATAAAATAGAATATATTTGAAGATTTGATGCTCTATTAATTAATTCATATTAAAAATGGAATATAATTTGAAGATTTAGTGATTTTTATTGTATTTATTCAGAAGTTAAAAATAAATATTCTTGTGCTGCTGAAATTAAAAAAAAAATTTCCACAGAAGATCGATGTTTGCAATACATCGTTAATTTCGGAACTTTTATTCTCAACTGGCTTGCATATATTTAATAATTTATTTATAATTGAAAAATGATATTTTAACAGAAATTAATTTTTATTCTGGTATTTTTCCATGAGATTTATTGAATATTTTATGCAAATTTTAATGAAGAATGAAATTTCTAGAAAATTAATTTATTCTTTTTAACAAATGAAATTATGGTGCTTTTTATATATATAAAGTAAAAAGATATATAATTCATGATGAATTCAAATATTTTTTTTTTGAAAAATGTGAAAATTGTTCTTGTTCTAAGTTTTGAGAACAAAATTTAAAGAGGCTATGGTTGTTCTTATTCTTATTTTGGGTTAATTTTTTATTAATTTATTGGCACTTTTAAATGAAATTGATATATTTTATGAATATTAAATATTTTATTGAAGCAAATTTTATTGGAATTAAATTTATTGAAGCTATGTTCTCATCATATTACTAATTTTGCTGCACTTATTCTCAATATGAATGAATTGCCTTCATGGAAGCTCAAGTTTCCATGTGATTTTGTAATTGTTTTATCATACATAAATTTTTTGAGTTCTTGGTTACTTCTACAAAAGTTAAATTACTTATTGCAATAACACTACAAGTTCATGGACTCTCGCCATTTTTCTACAAATATTTAGTATGATTAGGATGTGCAAGCAGTCTGTGTTCTTTCTAGAAATTAAAATTCAAGAAATGTATTTATATTTTGAAAATATTACACAATAATTTGCATTTTCTCTTCTACATTTTGAGAACTGTGTTTTTTTTAATTTCAAGGAATTGTTGCTTCATCCTAATATCAATTTTATATTACACAGCATCTGCATCTTTTTATTGAAATTCTCATACCATAATCACAAAAAGAGACTGGTATTATTTTTTTCTTTTTTTGAGAAGTTATAGCCATTACATAACTGCTGCATATTCTTGTTCCTGAAATAGTTACTGTCTACTCATGCTATATTTTTAACATTCTACAATCTGAATATATACTGACAACTTCAATAAACTGGTTATTATTATCATCTGACTTTGCTTACCTGGTGGAGAAATCTTCAGAATGTGTTATGTCCATTGTTGGCTGATTTTCTCTGCTGTTTGCAAATATGATGGTTCCTGATAGTACAAAAATTACTTACCTGCACTCTTTTGCGAGTTGAAGTGACTGTTGATGGTCGCCATTCATATAAGGCAAATATATCCGTATGATTGGTCCTCGTCAGTCCGCTTCATCTTGTGGAACTTGTTTCTCCCTCATCAATATTACTCATTTTTATGGATCTAAAGTATTACAAATTACAGCTGTGCCTATTTGCAATAGTTTTCTATCTTTTTCTACCCTCTGTTGCAAAACTCGATTATGGAAGTGTACTGTCATTTATTTTAAGGTTCAGTTTTACAGCATTTACAGAAATTGCTGCTTTTTCAAATGGAACTTCTCAAATTTGGAAAAATTATAATGATTATTTGAAAATTTTTAGTATGCTTAAATTATAGTGCCTTTTCTTGTTATTCTAGTATTATTTCATAACCCAATGTTTTCTAAATCATTTTTACCATATGCCTCACTTAAAGAAAATTAATTTATAAATGAAGAAAATTTATAAATGAAGAAAATTTTTTTGTTGCATTAAATTATATTGCAAATTTACATGCAAAGCAACACATATTCTTAGAACTTTCCAGCGCATTATAAAGAAATATTCTTCCAATTTTGGTGAATATTTTATTTTTTCTAAGAATCTAAAGTGTTTTTATAGTCTTAGTGACTTTCTCAAATGTCACCAATCCCAATTTTGTCTCTAAAGTGTGCAAGTAGTGTTGTATTGTCTCAAATCTGCAATTTCTGCCTGCTTGAATACACCTTTACAAAAAATGTATATGGGCAACTTAGACTTTCCAGCGCCTCTCAATAAGAGTTTTGTACTCTCTGTTATTTTATTCTAATTGCCACTTCGTTATATTATTCCTCAACATCATGGAACCACAGTTCATGATTTATGTCTGCTAATTACCTGATGTGTCTTCAAATGCTCTTACCTGCTGTGTCTTCAAATGCTCTTACGTGATGTGTCTTCAAATGCTCATCATTGTTTAGTGCTAAAATCTCCTGATAAAGTCTTCAATTTTATTTTAGTGGTGTGTGTTTCAGGCAAAAAGGCCAATTTGCTGCTACACTGCCATAGTGTCAATCAACCAACCAGTGTGCCACTTAACTTGCAAACTTTTCAGCAAGTAGTTACTTTTTTCTGAATGTGATTATCTTTTTAAAATCAGACTGATTTTAGAAATTTTAAAGGTATTACATCTGATTATTTGTTATGTAAAAGCAGAACGTTTATAATCCTTCATCTGTAAACAAACAATTTTTTTTTTCTCCTGCAAGCATTTTATTAGAAATATTCATCTGTTTATTTACAATAGTTTTAGCAAGAATGTTGTAAACATTTTGTTAATTTTTGTCTGGTTTACATACTTGCTAATGGTTTAACGGATCGCTATTAGCATTTTTGTAAGTTTTGATGAATTTATATTGTGTTTTATGCTTATTTGATTTACAGATTCGTCATCGGTTCTGGAGATCGCCTTTGACAGTCTTGTAAGTTTTGGTGTTTGTTCAGTTTACAGATCTACTAATCGTTTATAAGGGGGCTATTAGTGTTTTGTGAATTGTAATGAATACATATTAATAGTTTATATTTATTTGATTTACTGATTTGATAATGGTCTCATGACCGAAGGAAGGCCATTAACACTTTTGGTAAGTTTTGTAAATACCACCCAAATAATTCACATATTGTCAATAGCTGATTTTTCTATAGGATATTTATCCTTTTCATTAATGTTATATAAATTTATGATTATAACATGCTTTACATAACGGTGCACTGTGTTTGTTTTCATAATTCTCATAAAATGTGTCATTTGATTTTAACTTGTCTTTCACATGAAAGTTAATGGTTAAATTATTTTTTTTGAGGATCCTCATCTTTACTCACCTTTTCTCAGTTTTTCTCTGATTATTTTTTTGCAAAAAAACCATGGTATATTAAAAAGAAAATTTATTGTGTATGAAGAGAAAATTTATTGAGTATTAAAAGAAAAATGAATTGAGTATACTTGAAGGAATTTTGTTGAATATTTCAGAAAGAATTTTGTTGAATATTTCAGAAAGAGTTTTATTGAGTATATTTCATGAAAAATATTTTTATTGAATATTTACGGAAATTTTTATTGAGTACATTAAGTATGAAGTATTACTAAAGAAATGTGTCATTTGTTGTTGGTTAAAACTTATGCATTATTTTGTTATATTTTGAAAAGTTTTTACTAAATCCAATTATTGTGATGAATTTACTTATTTATGACAAATGAATTTAAATTTTGTTGCAACATGATTTATATGCAATTTTCATATAAATTTTGGGTAATAATTCTTATGCACTTATTATATACTTGTTTATGATATCAGTATTTTGTGCATTATATTGATTGCTTAATTTTATATGATTTGAATTATTACTAATGCAATATGTATGATTTTAAAAAAAGTACATACTTAGGCCTTTAAATGAATTTAAATCCTTACAATGGATTGTTTTTGTGCACATTTATGCTATTTAAGAGTTAATTTATATGCTCTATATTTTTAAAAGTCCTAGGCATCAGTCAGAATTTAAAGTATTCTTGACTTTTTGTTGCTTTAAAATTGCAACTTATTATTATTTTAAATATTTATGTCTAGACAAGTCGGATAAGAAAGATATTTCCGACTCTTTTTATGTTGCTTTACTGTTGCAACTATTTTGATATGATCTCATTGCTAATTTAAAGAAAATATTAGTTTGTTTTTTTTATATACATGATGATATTTGTTTAGAGATCAAGATTAATGGAAGGTATGCCTTTCTTTGCTAAAAAATGCAATGGGGCTTTTGTATACTATGTTATATTGTATACATTTTATATAATTTGTGATGAGATTTTTGAATGTACTACAATGATGTATATTCTTTCTCTTTTTCTTTTTGGTCGCTGCACATCACTTCAAATTTCATTAATTAATATTTAATTTACTTTTCTTGGCTCTAAATTTATGTAATTTTGTCATTTTTACTTTGGCATTTAAAAATTTTGTCTTCCCTTTGTCGAAAAAGGCTTTTACTGTTTTTAACCCTTTTTCTCCTTCTGGTCAGTCAAAATTTTTGTCGGTGAATGGGGGTATTGTGATAAAGATATATCACAGTTTTATCTTTTTTAATTATTTTTATTTCAGCTCAACGTATTTCAATTTTTATAGCCTTTCCAGTTTAATTTGCCATTCCTTAAAAGCTATTTATCAGCAGTCGCGCACCTTGTACGTTGCTTTTTTGGCAAGGCCGTCTCCCCCCTCATTGTGCTTCGCGTTCGTTGAATCGACGATGTTGTTTTCTCTGCGAGGCATCTTCGCGCTTTGAGTTTGCTTTCAATCGGCGCTGAGCTGTGACGTCATCGTCATTCAGCGGCTCTCACTACGCACGCGTGTGTTGTGCGCATGCGTCACCGCCGCTCTTGTTCGGTATGTTTTCGAGAGCTGTTTTGTTTTGGCGCTGCGGCCGAAAGGGGCGTGTCTTTCAAATACAAATTAGAATCGTTCTTTTAATTATTAAATGTTAATTTGTTTCTGATTTGCTCGTTTAATTTTCACGTAATTCCTAGTCAACAAGTTAGTTTAAATTAATCTTGCTGTCACATTTGTGCACCCCTCTTTTGGGTATTTATACTAATGTTGTGCATTTTTCCAACAGAATTTTAATAAAAATGATGCTGTAAATTTATGATAAACGTCGTATGATCTGAAGGCCCGCTGGCCTGTGCCAGCGCTCGTATCCTAGAATCGCCGTAGCGCTGATTCTTTGGAGATCAATTTCGCGTTTTCAATTTTTAATTACTCTATAAAAATGCTGTTGTAAATTTTAAGTTTAATATTTTAAAAGTTTTAAATCAACTGGTAATTTAATTCTGCATTAATTCTACATCCCTTATTGGATTCGGCCAGAAGAAATATTTCAAAGATTCTTCGAATTTTACGAAATTTGAGCCAGTACTTTTTAAAGACTTGATGTGCAGCTTTCATCTCATCCTTCCTACTTCTTCAAGAAAATATAATAAACATTATTGGATCCTAACCTAAACGAGTTCTTATTTCAAGTAGTATGAGTCTCTTATTTTTCAATCAAGAACAAGTAAGACTGTTTAATTAATTTTATTATTTTGATTCTCTTCTCAAAGAATATTGACCTAAAGAACAGATGCACAAATTGTGCAGGGTTATTTGCTTATTTTAATCACAACTGCAATATTTAAAATAATTTAAAAATTCACTATACGATCTATTCCTTATTCTTCCTCCATACCATCAATAAATTTTTTTCTATGTCACATTTGGAGCCGTTTATTCTTTTATGAAGAGAAAAGTTGAAAATTTTATTTTGTTCTTAAAAATTATTCTGAAAATTTGAAACTTATAAAATAGAATATATTTGAAGATTTGATGCTCTATTAATTAATTCATATTAAAAATGGAATATAATTTGAAGATTTAGTGATTTTTATTGTATTTATTCAGAAGTTAAAAATAAATATTCTTGTGCTGCTGAAATTAAAAAAAAAATTTCCACAGAAGATCGATGTTTGCAATACATCGTTAATTTCGGAACTTTTATTCTCAACTGGCTTGCATATATTTAATAATTTATTTATAATTGAAAAATGATATTTTAACAGAAATTAATTTTTATTCTGGTATTTTTCCATGAGATTTATTGAATATTTTATGCAAATTTTAATGAAGAATGAAATTTCTAGAAAATTAATTTATTCTTTTTAACAAATGAAATTATGGTGCTTTTTATATATATAAAGTAAAAAGATATATAATTCATGATGAATTCAAATATTTTTTTTTTGAAAAATGTGAAAATTGTTCTTGTTCTAAGTTTTGAGAACAAAATTTAAAGAGGCTATGGTTGTTCTTATTCTTATTTTGGGTTAATTTTTTATTAATTTATTGGCACTTTTAAATGAAATTGATATATTTTATGAATATTAAATATTTTATTGAAGCAAATTTTATTGGAATTAAATTTATTGAAGCTATGTTCTCATCATATTACTAATTTTGCTGCACTTATTCTCAATATGAATGAATTGCCTTCATGGAAGCTCAAGTTTTCATGTGATTTTGTAATTGTTTTATCATACATAAATTTTTTGAGTTCTTGGTTACTTCTACAAAAGTTAAATTACTTATTGCAATAACACTACAAGTTCATGGACTCTCGCCATTTTTCTACAAATATTTAGTATGATTAGGATGTGCAAGCAGTCTGTGTTCTTTCTAGAAATTAAAATTCAAGAAATGTATTTATATTTTGAAAATATTACACAATAATTTGCATTTTCTCTTCTACATTTTGAGAACTCTGTTTTTTTTAATTTCAAGGAATTGTTGCTTCATCCTAATAACAATTTTATATTACACAGCATCTGCATCTTTTTATTGAAATTCTCATACCATAATCACAAAAAGAGACTGGTATTATTTTTTTCTTTTTTTGAGAAGTTATAGCCATTACATAACTGCTGCATATTCTTGTTCCTGAAATAGTTACTGTCTACTCATGCTATATTTTTAACATTCTACAATCTGAATATATACTGACAACTTCAATAAACTGGTTATTATTATCATCTGACTTTGCTTACCTGGTGGAGAAATCTTCAGAATGTGTTATGTCCATTGTTGGCTGATTTTCTCTGCTGTTTGCAAATATGATGGTTCCTGATAGTACAAAAATTACTTACCTGCACTCTTTTGCGAGTTGAAGTGACTGTTGATGGTCGCCATTCATATAAGGCAAATATATCCGTATGATTGGTCCTCGTCAGTCCGCTTCATCTTGTGGAACTTGTTTCTCCCTCATCAATATTACTCATTTTTATGGATCTAAAGTATTACAAATTACAGCTGTGCCTATTTGCAATAGTTTTCTATCTTTTTCTACCCTCTGTTGCAAAACTCGATTATGGAAGTGTACTGTCATTTATTTTAAGGTTCAGTTTTACAGCATTTACAGAAATTGCTGCTTTTTCAAATGGAACTTCTCAAATTTGGAAAAATTATAATGATTATTTGAAAATTTTTAGTATGCTTAAATTATAGTGCCTTTTCTTGTTATTCTAGTATTATTTCATAACCCAATGTTTTCTAAATCATTTTTACCATATGCCTCACTTAAAGAAAATTAATTTATAAATGAAGAAAATTTATAAATGAAGAAAATTTTTTTGTTGCATTAAATTATATTGCAAATTTACATGCAAAGCAACACATATTCTTAGAACTTTCCAGCGCATTATAAAGAAATATTCTTCCAATTTTGGTGAATATTTTATTTTTTCTAAGAATCTAAAGTGTTTTTATAGTCTTAGTGACTTTCTCAAATGTCACCAATCCCAATTTTGTCTCTAAAGTGTGCAAGTAGTGTTGTATTGTCTCAAATCTGCAATTTCTGCCTGCTTGAATACACCTTTACAAAAAATGTATATGGGCAACTTAGACTTTCCAGCGCCTCTCAACAAGAGTTTTGTACTCTCTGTTATTTTATTCTAAGTGCCACTTCGTTATATTATTCCTCAACATCATGGAACCACAGTTCATGATTTATGTCTGCTAATTACCTGATGTGTCTTCAAATGCTCTTACCTGCTGTGTCTTCAAATGCTCTTACGTGATGTGTCTTCAAATGCTCATCATTGTTTAGTGCTAAAATCTCCTGATAAAGTCTTCAATTTTATTTTAGTGGTGTGTGTTTCAGGCAAAAAGGCCAATTTGCTGCTACACTGCCATAGTGTCAATCAACCAACCAGTGTGCCACTTAACTTGCAAACTTTTCAGCAAGTAGTTACTTTTTTCTGAATGTGATTATCTTTTTAAAATCAGACTGATTTTAGAAATTTTAAAGGTATTACATCTGATTATTTGTTATGTAAAAGCAGAACGTTTATAATCCTTCATCTGTAAACAAACAATTTTTTTTTTTCTCCTGCAAGCATTTTATTAGAAATATTCATCTGTTTATTTACAATAGTTTTAGCAAGAATGTTGTAAACATTTTGTTAATTTTTGTCTGGTTTACATACTTGCTAATGGTTTAACGGATCGCTATTAGCATTTTTGTAAGTTTTGATGAATTTATATTGTGTTTTATGCTTATTTGATTTACAGATTCGTCATCGGTTCTGGAGATCGCCTTTGACAGTCTTGTAAGTTTTGGTGTTTGTTCAGTTTACAGATCTACTAATCGTTTATAAGGGGGCTATTAGTGTTTTGTGAATTGTAATGAATACATATTAATAGTTTATATTTATTTGATTTACTGATTTGATAATGGTCTCATGACCGAAGGAAGGCCATTAACACTTTTGGTAAGTTTTGTAAATACCACCCAAATAATTCACATATTGTCAATAGCTGATTTTTCTATAGGATATTTATCCTTTTCATTAATGTTATATAAATTTATGATTATAACATGCTTTACATAACGGTGCACTGTGTTTGTTTTCATAATTCTCATAAAATGTGTCATTTGATTTTAACTTGTCTTTCACATGAAAGTTAATGGTTAAATTATTTTTTTTGAGGATCCTCATCTTTACTCACCTTTTCTCAGTTTTTCTCTGATTATTTTTTTGCAAAAAAACCATGGTATATTAAAAAGAAAATTTATTGTGTATGAAGAGAAAATTTATTGAGTATTAAAAGAAAAATGAATTGAGTATACTTGAAGGAATTTTGTTGAATATTTCAGAAAGAATTTTGTTGAATATTTCAGAAAGAGTTTTATTGAGTATATTTCATGAAAAATATTTTTATTGAATATTTACGGAAATTTTTATTGAGTACATTAAGTATGAAGTATTACTAAAGAAATGTGTCATTTGTTGTTGGTTAAAACTTATGCATTATTTTGTTATATTTTGAAAAGTTTTTACTAAATCCAACTATTGTGATGAATTTACTTATTTATGACAAATGAATTTAAATTTTGTTGCAACATGATTTTATGCAATTTTCATATAAATTTTGGGTAATAATTCTTATGCACTTATTATATACTTGTTTATGATATCAGTATTTTGTGCATTATATTGATTGCTTAATTTTATATGATTTGAATTATTACTAATGCAATATGTATGATTTTAAAAAAAGTACATACTTAGGCCTTTAAATGAATTTAAATCCTTACAATGGATTGTTTTTGTGCACATTTATGCTATTTAAGAGTTAATTTATATGCTCTATATTTTTAAAAGTCCTAGGCATCAGTCAGAATTTAAAGTATTCTTGACTTTTTGTTGCTTTAAAATTGCAACTTATTATTATTTTAAATATTTATGTCTAGACAAGTCGGATAAGAAAGATATTTCCGACTCTTTTTATGTTGCTTTACTGTTGCAACTATTTTGATATGATCTCATTGCTAATTTAAAGAAAATATTAGTTTGTTTTTTTTATATACATGATGATATTTGTTTAGAGATCAAGATTAATGGAAGGTATGCCTTTCTTTGCTAAAAAATGCAATGGGGCTTTTGTATACTATGTTATATTGTATACATTTTATATAATTTGTGATGAGATTTTTGAATGTACTACAATGATGTATATTCTTTCTCTTTTTCTTTTTGGTCGCTGCACATCACTTCAAATTTCATTAATTAATATTTAATTTACTTTTCTTGGCTCTAAATTTATGTAATTTTGTCATTTTTACTTTGGCATTTAAAAATTTTGTCTTCCCTTTGTCGAAAAAGGCTTTTACTGTTTTTAACCCTTTTTCTCCTTCTGGTCAGTCAAAATTTTTGTCGGTGAATGGGGGTATTGTGATAAAGATATATCACAGTTTTATCTTTTTTAATTATTTTTATTTCAGCTCAACGTATTTCAATTTTTATAGCCTTTCCAGTTTAATTTGCCATTCCTTAAAAGCTATTTATCAGCAGTCGCGCACCTTGTACGTTGCTTTTTTGGCAAGGCCGTCTCCCCCCTCATTGTGCTTCGCGTTCGTTGAATCGACGATGTTGTTTTCTCTGCGAGGCATCTTCGCGCTTTGAGTTTGCTTTCAATCGGCGCTGAGCTGTGACGTCATCGTCATTCAGCGGCTCTCACTACGCACGCGTGTGTTGTGCGCATGCGTCACCGCCGCTCTTGTTCGGTATGTTTTCGAGAGCTGTTTTGTTTTGGCGCTGCGGCCGAAAGGGGCGTGTCTTTCAAATACAAATTAGAATCGTTCTTTTAATTATTAAATGTTAATTTGTTTCTGATTTGCTCGTTTAATTTTCACGTAATTCCTAGTCAACAAGTTAGTTTAAATTAATCTTGCTGTCACATTTGTGCACCCCTCTTTTGGGTATTTATACTAATGTTGTGCATTTTTCCAACAGAATTTTAATAAAAATGATGCTGTAAATTTATGATAAACGTCGTATGATCTGAAGGCCCGCTGGCCTGTGCCAGCGCTCGTATCCTAGAATCGCCGTAGCGCTGATTCTTTGGAGATCAATTTCGCGTTTTCAATTTTTAATTACTCTATAAAAATGCTGTTGTAAATTTTAAGTTTAATATTTTAAAAGTTTTAAATCAACTGGTAATTTAATTCTGCATTAATTCTACATCCCTTATTGGATTCGGCCAGAAGAAATATTTCAAAGATTCTTCGAATTTTACGAAATTTGAGCCAGTACTTTTTAAAGACTTGATGTGCAGCTTTCATCTCATCCTTCCTACTTCTTCAAGAAAATATAATAAACATTATTGGATCCTAACCTAAACGAGTTCTTATTTCAAGTAGTATGAGTCTCTTATTTTTCAATCAAGAACAAGTAAGACTGTTTAATTAATTTTATTATTTTGATTCTCTTCTCAAAGAATATTGACCTAAAGAACAGATGC
Organism: Maratus michaelseni; assembly: GCA_963931845.1. Lineage (NCBI taxonomy): Eukaryota > Metazoa > Arthropoda > Arachnida > Araneae > Salticidae > Maratus > Maratus michaelseni. The sequence goes on from OZ007591.1 coordinate 255,728,967, forward strand.
ACAAATTGTGCAGGGTTATTTGCTTATTTTAATCACAACTGCAATATTTAAAATAATTTAAAAATTCACTATACGATCTATTCCTTATTCTTCCTCCATACCATCAATAAATTTTTTTCTATGTCACATTTGGAGCCGTTTATTCTTTTATGAAGAGAAAAGTTGAAAATTTTATTTTGTTCTTAAAAATTATTCTGAAAATTTGAAACTTATAAAATAGAATATATTTGAAGATTTGATGCTCTATTAATTAATTCATATTAAAAATGGAATATAATTTGAAGATTTAGTGATTTTTATTGTATTTATTCAGAAGTTAAAAATAAATATTCTTGTGCTGCTGAAATTAAAAAAAAAATTTCCACAGAAGATCGATGTTTGCAATACATCGTTAATTTCGGAACTTTTATTCTCAACTGGCTTGCATATATTTAATAATTTATTTATAATTGAAAAATGATATTTTAACAGAAATTAATTTTTATTCTGGTATTTTTCCATGAGATTTATTGAATATTTTATGCAAATTTTAATGAAGAATGAAATTTCTAGAAAATTAATTTATTCTTTTTAACAAATGAAATTATGGTGCTTTTTATATATATAAAGTAAAAAGATATATAATTCATGATGAATTCAAATATTTTTTTTTTGAAAAATGTGAAAATTGTTCTTGTTCTAAGTTTTGAGAACAAAATTTAAAGAGGCTATGGTTGTTCTTATTCTTATTTTGGGTTAATTTTTTATTAATTTATTGGCACTTTTAAATGAAATTGATATATTTTATGAATATTAAATATTTTATTGAAGCAAATTTTATTGGAATTAAATTTATTGAAGCTATGTTCTCATCATATTACTAATTTTGCTGCACTTATTCTCAATATGAATGAATTGCCTTCATGGAAGCTCAAGTTTTCATGTGATTTTGTAATTGTTTTATCATACATAAATTTTTTGAGTTCTTGGTTACTTCTACAAAAGTTAAATTACTTATTGCAATAACACTACAAGTTCATGGACTCTCGCCATTTTTCTACAAATATTTAGTATGATTAGGATGTGCAAGCAGTCTGTGTTCTTTCTAGAAATTAAAATTCAAGAAATGTATTTATATTTTGAAAATATTACACAATAATTTGCATTTTCTCTTCTACATTTTGAGAACTCTGTTTTTTTTAATTTCAAGGAATTGTTGCTTCATCCTAATAACAATTTTATATTACACAGCATCTGCATCTTTTTATTGAAATTCTCATACCATAATCACAAAAAGAGACTGGTATTATTTTTTTCTTTTTTTGAGAAGTTATAGCCATTACATAACTGCTGCATATTCTTGTTCCTGAAATAGTTACTGTCTACTCATGCTATATTTTTAACATTCTACAATCTGAATATATACTGACAACTTCAATAAACTGGTTATTATTATCATCTGACTTTGCTTACCTGGTGGAGAAATCTTCAGAATGTGTTATGTCCATTGTTGGCTGATTTTCTCTGCTGTTTGCAAATATGATGGTTCCTGATAGTACAAAAATTACTTACCTGCACTCTTTTGCGAGTTGAAGTGACTGTTGATGGTCGCCATTCATATAAGGCAAATATATCCGTATGATTGGTCCTCGTCAGTCCGCTTCATCTTGTGGAACTTGTTTCTCCCTCATCAATATTACTCATTTTTATGGATCTAAAGTATTACAAATTACAGCTGTGCCTATTTGCAATAGTTTTCTATCTTTTTCTACCCTCTGTTGCAAAACTCGATTATGGAAGTGTACTGTCATTTATTTTAAGGTTCAGTTTTACAGCATTTACAGAAATTGCTGCTTTTTCAAATGGAACTTCTCAAATTTGGAAAAATTATAATGATTATTTGAAAATTTTTAGTATGCTTAAATTATAGTGCCTTTTCTTGTTATTCTAGTATTATTTCATAACCCAATGTTTTCTAAATCATTTTTACCATATGCCTCACTTAAAGAAAATTAATTTATAAATGAAGAAAATTTATAAATGAAGAAAATTTTTTTGTTGCATTAAATTATATTGCAAATTTACATGCAAAGCAACACATATTCTTAGAACTTTCCAGCGCATTATAAAGAAATATTCTTCCAATTTTGGTGAATATTTTATTTTTTCTAAGAATCTAAAGTGTTTTTATAGTCTTAGTGACTTTCTCAAATGTCACCAATCCCAATTTTGTCTCTAAAGTGTGCAAGTAGTGTTGTATTGTCTCAAATCTGCAATTTCTGCCTGCTTGAATACACCTTTACAAAAAATGTATATGGGCAACTTAGACTTTCCAGCGCCTCTCAACAAGAGTTTTGTACTCTCTGTTATTTTATTCTAAGTGCCACTTCGTTATATTATTCCTCAACATCATGGAACCACAGTTCATGATTTATGTCTGCTAATTACCTGATGTGTCTTCAAATGCTCTTACCTGCTGTGTCTTCAAATGCTCTTACGTGATGTGTCTTCAAATGCTCATCATTGTTTAGTGCTAAAATCTCCTGATAAAGTCTTCAATTTTATTTTAGTGGTGTGTGTTTCAGGCAAAAAGGCCAATTTGCTGCTACACTGCCATAGTGTCAATCAACCAACCAGTGTGCCACTTAACTTGCAAACTTTTCAGCAAGTAGTTACTTTTTTCTGAATGTGATTATCTTTTTAAAATCAGACTGATTTTAGAAATTTTAAAGGTATTACATCTGATTATTTGTTATGTAAAAGCAGAACGTTTATAATCCTTCATCTGTAAACAAACAATTTTTTTTTTCTCCTGCAAGCATTTTATTAGAAATATTCATCTGTTTATTTACAATAGTTTTAGCAAGAATGTTGTAAACATTTTGTTAATTTTTGTCTGGTTTACATACTTGCTAATGGTTTAACGGATCGCTATTAGCATTTTTGTAAGTTTTGATGAATTTATATTGTGTTTTATGCTTATTTGATTTACAGATTCGTCATCGGTTCTGGAGATCGCCTTTGACAGTCTTGTAAGTTTTGGTGTTTGTTCAGTTTACAGATCTACTAATCGTTTATAAGGGGGCTATTAGTGTTTTGTGAATTGTAATGAATACATATTAATAGTTTATATTTATTTGATTTACTGATTTGATAATGGTCTCATGACCGAAGGAAGGCCATTAACACTTTTGGTAAGTTTTGTAAATACCACCCAAATAATTCACATATTGTCAATAGCTGATTTTTCTATAGGATATTTATCCTTTTCATTAATGTTATATAAATTTATGATTATAACATGCTTTACATAACGGTGCACTGTGTTTGTTTTCATAATTCTCATAAAATGTGTCATTTGATTTTAACTTGTCTTTCACATGAAAGTTAATGGTTAAATTATTTTTTTTGAGGATCCTCATCTTTACTCACCTTTTCTCAGTTTTTCTCTGATTATTTTTTTGCAAAAAAACCATGGTATATTAAAAAGAAAATTTATTGTGTATGAAGAGAAAATTTATTGAGTATTAAAAGAAAAATGAATTGAGTATACTTGAAGGAATTTTGTTGAATATTTCAGAAAGAATTTTGTTGAATATTTCAGAAAGAGTTTTATTGAGTATATTTCATGAAAAATATTTTTATTGAATATTTACGGAAATTTTTATTGAGTACATTAAGTATGAAGTATTACTAAAGAAATGTGTCATTTGTTGTTGGTTAAAACTTATGCATTATTTTGTTATATTTTGAAAAGTTTTTACTAAATCCAACTATTGTGATGAATTTACTTATTTATGACAAATGAATTTAAATTTTGTTGCAACATGATTTTATGCAATTTTCATATAAATTTTGGGTAATAATTCTTATGCACTTATTATATACTTGTTTATGATATCAGTATTTTGTGCATTATATTGATTGCTTAATTTTATATGATTTGAATTATTACTAATGCAATATGTATGATTTTAAAAAAAGTACATACTTAGGCCTTTAAATGAATTTAAATCCTTACAATGGATTGTTTTTGTGCACATTTATGCTATTTAAGAGTTAATTTATATGCTCTATATTTTTAAAAGTCCTAGGCATCAGTCAGAATTTAAAGTATTCTTGACTTTTTGTTGCTTTAAAATTGCAACTTATTATTATTTTAAATATTTATGTCTAGACAAGTCGGATAAGAAAGATATTACCGACTCTTTTTATGTTGCTTTACTGTTGCAACTATTTTGATATGATCTCATTGCTAATTTAAAGAAAATATTAGTTTGTTTTTTTTATATACATGATGATATTTGTTTAGAGATCAAGATTAATGGAAGGTATGCCTTTCTTTGCTAAAAAATGCAATGGGGCTTTTGTATACTATGTTATATTGTATACATTTTATATAATTTGTGATGAGATTTTTGAATGTACTACAATGATGTATATTCTTTCTCTTTTTCTTTTTGGTCTCTGCACATCACTTCAAATTTCATTAATTAATATTTAATTTACTTTTCTTGGCTCTAAATTTATGTAATTTTGTCATTTTTACTTTGGCATTTAAAAATTTTGTCTTCCCTTTGTCGAAAAAGGCTTTTACTGTTTTTAACCCTTTTTCTCCTTCTGGTCAGTCAAAATTTTTGTCGGTGAATGGGGGTATTGTGATAAAGATATATCACAGTTTTATCTTTTTTAATTATTTTTATTTCAGCTCAACGTATTTCAATTTTTATAGCCTTTCCAGTTTAATTTGCCATTCCTTAAAAGCTATTTATCAGCAGTCGCGCACCTTGTACGTTGCTTTTTTGGCAAGGCCGTCTCCCCCCTCATTGTGCTTCGCGTTCGTTGAATCGACGATGTTGTTTTCTCTGCGAGGCATCTTCGCGCTTTGAGTTTGCTTTCAATCGGCGCTGAGCTGTGACGTCATCGTCATTCAGCGGCTCTCACTACGCACGCGTGTGTTGTGCGCATGCGTCACCGCCGCTCTTGTTCGGTATGTTTTCGAGAGCTGTTTTGTTTTGGCGCTGCGGCCGAAAGGGGCGTGTCTTTCAAATACAAATTAGAATCGTTCTTTTAATTATTAAATGTTAATTTGTTTCTGATTTGCTCGTTTAATTTTCACGTAATTCCTAGTCAACAAGTTAGTTTAAATTAATCTTGCTGTCACATTTGTGCACCCCTCTTTTGGGTATTTATACTAATGTTGTGCATTTTTCCAACAGAATTTTAATAAAAATGATGCTGTAAATTTATGATAAACGTCGTATGGTCTGAAGGCCCGCTGGCCTGTGCCAGCGCTCGTATCCTAGAATCGCCGTAGCGCTGATTCTTTGGAGATCAATTTCGCGTTTTCAATTTTTAATTACTCTATAAAAATGCTGTTGTAAATTTTAAGTTTAATATTTTAAAAGTTTTAAATCAACTGGTAATTTAATTCTGCATTAATTCTACATCCCTTATTGGATTCGGCCAGAAGAAATATTTCAAAGATTCTTCGAATTTTACGAAATTTGAGCCAGTACTTTTTAAAGACTTGATGTGCAGCTTTCATCTCATCCTTCCTACTTCTTCAAGAAAATGTAATAAACATTATTGGATCCTAACCTAAACGAGTTCTTATTTCAAGTAGTATGAGTCTCTTATTTTTCAATCAAGAACAAGTAAGACTGTTTAATTTATTTTATTATTTTGATTCTCTTCTCAAAGAATATTGACCTAAAGAACAGATGCACAAATTGTGCAGGGTTATTTGCTTATTTTAATCACAACTGCAATATTTAAAATAATTTAAAAATTCACTATACGATCTATTCCTTATTCTTCCTCCATACCATCAATACATTTTTTTCTATGTCACAGGGGATTCTAAATTCATGGTACAAACTTTAAGGGTTGGTACAGGACACTGTAACCATCATTTATTGTATAGGAATGTATGAGCGCAAATGACGCGTTGAGGTACAAACACCAGGGGCCGATTTGGTCCTTTATTTAACTTAAAAATTTCTCATTTATACCAGAAAATTCCTATATTATTACATAAAGGTTCTATACTATTACTGATTACATAAAAAAGAAATTCTTCTTTGAAAATTTTCGGTATTAAATCAAAATTTTTGAATTAAAAAAACCCCCGCAAAACTGGCAAATCTGTCAAACACGGGAAATACATGAAAGGAAATAGGAATAAAGTGTTTTTTAATTCAAAAATTTTTATTTCATACCGGAAATTTTCAAAGAATTTTTTTCTTTATGTAATCATGAAATGTCTGTCGAAATTAGTTAAATAAAGAAAAGAATAGTATGCGGAATTTCTCATTCTTGGTTTTCGCGATGTTTAGTTTTTTTTTTTTTTTTTTTTTTTTTTTTTTTTTTTTTTTATCGCTACTTACGACGAGTAACTTTTACTCTTTTTTTCTGATTATCCGACATAGAGTTGGGTTGGGTTGATTTATGACGGCCAATTATCAACGCGAAGGATATAGGCCCTAGGGGGGAGTGCCCTCCGTCGGTGTCTTTCTAAGAATCAGACATAGAGCCCTGCGCGGGTCAAGAGCTCTACCCGAATCCGAAAATTCTATTTGAAATCAGCTCGCAATCTAACCCGAACCCGACAAAAAGAATAAGTTCGATCCGCAACCCGACCCGAACGCACCAAAATAATTTTCGGAAACCAGCAACCCGACCCGAACCAGAAATGAAAGGAAAGTAAATTCTGTTTTAATGCAATTGTGAAAAGTAACCTACATTTATATCTCTACTACCAATTTTATGTTTTTATAGAAAAAAAAGACAAGTGTTTAATGTTCAAATATTCATAAAATTCATTTTTTAATATTCAAATATAGTAAAACCTCTGAATAGTAGAGACATCGGGATCATTGAATAGAGTCTTGCATCGGGTCAGGTTGCACAATTTTCTGTTTTCAGGTTTTAATGATTTTAAAATTCTTTTTGTAGGTTGGGTAGCCTAGAATAATTCTTGCGATCGGATTGTTTGCATTTTCACAAAAAGTTTGAGCACAACTATGTTTCAGATGAAAATAAATATATTTTGGAGTATGAATGAGTATATATTCACACTAGTACGAGAAGTCCTAACTAAAAATATTTATTTTATCTTTTTATATATTATGTTTATATTCTTCATTTAAAAAAAATATTCTGAGATGTGGTATTTATTTTTTAAATGCATCTGATTATATATAAATACCAGAAGGACCCGTGCGAAGCTTTCGCACTACAATTTTTGAGATTACTTCCTGGTACTTTTAGCAGTAATTTTTAATTAACTGATTAAAAAAACGCGTTTTAACGAAATGTGAGTGTACCATGTCAGAAACGTGTTCAAACACTTTTCGAATGATACCTCATTCATCGTTGTATGTTTTGTATGAGTAGAGAAAAAGGATGTTGACAACAGAAGTCTACACATATGATAATTGCTTGTGTATAAGAAAATGGGAATAGATTGCCAGAAGATTTTTTGCCAAATTTTCTTCTTTCGCCAAGGTAATTTCTCTAGGTTGCCAAAACCCCTATACTGAGAAAAAAACTGAATTATAAAATAATTTAACACTGAATCAGACGTTTAGGGAATTCATACGAAAGCATTTCCTCAGATTTTGCAAAACTGTTCCAGAAATGTCTTAAATACATAAATAAATATTTGGTATACCACTTTTTTTGCAAGCCTATGGGAACTTAAACATGGGATGTCCAAGCTTTATGGTCCGGCAACCATTTAAGTGACGTCAGACTTCTCTGGGTGTATTAACAGCTTAATGAAATATTAAAAAATAAATAATTACAATTTTTGTAAATCCTAATGAAATGTATATCTAATTGGAAGATAATCTTTAAATTACGTAATCTACTGGTGCTCCGATACAGTAAGCATATATATACACAGCCATGATTAAACAAAGAAAACAAATAAACAATAGGTGACGCACGCGTAAAAATTAAATAAAAATCCGATTAAAATCTCGATATTTTTTCAAAAAGTACGCGCAAGAAATAAATTAACAATCGTATTTTAATTGCATTAGAGGATGATGTCATCCGATAATACAGTATTTTATTTTTGTGGCAACACTGATTTGAGAAAACCTTTCATTTCATTTATGAAAACAATGTCGATTTAATTTTTAATTAACAGCAATTTTTAATCGAAAAACATGTTTTAAAAAAAATGTAAGTGTACGTCAGAAGCCGGTTCAAAAACCTTTCATATGGTATCTCATTCGTCGTTCTGCGTTTCATATTTTCTTAGAAAAAGGGATGTTGACAGGAGAAATAATATATATGATAATGATCACAGTTACCATTAATACTGTTAATCCACTTTCTATGGCTTAGATATTTAAAAATTTTAAAAATTCTATACAATAAAATCTTCTAAGGCGGAATTGCATAGGAAAGAAGAAAAATCCGTCATGGGCTGGTTCCCCTATGGTCAAGTTCATCGTCTGTTGTAAATGCATTACATTCTTTTCACAAGTACTGTTATCCTCATTTTACACAGATCAACGTTTTGTTTTGTCTTGTTTCGTTAAACACTGGATTCCGTCATAGGCAGGTTCTTTTTCTCAGGTTATACCGTATTTTAATTTTATTGCCTAGAAATGCATCTACCCTTCTTATATATATATATATATATATATCAATTTTTATTGTGGAAAAGTAGCGATTTAAAAATACGTGCATTTTTTAAAAAATAAACTAGGGGGCTCTGCCTTCTACGAGCTACGCTCGCCAACCCCCGTTCTGACATCACAAACTGTAAAAATACTCTGATTTGATCAACCTTAAAACGATTGCGGAAGATTGAATTATAATTAAACGACCTGCTGTAATCGGCTGCTATAATCGGCCTTGTGTAATCGGCGGCTCGCTGTAATATCTGCTATAATCGGGTTTCCATTCATTTTTCTTTGACCAAGGGATTTTAAAGCCGAATCAACTGCTGGCCAGACAGCTAACAACTGTTGATAAAATAAGGTTAATTAAACATTTGAAAATCAACTTGTGCAAAATGATTAAGTAAGCAATGTCATTGCATCGGGAAATTTTATAACGATGCTAATAGAAAATTCGGTATTACTCCATTATCCCGACTCCTACTTTCTATAAAAGAAAAGAACTGTCGCCAAAATATAGGATTTAAAGCCAAAAGTGCATATCTGTGGCGTCGCATTCAATTGATACCAGATGCGTTACGCGTGATAGTTACGTCATCGAGTGATCTTTAATTCAACGTTTATCTGTATTTTTAATTATATTTTACCAATTTATTAGTTATTTCGTTGATTTAAACGTAATTATTAAACGTAAAAATATAGCTTTTAATTGAAGGGAAATATTATTAATTACGCTGTTTTAAAATTTGCAATAATAGATAAAATATTTTGTCGAAATAAATCAAACTTACTCTACTTAATGCTTTGAAAACGCGGAATAATTTAATTATTTATCTTTTTAATATTCACGCGCAAGTATATTTTTTATTCCGTCATTTTCTACATTTATTGCTTTTAACACGTGATCATTTAATTATTATTTTAAAGTTTTATTTCTGTTTTTAATAGTCTCGTGTAAATACATTTCTTAATTGAAAGGGAATATTATTACGTGCGCTATTTTACAAATTGGCAACGGTTCAAATAATGGAATTTATGAAATATGAAATAAATCTTCGTCAAAATAATGAAAATTTTGAATAAAAAATTGAAATATAACCTCAAAAAATGAGTCAAATTGAACAAATAATTGCAGTCTGCACACCCAACCTTGTCAACTATATCCTTACAAATTATGGTTAAATTCCTGTGCATAGTTTTCGTTTCTATAAAACTTTTATAAGAAAATTATTTTGACCAACTTTAATATTAAATATCTCTTAAAATAATTCTTCGATTTAAAAACTGTCTACTTCAGCGTGTTTATCGAACATTTCTTTATAAAACCACCAATTTTAAAATTTTTATTTGCAATAGTTTTCTGGATATTAGTCCAGAAAGACTTCAAGGCACAAAATCTTAATTGACAGCGGCGGCCGCGGCGGTGGTTACATTTTTTTAATATAGAGAGATTAGGGCCGGGCCAAATTTTACTGATATTTTTATTGGACAGACCAGAGCTGTGCCGGTCCAACGATTTTCATATGAGTTGGGACTGAAACTTTCTGCCTGTTCAGACCTCAAGAAGAATGCAGTCCAGCCCCGACGGCAATAAATCTAGTCCGGCCCATTTGGGTCCGAACCTCTAGAAAAAAGTAATCCCCAAACAAAGCTCAGACCGAGTGTCGGGAAGGAAAATTGGGCCGGGCCCATGAAGACCCTTACATTGAATAACCAAAAGATTAGTTCACAAAATTTTGTAGGTTTGGACGATAAAGTTCTAATATATTAAAAAAAATAATAATAACGAGTTTTTAGTGAACTTCGTTCACTTTCATAAATGAGTTTGAGTTGAGCGAGTTCGTTTGAAAAATTTTGAATTTGAACGCGAACTTGACTCATTTTTGAGAAAATGAATTTGAGTTTGAACTAGTTCGTGTTTTTTGCAAGCGTGCCCAACACTGCTTTCATATTTGGTACAACGTTACGTCCCCGCACCCCCTCCCCCCAGACAAATAAATGAATAAACATAAATACCGAACGATGGTTAGTACTCCAATTCTAAAAGTAGCAGAATAAATCTGTTTGCACCAAAGCTCCTTGTTTTTTTATTTTCTACAATCCTGCTAAAGTAAAATTTTCTGGAGGAGTCACCTACATGTGAAAATTGTATCAACCTTTAAAATTTTCAATGCTAACAACCTCATTTTAACATCATATCTCGATTATCCGGTAAATTTGGATACCAAACGGATACCATCAGTCAAGTAGTTCAGAAATTATGCAGATTAAAGTTTGGAACTTCTCATGTTAAATTAATTTTTAATCGTTGCAGAACAGATTATAATGTGGGTAGTTCTTTAAGCATAACTTAAAATCTATTTGGCGGAATGACCTGTAATTTTGGGTTAGCATATTTGAAGCTTCTAGAAATAGATTTCTGTTAAAAAATTTATAGGTTAGAATTCATACTTCTTTTCGAATTTTTTTTTTTAAACATATATTTTCGAAAATAATATGAATCCTTAGAATTTTTTCTAAAAGAAGTCGATTTCTAGAACTTCAGATATGCGAATTCACAATTACAGGTCATTCCGCTGAACAGTTTTTGAGTTATGCTTAAAAAAACAATCCGTATTGCAAATTGTTTTGCAGTGATTAAAAATGTATTTAACATTATGAATTCAAAATTTTAAATCTGCATAATAGTTAAACTACTTGATCGAATGACTTCCTATTTGGTGAAATTTACCGGAGAATCGAAATATGATGTTAAAATAAAGTGTTAGTATTGAAACTTTTAAAGTTTGATACAATTTCAGTTTGTAGACGACTCTTCAAGAGAATTTCAATACAACATGATTGAAGAAAATAATAACGAAGGAACTTTGATTTAAATAGATTTATCAACATTTAGAATTCGGGTTATAACCATCTTTTTTTTCTGTGTGTGTGAGTGGACTGTATCTATAATCCAGTATCTTCGGCCATATATTAAGGATTTTCAGATTCCCTTGCAAAAAGAAATGAAAATATTTTTCCACTTTTCCTAAATTTGTTGACCAATGCCTCTATTTTGTGAGGATCTTTGGAAAGTTCTTTAAGCAGTAGTAAGAACAAAAAAAAAAAAAAAAAAAAAAAAAAAACGTTTAAAAATATCCAATATTTTAGTTGTTTCTTCAATTATATTAATTTATCATTAGAACTAAAATTTTGTTTAATACCTTGAAGAATGTTAAATGTATATTTTTAAAAGCCACTTTAATAATTTAGAATTTAAAATTATTTCGAGCGAGTACATTAAAAATGCATCATTAAATTATGCCTAAAACATTCACTCGCGCTGATAACTTGGAAAACTGTATTTTGAAGGCCAACTTAATAATTTTAATCCTGACAGGGAATGAACTAATATCATATATATATGCATATGATGATGGAGAATTAAAAAAAAGAAAACAGATGATTTAACGACGTTTTTAAAATGGGAAATTACATTTGTTATTCAGTCCAAATGTGTCCATTCCAGTATACATTATCTGGTTAAAAGTATCCGTACACTTTTGATTTAAGACATTTTGACCTCATATTTTTCAGCGAAAGTTTAGTCTCTAGGTAAATTATGGAAACAACAACGAATTGATTAAGAAAATAATATTAGCGATTACCCTTTAAAATAAAATGTTCGAAATTATGTGTACCTGTAGTATATGACTATGTGTATCTTCAATAAAAAGTTAAAATTTCAGTGCAAATTCACCTTGTTTAATAACTAAATGTAAATATATTGCTTGAAGGTACGTAAAAAACATAACATAAAACATTTAAAAGCACATTAAAGTCCTTTTAAAAATTCAAAACGTTTTCAACCGAACTACTCGGTCATCATCAGTGAAAAACTAATTGTTGAGTTGAGTTGGTGTCTCTTCGCGTTTTCTTGCTTGCCTGGAATAAACTATTTTACTTCAAGGGTTTGGAATATAAGGTGAGATGGGAAACACCTTATATTCCAAACCCTTGAAGTAAAATAGTAAATAGAAGACCCCTTGAAGTAAATAGCTTATTCCAGGCAAGCAAGAAAACGCGAAGAGACACCAACTCAACTCAACAATTAGTTTTTCACTGATGATGACCGAGTAGTTCGGTTGAAAACGTTTTGAATTTTTAAAAGGACTTTAATGTGCTTTTAAATGTTTTATGTATATTTTTACGCACCTTCAAGCAATATATTTACATTTAGTTGTATCTTTATGGATTTTAGTTATGTGTATCTTGTGTAACATTTGTGTTCATTTGTGTAAGAATAGCACATATATTCATGAAGATATAAAAGTTTCTTAAAAAAAAAGATTGAAATATGAGTATTTTTAGGATATAATTTTTAGGTACGCATGCACGAATATTAAGCTTTTTTTTCATAATTCAGTAGTCCCCTCATATAAAAAGGCCAGTCGATATATCGTGAAAACTCAGAAAGATATCGGCGATATAGTGAGTTGAATTTCAGTTGTGGGTGATAGGTATTTTCAACAAATTGTCATTTTTCGTTTTTTATTGATGATTTAATTCTAATTGGGAAAAACCACCAGAACAAGACCATTCAAAGAAAAACAAAATCAAACTTGAAACATTCGTTCAAAAGATACGCGTGGCCATACCCTGGCTCCCAAAATTGAGCATGCACTACTCTTCTTTAAATGTCTTAAACAGTAATATTAACTTCCCTTGTAATCTTGTTTATTACAGAGACTATAAAAGAAATGTACTAGTCTAAAAATAAAAGTGAGGAGCCAAAAATATTTCAGATAGCATAGTTTTTATGAGAGTTACAAATTTCACAGCCACAAATTTGAGTAGTATATAGTACTTCATAAAAAATGGAATTTTCCAGCCACAATCTTTTTTAAATGAAACAGTGTAATTGGTTTGTTGTCTTAAGATATTGATCTTTCATTTTCAAGAAAAAAAAAGGACTAGAACTGAAGCTTCAGGATCGAAACTATTGTTGAAGTTCTTAAATTTGTGATTCAGATTAAGAAGATAAATTTCTAGGCAAATCATAAAAGAATTTCGAAGGAAATTTAGTGCAGTAACTGGTACACGCCAAAAAATATTCAAAAGTATTTAAAAGTTTGGAAGAATTGCAAATAAATTTGGAGGAGGAATAAAATAATCTCCAGTTTCAAAAGTAAGTTAAGAATCATTGGAGAAGTAAAATAAAAATCTGAAGGTGATTGCTACAAAAGTTGTTACTTAAACTTATCCAAGTATAAAAAGAAGTGCTTATGCAGAAACGATACGAATAAAAGCAAATTATAATGATTGATTGTATAGATAGAACAAAAAGCTCATCTCTAAAAGCAAACCGAGAGAAAAAAAATAAAATGCTAATAATAATTTTTTTTTTTTAAGTTTCAATATATATATGTTTTGAGAGTGATGCAGTGGCAGAAACTTCCTCAAAATACCTCTTTTCTCATTGTCAAACATAGAAGTGATATGAGGGCGAGGGCTGTTTGTTCCAAAAGTGGTGGAAAATGTACTTTGATTTATAATAGATGCATGGATAAAATGAAGTGCTTCAATATATTTTAAAAAAAGCTTAAATAAAGTGCTTGAACATACTTTTAGGAAAGCTAAAATAAAGTGCTTAAAATTTAGATTTTGGGCATTTTATTTGAACTTTGATATTTCAAAACGATAACAACTCTAAGCATAACAGGTAAAATTTTAAAATCATAGTTTTTGTGCCGTTGTAAAATGCAATTGCTTAAATTACGTTTACCTCGAGTTATCAGATTATTTAGAAAATAATAGTCTCATTTGCAAAAAAATATTGGAAAATATGATATGAAAAAAAAAAAAAAAAAACATCGATTAAAAACAATTTTACGAAGAATAAGAGAAAAAAATATTCATAATATAAACATGCATTCTTCTCAATGCACAGTGGCACAATTTAGGAAAGCTGTTCTGAATGCAAAATATAGAACAAAATGTTAATTAATTTTGTTACCCTTTTTAGCTAATTATTACGAAATGTAAACTCAATTTTGTGACTTCAGAACTTGTAACTTTGACTTAAAAATTATGCTAATTCAATTTTATAGATTTTCCTTTCTTGTTTTTTAGCCTAATAAAATTCTGAATGGTGCATATTAGTGCCCATCTATATATTAAGTAAAAATGAAAATTTAATATTATTATTCTGTTGGTTCTTAAACAAGAGAGTGATTAGTGTATACTCAATTTTGGGAGCCATTGCACATTAAATACACACTCCTTTATTGGAAGGCGGTTAATAAAAAAATGACAATTTGTATAAAATTCCTTATCACCCAACTACTTTTAGAAAACAATGGAAATTCAGCTGACTATATCGCTGATATCTTTTGAATTTTCACGATATTCGACTGGCCTCTTTAAATGATTTTCTCTATATTTGGTCAATCGTTGTTAGTATGAGACAAAATTTTAAACTTTTCATAGTCATTTTCGATCTGTTGACTCTTGTCCCAAATAAAAAGTACTGTAATTTGTGCTTTCCTTTCCCTTATCTATTTATGGATAAAAAATATTGCTTGTCGTAAAAACAAATGTAAAAAAAAATAACAAAACAAAACCCTGTTTCATGAAATGGGACTAATATGATTAATATAATCATGATGCTAATGTGAGACACCATTATTTTTAAGTGGTTGTAAGAACTAAGAAAATGAAAGGCCTGTCTCAAAGTTGCACCGTATCCAAAGTGCTGTATTTCAGTTGTATAATTTAAAATTTTTATCTTTCATTTGCCTGAATTTTCAGGTATCTTTCATGCGTCCACTAGAATACTAATGGAAACCCCACCACAATAAACACTCTCCCAAATTTATTAAATGGTAATTTAGGCTAAAAAACTAAGAAGAAAATTATCTGCAACACTTAAACTATAATTGATGAGCTTTTAGGAATAAATTTGCAGTTAGACCAGCCAAGACAATGACAAGCAATTTTTCTGATTTTTAAAGTGGTTTCAAGAAAAAGCAGGATAGCAAAAGTATCTACAGTGTTCACTACTAAGATTTCTTCTTTATTCACGAAATTAGTTCTTAGATCGATTGTTAGAACAGCTCAAATCTTGGGTTGTTACCTTTCCTTCGTCATCATCTATTTCGTTTATGGGACGAATGTATTTACAGTGAATGGACTTTCTAACTCCACGTTTAACGTTAGCTAAAACAATTTTTTTTAATATTCTGTTGAAATATTGAAGTGACGTAGACAATTGGATCAATTTATTCCCATGTGGGATTTGCAAAGAAATCTGTCTCCGATTCTTCATCACTATACTGCAGAGAGAGAGAGCAATTCTTAACAGTTTTCTCTTTATTCGCCCCTTTGTGCAAATTATCAATCAATTTCTTTTTCTTCTTTTTGATTAGGTCTTTGTATTTTTATAACTCCTTCATTTTTTGTTTAGTTTACTGCCATCTCACCTGCTATATGGGTAATAACTTCTGTGCTTGTGCAAGCCTCTGCGTCTTAAATTTCTCTTGCATAAATTTCAAAACTTGTGTCTTCTTTTCTCTTATGTAAAGAATTGAGTCTCTTCAACCAGGTGTAGTGTGTGTCATCCTAGTCTTTCCCGTGAGAACGCTTAGAAGGGAACTTTTTCCTGCATACCTTCCCACGCTATTGTAGTTTTGAAGAAAGGCAAAACGCCGAATGTCTTTTGTGCTGTGAGTGAAACGCTCGGACATTGATGCATCGAAAAGGACCACCCCAGTGGAAGTCTTGCGCTTTGATCTATGCCGGTGGCGTGGGAGAATAAGCGAACTGTAGAGGGAGACGAACTCTGCACACGATTCTATGTCCTTTGTCATAGAATATCCAATAACGGACTTGTTATAAATGGGAATGACGTGTCCCAAAGTTGCTTAGAGGCTGAGGAGTGTCAAGATGCTCCGCCTCGACCAAATCCCCGCCCCTAGTGTAAAATCCCCTGTGAGAGATGGAGAGTTAAGAAGATCAGTTTGTGAAAAGGTCTCAACGAGAGAAGTTGCTCTCAGAAGAGAGGACAAGAAACATCTGTTTCTTACTTAGCGTAGTCGAGACGCTAGAGGGGTCGATCTTCTGTTGTGTTGATACATCGCGTATCCAAGAAAGCCCCGATTAAGAGAAGGCACGGCAAGTGCAAGTGAAGGAGTTCTTAACTCTGATTTATCGTAGCAACGAAGATTTTCCGAGGAACGGAACGGGTACATCTAGGCCCGAGCGAACTATACTTAGTAACTACGGCAGACTGTGCGTTGCAGAAGCCATTGCTGTGAGAGTTAGAATCAGAGTCAAGAGAACAATTAATTGAAAGCTGATGACCAACAAAAATAATTTAAATGATGTAATGTCCACTTGTATATATTAATATGAGAATCGATATTGTGTTACAATAAACGTTCTATTTTCTAATTATATAAGAATTCTCTTTGCCATTGATTCAATTCGCTACCACTTACCAACTATATCGGGTCGGCATAGAGGAGGTGTTACAAATAATATCCTGATTTGGTTTGTTTTTCTTCTGAGGTTTTTTTTCTTGGTTTTACTTTCCTACTTCGGCTCCTTTCCTTCCCTGCACTTGTTAAGAGATTCAAGTTATTTTCTTTTTGATTTTTTTTTCTCAGTTTCCTTTCTTAATATTTCTATCATTATCCTATCTTCACTCGTAATTACTTTCGAACTAGCATCTATTCTATTCTTTTTGATTTCTTTTCAGCTGCATTTTTAAAAATTAATGCGTAAGAGCAACATCACAAAAGAACTGAGAGAAATTAATGAATCTTCGCTCGCAGGAGTTACCATAGGAGATGCAGAATGTGAATTGGTTTGCAATTAGCATAGTTTTACGGCACAAAAATGATTTATCAATCTGATGATTTTTAGCTAAACAACGTAATGATTCACAATTGAATATCTCTTTTTTAGCTTTATCTAAAATACTTTGTGGATGAAGTATTCTACTGTCTTTCAGTTTGTAATTACACACTATTTTAAATGTTAAAAAATACACAGGCTTTGTTCTTCAATCTCACTTTTAGCTTGAGGTGTTAAACTAAGTTATAAAATCAACTAGCTAGCATTTCTGAGTATTCGATTAAAAATCTGTAACAAAAATAGAAGCTTACACTATACGGCTTCGGAAAAAAAAAACCGTCATGAAAACAAAAAGACAATCAAAGGTTAGCACATTCTGTTTTTATTTGTAGTGGATGTTTTAAGCTATATGACAGTATAGTAGTATTTTTCAGGCACTGTCTTGTATTAGCTCCATACATCGTCTCAGATTAGCCCCTGAGTTTGATTATTTATAAATCAGGTTATATTAAACATATTCCAAAATTTAAAGGCTAAAAATACTCACAATTGCTTACTGAATAAAGTCCCATTAGAATAATTTACGTAAGTGTTTATTTAAGTGTTGCATGTCAAAAGTTTTTCTTATAAGAAAATAAATTTGTGTAATATATATTTTTGGGGGTTTTTCTTTTTTAATTTTGAGTCTATTCGTAATGAATATTAGTAAAATGATTTATTGTTTACAAAATAATCACAAAGCCAGTTTTATTACTATGAAAACTGCTACCTTTTTGTGTGTCTCACAATTGTCTACTTTTTTTGGGTGTCTTATATTAGCTCCATTGATCTTACCAGGAAAGGTCCCCAACTGCCAGATAGGGATTTTGTCGAGAGTGGTGTCGTTGGAAAATTCTTACCATGGGGATCAAGGAAATGTACACAACTACCTGTCCGAATTCAGCTGGTGAAGAGTTATAGGCCGATGTATTTCTGTCATTTATTGATTTCACCAGGTCGCTAACTATGCAGGAAAGACACTCTGTTTGGTAGAAGAGAGTGTTGACGGAATACAGAGAGCGTCTCGGGAACTGTCCCCATAGGCCCTGCCCATGCCCTCTTTTCATCCCGTAGGATCAGGGGAGGAGTTAGTTCCTGATATTCTTTAAAGCATACTCTAAGTCAGTGCAGTCCAATTAGTTATATATGATTGTGAAAATGTGGTCACAATCTTCTGTATCTTGCTAGAGGGAACATGGAACCTTCACCAACTTTACACTGGCAACAACAGGTTACACAACTGTACTGTAAGCTGTATTTCTACCACACAGAGTGTCTTTTCTGCATAGCTAGCAACTTGGAGAAATCAATAAATGACAGAGATACATCGGCCTATAATTCTTCACCAGTTGCGTTCGGATGGGTAGTTGTATACATTTCTTTGATCCCCATAGTAAGAGCTTTCTAACGACACCACTATCGACAAAATCTCGATCTGGCAGTTGGGAACCTTCCCTTTAGCCACTAGAACTACCACACAAAATTACGGAAAAAATGGCTATCGTTCGCGCATGCGCAGTTAAAAAATATTTCACACAAATGCTCATATTTCATCAAATACTTAATATATTTATATTCGAATTGAAGTATTTCGTTTCTACTTCAGTTTGTCAAGTTTTCTGAAAGTGGCGTTAAATTTAGTTGAAAATCCTGCTTGAAAAAAAAACCTTTACATATATCCATGAATATATGATCAATTATTACATGAAAGAACATAAATGTTGTATAGGGCCCACATGAGCATTTGCTACAGCTGTAGATCATTTCCAGCATTTTATTTTACAGGGTAATTGCATTTATTATATATTTTTCTATTCAAATTGTTGATAATCCCCAATTGCCTTCATGACTAAACCTTCATTGAGAAGGTTTAGTCACGAAGGCAATTGGGGATTACGCATGTTCTTTACATTCCTGAAATTCCAGAAGAATTTGTGAGGAATTTCTTTGGATATTCGACAAAACGTCTAAAATCAAAAGTGTCCGGATACTTTTGTGACCAGATAGTATATATTGTAATAATTCTATTAGTTGCCAATTATTTCTCTAAACTATTATAAATATTTGTGTGTTTTTTAAAATCCGAGAACAACTAGCATAAATGTCGCCGAGTTTACTTCTAACTTTAAAGGCGATAACAATTTTTTTTTTCTCATTTCAATAATTTAAAATTCAAATATTTTTAGAAGTTCTCTTAAAAAGCATTTATAACCACCTAACGATTCTAACCAGTGAACCATTATAACGAGGTAAAAGTGACCGCCACATTAAATTTATCAAACACCTAAACACTTTCTGTTTCTAACAATTTCAGAGAAATCGTTATTTTGGAATGCTTTTCCTCATTTCCTTTTTAAATGAGAATTTTTGAAACAATTGTACTTACACGATCTTTACACTACCGCTCAAAAGTATTTGGCTACCAGTAATTTTTAATATAATTTCCATTTGTCATTTCTTCTTACGTTATTAAAGGCTATGTATAGTGAAAAACAATTCTATATATTGCTGGAATTGTCATTAATATCAAACTATAGAAATTGTTTAAGAGATAAAATGGTTTTATAATTAAATTGAATTGAAGCAGAACTTCTAAGTCATTTTTAATTACTTTTTGATTTTTTTATATTAAAAACATAATGAAATAGAATATGTAGAAATATAATAAATTGTTATCAGATGTTTGCTGATTTTTCAAGTTTGAGCTAAAATAAACTCAACAGTTTAAAAAAAATTAATTATTAAGGAAACATATCAATGAGTCAAGACGGGGGGAAGGGGGTTTGCTGGTGCAAAGTCTTAATATATGTATTTTTTCTTTAACCTAAAAAAAACCCTCTAATTTTTCCCCCTGTTTACAACGTCGTCTTACTCGGCTCTCAATCTTTTGTATCAATCCCCCCACCACTCCAGAAAATAAATAAAATTAAAAATACAAATAAATAAATAAATAAATACATAATATTTTTTGTAAAAATGAATGGTTTGCAAGATTTTTAAATTGAGTATAAAATGTTTAAATTCTTGTTTGTGTGCTTCAGAACCACCATTTCGAAACAATGCCCACTACTATAAAAAGAGACTACGAACCATTTTATTTTTATTTTTTAACTACCTGGTGATCATTTAAAAAAAAATGTTTTTAAAGTTTGTTTGGTATAACGATGATTTATGTTTGAAAATAAATTGTCTATTGTGTTCTTATCACCCCCCCCCCCCTCACACACACACACACACACACAAAACAAACAAGGTCTGACTGTCAGCTAGGGATACAAGATCCGGGCCTTGGGACCAGAAATTTCAGGGACCTCGAACTGACTTAATCTATTTAAAAAATGCCCTTACTAGATTAGATTATAATCATAATTTTCAAACTCAGTGGATGTAATAAACATTAAAATGACTAATAATACTTAATAATCCTCTAAAATACATAGAAAAGCTGGCAAGCTGCGACTACTTCGCTTTTAATACATACAGCGAACTATCCATAATTGTTAAAGTAATAAATAAGAGTAAAATAAATAAGAGTGGAAGCCCCCGAAATTCATGCTGGTTCTTCATCCTCAGTTTGTGTAACTCGGGCTGTGAAAAAAAATGATTTTAATTTAACGGGTATTACACAGGCCCTTTAAATATTTAAATAATGTTTGAATATTTTTTGCACACGTGTACTAAATGGCTTCGAATTAAAAACAATAATAATAACAATAATAAAAATACGAATTTTCTCTATTAATTTCATTATAAACAATTTTCCAGCAATGTTTGGAGAGTGGCCAAATACGCTTAAGCGTTAGTGTACTTATTAGAAATCAATTTTATGTCTATTCCAAACCTCCTAGTTGTAGTGGTCCCAAGATAATTATACTAAAGCATGATTTTAGAAGATATTTCATTCGTTTCACCTTTTCTGAAAATATGAAAATATTTAAAAACTATTTTTGGCGTGCATGTACATTTAAAAAGTAATTTTCCACGTCAAATTATTTCGTATTTCCAGCCTCGCTGGCGATAAAATGTAACATGATTATAGAAAATCTTCGTTCATTTTACTCCTTTAAAATTTTAAAATTTTAAAACTTATTTTTAGAGAGCATCTACAAGTTAATAATTAATTCTGTCTTCATTTTTAGATTCTTATCCATACTTCAGAGGAATCGTACTAAAAATGTGATTTTAGAAGGTTACTCTTTATTTCACTCTCTTTAGAATTAAGAGCTCCATTTCAAATTTTCTCGGTGGGGATGGGGGGGGGGGGAGGGAGTAAGAAATTTTTAGATCTGTTGTATGCAGCTGAGAAAATTTGATATAATTTTATTCTCACATATGTTTCTAAAAATCATCCAAAGTACTTATTAATAATAAATGTGTCTCATTTTGAGAATGTTCAATAGCAAGGCTTCAGCAAATATTGTTAATAACATTAGCCAACATTCGTTTTGTACACTGCAAAAAAAAAAAAAAAAAAAAAAAAAAAAAGTGTTGCTTTTACAGTATAATACTAGCACCCTATCTGCCAGTATTATACCGTAAAATTAACAATAATAAACAGTAATACGCTGACGCGCATGCACGGTAGCTTATTACTCCTTATTTTACTGTTTATTATTGTTAATTTTACGGTATAATACTGGCAGCTGGGATGCTAGTATTATATTTTATTTGTATATTTCAAACGGTCAATTTTTGTCAAACATTTGACTGTTGAATTTACGTAAAAACTGTGTAGCTAATAAATGTGACGTGATTGAGAGAATTTAGCATCTAAAATTTGTTAAATGTACCCATTTACATACTAGATACAGAAAAAAGTTAAAATTTGTTGATTAGTGTATTTGTTAATTTCTATGCTTAAAGTATTTTTTTAATGCTAATGTTTCTATTTTAATCAGATTGGACAAGTTATTTTAGTTATTGTGCAAATTCCGTGTTAAAAAAACCCTGACTTCTGTGAAACATCAAATTTCTTAAGGGAAGCAACTGTCCTCCCTAACTTCCCCAAATGATGACCCTCCTGTTTGGAATTAAAAATTTTTATTAAGACTTCTTAACGAACATATGTGGCAAGAAAATAAAAATAAAAAGTGTATAAATATGCACTAAAATTGATATATTTAAATACTCAAGCTGTGTATTGCCTTTATTTAATCATATTTCTTAATTTAAAAGTATTTTCTATTATTAACTTTTTCTTAAAACGATAATAAAACGTTCTAAATATAAAAATATACATTACACTTTCTTGTATTTAAAATAAATGACTTCTGAAATGTTTTCCTTATTTTTTTATAGAACACCCATGACTTCCAAAAGTCTTGTGAAAAAGAAGATAATTTGAATAAAAACTTGATCGCCTCGTCAGATAGCGATAAAAAAGTTGAAGTCATCAGTCATTCAAACAAAGAGGAAAGTTCACTTGAAATTCATAAAACGTCACATGGTGAACACAACAAATTCGAGCCCGGCTCATCAAAAGATGAATGTGATACTAATGCTACAAATCAAAGGAAAACTGTTTCAGAAAGAAATACAAATCCCAATAATGCTGGAATCGACCATATCGCAGCTCCAACCTATCACGGAAAGAAATGCGATGTCGTCAATGAGCCTCTAGCTGATCCAAGCCTGGATAAGCGTCACACTGAGTTTTCTGAAAGTAAGAATGCGAAAACAAACGAATATTCTGAACAATCTTCAAATTCAGAAGTAAATCAATTCATCTCTTTTAACAGTGAAAATAATACTGAAAATAAGTCGGAAGATAGTTTTGAAAATAATTTAGTAAAAGACGACAGTAGCACATGTGAAGAGAATTCTACTTTAGCAATAAAGATAACTGCAGGGAATGAAACATGCGATGATATTCAGAAATTTGGAAATGAGAAGGAGAAAATTAAAGATAATAATAAAATGGACAAATTACATCAACAACGCGAAGAAATAAATGAAGAGTCTTTTTCAACGAAAAATCTAGCTAATGTTTCATCTGAAAGAGGAAATCAAAATTATTCAGTTGAGACTAACGTAGAAAGTAAAATGTGTAACGCTAATAAAAAAACAATTGTTAACAAAATGGATAATGCTTCTCAAGAGTCTGAACCTTTGAAGGATGTAATAAAAGGTTCGAATGCACCAGAAGATATTTGCCAACTATGTGTAGCAAATGGTGATCAGGATCTCCATTCTATTTCAAACGAAAATAAAAATACTTCTTTAACAGTAAATGACAAAAAGAATTCTACATGCAAGCAGAGCATTGATACTCCTTTTGACGAAAATATGTGTAGTGAGAGCGAAGTGCACAATGCACCTCAACAGCGTAAATGTTTGGAAAATGGAAGTAAAGATTACGATAACAATGCACCTGACAACTTTAATAAAGGCCTTGATACAGGTTCATCTAAAAATAAAAAAAATACTTCAGTAGAAAATTATAGTCGTACATCCAAGAAAAATAAAAAAAAGAGAAATAGAAGGAAGAAAAAGAATTTTAGTACTTCAAAGAGTAACCAAAGTCCTGATTTAGTTTCAACGGAAAATGAATATACTTCTGTAGGAGAAGATAAAAGCACGAATTCCATATGCGAAGCGATGTCTAGTAGAGCTGTTGTAGAAAATATTTGTTCAGAGAGCAAAGTAGACAAAGCTCTTGAAAAACAACAGGATGGAAAAGGTGATGTGGATTCTATTTCATCTGAAAATAAAAATGGAGCTTCAGTAAGAGGAAACAGTAAGAATCATACATACGAACAGGACTCTGGTACGTCTTTGACAGAAAACACTTCTTCTGGGAACAAAGTGGATAATGCTCCTCTGCAGAATGACTGCTTGAAAATTGAAGCTGAAGATTGCAATGCAACGGATAATGTTTGTCACCAACAGGACGGAAATAGTGATGCGGAGCCTCATTCTACATCACCCAAAAATGAAAATGCAGCATCACCTCAAGAAAACAATGAGAACCATACACCTGAGAGGGACTCTAATACTTCATCGATAGACAATATTTGTTCAGAGAAGGAAGTGGATAATTCTCTGCTACAAAGTAAAGGTTTGAAGAATAAAGTGGAAGACTTTACTTCATCAGGTAATTCTAATCAGCAACAGGAAATAAATGATTCTACTTCATCTGAAAATAAAAATGCAGCTTCAGTAGGAGAAAACAGTAAGAATCACACATCCGAGCAGGATTCTAGTACGCCTTTAACAGGACACATTTGCCTCGAGAAGGAACTGGATAACGCTCACCTAGAAAGTGAACGTTTGAAAGATGAAACTAAAGATTTGAATACATCAGATAATGGTTTTCAACAACAAGACAAAAAGAGTAATCAGAGTCCTGATTTAGTTTCAACGGAAAATGAATATACTTCTGTAGGAGAAGATAACAGCACGAATTCCATATGCGAAGCGATGTCTAGTAGAGCTGTTGTAGAAAATATTTGTTCAGAGAGCAAAGTAGACAAAGCTCTTGAAAAACAACAGGATGGAAAAGGTGATGTGGATTCTATTTCATCTGAAAATAAAAATGGAGCTTCAGTAAGAGGAAACAGTAAGAATCATACATACGAACAGGACTCTGGTACGTCTTTGACAGAAAACACTTCTTCTGGGAACAAAGTGGATAATGCTCCTCTGCAGAATGACTGCTTGAAAATTGAAGCTGAAGATTGCAATGCAACGGATAATGTTTGTCACCAACAGGACGGAAATAGTGATGCGGAGCCTCATTCTACATCACCCAAAAATGAAAATGCAGCATCACCTCAAGAAAACAATGAGAACCATACACCTGAGAGGGACTCTAATACTTCATCGATAGACAATATTTGTTCAGAGAAGGAAGTGGATAATTCTCTGCTACAAAGTAAAGGTTTGAAGAATAAAGTGGAAGACTTTACTTCATCAGGTAATTCTAATCAGCAACAGGAAATAAATGATTCTACTTCATCTGAAAATAAAAATGCAGCTTCAGTAGGAGAAAACAGTAAGAATCACACATCCGAGCAGGATTCTAGTACGCCTTTAACAGGACACATTTGCCTCGAGAAGGAACTGGATAACGCTCACCTAGAAAGTGAACGTTTGAAAGATGAAACTAAAGATTTGAATACATCAGATAATGGTTTTCAACAACAAGACAAAAAGAGTAATCAGAGTCCTGATTTAGTTTCAACGGAAAATGAACATACTTCCGTAGGAGAAGATGACAGCGCGAAATCCATATGCGAAGCGATGTCTAGTAGAGCTGTTGTAGAAAATATTTGTTCAGAGAGCAAAGTAGACAAAGCTCTTGAAAAACAACAGGATGGAAAAGGTGATGTGGATTCTATTTCATCTGAAAATAAAAATGGAGCTTCAGTAAGAGGAAACAGTAAGAATCATACATACGAACAGGACTCTGGTACGTCTTTGACAGAAAACACTTCTTCTGGGAACAAAGTGGATAATGCTCCTCTGCAGAATGACTGCTTGAAAATTGAAGCTGAAGATTGCAATGCAACGGATAATGTTTGTCACCAACAGGACGGAAATAGTGATGCGGAGCCTCATTCTACATCACCCAAAAATGAAAATGCAGCATCACCTCAAGAAAACAATGAGAACCATACACCTGAGAGGGACTCTAATACTTCATCGATAGACAATATTTGTTCAGAGAAGGAAGTGGATAATTCTCTGCTACAAAGTAAAGGTTTGAAGAATAAAGTGGAAGACTTTACTTCATCAGGTAATTCTAATCAGCAACAGGAAATAAATGATTCTACTTCATCTGAAAATAAAAATGCAGCTTCAGTAGGAGAAAACAGTAAGAATCACACATCCGAGCAGGATTCTAGTACGCCTTTAACAGGACACATTTGCCTCGAGAAGGAACTGGATAACGCTCACCTAGAAAGTGAACGTTTGAAAAATGAAACTAAAGATTTGAATACATCAGATAATGGTTTTCAACAACAAGACAAAAAGAGTAATCAGAGTCCTGATTTAGTTTCAACGGAAAATGAACATACTTCCGTAGGAGAAGATGACAGCGCGAAATCCATATGCGAAGCGATGTCTAGTAGAGCTGTTGTAGAAAATATTTGTTCAGAGAGCAAAGTAGACAAAGCTCTTGAAAAACAACAGGATGGAAAAGGTGATGTGGATTGTATTTCATCTGAAAATAAAAATGGAACTTCAGTAAGAGAAAACAGTAAGAATTACACATCCGAACAGGACTCTGGTACGTCTTTGACAGAAAACACTTGTTCTGGGAACAAAGTGGATAATGCTCCTCTGCAAAATGACTGCTTGGAAAATGAAGCTGAAGATTTCAATCCTATAGATAATTGTTGTCACCAACAGGAAGGAAATAGTGATGCGGAGCTTTATTCTACATCACCCAAAAATGAAAATGCAGCATCACCTCAAGAAAACACTGAGAACCACACACATGAGAGGGACTCTAATACTTCATCGATAGACAATATTTTTTCAGAGAAGGAAGTGGATAATTCTCTGCTACAAGGTAAAGGTTTGAAGGATAAAGTGCAAGATTTTACTTCATCAGGTAATTTTAGTCAGCAACAGGAAATAAACGATTCTACTTCACCTGAAAATAAAAATGCTGCTTCAGTAGGAGAAAACAGTAAGAATAACACACCCGAGCAGGATGCTAGTACGCGTTTGACGGGAAACATTTGCCCCGAGAAGGAACTAGATAACGCTCACCTAGAAAGTGAACGTTTGAAAGATGAAACTAAAGATTTGAATACATCAGATAATGGTTTTCAACAACAAGACAAAAAGAGTAATCAGAGTCCTGATTTAGTTTCAACGGAAAATGAACATACTTCTGTAGGAGAAGGTAACAGCACGAATTCCACATGCGTAGCGATCTCTAGTAGCGCTGTTGTAGAAAATAGTTGTTCAGAGAGCAAAGTAGACAAAGCTCTTGAAAAACAACAAGATGCAAAAGGTGATGTGGATTGTATTTCATCTGAAAATAAAAATGCAGCTTCAGTAAGAGGAAACAGTAAGAATCATACATACGAGCAGGACTCTGGTACGTCTTTGACAGAAAACACTTGTTCTGGGAACAAAGTGGATAATGCTCCTCTGCAAAATGACTGCTTGGAAAATGAAGCTGAAGATTTCAATGCTATAGATAATTGTTGTCACCAACAGGAAGGAAATAGTGATGCGGAGCTTTATTCTACATCACCCAAAAATGAAAATGCAGCATCATCTCAAGAAAACACTGAGAACCACACACATGAGAGGGACTCTAATACTTCATCGATAGACAATATTTTTTCAGAGAATGAAGTGGATAATTCTCTGCTACAAGGTAAAGGTTTGAAGGATAAAGTGCAAGATTTTACTTCATCAGGTAATTTTAGTCATCAACAGGAAATAAATGATTCTACTTCATCTGAAAATAAAAATGTAGCTTCAGTTGGAGAAAACAGTAAAAATCACTCATCCGAGCAGGATTCTAGTACGCCCTTAACAGGACACATTTGCCCCGAGAAGGAACTGGATAACGCTCACCTAGAAAGTGAACTTTTGAAAGATGAAACTAAAGATTTGAATACATGGGATAATGTTTTTCAAAAACAAGACAAAAAGAGTAATCAGAGTTCTGATTTACTTACAACGAAAAATGAAAATACTTCCGTAAGAGAAGATGACAGCATGAATTCCACATGGGAAGCGATCTTGCTTAGCGCTTTGGTAGAAATTATTTGTACAGAGAACAAAATAGAAAATGCTCGTGAAGGACCTGAATCTTTAAAAACTGGAGTTGGAAATATTAATGCGTCAGATAATTTTTATCAGCAACAGAAAAAAAAGTGTAATCAGGATCCTGATTTGTTTTCAACGAAAGATGAAAATACTTCTTTCAGAGAAGATCACAGGAAGAATTCCACATACAAAGAGATTTTTGATTTCTGTTTGGCAGGAAATTTTTTTACAGAAAACAAAGTGCATAATGTTCCTAAACATCCTGTCTCGTTGGAAAAGGGAATTACAGATCTTAATTCATCCCTCATTTTTTGTCAACAACAGAAAGAAAAGGATGATAGAGGTCTTAATTCAATTTCTTCTGACAATAAAATAACCGCTTCAGTAGAAGATGATACCCAGAATTGTGTATGCGAAGAGGACTCTAGACTACCTGTAGATGAAAATATTTCTTCTGAGAACAATTTGTGTAATCTTCCCCATCATCCTATACCTTTAAGAAATGAAATTCAAGACATTAAGGCATCAAACATATTTTTTCACCAACAAGAGGGAACAGGGAATCAGAATTTCGATTTTATTTCACCAGAAAATAAAGACTCTCTTTTAAAAGCAGATGACAACGAAAATTTGCCATGTTATCAGGACAGTGGCTTATCAGAAATTATGTGTACAGGAAACGAAGTACAAGTTAGAGATAGTATAATTGAAAATTCACTTGTGGATAACTATACGCTAAATTCTCATTTAACTTCAGCAACGCATGTTACTCCATCCTTAATGACGTTGAAGAATGAAGCATCTTCTTCTTTACCATTAGATATAGAAAATTACGAAAAGGCTCAAGACATTATTGGTCATACAGAACTAAGTGCAGAAAATGCTTGCACAGGAGACGTATCAGCGGAAACAGAAAAAAACGCCGCCAAAAAATCTGACTTTGCAGATAAGAAAGACATGGAAAAAATAAACTCTTTGCAAAACGTTTCTCCGGAAAATGAAGCAAGCGCTGAAATTTGCCACGATCGTGAAAAATTAGCTTCCGAAAGTGGGACACTTGAGAATTCAGACATAGAACATTTTCATCGTTTAACAAAAAATGAGACTACATCGACTGAAGCAAAAAGTAACGTTTATGAAACAGATGTTAAAATGCCACATGTAAGTACAATGATTTGTTAAAATTTCTATTTTTATTTTTATACTAACATCATTGTCCGTTCCAAAAGTAATGAGAACAAATTCGTAAAATGAACCAAACAGAGATAAATGCGAATACTACTTTAATATTTATTGAAATAGTATTCTTGGTCATCCATACAGTGAATCCATCATTATTTCCACTGTGCAAACCATATCGCTGTGCAGACCGCTTGTTACGGCTTCTTGATTGTTTGCTACAGTGCCAAAATTATGTACCTTGACATCTTTTGTCTTTTGGGAACAGAAAGAAGTCACAAGGGGCCAAATCATGACTGTACGGTGCAGTGGGCAGTTAGAAAAACAAGGCGATATTTTTTGAGCGTGGTACTCCCTCATCAACAAAAAGTTGTGAGCATTCGCGTTGTCGTGGTGGAGGATCCCGCTGCTGACGATATGTAGTCAGGTTCTGATGATCCTTTTCCTCAATTGTTCTAGTACTTCCACATAGAAAGACACATTTACTGCTCGACGTGTTTACACAAACTCTCTCAATGCATTGTGATACTCGCAGATAGAGCGTCAGTATGTCACTGCTGCGAAGGCTCCAACAGCTTAACATGGAAGTGGCGACCGTTGCTTCTCAAACCTGACTCCACTCATGAAGTTTCTACACAGTTGCGGTTATCTGACTCGGCGCCAGATGCGTAGCAAAAAAGATCTTATTAATTTTGGAACGAACCCTATATTAATAATCTCAAATATAAAATTTGAGGCATTTCTACCTAATAGCTATAATGTTCATCTCAAAAGCATAGCATATAATAAAATCTGTTCATGAACATTATAAATGATTAATGACAAATAAGAAAACAATATAGTTTCTTTCTAGTTTTAATCCTTTCAGGGGCAAAATACTTCTATTTGTAAAATGCTGAAATGACTGAATGACACTAAAAATTATAAACAAATTTATATGAAAATAAATAACAGCTTTTCTTCACGAACTTAATGAAAGGGAAATTTCCATTCTAAAATTTAGGTGCCAATGTGGCATTTAGGTATTAAAACTAAGTGATTCAAAAATGAACCACTGACCTTCAACGGAATAAAGTCTATTTATCAGTAAACGTTTACTTAATATCAAAATACACTGTTAATATAAATACATATGTTGATTCAACTTCGGTCGCATGGCATAATATTAGAAATAACACAAATACGCTATTTAAGTTAACATAATTGAATGATATGGAAAGAAGTTTTAAAATGGTTATATTAGTTTTTCTCAGTGTACTTTTTATTTTACAATTTTAATATCTGATCGTCTGCTTAGCTAAAAAGCTTAAAACAGTAAAGAACTAAAAAACTGTATCCACTCAACATTGTTTTATATCATTGTGATATAATAATTTAAGTAGTTTCATTACACACCAACAATTAAGAATATGAAGAATAGCGCATTTCTTTGAATTCAACATGGAATTATAGTGGTGATCAGTGAATAAAAAACAGTATGAAAACTGTGTCTCAGTTCCAAAATTGAACTAAGACACACGATTTTAATTAATATCCTCGGTTAGAAGATTTGGCCCATTTCTACTGAATAGAAACTGAGATACATAGCTATAATCTTTAAAACAAAAAGAAAAGTAGATCAGCATCCTCTGTTGATTGATCAAGGACAAAATTAAAACAGCATAGCTTTTCACAGCAAGCACTTTATTGTGAAAAGCTATAATATTAAGAGGTGGTGCAATTTCATCCCATAGATGCCGAGATGTAGCTATTACGAAAATCGGGAAAACAAGATATAGCAGCAGCATCCATTGGCTAAACCCATTACACTAAAATTTCATTAGGACCACTTTATGTCAATTTACTACTCTATATGAAGTTTAATTGTATTCAATGTATTAGTTATTGAGTTACAGCATTTTCAAACTATGTGTAAAATATAGACAGACATTCAAAAGTGTCAAATCATTTTTAGCACATCCACATGTTTAAATTCTTCAAAAACCGGAAGTAAAAAAATTTCGCGCACGTAATACTTTTCTTTTATGAATAGAGAAGAAAGTAAAAACACATTTAATTTTATATGTAGCTGTATATCTAATCTGAATTACTTATTAAGTGTATTTGAAATATATTTCTCGTACAATTAGACAATAATGTAACAAAAAAAGTTTGATAAATTATTTAATTGTGATATTGCGTATGTTTCAAAGAGAGAGTTAGACAGGCATTTAATTGATTACAGACAAAATTTTACATCAATAGGTAGAAATCACAGGTTTCTATCAATAGAGAAAATTAAGGTAACAGCTTTGACTGGATGTACCCTATTGTTGAAGATGCGAGCATTGTTGTAGTATCTAATGGCCTCAAAGGCATAGTTAGTCAGTTCAATTGAAATTTGAGTGATAGCTTGTTACTATACTATTAAATTTTTAATCTATTATTTTATGTTTTCTATTATTTTTCTGCTTTATATTTCCCAATTTCTTCTACATTATGAGCAAATATGCTGTGGCCATAACAAAACTTTTTTTTTAATATTATTCTAATATATTAATTTAAACGGCACAGTTACACAGTAACAATTATAAATCTGAATCAGACAAACGTCTTTCAAAAAATAGTAAAATTGTATTCAGAAGAACCCAAAATTTGCAAACCCATCAAAAATTGAAAATAAAATTTTGCACCACTCCGGTGCTTTTTTTATAAATATATATAAAGAACTATTTATTATTTTAATTTAATGGAAATCTAGTCTCTACGGATCTAATTAAAAAAAAAGTATTTATTAATTCATTTTGCCTGAGAATCTATCAGTATTTTAATTTTAGAAGAGATAACAGAATTAAAAAAAACAATGATTTGTTGTAAAGTATTTTAAGCTCTTTATGCTTATTTAGACATTACTTAAGTGGAGAATTTTTAAAAAGTATTATTTAAAAAACTAAAATATATTATCATTTATAAAAATTTATTATTATTAACTAATATACGAATGGATTCTGAAGCAAACTAAATTAATAAACTCTTTTTATTTGCTTTTAAGACTGAAGTGGGACAATAAGCCACTTCCTTCAAAATAAAGAAATTTTTTTAAGACCGAAATAATAAGTTTATATATTGCAAAGAATGTTATAGAGTTTGAAATTAGTAGCCCGCCTTTAGTGGGAATTGCGAATAGAGATATGTTTCAACAGTCATACGCACAACATAAATTATAATGTTGACTTTTTTTTAGAAATCTGCATTTTTGTAAAATGCATTTAGAACGGTATTTTAGAAGCTAAATCACAAAACTTTCTCTTAGATAGCATTATACACAGATATTTTATTTCATTTTTTAATTTCTTTATAGGAATTTTTCATTTGCTGAATTCAATTAGACTTTGGCTCTTTAGTTTGTTTCTTGAAAGTGCTGTTCATAAACACTGAAATTTTGTTTGTTCTGTTATAAAACGTATCATAAGCAAAATTTTTAAACACTGCTTTAAAATGAAATGGAAAACTTCAAAAATACATCATAAAAATAAGCTAATGTAACGCACTTCGACAGAATTAATTTTTAATCTTCAGGCGAAAAAGGAAATTCTATTACAATGAGGGGGCAGTTCAGCAAAACTTAGTCAGCATGCTAGCCAAAAAATGATAAACTTGCCAATGTTCGCGGAATCGATACCAGCGCGGTTAGTGGAGGGTGACTGTGCAAGGTTTTCAGAATTTACAAGAACGATAATTCGGGTCACTCCTCCTACGAAAAAAGTCCTCCATGAAGACATCCCCTCTCTATAATAATATAACGAAAACTTGCCAATGCTTAAGAAAATCACATCTCTACCGCAACGACAGCAGCAGAGAGACTGAAAAGAAGTTGCAAGATAAGAGGAAGAGAAGGACAATAGCAAATTACAGAATTGCAAAACAGAAATACTTAAAATCATAAAAAAAACAGGCAATTTGAAGTTTTTATACCAATAAATAAATAAATATATATACACTATATTGCCAAAGGTCACCGGTTACTTGCGATTTTAGACGTTTTGTTAACTATCTAGAAAAATACATGAGGAATTAACCTGAAACTGCAGGTGTGTAAACAGTATAGTGTAGGTTATATATTTCCGCGAAGATTTTTTCCCGAAACCCCATAGGGGATTGTCAACAAATTGAAAAAGAACAAATATCTTTTGGATAACCCTGTAAAGAAGAATTTTCAAGCTATGATTTTGAGACTTTCACAAAAGTTGCTCTATATACTTAGCTAATACATTATGCATATTATATTTTGATGGCATTCGCGCATGCGCAGTGAAACATTTTTAAGTAAATCTGCTCATTTTTCATTCATTTTTTATTATTTTTTAATTCTGATTGCAGAGTATTATGTACAATGCTGTTTGCCATATTTTCTGAAAATAACTTTTTTCTTTATATTAAGAACTCTGCAAATTATAAGCAAAAAACATATGCGAAATTTGGGACTGTTTTTATAAAAACCTTAATTTCTCTACGAGTATACATGCTATCCTCATAAAAATGAACACAGTATATTACAATAAGCCACTTATTAATAATCTCGAGTTTGAACGTCTTTGTTACATTAGTTTTTACAGGGTTATCCAAAAGATATTCGTTCTTTTTCAATTTGTTGACAGTCCCCTATGGGGTTTCGTGAAAAAAATCTTCGGGGAAATATATAACCTATACTATACTGTTTACACACCTCCAGTTTCAGGTTAATTCCTCATGTATTTTTCTAGATAGTTAACAAAACGTCTGAAATCGCAAATGACCGGTCACCTTTGGCAATATAGTGTAGCAAACCAAAAGGAAAAGCCAATCTGAAAAATGATCAACACAAATGGTATATTGAGATGGAGAGAAATGTAGAAATGATACACAAAGTCCGAAACAAAAGGGAAAATTAAAGAAAAAATACAACGGAGAAATGTAAATTAATTAAAAAATTAAATTAAAAATGATTCAAAAGGAAAAATAAAAAGGGTGCAGTAATGGCTTTAAAACTTTTTATGAAGTGCTTAATAAGTTTCTTTTAAGCTGTGGATAACTTATTTTAGGATATAAATTCTAATGGCGTTTTTTTTTTTTTTAAACAAAAACAGAATTTTATTGATTTTTACGTATGTATTCTAAGAACACTGCAGTAAATATTCGGTAACTTAGATAACATCGAGTTTATTATAATTTGAAATTTCAAAATGTAATAAAGTCTAAGATTACTATTTGCCAAAATGATTTTAATTGGCTTTATGAAACCAAGAATTTTGCGACATTTTAAGGCGTCACTGACTATCGGAAATGCTTCACTCTACGGTAATTCTGCAAATAAAATCAATAATAATAATAATAATAATAATAATAATAAAAGATCAGATAAGTAAATGTTGAAGAAAATAATAAAACATGCGTGGCAAAATGTTACTCAATGTATACATATCGCAAAATATTTTCTTTTATACTTTGATTTTTAACACTTTCCAACCTAGTTGAAAAGTGTTTATGACTTCGGTTTGTCTGGCCGTCTGCCGTCTGTCGTCTGCCGTATGGCCGTCTGGTCGGCTGTCGTCTGCCGTATGGCCGTCTGGCCGTCTGTCCGTGCTCTAACTCCCGTAAATATGCTCGGATTGCTCTGCAATTTTTATATGTTATTGTCGTTATCTATAGCATGTTCCCTATTTCAACGGAAGTGTGTAGCACTTATAGTTTTTTTACAGGGACACTCAAAAGAATTCCATTACATTGCGGTCTATGGGGAAAAATAATTTGCGGTTTATTTAAATAATGTTTCACTATTTTAAACGCATTGAAATTTATATATATCACGAAAGTGCATTAGAAGAAGCTTAATATGGAATAGAATGTGCATAGCACTTTACAGGGACAGTCAAAATAATTCCGTTACATTACGTCTATGGAGAAAAATCGTCTGCGGATTATTTAAATAATGTTTCACTATTTTAAACGCATTGAAATTTATATATATCACTAAGGTGCATGACAAGAGGCTTACTACAGAATAGTGTGTAAGCCTCTCACCAAAGCAGTCATCGTTCATTTACAGGGACACACAAAAGAATGCTCTACTGTCTGTTAACAATAATTCCTGGAAGGGCGTTTTAAGTTACTGAACGTGATTTCAATTTTAACTCGCTTTTTGTCTATTACGTGGTGTGTATAAATTCTGTAGATCCTATGCAGGGAAGCACAAAAGTTCGCGGACAGATTTCCGCTTATTGATAGAAACTCTAGACGGAGAATTTTAAACTGTGCTACGCGTTTCCTAACTGAACTAAAATTTAGCATCCTATGTAGTATATATACAAATCTATAGATCCTATACAGGGCTGAATAAAAGTATTCGGATATTTTTTCGAATATTGTATATGTTGGAAATTCCTGAAATTATGTTTTTAAATATGTTATATTTTAAATATGTAATTGTTTACTTAGATGTTATCTTTTAGCTTATTAAACGGTATGATTTGTAAAATTATTTTGGAAGCGTTGGAAAGTGTTACATAATCTATGCTTGACGCATGATTTTTCGTTCTTGTTAAATTTGCACCAGAAAATTTGAAAAAAAAAAAGAACTTAAAATGCTAAGTTACTGCTGAATAAATGCATTTAATTTAAATTTACACAATTAAATATTTTCTGCTTGATTTGATCTGAAAAAATTTCGAAGGCAACTCAAATGTAAAAGAGCGTTTATACAGTCATTTTGATATTGAATGTAGTGCCCAATAGTACGAGCGTGAGCAAAATTATTTTGAGTGAATACAAATAAGGGCAGGGTGGAGATGAGAGTTCGTAGTGGAAATTTTTTGATGAGAGTAAACAAGGGTGGGGATATGTAACGCAGTTGGAATGGAGTCCTCGGACGTGATCGATAAAACATCCCAGTACTTCAATATATGGGCAAGAAACTCACTTGACAAAACATTCAAGTATGAATAGATGAAAATACTTTAATTGTCCAGGTTCACATCATAACGCACAAGTAATATAAATTCAATGCTTAAAACTGCCGGTGGTCCCCGAGATAGTTACATATTAACTTTCAGCAGTACATGTTGATTGATCGTGCGGTCAGAGAAGTAATGATGAAAATAATATGTCAGAAATTGTTTCTTTGCCTTACTGGTATAGTTAAATTGGTGAAAGCATATGAATAAAAATAGAGCCTTTACGTATCTATACTTATAAAAGAGCATGCCCCGACTGACTCATAATCAACGCCGAGCCTCAATCGTTGGTCTTAGGGCAATGAAATTTGGCAGACATGTTACTTACACAACGTAGGCACCCACTAAGAAAGGATTTTTGAAAATTCACATAATAAGGGTGTTAAATGGGGGTGCAAAGATTTAGGTCATTTCGTAATATCTCAGCAGCAACATTAGGTAGGATCATGAAATTCGGTATAACAAATCTACTAAAGAATAGTTAAACATGTATTTCAGGTGATTTTAGAAATTCAACCACTAAGAGTGTTAAATGGAGGGTTGAAAGTTTTCGGTGATTTCACATTTTCGCCATATTTCATCAGCAGTTTTAGGTAAGAGCGTGAAATTCAGTATAACAAATCTACTAAAAAAAATAGTTAAACACATATTTCAGCGATTTTAGAAATTCAACCACTAAGGGGGTTAAATGAGGGGTCGAAAGTTTCAGGTCATTTCGACTTTTCGCCGTATCTCAGCAGCAGTTTTAGTTAAAAGCATGCAATTCAGGATAACAAATCTGCTAAAAGATAGTTAAACACGTATTTAACAGATTTAAAAATTTAACAACTAAGGGGCATAAATGGGGGGGGGGTTCGAAAGGTTTTGGTCATTTCTCCTTTTCGCCATATCTCAGCAGCAGTTTTAGGTAGGAGCGTGGAATTCAGCATAACAAATCTACTAACAAAAGAATTAAACACATATTTCAGTGATTTTAGAAATTCACCCGTTAAGGGGGGGTAAATGGGGGGGGGAAGGGTTCAAAGTTTTAGGTCATTTCGCCTTTTCGCCATATCTCAGCAGCATTTTTAGGTAGGAGCTTGAAATTCAGGATAACAAATCTACTAAAAAAATTGTTTGTTAAACATGTATTTCAGCAATTTTAGAAATTCTGCCACTAAGTAGTGTTAAATAGAGGGTCGAATATTTTAGGTCATTTTGCCATATCTCAGTAGAAGTTGTATGTGGGAGCGTGGAATTCAGAATAACACATCTACTAAAAAAATAGTTAAACAAGTATTTCAGCGATTTTAGAAATTCAGCCACTAAAGGGATTAAATGGGGGTCGGATGTTTTATGTAATTTTGCCAATATCTCAGTAGAAGTTGTA
This sequence comes from Maratus michaelseni, assembly GCA_963931845.1. NCBI lineage: Eukaryota > Metazoa > Arthropoda > Arachnida > Araneae > Salticidae > Maratus > Maratus michaelseni. Next base: position 255,766,712 of record OZ007591.1, read on the forward strand.
GGTAGGAGAATGAAATTAAGGATAACAAATATAAAAAAAAATAGTTAAATAGGTATTTCCCGATGAAGCTTGTAAAGCAGAGGGATAAAATAGCGAGCACTGACGATACTTTTAACGCTACTCCAAAGAAAAAAAAGAGAAAAAATACGCAAGTCTACAAATTACGTGATCGTATTTTGCCTTCTTTTTCTCATAATGTGTTCTGAGCAATAATTTGCGAATATCAGTGACAAGTCGCTGATTCAATATCAGTGTTTAGTAATGTATCTTAGATTTTTCTATTGGCACTTGTTGGAAAAAGTAAGTGCTGATGCACCAAAGAAAGCAATTTTAATGCTTGCAATTCTTATCTTACCAAATCGTTATTAGATTGTCATGGTTTTATGTCGGGTTTCTTCTTTAGGAAATGCTTTATTTATAGGTTATTTTTTTATATTATGAGAGAGAAAATTAAAATTGAGCTGCCCCGTTCGACATAAAACAATTATATTAAAGATACCCAACAACAAGTCAACGGTAATTACCTTATAAATTGCAAAACTTTGTCCATTTAGCAAGAAAATAATATGCGAGCATTATGCAGATTATTTATATGAGTGTTTCCATATCCAATAGGCAGTCCCACAAGGTGCACCTACAAAGATTGAGACGAAATGTTTGTCAACAACCTGATGGTAGATATAGTAACCTTCATGGTACCTACAAAAGCAGGCAAGGCCACTTTGGACTGATCCAAAAAAACAGAAACCTAAAGAAATCTTTCCGAAAAAAGGAGATATTTCTATGATTACATGATAGATATTGGAAAGTGGCCTTACCTGCTTGTATAGGTACCACTGCCCGGTTAGTGACGGACTACCGTTTCAATTTTTTAGGCGGATTTTCCTGTTTTTCCAACATTTTCTTGTGTGTTATCTTTCTTAATTTTGGAATATTCTCTGTTACATAATGTCTCCACTTACTTGATTGTAGTGTTGAATTCAGACACTTTTCTGCGGGAGGGATTTCTGTGACTCCGAGGGAGACATTATAGAGCTCCGGGGGGGGGGGGGGGAATTGCACTTATTAACCATTAAAAGCATAAAATCTCAAATCTTCCGGGGAGGACATTTCGATTCTCCGGGGGGGAGGGGGTTCCCCCGGGCCACCCCCTGAATTCAACACTACTTGATTGTATTTCAGTTGAGGCAATATAACGAGGAAGCACTGTATTACTTAATTCGTGACTTTAATTCGGAGTTTAGATTGAATTCTTTGATAAAATCTGAAAGTAGCAAATTAATGCTTACTTTTGAGAAGTAGTTTGTAATCGCTACTTTTTTAAATAAGTATTGTAGTTGTAGTTAACTACTTTTCATACAAAGCAGTTATAGCTGTAGTTCGAAAAAAAGCAGTTTTTCCGACCACTGGTCACGAGTGAGAAAATAATCTGAACCCATCTATTGTACGGCGCATTATTTTTAATTAATTATTGCGCTTTAAAGTGTTAACCATAATGCAATTTTGAGAATACTTAAATCACACTTTGGGGAAATACTGTCATAAACTGAAGTATTTGATTAGAATAAGAAATTTTTACACAGGCGAAAGGATGTAAAAAACAAATTCTACAATAGCAACCTTTAACAAATAACATAGGAAGAATAATTTCTTATTCATGGCTTTCACGAAAGTAACGAATAAGACCGTTTCATATTAAAACTGAAATTGCTTTAGTGATAAGAATAAGCCACGAAGGTACTTATTCCATCATCTGTTATGATTTTATCTTTCAGCTAAGTTCTGTGAGATAAATATATAAACAAATAAATAAATTGATAATATATCTTTAGAATACGCTCTTTATTACGTAGATTTTGCATCTTGTGTGTGCATCTACCATTTGTTTCGACCTTTTAAAAAATAACGAAGGGAACAATGAATTGAAGATAAATCTGGATATTAAGAGTTCTTGCACAGTTCAAACTTACCTTTTTTGTTCTTTGTGGTTTGAAGAAGACGAATTGCCACATCAAATGATAACAATATATTTCTAAAGTAGGAGCCTATGTAGAATTTTTTTTTTCATCGTTCATGATTTCTCCAATACATTAAAATAAAAGCCTGCTTAATACCTGATTTACCTGCATAAATAATCGTTATTCCACATAAATAATTCTTTATTTGTAATTACAAAATATTTCTTCTCTCTTTAGTGATCTTTTCCTTTTTATAAGAAAAAACATATTATTTAAACAAATCAACGTATGTTTCTTATCTCCTGTTTAAAATATAATGTTTTTTTATTTAAAATTGTCACTATAAGTGTTGTGAAACTGACTCTTTACATCCAAAGGAAAAAGAAAATCGAACATGAAAGTGACAGTAACTGACTGAACTATTTCACCGAGCTTTTATACGTTCAAGAAGAAACGGCACTTGATATGAAACTTATGTTCTTTGTATATTAAATGCCCTTGAATCAATCGAGAAAACCATATTTTCTTTATGTATGCTGTAAACTGCCGAAACAATACTAATTTTTATTATCAGTGTAAGGACAGAACTTAGGATATTAAATCAAAAAGTGCAAATCATGCCATTTCTTAGGTCAAATATCAATTTTTATTTGTTTCGCTTATAATTTTATCGATTTGGATCTGATAAACAAATACTTGAAAAACAACAAAAGCAACATAAATCTGAGGTTTCACATGCCTGCATTAACAATATACAATGCCTGTCTTTTCACAATGTGTGTGAAATATACGTATTTAGATAACAGTTTCATTTGTGTATGTACACAAATGTAGTAACTTGCACTTCCCGAACTCGCGTGCTAGAAAATCAGTTGTCACCATTATTTCAGAATAAAAATGTTTTCCTTATTTAATCACAGCATTTCTGTCATAAAATAAGGCGAATAATGGTGGAAATAATGGAAGTGGAATATTTTACTGATATAATGGTAACGATTGGATAGCTGGCACGCCTGTACATATGTACACCACTACTCATAACTACTTAACTTACATAGAAAGTATCAATTAGTATTGTTTCCGAAGCTTTAAGGGATTCATTTAAAAAAAAATAGGGTTTCAATACTCAGAAAAGGGGTAGAAAATAGGATTAGTTATTTAAAGATTTTGACTTTCATGTTTAATTTTTTTCTTTTTTCTGGATCTGAAGAGATTTTTCAACAGTCTAAGCAAATAATTTAAGATCCACATTTTACACTAGCTTCAGTTAAACATATATATATATATATATATATATATTCACGAAACACATTAAAATTACTTCATAAGAGTCAAATTCTAAATTGCAAAAAGGGAACAAAACTTGAAAAATTACAACGTATAATAATGATCATTTAAAAAACAAAATATGCCATGTTGTACATTTATAACACATTCAAACATTATTAGATTCTCAGGAATTTTACGGTTTGTAGGTGAACTCATTGGAAAACTCAGAATTGCAATCAGAATAATCAGTAATCAAGATCACAATCCACTTATTCTATCAAAAATGCAAGATGTCTCGCTTCAAGTTGAACCTGGATTTTCGTTCAAAACTTTACCAACAATGAAGCTATTGTAACGATATTTCCAACAGCTTTACTTTACTTTTTGTGAAATGTGATGACATCGTAAGAATTACCGGAAATGTTTACCATTCGCATACAAACAACATTGAGCTAGACGCTTGACAATTTAGAATGTAGCTGATTGTATATATGGTATCACTGATCGAATTACATTGCACTTTCCGTCGTGTCATTACATTTCACACAAAGGGAAGCTAGTCATATGAAAATCTCTCTAAGATATCTTCATTATTGTTAAAATATGCAGTTTGGATTGAGAGACCTTCTATTTTTGACTGAATAAGTGTATTGCAACCCTGGATTCCCTTACAAAAACTATCCACTTTGATGGATACTGTCACCGCTCTAATTTTGTTGAAACTCTTACAAACACCCAGGATATATGTGTCTATGATAATTGGACTGAGAATTTCTTTCTTTGTATGAAGTCAGTTCAATCTTCTCATGCATGGAAATTTCACATGAAGTTTTGATGAAAAACAATACCCAAAGAACATTTTGTACACACTTCAGTATACATTTTGTTTTTCTTCCTGTATCACACACAAACCTCCCTCATATGCAGTTCAATAATGCGTGATAAATGCAGAAATATATGGCAGAGCTATATGGATATATAACACCCAGGATATATGTGTCTATGATAATTGGACTGAGAATTTCTTTCTTTGTATGAAGTCAGTTCAATCTTCTCATGCATGGAAATTTCACATGAAGTTTTGATGAAAAACAATACCCAAAGAACATTTTGTACACACTTCAGTATACATTTTGTTTTTCTTCCTGTATCACACACAAACCTCCCTCATATGCAGTTCAATAATGCGTGATAAATGCAGAAATATATGGCAGAGCTATATGGATATATAACACCCAGGATATATGTGTCTATGATAATTGGACTGAGAATTTCTTTCTTTGTATGAAGTCAGTTCAATCTTCTCATGCATGGAAATTTCACATGAAGTTTTGATGAAAAACAATACCCAAAGAACATTTTGTACACACTTCAGTATACATTTTGTTTTTCTTCCTGTATCACACACAAACCTCCCTCATATGCAGTTCAATAATGCGTGATAAATGCAGAAATATATGGCAGAGCTATATGGATATATAACACCCAGGATATATGTGTCTATGATAATTGGACTGAGAATTTCTTTCTTTGTATGAAGTCAGTTCAATCTTCTCATGCATGGAAATTTCACATGAAGTTTTGATGAAAAACAATACCCAAAGAACATTTTGTACACACTTCAGTATACATTTTGTTTTTCTTCCTGTATCACACACAAACCTCCCTCATATGCAGTTCAATAATGCGTGATAAATGCAGAAATATATGGCAGAGCTATATGGATATATAACACCCAGGATATATGTGTCTATGATAATTGGACTGAGAATTTCTTTCTTTGTATGAAGTCAGTTCAATCTTCTCATGCATGGAAATTTCACATGAAGTTTTGATGAAAAACAATACCCAAAGAACATTTTGTACACACTTCAGTATACATTTTGTTTTTCTTCCTGTATCACACATAAACCTCCCTCATATGCAGTTCAATAATGCATGATAAATGCAGAAATATATGGCAGAGCCATTTTCATTCAGTTGCGAAATCCATCTTTGACAATTGTTTGCCTGCTGTGCAAAAGAGAGAAGTTTTCACGAAGAACTTCTTCTTTTGGATCTAAACAAAGATATGAAAAAAAAAATGCTTTTTATTTTCTCTTTTTATATCCAACATTTAAATTATCCCCAAAACTATTTAATAACTAGGAATAATATTTTTTTATGCTTGTAAAACTGATACGAATTTTTTTTCCTTTTTTTTGTAATCTATAACAAGAATATTGTAATAAATGTAATATTTTTAAAAAATTAAAACTATTTGTTCTTAATAATCCTTTTTAAATCTTTTTTTTTTTTTTTAAAGTCCTACTATTATTTCACACTCTCTATATATTTATATATCTTGTTCAAATTTTCAATCGTTAATAAAATATTTTCTATTCATCCACTCAAGTTCAAATACATTTTTTTTAAAACTTGTCGTGGCTGACACTTGATGTTAATACAGTTTTTTCAAATATTAATTCATTAATTAAATTTAATTAATTAATTTTAGTTTTATATGGTAGAAAAAAAATTCTCCCATTGTTTTCATAAATGAAATGAAAGATTTTCCTCAAATTAGTGATGCCACAAAAATAAAATACCGCAACGATGATTATAAAAAAATTGTTCAATAACGATAACGTGGGACACTGCACGGGTTTATTTTATAAATTTGTATAATGCTGCACGGATTTATTTTATATATTTATGATTAAAAAGTAGGAATTGACTTAAATTTTTTTTTTATATTGTTATGTTCAAAATCATTTTTTTCATTCAATTAAAAGTAAGTAATGTATGAGAGAGTTAAAAGTTGCGCCTTCAATTTTTCTTCCCATATAGATACACCACAATGAGTGACTTTTTCTCTGTGTATTTCTCAGATAAGAGTTGGGTATCTCGTTATTTGTATTTATGCTTTCCTCCTTGGTAATCATTAATTTTTGGAAAATTTTTCATGCAGGTTTCAGAAAAGGATGATAGCGACACAAGTATTGCTTGTTTCAGTCACGAATTATCTGGATCTAATACGGAGGGAAGACACAGGCGTACACTTCCATATTCTGATACAGCTGACGAGAGTGGTGATGAAGTCCACTTCGAGTTAAAGAAGCGTAGATTTCCACATATAAACCAAAGAAAAGATACAGACCAGAGGAAGACGAAAACTTCTGATGAAAATCAACTTCAAATAACAAACAAAATGTTGCACAATGCTGAACAATTTAGAGAAAAGAAAATCGCATTAAATTATGGGAAATTTGCATTTTGTATGGACCTCCATCTTGAATCTGAAGTAGAGTTAGTTTTTAAATCATCTGGGAAGTCTAGAAAAAGATCAACCGTGTATCCACTTGTAGGACACAAGAGCAAAAAATGAATGCAATAATAATGTCAAAGGAAACTCGTCGTGCAACAAAATATTTACTTTCTGCAGTTTAAAATATTATAGTGTGTTTGTGGATAGTGTTTAATTATTCAAATGCAGTTTAACGCTCTAACTTTCTTTCGTAAGCTATCAGATCAAATAAACATCAAAACTTCGTTTTTTAAATACATAATGAATAAATAAATAAATAAATAAATGCACTTGATGTTACAGTGTTTTAATTAAATCACGTGTACTAGAAAAATTGTATTCTTTAAAAAGCCAAGCAAGAATATAATAAAATATTTTTATTATCATCGTTTGAAAAGTTGTTGTTTAAAATATTTCCCGTCTAAATTTGTTTACACATGACTAAAGAACTTTACTATACTTATATTTTTATTTTATGAAATGTTTAAACTATGGAAGTTATAAATTTGATGAATGACACTTAATGTTTTTTATTTATGGCCACTATAGAATCTTAAATATTTTGAAACTCGTAAGATGACTGCACCAGTACACTGCACAAAAAAAAAAAAAAAAAATATATATATATATATATATATGTTGATTTTACAGTATAATACTGGCATTCCAGCTACTAGTATTATACTGTAAAATTAACAGTAATAGACAGTAAAATAAGTAGTAATACACTACCGCGCATGCGCGGCAGTGTATTATTGCTTATTTTATTACATTACAAAATAAATGTATTATAAATGTATTATAAAGGAATTATAAATGTATTACACTTTTTTGCAGTGTAGATTAATTAAGGATATTTTTGGTTTCAAGAGCCAATTTTGTCTGCCGTGCTCGCCGGCACTGACGTGAATTCATTGTATGTATCACCGACGCATTTTCGTTATTCGGTATTATCAATACTTTAACACAGCGTAACTCAAACTTTTTTCAAGTGGGAACCATCTGAGCTTTGCCAATTATAATTTCTAAACTGTAAGATTATTAGCAATAATGTGATACACAATTCAATTGAAAATTCATTTTCTGTCTTTTTTGGTACTTTTTTCCTCCAGTTTCCACGTATGATCTACCGGTCCAATTCTCAATTTTAACACTTTCCAACATAGTTGAAAATTATTTATTCGGTTTGTCTGCCCGTTTTCTAAATCTAATAAATTAACTCAGATTGCCATGTAATTGATATATGATATTGAGGTTTACTATAGCATGATCGCTTTCGAAAATGAAATGTGTAGCATTTACAGGAACAGACAAAAGAATTATTTTACATTATTGTCTATGGAAAAAAATCATTTACGGCGCACTTTGATTACAATACTTATAACACAATGAAATTGATATACATAGCAGAAGTGGACGAGAATAGCTTTTATAGTTCGTTTACAGGAATGCACAAAAGAATTCCATTACGTTATGATCTTTGGGGAAATATGGTTTGAAGTGCATTTTAATGATGTTACACTATTTCACGCATAATGAAATTGATATACATTACTGAGGTTTACTAAAAATTTTTTCTTTGGGTTATTGAGTGCATAGAACTTATCGTTTATTTACAGAGACACTAAAAATAATTTGGTTACAGGACTGACTATGAGCTATAACTGCTGGATGGGCGTTTTCAGCTGTGGTATGAATTATTAATCTTAGCTAATTTTTAGTGTATTAAGAGGTGTGTAGATCATATATAGGGATGTACAAAATAAATCGAAATCATTACCGGAAATGTACAAAAATCACTAAAAATGATTTTATTTATTTATTTTTTATGTGTTTTTTAAATTGTTTATTTTTATATCTTATTGTATGAAAAAATTAAATTTATTTCATAACATATGCTGTGAGTCATGATTATTCGTTCTTGTTTCATTGTGTTGAGTTATTTAGCCTCTAAATCAGACAAATCTGTGCTATTTCAATTGTTTTTATTGCGTTATAGTACAACGGACTACATTTTGAATTGGGCACTGAATTCCTTGACAATTTTCATTCATAGGACTTCCAAAAATATTTCTACTAATGTTAAATCGTGACAAAGATATCAGTACTCACATTTTATAAGAAGGCCTTTTATAAGAATAATATTATTACATTGCCTAATTTGTGTATGGTAAATACAAAAATTAGGCAATGTCGAAGTGTCGAGAATCATAAAGTCACCAGGCAGTTTGCAGTATCTGGCCGTAAAAGCAAGTGTTGATTAGATATCAATACCATCTTTAATTCGCCGCACCTTCCCTCTCCAAACAACAACAAAAACATGTAGGTCTGAACATTCCTGTAAAGATTTTTTTCAAGAATTACGAAGCGAAAAAAAAAATCCCACTCTGGAGGATTCATTGAAAGCAGGAGGATTAAGTGGAGCGCAAGAGCAGATCTCAAAGACCACAGTTTAATAAACGCTGCTATAACAGAAATGTTTTAGTTTCACAGTTATTATAAAGTTATTATATTATAGACGTAGTATTAAAAGGCAGAAAACCAACGTTGAAAACGTACAAATAATACGCAAAAAAGCAGCAAACAGCTGTTTCGAATCCACAAGCGAGATTCTTATTCAGTGCGACAAAAAATGTTTTCAGTGCCAAAGACTTTTCTTTAGTGCCAAAAAGAAACCATCTCATTGGTTGCTTTTTGGCGTCTATACCCTCATCGGGTATATAAGACACCGCCTCTCTGTTGTTTTGCCCAGTCTTGCTTTTCTTGTACGTTGTGCTTTTCTCTTTGTCGCACTGAAGAAGAATCTCGCTTGTGGATTCGAAACAACTGTTTGCTGCTTTTTTGTGTATTATTTGTGAGTTTTTAACGTTGGTTTTCTGCCTTTTAATATTCTTGCGCAAAGGTTTTATTTACTATTTTTAAATAGACGTAGTGTATGGACGTATTTATATTACAAACAATTTTGTCTTTAACAATCAAAAATATATATTCATTCTCTAACAAAAACGTATGTTCTATTAAATAGAAATCTAAACTGATGATAAAGAAAGCAAAATACTTAATATTCGAGAAAAAACAACGAATGAAATAACTTCTACAGCTCAAACCATAATACAATTTCTTATACAAAAGCAAAATCTCAAGTCTTTTAATCTATACTGGAACTTTTTACTGCATCAAAATATTTTTCATTACGAAATTGAAGCTAAGGTAGATTAATGCAGTTATTTATTTCCTCCCCCCCCCCCGCGTCCCTCTCAGATATTTTCGTACTATCCGCCACTTGAGGAAAATACATGGACTCAAAGAAGAAAGTTTGTACTTTGTAAAAGGATAACTTGTAATTGTTTGTGCTTTGTAAAAGGATATTCGTGTCTGCGTAATACAAATAGGAGTAGTTAATTTAGTTTCAACAGAAAGTAGCTAATAAATAGATAAATGCTGTTTTTTTCCATCAGATGTTCTCCCGGATAGTTTCGCACTGCCTGCAATTTGAAAAAAAAAAAAAAAAAAAAAGAAAAAAAAAGAAAAAAAAAATATATATATATATTGTAACCATTTGTGCTTTGTAAAAAGGATATTCGTTTTTCCCAGTTGTTAATACATTGCTGACGGCTGATGCGAATTTGCAACTTTTGGATATATGTAATTTCAGCAATGGCGATACTTTTGCATTTCATATGTTACATTTCTCAAAATATGCACAATATTCGTATTTATGCAAATATATTATGCATATAATATATATAATATATAAAATATATATAAAAATATATAATATATAAAAAATATTTATATACAATATAAAAAAATATATATTATGCATATGAATAGTTCAAGCAGAAACAGTATCACTATTATATATATTCATTTGTAATATAATTAGGAACACATAAAATCTTTTTGTCTTTTTCTTAAATAATGAAACATTCAAGAATAACGTCCTTATAAGCGGGGCTTTCTGCTTAAAAGACGAAAACAAGCCGTCAGCAATGTGTCCGACCGAAACACATTTTTGAAGGCGAAACTTCTTTTTTAGAGTTTCGGCCAAAAACGTAAACGAAAGTGAAACTCTCCAAATGTAATTTTAAGATATTAATATATGCATATATATATATATATATATATATATATATATATATATAAGTATTAATTAATTATTCACAAACACACATACTTCTCTAGAGAGACACTATTATTTATACACTGAAAAAAAAAATGCTGATTTTACGTATGATACTGACAGCTGGGATGACAGTGAACTTATACATGCAAGAGTAACAAAATAATATTAATTTTAATGTTAATGCTGTTAATTTATCACATTTGCCTGTAAAATACATTTGTTGAACTCGAAAATGTTTACTTAAGAATTGATAACATCCCAAAAACGTATGTTTTGGATTGATAAAACTAATTAATGCACTATAAAAACTACTCGGAAACGTTTCCGACAATCAGTGGCAGCAAAAGAAATTTCGTTTTTATAAATGCTTCTTTAAATCTCGAAAATATACAGTGTCTCACAAAAGTGATGGGACACTTGTGCTTTATAAAAAGAAACTGCAATAAAATAAATAAACAAACATGTGCAAAAATTTTTTGGGTGTGTTTCATATTTAGAGTTAGTAACAATTATTACATAACATACATTTTGTCAAAATATTAAAATATTAATTTAGTAAAAATACAATTGTTCAGAACGGAGCAAAAAATGGCTCACATAAGTGATGGGACACTTACTTTTCCATCAAATATTTATCCAAAAATTTTACTTTTTAAAAGGTTTTAATATTTTGTTGGATTTCCTTTTACTTTTAAAACATGATTTAATCTTTTTGGGATGGATTCGACTAATTTTTTTGTGATTTCTGGAGTGATTTTACCCCATTCTTCTTGAAGCACCGATTTTAGTTGTTGTTTTGAAGAAATGGTGTGTTTGCGAATTCTTGATTCCAATTCTTGCCAAATATTCTCTATGGGATTTAAGTCTGGAGATTGTGGTGGTGTTTTTATTATTTCAGGACAGTTATATAGCAGCCAGAGTCTAACGTTCAGAGCAGTGTGCTTGGGGTCATTGTCCTGGTAGAATTTAAAATCGTTATGAAGGTTCAATTTTCGTGCTGAAGATTTCAAATTTTGCTTTAAAATATCAATATACTTGTACTGATCCATTATACTGTCAATAAAAACAAGATTACCAACTCCAGCGGACGACATACACCCCATACCATAACTCCTCCTCCACCATGTTTTACTGTTGGTACCAAGTTCTGTTTGCGAAATTCTTCCCTGGGTTTTCTCCACACCAAGATTCTACCGTCAGAACCAAATATATTAAATTTACTCTCATCAGCAAATATAACTTTATTCCAGTAATCAGAATTCTTATTTATGTTGGATTTTGCGAAAGCTAGTCTGAGTTTTCTATTCTTTTCACTTACGAAGAATTTTTTCCTGGCTACTCTACCGTGATATCCAGCAGATCGAATTACCCTTCTAATAGTCTCAGGATTAACAATTATTCCATATAATGCTTGTAAATCAGCAGCAACTTTTGAAGCACTAATTCTTGGATTTTTTTTAATATTTCGAACGATAATTCGCTTTATTCCATTGGATAGCTTTGATGGTCGGCCAGGTCTTCTTTTATCCTGAATCATATGATTCTTTTTATATCGTTTAATGATATTGAAAACTGTTGAACGACTCAAGTTAACTGTTTCAGCAGTTTTTCTAATAGATTTTCTACGTTCAATATGCAAATTAATAACTAATTTTCGAATTTCAGGCGAAGTTTCTTTTCGTTTAGCATTCATGGCTACACAGAGCTAAAAAACACAAAAATTCCAAAACAAACTGGAGAGAAATACTGCAGACGATTTTATCAATTATTGCCAATTGCTTTTAAGTAAAAATAAAACCCCAAAAAATATTTTTATTGCTTATTTCAGGCGATTTTTGTTGCATATATAATGGTGTCCCATCACTTATGTGAGCTATTTTTTGCTCCGTTCTAAACATTTGTATTTTTATTAAATTAATATTTTAATATTTTGACAAAATGTATGTCATGTAATAATCTTTACTAAATTTAAGTATGAAACACACCCACAAAAAAATGTGTACATGTTTTTTTAATTTATTTGATTAGTTTCCTTTTGTAAAGCACAAGTGTCCCATCACTTATGTGAGACACTGTATTGGTATCTGAGGTTTCTAAAGATAAAGAACGCTTTTCGGAATCGTGTGGAACTCGGAAGAGGTTATTGTGAATTTTCATTCACAGTTATATTATATTTTCCTGCAATAAGAAACAGTTGTCTTTTTTTACGGTGTGTCCGTATACAAACCGACTACGGTTTGGGGATACACGGAATGCCCTGCTGTATTTTCACCGAAACCGAATGTTCGCCGAAACTCTAATTTTGGGCCTAAATCATCAAAAAGTGAGCTCAGCAAAAGCGAACTTTCGTTCGGTCTCTAGTTGGGATATAATATTTTAGATATTCACTTTCAAACTATTTCAAGCCGTATGTATTTTCAGCTTGCAATAATTCTCGTAATATTCAATGCTCACATGTAGCAGCATTCTATGAATAATTTGGAAAGTGTTCATGAAAAGATGCTTAAACACTATATTAACAAAACAATAACACGATATATCCATAAAAGAAGTATACAACTTCATTATTTTATATAAAAAATACTTTAAATAACTATTCATCTATAATACCTAAAAATCACAATATATATAAAATGTTGTTTTTAAATATCAGCAGATATCCAAAGGTTATTCTTTGATTGCTCGCAGGCTATATCAAGGTGCTATTGTATTTTAATATAAACTAGCTGTTTATCCGTTCTACGCACGGGAGTTCATGAATTTAATTCTAAAACCAAAATTAAAAATAAAAATCAGTACAACCAAACTAAAGTTTATGAATATAAAAATTTGTTATGTTTATTAAAAATCAGTATTTACACAACCAAAAATCCGTAGTAAAAAGTAGTAGTACGTAAAATATTCACATGAAATAGACATAATAATAATCGAATATGAAACGAAACTTAGCATAAAAACGCAATGACAACAAACAATTTTAAAATATCTAAATAAGAAATAAAAATTCCCCTGTTAAAGTGTTGAGTTGTTCAATAACTATGCTATTTAGAAAAATATTTTTCTACTACTGTGCATTTTTTTTTAATGAAATTTAATTTATCATGTTGCTATGGCAGCAGACGATAAAACGATATCTTTGGAATAAGGGAATAAATAGAACATAAAGTTTTGTTAATGTTTGTGATAAAATGTTTTTCGTTATTTTTTTAAAAAGGAAATAATTAAGCGCAATTAAATAATTACCCGCGTGGAGGCGCTCAGTCAAGTGCTCAACAACAAATTACTAACATTGACTGTTGGTATGCATCAACTGAATACGGGCTCTATACTTTTATTAGGAACATAAATTTAATTTTCACGAAAACTGTTATTCTAAAATAGCGGTATTATCTATATAAAACAGCGATTAAACCTTACTGGTGAAGCCAAAAATGTTAAATTTGTTAAATGTAATTAGTTCTGTTGAAATCAGAGCAGTAGATTTGGATTTATTAATTAGGAGGGTCAATTGATGAAAAAGCAAGGTGGCGCGCAGTCAAGTAAAATAAATGTGATATTTAATAAAAAGTCGTTTACCCCCACCCCTCCCCATTCCCACAAATTTAACAAATAATATGTAAAATAAAGTTTTCTGTATTAATAATCTCTATCATACTAATATATGTCATGCAAAAAAATCTTAAACCCAGCTAAGTATCATTCATTAAGTCGATAAAATCCTTTAAAATTAAGTTTTTAGCATTTGGCAACGGTTAATAATTAAGTTGATTGTCTACATGTCATATAATCTCTGATCCATAGATTTTAAACACTCGACTCGCAATTGCAATGATCCCTACCTTGATTTATTTAATGACTTCTGCGGAGATCTTATATAACCAACCAACCGAAGATAAAAAATCACATTTTTGATGAGATCTCTTTGTGGATATATTTCAAATATTTAATCTATCAAAAATCTACTTAAATTTTTCGATTTTTTGCCTCAATCATTCATGGGTTCCCTACCAGCAACCCGTGGGCCGAATTTCGTATCCCTCCGCCCTGTGGTTTCCGAATTTTTGAGGTTACATAGATACGCGCACGGATTTTAATAGTATAGATATATTTCGGAATGTCTGTCGCGTGTAACAAAAGTGAAAAGCTTTAAATACTGCGATTTTATCCTTTATATTAGGAGTTCATTAACAGTAATACGTACGAGTAAAAGAAAACATCTATAACTGAACACTGAACAACGAATTAGTTAAGTCCTTCTTTTTGTTACATCGCACAATCTGAAATGTACTTAGATTCACATGGAACACCGCTTTGATACTCCATGAAGAGTGCGGTATATAAGAGAAAGAAATACGGACAAACGCCAGAGACGTAAAATCAGAAGGAAGCAACTCTGTATATTTAAAGAATGTTATATTTAAAGATACAAAATCAGCATTTGAAAGTGTTGGAGTGAGCGAGCGAAACATTTTTATGTGCGCAATCATACCTGCGCACTGCCTGCTTTCCCCTCCCACCCACACACACTCAGTCTGCGAGCGACCGTTAGATTGGAGAGATGTACGGAGAAGTATAAAAAGTTATTTCTGTGTGATTCGATAAGCAAAGATATCGCTGTGTGATTAAGAAGAATTATATGTTTAAACTAATTGTTTTGTGGTGCAGTGTGTCGTCTAATAAATTGTTTTGTTCTGTAGAGATCCATGGTTTACTTCGTGAGTTAAATTAATAACAGAACATCAAATGGTAGCAAGAACAGTGGTTGTTGAATTTTGAAACCGAAAGTGATTGTGTTAAGATAAACATGGACAAATTAAACGTACCTGAATTAAATGGAACCAATTACTTTATATGGAGCCTAAAAATTAAAGCAGCTTTAAGTCTAAAAAGATTGGACAATGTCATATCTGAAATTAAAGCTACAGATCTAAGTGAAAAAGATTCCATCGAATGGGACCAGAAAAATAATGACGCCGTAGCCTATATTAAATTGTCATTGTCGGATGAACAGGCATTACAGTTTGCAGCCGAAGAAAATGCGAAAATTTTATGGGAAAAAATAAAATCTACTTTCACCGGTCAAGCAGAAGACAGAAGGATTGACGCGGGTAACGAATTAAAGAACTTAGATATGAAATCAAACGAATCAGCAAATGATTATATCGCCAGAGCCCGGGGAATTGCCACTAAATGTCAAACGCTTGGATTGACTGTAACAGATCGAGAATTAGTATTCTACACGGTACGTGGGCTGAAAGGAAAGTTTTCAAAAGTAAGGGACATTTTAAAGACACAGCGTGAAAAATCTATGGATGAAGTGTTAGAAATTCTACGGGAAGAAGAACAAACGAATACTCCGCGTTCTGAAGGGACCGCCGCTGAAGTATTTTACTCTAAGAAAAACAAAAGTCCAAGACTGTGTTACATTTGTAGACGTCCGAATCACGTTGCAAAGGATTGTTTTTACAGGAACAATAATTCTAGAAATGACAAGTCCAGTGGAAATCGACAAAGAAGAAAAACGCACTATGATGTAAATTATTCATTTAAGGACAGAAAAAATTCTGCACTGACTATTTCACCTGAAAACTATGAACTGTGTGACAATATATGGTTGTTGGACAGTGGTGCAACTTCCCATATGTGTAATAACAAACTGTGGTTTAAGACTCTAATTCCTGAAGAAAAGGATATATATCAAGCAGGTAAAAATTCAAAACTAATTTCGAAGGGTTTAGGTATAGTATCCTGTAATACGGTAAGTAAAAATAATTCCATCCATTTAACTATTAATGATGTTAGCTTTGTACCAGATTTGAGATATAATTTACTATCAGTCACTTGTCTAATGGATAAGGGTTGTAAAATTATTTCTAAACATAACTGTGTGCTAATTTTTGATAAGTATAATACTTTTCTATTTAAAGCATTTAAGAATGATAATCGATTAGAGATTAAACTTGAACCTGCCTGTAATACTCAGTGTAATTTTACTCGTAAAAGTACTAGCAGGGGCGTAGCGAGCGGGGGGGCAGGGGGGGCAGCTGCCCCCCCAATGTTTGGTAAAAGGATTCAGTCGGCTTATCAGCAGATTTAATTAGTGTCTCTGTAGTATGTCAGTAGGCCGATTAATAAAAGCAATTCGGAAAAATTCTGGTTGGCAGGACTTTAAGTCTTCAGAATGCATTTCACTACACCCTTACAATCATATGGCAAAAGCTAGTCGGTCAGTCAACCTATCTAGGTTATGAGTAAAAAAAGTAATGATTTCAATAGATCTATCTGGTCAGCCGGTATGAAAGTCACGTGTTCTGTCACATTTTCGAATCACATAAATAGCTAGTCGGTCTACCCACTGAAAAAAAATTATGTATAAATTTTGTCTGCAGAGCCGGAAATGTTGGACATATACTATACCTTACCCACACATGGAAAATCTAAGTCGGCCGTCGATACATGGGCCAATAGGGTAAACAAATGAATCTGATCTATTGATTGAAAATATCAGAAATTTGTCCTACAGTAACACTCGCAACTTACATAGATAAAAACTATCAATATACACTGGCCTCCAAAAGTTAAGGTACAACCGGTTTTTTGCGTCTAATTTGCAAATGAATGAATATATAAACAACAAATTTGGAGGAAATGTGCGCTAAACCGTTATTTATTAAATGCGACATAGAAATTTACTTAAGTTAAACGTATAAATGAAACTACAACAAAAAAGCCCTCATGGTGGAAAATTCCATTCTTGGAGAAATCAGTACATCGCAGTATTATGCAGTAAAATGTGACAGAAACATTAAAAAACTGGTTCTAATACGGAATATGCCCACCCCGGACTTGAATGCATTGGCGGCATCGACTTTCCATGCTCTCAATTAAATTGTCGGACACCGAAATAGGTAACGCTGACCAGACTTGGAGTAAGCCTTGTTCCAGCTCATTTAATGACCTTGGAGGAGGACTTAAAGCCGCAACCTGTCTTCCAAGATAGTCCCAAAGATGTTCTATCGGATTCAAGTCTGGAGAGTGAGCTGGCCATTCCATTCTCTCCAAACCGTGATCCTCAAGATAATCCTCAACAACCACAGCTCGGTGTGGTCTCGCATTATCATGCATTAGAATGAAACCATTGCCAATAGTACCGGCATATGGGCGCACATATGAATCAAGGATCTCATCCCGATATCTCGCACCAGTCACAGTTCCTCCATGGAACACATGCAGGTCAGTGTGGCCTCCGAGTGAGATCCCAGCCCAAACCATGATTCCACCGTTTCTGTACCTGTGTGTTTCGACAGTGTTTGATTGATGGTATCGAGTGCATTGTTCTCTCCAGATCAGAAGACATCCTGAATCGCTCTCCAGTGTGAATCTGGACTTGTCTGTGAAGAGTACAGAAGCCCGCTTTTGTCTGGTTCAGGAAACATGTTCTCTTGCCCAACATAAGCGGGCCCTTCTCTGTCGTCTGTTGAGGGGGGAAACACACAACTGGTCACCTTGTATAGAGCCCTGCATTGTGAAGACGTCTTCGCATCGTAGTAGGGGAGATTCTTCTCCCTGATGCTTCAAAGTGGTCTGCAATGAGTTGCGGTACAGTAGTGCGTCTTCTCCTTCGGTCCGAAAGAGTTAGAAACCGGTCTTCTGCAGGTGTTGTAACACGTGCCTGAAACATGTCTTCTGGACACAGAATCTTCGGATTCATACTGATCCCAGAGTCGTTGGACTACACTGCGAGACACATTGAGCCGTCTAGCAGTAGCGGCCTGTGACAACCCCATTTCCATCCATCCTACCGTCCGCCACCTTAATGAATCGGACAAACGACTTCTTCTAGACATTTCTAGACTAGTGGCTGTTGTGAACAAAACTGACAACAATAGTTCGAATGCAACAAAACTTACACGCGAAATTACGAAAGCTTCATAATTGCATATTTTTCTCTCATTCAGAAGTAGCTATTCTTTTCTATAAAATAAAAGTGGTAGCGGTAATTTTTGCATAAGTTTTTTTAAAGCTTATTGTCATTCATATAAACTATGAAGATTAATCTGACTGCCATTTTTTGTCTGGTGAGCTTCGAAAACATCTTGTACTTTAACTTTTGGAGGCCAGTGTATAAACTAGGTCGACCGAATGCGAAAGTCGCTTAAGAAAATTCAAGAAATTTTATACTTGTTAAATAGTAGGTTCTAGCAGCGATATGATGTTTACGGCCTTTGGAACTGTTTTAGGAACGTTTGGAAAATAAAAACGAAGAATTTTTAAAACTATTTAAAAAAAGAAGATGAATAAATTTAAAAAATATCCGTGCATTTAACATTTAATACCTAAAATCTTCTTACTTTTTTTTTTTTTTTTTTTTTTTTGATAAATCTAAAACTAAATTTATATACTTGTGCCAACATAACATAATTACATAATTTTCACTGATTTTTCACTTGTTATTATAAAAATTAGAATTGGAGCCTTTATTAATTACTTAATATTTATTGTATACCCTGATTACCGTAATTTCCGGCGTATAATCCGCGGATCAAACAATTATGTTTCGACCTAGAAATTTTATTTTATGTAATGGAACATACTAGATCGCTGTAAATATTTTACTTCAATTATTAAATAAAATTTCTGGGTCTAAACATAATTGTTTGATCCGCGGATTATAGGCCGGAAATATGGTACATGTTAGCGATTACTTTTTAAAAAAACTAAATCATACGTAAGATGAATTATTTTTTTAATAAAGAATTCAGAAAGTAGAGGATTTCAGGAAAAATTAAATTATTAAAAGTAGTTTTATGGTAAAAAAAAACTTGAAGCGATTGCGGAACATTAACACATTTGCACTTAAAGCAATATAAATAGTTCAGCGTTTCAGGCCCGTAACTACCGCCGGGGCACTGCCCCGGGGCCCCAAACTAATGGTTAAAAAATTATTGTATTTTAATATCTAATCTAACTTCCTATAAAATACCCAGCACCTAGCTAAAAGTTAATAATAAAAAAAATTCATCAAAGTGCTAGAGTAAATGTTTTTGCGTATCCGTTCAAATACTCCATACGCTTCGCATGCAAAAGCATCTCTAGAGCAGAGAGCAGAATGTCGAGTCAAATGTGTCATGTCGCGCCTGGTGCCTGCCGATGTGATGAGTCAAGTGCAAGCTAGGACGTGCAGTGAGCTAGTGCTATTCATGATGAGTCATTCGTTTACTAACTGCTTATCAATATCGGACTGTCAGAGCAGTTGAGAGTCGCATAGTAGTGATAGTGCGATAGTTTATAACTTAACCCCTTCGTGACGAGAGTCTTTTACGGAATTTTTCCTCTTTTACCACCGGTTTTTCAAAACAGAAATTTTCCCCTAATTGAATCGCAGAAATGCTGTCATTATATAAGGCAAAGCTTACAATAAAAATTAACTGGTGGGAATAATCGAGAATTCTGAGCATCTTATGCGTCACGTAAACGTGGCGCTCGTCCCCAAGGGGTTAATCTTACTTTGCTTGTGTTGAGATAATAGTTTATATTATGAAACGCCAAGTGGAAATAAAAAAAGACAGATTCTAAATAGAAGAAACTGGGAGGCTGCAAAAAGTTCGAAGAAGTTATCAACATGGCTGCACAGTGGAAACCACTCGACAGGGACTGGTGATAAGAAAGGTATGAATGGTTTGCTTTATTCAGTGTGATGTGTAATTCATGTAAAAATAGTACAGTCAAACTTGAATAATTCGAACGTGTATAATTCGAAATCGTGGATAATTCAAATGTTTCTGTCGGTCCCTTGACATTCCTATAAAACACAATCAGTGGTGGATGAAGCACTCAAGAGGCCCCAGGCGCAATTAAATTTTGAGGCCCTCCGAATATTTTCAGTACCCCTAGTGTGCATTTTTTAGTTTTACAATTAGAATTACTGAAAGTGTATATTGTTAATTCCATACGATATTATCTCTAATTGGAATATAAAGTTCAAATTATTTTCTATCGCATGCTAATAAAATATTGAAAGTACTTCCCATTCATTACATTATCATAATTTTTAGAACTAAGAGATCACATTTTTATTTAGCTTTTATGTTGAAAATCACTACGTTCTATTTACTAAACTATCACTTCATTCTATCATTCTAAACAAATGTGTTTTTCACAAATATAACTGTAGGATTTTTTCTTATCAATACATATTCTTTTTTTTTCCAGTAAAGTTCTTGGTAAATCTTTTAAATAATTACTGAGTTATATCAAAGAAACATTTTAGTAATACAAAATCATATATTTTATTTTTAACTATCAATTATAATTAATCAGTTAAAATTAATTGTAAAAACTATTAATTAAGAAATAATGCGACAGATTGACTATTTTACATTAGTCGGATTTGAAACATTTTTGAGTCGGCCAATCTTGCCTTTTGCCCCCCCAAAAATTTTCTTTCGCTACGGCCCTGAGTACTAGTAATTATGAACTCTGACATAACAGATTGTGTCACTTAAATTCAAAATATATATTACAAATGAAAGAGTATATTGATCTTAAAGATGTAAATGTGTCTGATTTTAAATGTGATACATGTGATATAAGTAAGATAACCAGGAAAAGTCATCCGAACATTGATATTGACCAAAGTTCTGATATAATGGAGTTATTTCATGTAGATTTGTGTGGCCCGATAAAGCCTGAATCACTTGGTGGGGCAAAATATTTTATGATACTAGTGGATGATTTTTCTGGAATGTATTTTACTTATTTCCTCAAAAGTAAAGATGAAGTATTTGATATATTTTATAAATTTAAAGCTAAATATGAAAATCTTATGGGTAAAAGAATTAAAAAAGTGAGAAGTGACAATGGGCTCGAATTTGTAAACACAGAATTAGATAATTATCTTGCTAATTCAGGTATATTTCATGAAAAAACAATTCCATATAACAGTGAAAGTAACGGAAAAGCCGAGAGAGCTAACAGGGTTCTATTAGATAGGGCTAGATCTTTGTTATATGAAAGTGAACTTCCTAACAAATTCTGGGCAGAAGCTATTAATTGTAGTACACAAATATCTAATATAACACCGCGTAAAGGAAAAGAAAAAATCCCCTTAGAAATTTGGACAGGTAAAAAGCCCAATTTAAACTATGTGAGAAAATTTGGCTGTTTAGCTTACTTTCATATTCCTAAAACAATGAGAAATAAATTCGATGTACCCGGAAGAAAAGGAATTATGTTAGGTTACGCGAGAGATAGGATAGGATATCGTATTTATGATGTGAAAAATAAGAAAGTAATTGAAGAGCGTTCTGTTAAATTCAATGAAATGATAAAAGGGAGTAAATATTTTGGATTATGTAAATTTTCCGAGTGTTGGGATATTGAATCGCTAATAAATAAAAATTTTCAGGGGGAAAATGGGATTAATCAAAGTGAAAGGAATAAAATTATCAATTTAGAGATTTCTGACGCAACAGAAATAAATAACAGTTGCGCAATCCCATCAACAGAGCTTAATTTATCTCCAGATAGACATGACGGCGGCAATTTGAACGGAGCGGGGGAAGGAAATAAGAACAAAATGAAAACCCGAAATGAAAATATTGAAGTTCGAAGGTCAGAAAGATTGAAAAATAAATATTCGTCAGCTAATTTAACTGATAATGTCCCAAGTAATTATTTAGAGGCAATAAATAGTATGAATTCACATGAGTGGGAAAAAGCTATGAAAAGTGAATTGGATTCTTTAATTAAGCATAATGTTTGGGAAATTGTAGATATGCCAGAAAAAACAAAATTGATTAAAAGTAAATGGGTATATGCTTTAAAAGAGGGCGATAATAAGGAAATAAAATACAAAGCAAGATTGGTAGCAGCTGGATTTAATCAGATTAAAAATAAAGATTATTCTGAGTCATATTCACCTGTTGTAAATATCCAGTCATTTAGATTATTAATTGCACTTGCAGCTAAATTAAATTTGATTGTTAAATTTTTTGATGTTAAAACAGCATATTTGTATAGTGACTTGCAAGAAACATTATATATGACACCACCACCTGGTTACGAAAATTTAATAGGAGTTAATAAAGTTTGTAAATTGAAAAAGAGTATTTACGGATTACCCCAATCCGGTAGAAACTGGTATTTTAAAATTAAAGAAGTACTCTGTAATATTGGATTAAATCAGTTAGGTTCTGATAACTGTATGTTTATTAAAGTTGAGAATGATAACATTTTTATAATATGTATGTATGTTGATGATTTAGCTATTTTTTGTAATAATCAAACAATGTATGAAAATATTGTTTCTAAAATTAAAAATGTATTTGAATTGTATGAAAATAAGAACTCTAAATTTTTAGGTATGGAAATTGAAAAATATGATAAAGGTATCAGTTTGTCACAAGTTGAATATATTGAATCATTGTTGGAAAAACATAATTTAGAAAATTGTAAATCTGTGAAAACACCTATTGTTAAAGGTGAAGATAAAAGTTTCCCTCCAACAAATGAATTGTTTGACATGACTAAGTATCAGGAAATTATTGGTGAACTTTTATATTTAGCTAATAGAACACGTCCTGATATATCATTTGTCACGACTTATTTGTCTCAATTTAATCACAAACCAGAAAAAAGACATTACATTTTGGCTAAAAGAGTATTAAGGTATTTAAAAGGCACAAAAGATAAAAAATTATTTTACAACAACGAATTTGGGTATTTAAATAGTAGTTCAGACGCTAGTTGGGGAAATGGAGAAAATGGAAAGTCTTTTTCAGGGGGAGTTGTCTTATTAGGAAAGTCATTAATATCTTGGAAATGTCGTAAACAAAAAAGTGTTAGTCTTTCTACTTGTGAAGCAGAATTGTTTTCTATTTCAGAAATTTGTAAGGATATAATATGGACAGTAAATTTATTATCTGAGTTAAATTGTAAACAATTTATAAAGGATGCCATAATTTTAAGTAGTGATAGCCAAGCAGCAATACAATGGATAAAATGTACAAGATCATCAAATAAATCTAGACATATGAACTTGAGATTTCATTTTGTAAGAGATTTGTTGTCAGAAGGTATTATTTCATTGGAATATGTTCAAAGTGAACATATTATTTCAGATTTCCTTACTAAAGCTGTAAATGAGGATAAATAGATTTATTCTATGGAAAGTATTTCATTATTATGATATGTGTAATTATTGTATGTAATTTGTGTGTAATTTTATGTAATTTTTGTATGTATATGTATTTGTGTATTTTTGAACTGTTTAAAGAAAAAAAAATGTATCTCTCGCAGGAGGGGTGTGTTGGAGTGAGCGAGCGAAACATTTTTATGTGCGCAATCATACCTGCGCACTGCCTGCTTTCCCCTCCCACCCACACACACTCAGTCTGCGAGCGACCGTTAGATTGGAGAGATGTACGGAGAAGTATAAAAAGTTATTTCTGTGTGATTCGATAAACAAAGATATCGCTGTGTGATTAAGAAGAATTATATGTTTAAACTAATTGTTTTGTGGTGCAGTGTGTCGTCAGTAGATGATAAAAGAGAGTTCTACGCCAGCTGCACGGCTGCACCGGAAGTTGTGCGGGCTGTGAAGGTCACCGGAAGTCGCAGGTGTTGACACCGGAAGTGGCAGGTGTGGATAACAGGCATGTTGAGACAGGAAGTGAACAGGAAGTGTAGATAGGAAGTTTAACCGGAAATGTGACAGGAAGTGAATGCGATAAGGGAGAGAGGGGGAGGGCTTATTTTTGTGGGGGGCTTAATTTTTTTTGTTGGTTTTAATCCTTCTAGTCGAGTGGAGTTGAGTTGTAGGAATCCTGCTATAAGAATGAATTTAATTTGAAAGTAATATTAGCAAAATGTTCGATTTTTTTTTTTTTTTTTCTCACCTGAAATAAAAATTTTATTTGCTAACTAACGCCTAATATAAAAATCGAAATCTTTCTGACTTTGTTTTACTTTATAAAAGTTTAACGTGAAATTTATTTTAAGACTGGAAACGCGACAGGAAATAAGATCGGAAACGGGATTAGACATGCTTTTTCCAAAAAGGGTTTTCAGGAAGCAGTAAACATGTTTTGGGAACATGTTTGGGAGCTTGTTGGAACAGGAAAGTAGTTTAAAAGACCGGAAGTGATTAAGGTGTAAGAGATAAGGAAAGTAGGAATATACACGTAGATTTTGTTCTTTGTAGAGGGTGAAATTTTATTTTATTTTTTATTTAAAGTATTTTCATTTTTTTTAAATTTAATTTCATAAAGTTTTTTTTTTTTTTTTTGTAGTGGTTTACGTATTATTTTAATTTTTAGTGACATTAGAACTTGCAATGTTCTGTATCACACATGTCTTATCTTAGGTTTCCAAGGATGTGTGTGTGTTGTTATCTCTTTAAATGCAAGAGATGGGGACTTCAGACATGTATTGAGATATCTTTATCATAGTTTTAATGAACTGCAGGAAATTGTCTTTAGCTATTGAGTAATTCGCGAGTTTTGGTTTAATATGAATGCTATTACATCTGTTTGTTTAATTTACAAGCACATTTCTCTTACAACATTCTGTCAACAGATCATTTCCATATTCGAAATAATAATAATAATTTAGAAGGAAAATTTTTATATGAAAATACTATGAAATGTCATTTATAGAGATTGACAAAAATAGCATGCTTGATTCTTTGTTGTATTAACCTTATAATCATTTATTTTAGAAATATAGGTTTATAGTTTTGTTACGAAAAATAACTTGTTTACATATTTTAAAAACGAAAGCAAAGTGATTTTTACAAATGTAACTATAAGCTATACACCCACGCATTTTTGTTATTGAATTAAATTACAAGGCTTAATATTGTATTCAGCGTAATATTTTCTTATAAAAGCCGTTTCACAAACTTGTATACTAAAAGTAATGTGTCATTTTTAGGGGAAAAAATTAATTCAAGTCATTGAGACTAATCCTTTATGGGGGATAAATTTGTCATACTTCTTTGTGTTACATTATATCTTCCGTTTTTTAAGTTTACAAATTTGTGGACTAACTTAAATAATCGTTTTTAGGATACTTAAACAATATATATATATATATATATATATATATATACTTTTTAATTATATATATTTTTTAATTGACTTGTAATATAGCTTTTCTTTTCTTAAAAGGGTACTGTAGAATAACTTATGTCACAAATACTACATCCTTCTTTAGTTAAATATGTTTCACTTAAGACATGACAAAGTGTCTTAGAAACATTTCATTTTGGAGTTAAGTGATTAAACAAGAAAAATATTATTTATAAAAACACAACACATAAGACCAGTGACTGAGAGGTTCTGGTTTTAAAGCTACTAGACGTTTGGGTTTAAACTTCTCTCGCGCTCGTCGACCTAACCGTTCGGAGTTTTCTTCGAACCTTGTCAATACGAGTTAGGAGCCCTTAGAATGACCCCTAGAGTGACCTATATCCCTAACGCAGATAATCGGTTTTAACAAATAACCAACCATCCACAACACATAAGACATTTTAGATCATTCCATTTAGTTAATAAGTGATTTAACGTGCAAAATATTATTCATAAAACATACAATAAGAGAATTTTAAAGAATTTTTTCTTTCAAATGAACAATTTTTAGTGACTTTTTAACTTATTAAAGAGAGCGGGTATTTTGTTTAGAGTTATACGATTAAAATAAATTTTCAATAGATTTGACTTTATACAACCAACATTAAAAAAAAAAAGGGAATGGAATCTAGTTTTTATAAATTAACGTATTTCAATTTTACAAATACTTTACACCCCCTCTTTTTCCCCTCTTTGTTAGACTCCATACACATAAGACATAAAAGGCGTTTTAGAATACATCATTTAGAAATTAAGTGACTTGATAAGTAAAATATTATTTATAAAAGTAATAAAGATTTTTACTTACAAATGTACGAACTTCTGATAGGTAAGACTTTCTCAGTCATTATGCAAGAATTAAGTGGTTATTGAACTTATAACATTATAGGATGAAATAATCGCGTGGCGTATTTTTAAACCAATAAAATGTCAGTATTTTTAAACCAATAAAAAGTTAGTATTTTTACACGAGCGCCCTCTATCATTATATAAATTTCAATGAAACGAGTTGATATTATTATACTGTGCCCTGAAATTGTTGTAATAGGTTGTATTTTTCGTTAAGTTAGTTTTCATTTAAGTTATTATGGAACGAGTTATGAATTCTTATGTTGGTGATGTAACCAACTTGGAGTGTCAACACTCATCACCAAAGTTAAATAATCAAGAGATGGATTCCACACTTTTACCCAAAGAAGCACCCGTTTCGAATTATGAAGTGAAACCCAACTCATCAGGACTAAAGTTACCCTTTGTGTGCACTACTTGCAACAAAGCTTTTTCCCGAAAGTTTGTCTTAATTAGACACATGAAATTTCACCTGGAGAAAAAACCTTTTGTGTGTGACATCTGCGAAAAACAATTTGTTCAAAAGAGTGACTTATTAAATCATGTGAAGATTCATTCAAAGAGCTCAGTGATTTATAATTGTGATCTATGTGCTGAAGTTTTTTCAAAAAAGAGTGACTTACTTCAACATAGCAAAATTCACAAATCTGTCAAACAACATAAGTGTATTGAATGCAATGAACTGTTTTCGAGAAAGTATGACCTATTGAAACATAAGAGGATGCATAAGCCCCGAAAGCAGTATGAATGCATCCAGTGTAGTGAAATATTTAATCGAAAATATGATTTATCACGTCATATAGACACTGCACACAAAGTACTACCCAAAGTTGTCAAATCGACATCTTTAAAAGATTCGTTATATGAAAAAGTGAAGCATTTTAACAGACAAAATGCTTTAAATGTATTTACTAAAACTGTAATAAATTCTAATGAGGAGAATGATCAAGACTTTCACACATTTTTTAACAGTATTCGGTCGGACGTTTTGAATGAATTAAATTATCAGATAGAAGTAAAAAGGTCAATGAAATGGTATGCAACTGCAAAAGTTGTTGTAAGTCGCCAAACACCTGACGGTGATATAGATACTATCACACCATATTTTCATTCAAGAACTGTACTGGAATTGACGAATCAAAACATACCTGTACATGTTGAGGATGCCTTTACGAAAATTATTAACTCTTTTGAGAAATTCACTCAACAAGGATCTAATTGGACATTGCAACAAATATTAAATCTAGAACTGTCTACAGCTAAATATAGAATGGTTTAAAATGTGTGGACTGTTTTTGAAACATGTATATTCATGTTTTTGCTATTGTAGTTATTTAAAATGATAAATAAATAGCCTATGACTAAAAAATCTTAAGAGTTTTTTATTATTTTCATGGTAACTATTTTATATAAATTACTTATAACAGTTTGACAATGCTACATAAACTACTGTTTAACATTTTGAATGTCTTAGACAAAATGGGAATGAATTTGTTGAAATTATGTAAAACATGATGAAATAAATGCGATGTATTTATTATATGTTACTTAAACTACAAGAGAGATGATTGGAAATGTGTTATTTTAAATCTATGGTACTTTTAATAACTAACAAGGTAAGACGTGACGTTATGAATCATCGATGGGTTTTCCTTTGAATATGTATTAATCTTACTTATTGATAAGAAAGTTGGAAAAATAGACTTAACACATTGTTAGAGGTTTTGGAAAAATATATAGTTGGTTAAAAATTTTAGAAAATTTAACATAAAGTAACAAATTTTAGAAAATAAACATTTCGATAAATGAAAAAAATTAAATTTTGGTAAACTTTACACTTAGACAATATTTCAAACTAGGAAAAAATAATAACTTTACACTGAGACAATATTTTAAACTAAGGAAAAATTAGACTTAACGCATTGTTACAGTTTCTTTGAAAAATATCTAGTTGGTTATAAATTTTAGAAAATTCAACCTAACGAAATTAACACACTTAAAAATATCTAGGTTATACATTTTATAAAATAAGCAACAAATAAACATTTCGATACATTGACAAAATAAAATAATTAAGTTTAAGTAAACTTTACACTTAGACAATATTTCAAACTAAGAAAAATAATAAATTTACACTTATAGAATATTTTAAACTAAGAAGAATAATAACTTTACACTTATACAATATTTTAAACTAAGGAAAATTAATAACTTTAAACATCAGACTTAACACAGTGTTAAAGTTTTTTGAAAATAACACAACATTTTGAAAGCAGTGGAAATAGTATACCTGCAAAAAATTCAACTTAGTGGAATTTAATATTGAAATTTTTTAACCTCACTCATTTAAAAAATAAAACTTTATAAAATTTTCACTTTTTTTTTAAATAAGCAACTGTTAAACATTTTGAATGTCTTAGACAAAGTGTGAATAAATTTGTTGAAATTATATAAAACATGAAAAATTTCATAACTTTTAAAGGAAATTTTATTTTTGGTGAAATAAACTCGAGGTATTTATTGTATGTAACTTAAACTACTAGAGAATTGATTGAAAATGTGTTACTTTT
Source organism: Maratus michaelseni (assembly GCA_963931845.1). Taxonomy (NCBI): domain Eukaryota; kingdom Metazoa; phylum Arthropoda; class Arachnida; order Araneae; family Salticidae; genus Maratus; species Maratus michaelseni. Next base: position 255,795,901 of record OZ007591.1, read on the forward strand.
AAGCACTCACAAGATAAGACACGATGTTAGGAATTATAGATGTGTTTTTCCGCCACAATTGACGTCACTTGTAGCATATTTACTGACCAAGTCATAAAATCATAGTTCAGGGTATGTTTATGAGCACGGCGTTTAGTTGAGATTTAAGATATTTGAGAAATATAAACTACAACTTTGACTACTTTTTGAAATTTCCCCCTACATAAGAAAAAGGACATAGGAAAATAAAATGAAAAGTTGTCTTTGAATGGAATCGAACCATTATCCTTTCACTTAACAGCTGAATGCGTTGGCAATTACATCACAAAGGCACTGATAACAACTGGTTGAATATATTGGGTTTCTTTTTTAAGGTTAAATTCATTTAATATTCAAGTTATTTCTTAATGATACACTTAAAAACAATAAATTTAATTAGAATTCAAAAAACAAACGATCACATTATTGTGTAAAACAATCAAATGTTTTGAAAGTCACGAGTTAAAATTTTGGAGGGTGCGATAACTTGGAAGTGCACTGCAGAAGGGGAGTTAAATTTTTGAAGAAGTTTAATCTTAGAAGACTAGAGTAAAATTTGAAATGACTTAGAGTTTAATTAGAATTTAGATGTGAACCTTTTAAAATGAAATAATATTTTATTTTGTATCGCCCTCTATCGGTGGGTAACGGAATTAAGAGATAATTAAAAGTTTTAACTTGGATTCGAACCCACAACAAAAATTATTTTACGGTTTGATAATTTAGGGTAGGTTTAACTGAGCAAACGATGATATTATAGTATTTAGAGATGTTTTAAGATATTCGATAAAGGAAATCATCTAAATTTTCAATTTAATTGAATGGTTTACTGCTTAAAGTACTACAAAATGAATAGAGCACGATACATAGTGTTTTTTTAATTAATTATATTTTTCGAAAGGTTAAATTGACTTATTGATAAACTTAGGATTTATGTTTAAAGTGAATAAATTTGATATGTTAGGTTTACTTAATAACAGAGGGTTGAATAAGTTATTTTTTTTAATTAAAATTTCATAAAAATAAAGTTTACTAAAAGTTTTTAAAGTTTAAAAAATTGTAAGTTACGTTAAAAAAGTTAACAAAAATATAGTTTAAAAAAATTTAAAGTTTACAAAAAGTTTAAAAATCTTTAAATTAATTAAAATTAACTTTTTAATTTTAACTATTGAGAGACTATAATTTAATTGTTAATTCTTGTAACCAACTGGTGCATATCAACTATCTGCACATGTGCAGAAAAAACATACACTTTTACAATAACTTGAGTTCGATTTTAAATTATTTGCTAATTTTTATACGCGATAAATTTATAAATTTAAATTTAAATATTTTATTTATAAATGAACAATTATAAATAAAAATACTTCAGTATTTTTCAAATATTTAAATTTAAATTTATAAATTTATCGTGAATCGTTTTTTTTAAGTATGGTGAACTGTGTGTTGAGTATTGTAACCTTGTAAGATATTGTGTGTGTGTGTTTGTGCATACATTTTTTTAATTACAAAAATATGTGAACTATTCTAACTTTTTCTTACATTATTTATCATGAGACTGAACGAGTTAGCTATAAGTAATATTATTTTTACAAAACTTGTATGTACAGGGTGTTTACGATACTTATTATTAGTGTTAAAATGTTACAAATTTGGGGAATTTATCTTAGACTTCGATTTAAAATCGGACTTTACCATATTTTTGAATGAAAGTGACTTAGTAAATGTATAAGAATTTGATAAAATTTATGAATAATTAATATTTTTATCAAAGTTTAAGTAAGTTGTGACAAGACTTTTATATTTAAGTGATTGGTGTAAAGTATATTCAAGCTATGACAAAAGACATGAGGTGGTTGACACCACCAAGGCCAAACAGTTAAAGCAAAAGATGAATCATCAAAGCAGACGAAACAAGTCTAAACGAGTAAGAGATGAGTTAGCAAAACAGACGTGCAGCACAGAAACAAGACTGGACAAGTTTAGACAAACACGTGATGACGTCATTCAACACGTCAAAATAAGAAACTAACAACTGCTATCAAGTAAGAGTGGAGGAAGAATGACCGAGCGAGTGTAGTTTGTATTTAAAGTTTATTCTTATCTCAAACCGGAAATGACGTCACAAACCGGAAGACTGGTAGCGCCTCTACGTCGATTGCAGCGCCCCCTAACAAAGATAAGGGAGAAAGGTTAGTCTAGTGAAAGAAAGCATAAGAAGTGGACGTGTTTTTCGGTAAGTATTTAATTCTATTTTGTTTCTGAAAGGTAATCGAGTTGTATAAAAATTAGCAAATAATTTAAAATCGAACTCAAGTTATTGTAAAAGTGTATGTTTTTTCTGCACATGTGCAGATAGTTGATATGCACCAGTTGGTTACAAGAATTAACAATTAAATTATAGTCTCTCAATAGTTAAAATTAAAAAGTTAATTTTAATTAATTTAAAGATTTTTAAACTTTTTGTAAACTTTAAATTTTTTTAAACTATATTTTTGTTAACTTTTTTAACGTAACTTACAATTTTTTAAACTTTAAAAACTTTTAGTAAACTTTATTTTTATGAAATTTTAATTAAAAAAAATAACTTATTCAACCCTCTGTTATTAAGTAAACCTAACATATCAAATTTATTCACTTTAAACATAAATCCTAAGTTTATCAATAAGTCAATTTAACCTTTCGAAAAATAAATTAATTAAAAAAACACTATGTATCGTGCTCTATTCATTTTGTAGTACTTTAAGCAGTAAACCATTCAATTAAATTGAAAATTTAGATGATTTCCTTTATCGAATATCTTAAAACATCTCTAAATACTATAATATCATCGTTTGCTCAGTTAAACCTACCCTAAATTATCAAACCGTAAAATAATTTTTGTTGTGGGTTCGAATCCAAGTTAAAACTTTTAATTATCTCTTAATTCCGTTACCCACCGATAGAGGGCGATACAAAATAAAATATTATTTCATTTTAAAAGGTTCACATCTAAATTCTAATTAAACTCTAAGTCATTTCAAATTTTACTCTAGTCTTCTAAGATTAAACTTCTTCAAAAATTTAACTCCCCTTCTGCAGTGCACTTCCAAGTTATCGCACCCTCCAAAATTTTAACTCGTGACTTTCAAAACATTTGATTGTTTTACACAATAATGTGATCGTTTGTTTTTTGAATGCTAATTAAATTTATTGTTTTTAAGTGTATCATTAAGAAATAACTTGAATATTAAATGAATTTAACCTTAAAAAAGAAACCCAATATATTCAACCAGTTGTTATCAGTGCCTTTGTGATGTAATTGCCAACGCATTCAGCTGTTAAGTGAAAGGATAATGGTTCGATTCCATTCAAAGACAACTTTTCATTTTATTTTCCTATGTCCTTTTTCTTATGTAGGGGGAAATTTCAAAAAGTAGTCAAAGTTGTAGTTTATATTTCTCAAATATCTTAAATCTCAACTAAACGCCGTGCTCATAAACATACCCTGAACTATGATTTTATGACTTGGTCAGTAAATATGCTACAAGTGACGTCAATTGTGGCGGAAAAACACATCTATAATTCCTAACATCGTGTCTTATCTTGTGAGTGCTTAAAAGTAACACATTTTCAATCAATTCTCTAGTAGTTTAAGTTACATACAATAAATACCTCGAGTTTATTTCACCAAAAATAAAATTTCCTTTAAAAGTTATGAAATTTTTCATGTTTTATATAATTTCAACAAATTTATTCACACTTTGTCTAAGACATTCAAAATGTTTAACAGTTGCTTATTTAAAAAAAAGTGAAAATTTTATAAAGTTTTATTTTTTAAATGAGTGAGGTTAAAAAATTTCAATATTAAATTCCACTAAGTTGAATTTTTTGCAGGTATACTATTTCCACTGCTTTCAAAATGTTGTGTTATTTTCAGAAAACTTTAACAATGTGTTAAGTCTGATGTTTAAAGTTATTAATTTTCCTTAGTTTAAAATATTGTATAAGTGTAAAGTTATTATTCTTCTTAGTTTAAAATATTGTATAAGTGTAAATTTATTATTTTTCTTAGTTTGAAATATTGTCTAAGTGTAAAGTTTACTTAAACTTAATTATTTTCTTTTGTCAATGTATCGAAATGTTTATTTGTTGCTTATTTTATAAAATGTATAACCTAGATATTTTTAAGTGTGTTAATTTCGTTAGGTTGAATTTTCTAAAATTTATAACCAACTAGATATTTTTCAAAGAAACTGTAACAATGCGTTAAGTCTAATTTTTCCTTAGTTTAAAATATTGTCTCAGTGTAAAGTTATTATTTTTTCCTAGTTTGAAATATTGTCTAAGTGTAAAGTTTACCAAAATTTAATTTTTTTCATTTATCGAAATGTTTATTTTCTAAAATTTGTTACTTTATGTTAAATTTTCTAAAATTTTTAACCAACTATATATTTTTCCAAAACCTCTAACAATGTGTTAAGTCTATTTTTCCAACTTTCTTATCAATAAGTAAGATTAATACATATTCAAAGGAAAACCCATCGATGATTCATAACGTCACGTCTTACCTTGTTAGTTATTAAAAGTACCATAGATTTAAAATAACACATTTCCAATCATCTCTCTTGTAGTTTAAGTAACATATAATAAATACATCGCATTTATTTCATCATGTTTTACATAATTTCAACAAATTCATTCCCATTTTGTCTAAGACATTCAAAATGTTAAACAGTAGTTTATGTAGCATTGTCAAACTGTTATAAGTAATTTATATAAAATAGTTACCATGAAAATAATAAAAAACTCTTAAGATTTTTTAGTCATAGGCTATTTATTTATCATTTTAAATAACTACAATAGCAAAAACATGAATATACATGTTTCAAAAACAGTCCACACATTTTAAACCATTCTATATTTAGCTGTAGACAGTTCTAGATTTAATATTTGTTGCAATGTCCAATTAGATCCTTGTTGAGTGAATTTCTCAAAAGAGTTAATAATTTTCGTAAAGGCATCCTCAACATGTACAGGTATGTTTTGATTCGTCAATTCCAGTACAGTTCTTGAATGAAAATATGGTGTGATAGTATCTATATCACCGTCCGGTGTTTGGCGACTTACAACAACTTTTGCAGTTGCATACCATTTCATTGACCTTTTTACTTCTATCTGATAATTTAATTCATTCAAAACGTCCGACCGAATACTGTTAAAAAATGTGTGAAAGTCTTGATCATTCTCCTCATTAGAATTTATTACAGTTTTAGTAAATACATTTAAAGCATTTTGTCTGTTAAAATGCTTCACTTTTTCATATAACGAATCTTTTAAAGATGTCGATTTGACAACTTTGGGTAGTACTTTGTGTGCAGTGTCTATATGACGTGATAAATCATATTTTCGATTAAATATTTCACTGCACTGGATGCATTCATACTGCTTTCGGGGCTTATGCATCCTCTTATGTTTCAATAGGTCATACTTTCTCGAAAACAGTTCATTGCATTCAATACACTTATGTTGTTTGACAGATTTGTGAATTTTGCTATGTTGAAGTAAGTCACTCTTTTTTGAAAAAACTTCAGCACATAGATCACAATTATAAATCACTGAGCTCTTTGAATGAATCTTCACATGATTTAATAAGTCACTCTTTTGAACAAATTGTTTTTCGCAGATGTCACACACAAAAGGTTTTTTCTCCAGGTGAAATTTCATGTGTCTAATTAAGACAAACTTTCGGGAAAAAGCTTTGTTGCAAGTAGTGCACACAAAGGGTAACTTTAGTCCTGATGAGTTGGGTTTCACTTCATAATTCGAAACGGGTGCTTCTTTGGGCAAAAGTGTAGAATCCATCTCTTGATTATTTAACTTTGGTGATGAGTGTTGACACTCCAAGTTGGTTACATCACCAACATAAGAATTCATAACTCGTTCCATAATAACTTAAATGAAAACTAACTTAACGAAAAATACAACCTATTACAACAATTTCAGGGCACAGTATAATAATATCAACTCGTTTCATTGAAATTTATATAATGATAGAGGGCGCTCGTGTAAAAATACTAATTTTTTATTGGTTTAAAAATACTGACATTTTATTGGTTTAAAAATACGCCACGCGATTATTTCATCCTATAATGTTATAAGTTCAATAACCACTTAATTCTTGCATAATGACTGAGAAAGTCTTACCTATCAGAAGTTCGTACATTTGTAAGTAAAAATCTTTATTACTTTTATAAATAATATTTTACTTATCAAGTCACTTAATTTCTAAATGATGTATTCTAAAACGCCTTTTATGTCTTATGTGTATGGAGTCTAACAAAGAGGGGAAAAAGAGGGGGTGTAAAGTATTTGTAAAATTGAAATACGTTAATTTATAAAAACTAGATTCCATTCCCTTTTTTTTTTAATGTTGGTTGTATAAAGTCAAATCTATTGAACATTTATTTTAATCGTATAACTCTAAACAAAATACCCGCTCTCTTTAATAAGTTAAATAGTCACTAAAAATTGTTCATTTGAAAGAAAAAATTCTTTAAAATTCTCTTATTGTATGTTTTATGAATAATATTTTGCACGTTAAATCACTTATTAACTAAATGGAATGATCTAAAATGATCTAAAATGTCTTATGTGTTGTGGATGGTTGGTTGTTTGTTAAAACCGATTATCTGCGTTAGGGATATAGGTCACTCTAGGGGTCATTCTAAGGGCTCCTAACTCGTATTGACAAGGTTCGAAGAAAACTCCGAACGGTTAGGTCGACGAGCGCGAGAGAAGTTTAAACCGAAACGTCTAGTAGCTTTAAAACCAGAACCTCTCAGTCACTGGTCTTATGTGTTGTGTTTTTATAAATAATATTTTTCTTGTTTAATCACTTAACTCCAAAATGAAATGTTTCTAAGACACTTTGTCATGTCTTAAGTGAAACATATTTAACTAAAGAAGGATGTAGTATTTGTGACATAAGTTATTCTACAGTACCCTTTTAAGAAAAAAAAAGCTATATTACAAGTCAATTAAAAAATATATATAATTAAAAAGTATATATATATATATTGTTTAAGTATCCTAAAAACGATTATTTAAGTTAGTCCACAAATTTGTAAACTTAAAAAACGGAAGATATAATTTAACACAAAGAAGTATGACAAATTTATCCCCCATAAAGGATTAGTCTCAATGACTTGAATTAATTTTTTCCCCTAAAAATGACACATTACTTTTAGTATACAAGTTTGTGAAACGGCTTTTATAAGAAAATATTACGCTGAATACAATATTAAGCCTTGTAATTTAATTCAATAACAAAAATGCGTGGGTGTATAGCTTATAGTTACATTTGTAAAAATCACTTTGCTTTCGTTTTTAAAATATGTAAACAAGTTATTTTTCGTAACAAAACTATAAACCTATATTTCTAAAATAAATGATTATAAGGTTAATACAACAAAGAATCAAGCATGCTATTTTTGTCAATCTCTATAAATGACATTTCATAGTATTTTCATATAAAAATTTTCCTTCTAAATTATTATTATTATTTCGAATATGGAAATGATCTGTTGACAGAATGTTGTAAGAGAAATGTGCTTGTAAATTAAACAAACAGATGTAATAGCATTCATATTAAACCAAAACTCGCGAATTACTCAATAGCTAAAGACAATTTCCTGCAGTTCATTAAAACTATGATAAAGATATCTCAATACATGTCTGAAGTCCCCATCTCTTGCATTTAAAGAGATAACAACACACACACATCCTTGGAAACCTAAGATAAGACATGTGTGATACAGAACATTGCAAGTTCTAATGTCACTAAAAATTAAAATAATACGTAAACCACTACAAAAAAAAAAAAAAAAAAAAAAAAAAAACTTTATGAAATTAAATTAAAAAAAATGAAAATACTTTAAATAAAAAATAAAATAAAATTTCACCCTCTACAAAGAACAAAATCTACGTGTATATTCCTACTTTCCTTATCTCTTACACCTTAATCACTTCCGGTCTTTTAAACTACTTTCCTGTTCCAACAAGCTCCCAAACATGTTCCCAAAACATGTTTACTGCTTCCTGAAAACCCTTTTTGGAAAAAGCATGTCTAATCCCGTTTCCGATCTTATTTCCTGTCGCGTTTCCAGTCTTAAAATAAATTTCACGTTAAACTTTTATAAAGTAAAACAAAGTCAGAAAGATTTCGATTTTTATATTAGGCGTTAGTTAGCAAATAAATTTTTTATTTCAGGTGAGAAAAAAAAAAAAAAAAAAATCGAACATTTTGCTAATATTACTTTCAAATTAAATTCATTCTTATAGCAGGATTCCTACAACTCAACTCCACTCGACTAGAAGGATTAAAACCAACAAAAAAAATTAAGCCCCCCACAAAAATAAGCCCTCCCCCTCTCTCCCTTATCGCATTCACTTCCTGTCACATTTCCGGTTAAACTTCCTATCTACACTTCCTGTTCACTTCCTGTCTCAACATGCCTGTTATCCACACCTGCCACTTCCGGTGTCAACACCTGCGACTTCCGGTGACCTTCAGAGCCCGCACAACTTCCGGTGCAGCCGTGCAGCTGGCGTAGAACTCTCTTTTATCATCTACTGTCGTCTAATAAATTGTTTTGTTCTGTAGAGATCCATGGTTTACTTCGTGAGTTAAATTAATAACAGAACATCAGAAAGCTGGACACCAGTGAATATATCTACGACGCTGTCTGCCAGCAACCAACGGAGGTCAATTGATACAAATCTACCGATGTTTAAAAAACAAAATATCATATGTATTGTATTTTTTAACGTAATATATAAAAGGAGTAATAAATCGGAGTAAAAGAATGGAACAAAGGCAGTCCGAATATCTATGGGAATTAATTTTATTATAAAGTTACCAAATGATTAATTTCATCGAGATAATAATTTTATATTATTAAAATAGGGACATAAATTTCATAAATTAATTACTTTATTAGATTTAAATGAAGAATATTTAAGCAGAACAATATAATATGTCATTTAAAATAACAGACAACTGAACCATTTTACAAGCTCATTACATTTTCTCATTTAACTTGATATGTTACTCAGTTTACTTAAGTAAGGCTCACTTTCAGAATGACTTATTCTGAGAGTCTCAGTGCTTAATTTGTCGTAGACAACGACATATTTCTCTTCCAGATGGGAAACTATAGAAGCCAGTTTTCCAACTTTCCCCCATTGTTTGTGAAGCGAATATAGCTCAGATACAATCAAGTCTGATTTATTGTTGGAAGAAATAATTTTTTCTGCATTAAGATCTTGTTTTCGACAACAGAAGTTGCAGTTATCCATCAGGCACGGACAAGAATTTCTCTTACTGACCAAGCACCATTGAGATAATGTCAACAGAGAATTGTTTTCTGGCTGGAAATCACTGTCACTTATAGAATTGCACATAGATTTGATATTAACATCTAAAGAATTACAAGATTGAACAATATCTTTTGCGTCATCATGTTTATCGCAAACTGTTATAGAATTTTCCGGTGCAAATCGAAGTTTCTTCGGCGATTCTTGGGTTGATGTCCGACAGGAATCGGTTAGTATGTTTGACTGCTTCATTGAAGATCTGGCGGTGCTTTTTGATAAGTCTGGGATCGTCTGTTCATACATATCTGTCGGTGGTTCTTTTTTCCGTGAACCATCCTGGCCAATTAACCAATACGTATACATTTCTCCTTTTCCCTGTGAATAAAGTGAAAAGTTAAAAAAAAATTAAATACAAATTACACTAATTGTAGCTTAAAAAAATTAAAAGTAAAGAAATAAATACAAATTGTTCCTAAATTAATCACCGAATAGAAATTTGTAAATAAAAAATGTGGTACAAGTAACAGAAAACATCTTACCGGTTCAGAATTTTATTATGAAATGGTTAATATTATGAAAATGTTCATCGCACTTTAATATGAGCACCATGAGATGCTCGAAGAATACGAAACCTGTTCTCAATTACCTTCAAAATGTTCTCAATTATTTGCATAGTCACAGTAGCTATTGCTGTGGTGATTCGATTACGCAATTCTACTACATTGTGAAACCCACAACATAAATTCTGTTCTTCAAATATACCAAAAAAAAGTTCAAGAGTGTGATCTCAAGTGAATGTTGAGGCCATGTAACAATGTTTGTAAAGAGCTGTGTCTAAATGTTTGCCTTATGGCAGAAACACCGTTCTTTCTGACCTGCACTTTTTTGCTGCAAAACATGACTGAGGTGAATTTAGAGAGAGTTTTTTTTTTTTTTTTTTTTTTTTTTTTTTTTTTAAATACTGACGCTATTCGGTGCCATCTGTAGCTCGTTATAATAACCGGAACGGCAGTAAACTTGGTAAGGGAACAAATGACGCCATGGGAAAGAAAGGTTACGAGAAAAAAATAGTTCAAAACACTGCCGATAGGGAAAATGTGGCGCTGTTGTAGCCTACACAGCCAAGAATTAGTATAGAATACGGATAACAAAGACAAATGAAAATGCAAATTTATACCTATGTATGCGAAAACAGCGCCAATAATTTGGCTATATAAACGGATGGGAAAAGTTCCGAGAAACCATTTTCAGCTCAGGTTGAATATGCGTCTCGCGTTACTGCAGCGCGCGTTACTTGTGAAGTTGTACTATTGTAACCAGTGCGATGCATCTACCGCTATTCGTAAGTTTAGAAGACGCCACAATCTACGAAAAGAACATTTATCAATTAATGCATTGAAAACAATGATTCTGAAGTTCGAGGAAACAGGCTCGCTAACAGTTCGGTCAGACAGAAGACGTAAACCGGTGTCAGTAGAGATAATAACAGATTTAGCAACTGAGATCGTCAACAGGTCACAGAGAACCATTGATGGTGGTAGTATCAGCGCCCGAGGTGTAGAAAGAGAACTGGATTTGAATGTTTCGACGGTATGGAAAGTCTTGCAGCGAAATCTCTAATACTATCCATACAAGATCAGCTGCTCGCAACAACCCAACAACTTTGATAAACGGCTGACTTTTGTTCTGACGTGTCTTGACAGAATGGAGATCGATAACGCTTTCCCGTGGACAATTCTATGGTGAGATATGGCCAATTTTCACCTGAATTGGTCTGTTAACATTCATAATTGTCGAATTTGGGCCTCTGAACAAACCTATACGGTTCTAGAAACTCCGTTGCATTCTCCAAAAGTCACTGTTTGGTATGGCTTCATTCACCCTTGGACCATTCTATTTTGAGAACATAACTGCGACAAGACCAGTAGTGTGTTTCGTTAACGCACAAATATATCATAACGTGCTGACTAGTTTTGTCGTTCCACAACTTCAGAAAAGACAATGTCTGGATCAGACAATCTTTATGCAGGATGGTACACCACTACACAGTAGTGTCAAGGTACAGCAGCTGTTGCGCCATCACTTCACTGATCAAAGAGCCACCAGTCGTAGTTTTCAAGATGCTAGATCGTCCCGGTCCCTGGATCTGACTCCATGTGACTTTTGTCTCTGGAGTTATTTGAAGTTGAAAGTAGGGTCACAAACATGAGTAACTTAAAAGACACATAACACAGACAGTGAGGAATATTCCTTGTGACATGTTACGTTCGGTCGTAAAGACTGTTTTGCAAAGAATGCTAGGTGTAGTCTACGAGAACGGCGGTTACATTGAATGTAGTCGAATTCCTCGCCAAAAAGTGAATGCGTTAAATAAAGCTTGACGTTTCACCTATGTTATTAGTTTTCCTGTTTTTGAAGCATTTTTTCATTGTACAGCGCCACATTTCCGCCTATCGTTGATGTTTTGAACTATTTTTTTTCTCGGAATCTTTTCCCCCCATGGCGTTATTAGTCCCCTTATCAAGTTTACTGCCATTTCGGTTATTAGAAGAGCTACAGATGGCTCTAGATAGGATCAGTTAAAAAAACACCTTGTATATCACCTTTTATTTAAGACGTCGTTCTAATGTCGGACTTCAGGAAAAATTCACACCTAACTCGGCTCTGAACTGCCTTTGAAGAGTCTCTTTCCCATAACCAAACAACGCATATTGTTTTATCTATAAGCAATGGCATTTTCAATGTAAACAAAATTAAAAACAAGTTTCTGCTGTTTTCTTGCCTGACAATAAATATCTTTAACAATATAACTATATAAATGGTTTCCTCGTGCCTAGTAAAAGTGTATTTTAAAATATTTTTTTTATCTAGTGAATATTTTATGAACATCCTTTATAGTAATATTTCTCAAACCATAATCATTATATAAAGAATAAGATATAATTTTTTTTTCACTGCATAGAGCATAACTAATTTTTAATTTTTATACTACTGAGAAGCCAACGAAATACCACGTAATGAAAATTACTTATTAAAATAATTATTATACAAACTATCTCATGTATAGTGTAGTCTGCTTTAAAGTTTTGTTTTACTAACAATGCTCATTCTTAAGCTGTCTTTTTTGTCTTTTCTCGATACTTTTCAAAGCTGCTTCACTTGCATTACAGGTAATAGGAAAAATTGTTAAGAAAATATTAAAATTGTCAATGATATATTGTTGGGCTGGAGTTTAAAGGTTGGAAGAAGATACTAGTAGAGTATTTTTTTAATAAAAGAGCGGTGACATACGCAATGGACGCTGAGTTTGGAAATTTTTGCACAAACTATGGTTAATCCACATTATAGAACTTGGCGATTATTGCTTGGACGAATTCGCTTAGACGAGTCAGACAAGTAAACAAAACTTGCGATAATGGTTAGCTCGCAAAGTTTTTGGTCAAAATCCTCTCGAACAATCAAATTCTACTGCCCGTATGTCTCTACTTCCTTATAAAAGTACCATGGGATAGTAGCAAACACTGTAAAAAAATGCTGCAGTAAAATTACTACAGCAGAGATCCCAGGCAATGTCCATAAGAAAACAGGTCTTGTCCCTAGATAAACAAGCTTTGTTCAAACGGTTTTTGCCCATAAAAACATGAAATTTACGGAAATTGACCGTTTACCTTGGAAAAGGGACATTTCCCGTAAAATTACGGCAGCAATTCATGGAGAATGCCCGTGAATTTACAATTTTTTTTACAGTGAATAATCAGTGGTATGCTAATTGTTGTAGTACCAATAGTTTCTAGCTCTAGCTGAAACCAGATGTAGAGTGTATGTGCAGAGTGACTTCGATTTTTGCAGGTAGATTATCTCTTTTAGATATTTCCAAATAGCGAAGACTTATTTCTGAAATGTTTAGAGGCAAAATTATAAAGTTCTGATATTGCTCTAAAAACCGATTGGACATTCGTGAACCATGTAAAATCGAAGGTAAATCGGTACAAAGCTTTATATTTAACATAGTTAACAGTTGTCACCGTCATGCGGTGATGAGTTTCTGTCGGTGGTCTCGTGTTCGAGGCAACCATAGCAGCTGCAACTATCAATAGATCTAGGGTATTGCCTCAAAGTAACAACTTTTTGGGTTATTTATTGAACGAACTTTGTATTAAGTTTACTTTTCCCAACATACGCGTAGTTTGTTTTTTATAGAAGATCATTGACTTACTTTAATGTTGACTAATCCCCTGTCTTCTATTTCGTATCCACCAAGGTTATCTAATAAAAGTTTAAAAGATTGACTACAATGAATTCGAAGAGCTGAAAAAAAAGAAAAAACTTCCAGTTAAAAGTTTAAACAAAAATATTTAAATAAATTATTAGTAAAAGCTTCTAGTAAAAAACAAGTTAATAACTATTCGCCGACAACGAAAGAGACAGATCGCGGCACCCTACCTATCTCGATTGCTTTTCCGCCTACTTTCATTACGTGACAGTTTTATAAATGGTGGAAAGGAACCTACCTTGATCACATGACAGCCAAGAGGGGTGGAAGTGGAAGTGGCCTGTCTCTTTCGTTGACTACGATAACTATCCTTATAAGATGTGAATTCACTGTGGCCTAAGCGTCTCGAAGTGAATATTATTTTATGCAGTCTATTGATTATATTCACCATCTAACTCAACTGACGGTTTAAAGGGAAATGCTAGGCCGGATGCTCAAATGTTATTCACCATTAGCGCGGACTTCGACCGCGATCATGTATAATTAGGTTAATGGTGACTACTATTTGAGCACTAGACTGTGGTCTTCGCGCTTAACCCACTGCTGGTGTGGATGGTAAATACGAACGTAATCAAAGTTATTTGCATTGCTATCGAGTAAATAAACTCCATCCATTTCAGAAGGTTAACAAATTAGATCACGTATACGACATCTTAGTGAAAGTGATAACCGATGTCGAACAACATGCCCAAAACGCTGATTGGTTAATACTTGTGCATGGGGTGAAACTTTTTCAAGTGACGGCAATGTAAATATTTCTTTTTGGAAATCGTAAAATGCCAGTTTAAGACGCTTAGACTATTTAAATCATAGAATAACCGCATCTTTACAAAACTGGAGGGCTAGTATGAGTTCAGCAATGATCTATGACTCTAATTTTAACATGATGTTGGAAATGAATTATAAATATAATATTTTTAGGTTTATAGAACTAAATTTTATTTGCTGCGGATATGTAATAGTGACATATATTGTTAAAATAATTTTATACTACATACTACATACCAAATACTATTTTACACTTCTAAAAACATTTAAGCATTACAGTATACGTTCAATTATTTAATTTATTTTTTTATAACGCAGACTAACCATAATATTAATAAATTAAGTAATATTTATTGTCTTAAATATGAAAAATATCATCAAACATAAAAGTGTTTTAACAAAATAAACTTACGAAGTCCGGAGGATTCCATTCTAGAAGCTGTATTCACTGTGTCCCCAAATAAGCAATATCTTGGCATTTTTTGACCAACAACACCCGCACATACAGCACCTAAAAAAACAGACTCATTGCTAATATATATGTGATAGGAAGGAAAGACAAAATTGCTAATATGGATTAATTAATTAATATTTAGTTTTAGGTTAGGCTGGTCTAAAAGACGAAACCGATGACAGTACGTGATGTCAGTTGCCGTGTTAGTAGTTATTTACAATAGGAAACTACGTAGATTACATTTAGAAAACAGAAAAAAATTATATTTAAAATAGTTTCCGAAACAATTTAACTACAAAAATTTGAGGTTTTTCAACCTTGAGTGGCACTACAAGACGTTATTAATGCAATTTCGGTGGATGGCGAAGACTCATCTATTATTTTACAGTAAATGAACCATCTTTCACCGTAACTCAGATTTTTGGCAAGAACTTGCTCTAAATGAAGAAAAAAAAAACTTTTTGGTTAGAAACTAAACATAATAATACCAGTGGACCGGTGCGAGGATTTCGCACTACAATCTTTGAAATTTTTTGCTGATACGTTTTTTCATTAATTTTTAATTAATTACAATTTATAATCAAACAACGTGTTTAAACAAAATGTGAGTGTACTATATATTAAAATCCTCTTAAAAAACGTTTCGTATGCTACTTCACTCATTGTATGTGTTTTGTACTAATATGCATATGAAAAGGGATGTTGACATCAGAAATAATGTAAATACCAGCGGATTCGCATTGAAATCTTTGAAGTTATTTGCTGATACGGTTTTTCATTAATTTTTAATTAAATGCATTTTTTAATCCAACAACGGGTTTTAAGAAAATGTGAGTGTACTATATCTAAAGCAACTTCAAAAAATTTTCATAATGATACTTCATTGATCATTGGGTGTTTTGCATATGCATAGAAAAAGGTACATGTTTGAAACCAGAAAAAATTTGAAGTGACTTTGTAGTATATTTCTGACACAATGTAATCGGCTGAATTCGAACGCTCACCTGTTTTAAAGTTGGAGACATTAAATTTGCGCTACTAATACTTGATTTCAGTCACATTTCCTTGGTGATTTTCCCTGAAACAGTCTCAAAATGGTTTGAAAATGGTTTAAAAATGAATTAAATACCCAATCCATCGATCGATTTTAAAGAAAATTAATACAATTCTTGTGACAATGGTTTAACCTATTTGGCAAATAGGAGCTCAATCGGAAGTATCACTTGGAAGTTATCGTGTTAATTTGAACAGTCTCGTGTAATGAATTGTATTTGTATATGATTACAAATGCTGTAATCGGTGATTTTTATTTATATCAGCCGATTAGATTATTAAAATAGATTTCTGAAATATTTCCGCTATACTCACTGATGCATACATTTAAAACGATAGATCAGATACTGATGCCATTTTGAAATTGACAGACTAGCGCATGCGGTCGTGATTCTCGGGTTCAACATCACCAATCATCTGTACTTAGGAAACAATGTATTGAAATTCCGACATGAAATGCATACGACAATGACTTTTTTTGGCTGAGCATATACAATGATTTCGCATTCTACATTGAAACGGTTTTTAATAGGTTCATTCGGTATCGGTTTTAAGAAAGCAGACATTTTGACATTTGACAATTTTGCATTGCACAGAGGACATATTTTCATTTAGAGTCCTTTTATACGAGAGTAGTAGACAATAATAGTTGTTTGGTCAAGAGGATTTCGTGTAAAACCGGACTTGTCTATAAAATGAAGTCCGTCAAACCCTTAGTAATAATCAGTCCTGTTTCCCAACTGCACAAGTTTGACTACTGCTCAATATAGGTAAGAGTTTTGCAATACGGCGTCTAATTCTAATTGGTCTAAAACTTGATATCTTCACGAACACCTCGTCTAAGAAATTGCATCCTTCAGCGATAAACTTAAGTTAGCATTTAATTATATTCAGCTAACCGATGAAAATATGTTTCTGGCAATGCGTCTCAATCAGTCTCAAAAAATGTTGCACCTGGCTCTCCCGTGCTTTAAGGTGGCCCCCAAGACATAAGACCCTTTTTTTAATCTTTGAAAAAAAGTAGGGCCCGAAGAATGTTTCTTGACCCCTTTGAGATTATCCCTAGTCTCAATAAAAATAAGCTGATTCAATATTACTACAAGCAAAAAAAAAAAAAAAAAAAAAAAACTTTTAAATATAGTTATATTTACCTGAATGAATTCCAATTCTAAGCATAAGGGTATCATCTGGTCTGTGCTTTATTCTGAATTTCCTCACATCCTGTAAAAGATGTAAAGCCATAGATGCTATTTCAGATGCATGGTTTTTGCCGTTTCTCACAGGCAGACCGCTCACTACCATGTAAGCATCTCCAATGGTTTCGACTTTATATACATCGTAGTTTTCGATAATTGAATCAAAGCAAGTGTACAAGTCATTTAAAAAATCAACAACCTGAAAGAAAAAGAAACTTTAATTATTAAAAATTACTTCTAGAAATGCTAGTGAAAATAACGGTTATAGAATTTATTTTACCTTCAGGGGCAGTTTCATCAGAAAAAAATAAAACGCCATGAAACCAATAATATATTTCATTTTTGTCTGAAATTTGTGCCACCATATGAAGCGATATGCACGAACAATCAATTGATTAATTGAAGGAGAATAAAAACTACTGAAACGATGACATACAGCTTGAAGGTTATCATTTTTAGGTAGCTTTCAAATACAAAAAAGTATAAAGCTACCTATTGCAGCCGTTCGGAGGAAAGCAGTTCCGGAAAATTTTGATATATTTTCACCGATCATGACCCCCAGACCCCAAAACCACCCTCCGTTCAAATGTTGATTTATATATATATATATATATATATATATATATATATATATATCTGACCTATGTCATACGATAACGCTCGTATTTATAAATCGATTTTGATTAAACTAATTGTGTGTATTAAGGTCACCAATGTCTCGACCGAGTTTGTTGGCCAGCTTGGTCCGCCATTTTGTTTCAAGATGGCGCCCATTTAAAAATTTAAAACTAAAATAAATATACAAAAAAATTAAAAATTAAAATTTATTTTTTAATTACGTGTTAGGCCTTGATACAAGGATTCCAGAGCCTTTTTTGGTTTACCTCTATCTTAAAAAATGGCTGAGATAGAGCAGTTTGAAATTCTAGGGTGGCTGACATTTTGAAACAAAACAGCACTTTAACGCGATTACTCGCAAATTATTTTCTTTCATTTTTGTAATAAATTTCCCAATTATACGCATAAAACTATATATTCATATCCGTTAGCGCCAAAATTGGCGACAAAATTAGCAAAATTTGTGACATTTGGAGAAATATCGCCAAATTTGGCAACCAAAATAAGTTTTTATAAATGAAGCCAATTTGGCTATTGCTCAATAATTTGGCGAAATTCTTATTCAAATTCAGTATTAACGAATCTTTTGTAAACGTTTCTTTGCATTTTAACTTGCTGTTTTCGTGTAACATTAGCTAAAATTTTAAAACGAAGATATAGGAAAGCTACCTTTTCCTCCCGGTACAGGCCGGAAGGACTTTTAATTTTGCTCTCGTAGTGGGACTACTTTTTTTTTTTTTTATTAAACGAAACAGTCAATTTACAAAAGATTTTAATTATATTTTCTTCGTATTGAGAAACTGATCTCCTGTCATTAAGTTATAAAAATAATTTTCACTATGTTATCTGAAAATATACAACAGTTTAACATTGAAATAAAAAAAAAAAAAAACCGTTTGTCTTCTTAGTATATATAAAAAAAAAAAATTAATTTCGTAAGTGATAATGGTAATAATAAAAATATGAACTATACGAATAAATGAAGTTTTCGGGCGACATATTCGAATTAAGAGGATTATTTTATCATTGTTTGTATACATAATAGTACAAAGGTTACCTTCAACTTTGTTCAAACTAACAGGATTTTCAAAATATATAGATTTCCAATTAACAGGATTCCGTTCTTTTACACTAAATGTTGCAATAAATTTAATAGAATAAATAGATGCAATGTTTTTTTTTTTTTTTTTTTTTTTTTTTTAAATATTACTACATGTTTGGATGTTTATTGTGTCCCAATATTTTTTTGAGTTACTGTGTAAGCAGTGGAGTATTAACCAAAACTAATAACCAATACAATAATTAGTTTTTTAGACTGTCAGATGGATAACACTTTAATGAATAAGAATGATTTTCCGCTTGTTTATTTAAGAAACATTATGTTAAAAATGTTAAATATTTAAATAAAAATTATAATTTTATATGATATAAAATAACAATTCTTGGAAATTTTCTCTGTAAACGCCAAAATACCAAATTTAACATTTTAAAAGAAAATTAAAACCATGGTAACACAGATGCGATAATAATAATAATTTATCTGTTGAGTATGATCTTTTTGTTTAATTTATTAAGAAGTATTTTCATTTATTTATTTTTAAAATATGCACCTAAATTGTCATTTAATCCGCCTAAATATTTTTTTATTGGATAATCTAATTTTTCCTCCGTGACAATACATAATACGTTTGTAACTGCTATAAGGCATGTGATTTAAGTTTACTATTACAACTTGCTAAGTGTTTTATAATCCCTATGTGATGCCTAATTTGTCGCTGTTTAAGGTATTTCAAAAATTTGTACATTTTTTAGAATGAAAAATAAATAATTGTTGAAACAAATCTTTTCGAAACAAAAAAACTTCATGGAATAAAATAATAAGAAAGAAAAATCATCCGCCAAGCATAGACTATCAGACACTTTCCAACACATACAGAATACTGTAACAGAACTTCGTCGTTTAAAAACATGAAAGATATGATGTCTGAGTAAACAATTTGTACTCGTCGAGCGTTTAACACACTTGAAAATCCAATTTCAGCAATTTACATCTATATTAGGAAAATTGGTCTTTTGCGAAGCTCTGTATATGGTCTATACATTTATATATATATGATATAGTATGCAAAATTAAACCTGCGTTCAGAAGGAAACGCAGAAAACAGTTGAAACTTTCCTTTAAGCAGTTTCCATCAATAAACGGAAATGTACTCGAATTATGTTGTGCAGCCCTTTATATAGAATTCATACACATCAAGTAATATGAAAAGAAATTAGTTAAATTTAAAAACGCATACCACAACTGAAAACGCACTTCCAGCAATTATTGCTCATTTACTACTGTAACCGACATCTTTTGTGTGTTCCTGTAAATGAACGATAAATGTTATGCCCACGATATTCTACAGTAAACATCTTGTAGTTCACCTCAGTGATGTATATCAATTTCAATGTGTTTGAAATAATGTAACATCATTGAAATATACTGCAAACTATTTTCCCCCCACACACCATAATGTAACGGAATTCTTTTCCGTGTTCTTGTAAACTGTAAAATAACTACACACACTTCATTTTCAATACCGAACATGGCATAGTAAGCCCCAATAACTTATATATCAATTACGTGGCCAGTGCCAGAAACGAGTTAGAGCATTTGACGGCCAGGCAGACAGGCGGACAGAGGAGCCGAAGTCATAAACCCTTTACATCTATGTTGGAAAATCTTAAAGAGTTGTGCCGAAAGACATTAAAAGGAAAGTTCTCTTTTCCAAAAAACGGAAACAAAGGGAAACTAGTCGTTTGGGGCATCACCGTAATACTTACCCATCATCGGTATGCATAATATAAAATATGAAAATAAAACATGTGTAAACTATTTATAAAATGCATTGCAATTCGAATAAAATCGTGACTAGATGACGTCATGAACTTTAAATGCTTTATTACTGAATTGCGTAAAATAAACATCCTTATAACTCAAAAAATGATAATCCTATTAACCAAGAGTTTACTGCGTCGGATTAAGCGTCTCATTTCCAATTAAAATATAGCTTTGAATTGAAATTTGAATGAAATACAGGGTCTTGAAAAATCGAAGAGTTTGGAAAACAGGATTACAAATATCTCGGCAACTAATTACCCGATCGACTTCAATTTTTATGCAAAATTTATGTTTTTTAATTTTCTTTTATATTTACTCCTTAAAATAAACAATTTCGGAAAAATTTATATACCTTTTATCAGAACGAATATTTTGAGAGTCCGACAAAAATAGTTCCAGATAATCGAGGTTACTGAAATTCAATAAGCTTCTTTCCATTATTACAAACTAAGTACATACTAAATTTCAAGTCTCTATCTCGATTTGTTCGGGAGATAGAGCATTTACTGATACACAAACACACAGACGGCAATTTTTTTTTCTAAAAATATGTTTTTCGGAATCTCCAGTGTCTAAAACATGTAAATCCGTCAATTTTTTTTTTCGATTTTCAAAACGATTAAAAGACTTACCCTACACTACGTATGATGGGTAAGTAATAAATACAGTAAAAAAACACGAATTTCAAACAGCACACTCACTTCTAGCGGACTGCTTTCGGCAGACATAGTTGTAAAACCAACAATGTCGCTGAAATAGATCGTTACACAATCGAATGACTCTGCTTCCACTTTATGACCTTTTTTCAGTTGGTCAGCCACATACCTATAAAAAAAAATGCTTTCATAAGGAAATTAGGATTGCAGAATAAATTTTGATAGAGCAGATGCGGCAGAAATATAAAATTAAATCTTACAACAATAAATATCACGATGAAATAGTAACATGTTTTAAGTAGAGAGACTTTATTAGAAAGTGGCGACATATGCACAGAGAGTATATTTAGATTGGAAGTTTTGATGCATACTATGGTGACAGGCATTACATAATTTGGCAGTACTCGCATAGACGAGTTTGCTTAGAGTTAGACATATAAACAAACTTTAGCTTGGCGGTAATGGCAAGCTTGCTAGGTTTTTATTCAAAATCCTCTTGACTGATCAAATTTTATCGTTTGCATATCGCTACTCTGATAAATTAAAGCACTCTCTTGTAAAATAACTCTTAGACTTTATGCGTAGTAATTTTTTGTTTTAAGTTACAATTTTAGGTAATAACGTTGTTTAATTTGTAAAAAAGATTAAATTTAACCTGCAAAGTTCGATAAAAGATTACTCAGTTTTCACTCTCCATTTTACTTAGATGTTTAAACGAGAAACAAATAATAAGGGGTTTGGGTTTTAAAATTTCGAAGAGAGCTTAAGCATTCTTACAGGACAAAGAAACGCAATGACTTAGCTAAAATGTAAAAGATTTTTAAAATTATTATTTTATTCGAAATTGACCAACTACTTTGTAAACAAATTATATGTGTACACTTCACATATTTCATTTTTGTATTTACTATAGTTAATACATTTTTGAATGCTGCAGTTCGTGAGTTCTTCTTTGAGACATTCTGTACATTACAGTTATAAAGTTTACTTAAATTTTCGAATTCATTTAGAGTGAAGTCTTACGTGAAATGTGCTTGAAGTTGTTAAAAACTCTCAGTATTTGTAGTTGTAAAATATAGTTAAACTGAAAAAGCATATATTTCTTCAAAAATTTATAAAACACATAGCTCATAAGTAGAGTTTGAATTATTGCAATTGCATATGTTCTCCATATGTTCTCATGCATTTGTATATTTTGGCTCCTTAAAAAGAAATATATATATATATATATATAAATTCATGTAAATGTATAAAAGTGTGGAAAATTCCTTAAAAGTGTATATTTCTTTCAATTTCTTTTCTTCAATAATAAAACATAAATTTACACTTGTCCTATTAATCATAATAAACTTTAAATTACGCAAGCAATCCCCTATTTTACACTTAATCCCCCCTCCCTCCTCTCCTACATTGAGAAGTTGTGTTATTTAGAAAGGAACATAGAAGAGCCTGTCTCATATAAAATAGAAATAAATTGCCCTTTCAAAAAAAAAAAAAAAAAAAGATTATTTAAGAATACAAAAGTTCGTACGAACTCTTTCAAACAATCTTTTATTCACTGCAAAAAAAAAAAAAAAAAAAAAAAAAAAATTGTTGATTTTACAGTATAATACTGGCACCCCAGCTGCCAGTATTATACCGTGAAATTAACAGTAGTAAACAGTAAAATAAGCAGTAATACGCATACCAGTATTATACTGTAAAATCAACACTTTTTTTGCAGTGTATTATGCAAGTTTCTCACTCTTCTTTTTGTGTGCGTAATGCGCATATACATATAATTATTTCGAAACGCATTAAGTTAGTTAGACTTTTTTTTAGCCATACTGCGTAGAATAGTATTTATAACTTAAAAATAATTAAATTGTATTAAAAACTTGATGAACAGACTAGCATCTTTAATCAATTTTAAAATTAGCACATCGTAAAAAAAATAAGCAGATTGTGAACATTTATTTATTAAAAGATGTTGTCTTTTTTTTTTTTCAAAGTAAAGATGATGATGATGATGATGATGATGATAAATTTTATGTAAATTTGAAAAACAAATTCGTTATTCGTGTTTTTATCAAATGTATTTTGTACGTATATACATTATTTCGTGCAATTCTAATAAATAATGAATCTGATAAATAACTTAGCATTTTTAGCAATTGTATTTTGTGTTTTATTTATTTTAAAATTCATTTAATTATTTTTCTTTTTCCTGTCCTTTCTTTTTTGGTAATGCGGTTCGCGTCTTTATCTATAGTACTTAAACCGACATTTGATCCTAAATGAGTTTGATACCTGCTTTAAATGTATTCTATCCAAATTTAATTCATGTATAATCAGGATGAGTACAGTTCTTCCTTTTGAACATCACTATTTTAGACTAGTAATCTTCGTCTAACTTAATCGCAAAATTTCTATTATTTCAGCGTATTTCTGCGGTAAAACAAGACGAAGATTTCTATTCGGAAATAGTGGCGTTCAATAGTAAGGACCATACGTACCCTGATAATATATTTCGCACATAATTCTTAGATTCTCATGGTACAGTCGAGCAAATTTTGAAATAAAAAATAAAATTATTTATAATTTTTTTTTTTTTTTTTTTTTTTTTTTACGAAAGTTCCAATACAAATAAAATTTGATCAAAAGATGTATTCGCTACTATTTTTTTACCTTACACTACTTCACTAACCAATATTATTGAAATGAAGCATGATATATCATGATATGTGTGACACTTAAGATATTACATTGTTTTTTAATTACTAAAAACATTTTGTCTATCAATCGTAGTATGTAGAAATATTATTCTGTGATTAAAACTCCTTTTGCACTGTTGTCTGATACTTTACAGGAAGTGAATTTAAGAAAATAATTACCTTGGAAGCATTTCGTAAAGCAGAGCTTCTGTTTTCTTCTTCTCTTCAATTAACTGATCAGTCCGTTCGTCTACCAAAGCTTCTAAATTGTCAGCGTACTTTTCCATCATTGCCAACATATTGTCAAAAATGTGAGGTTTCCTATGAGAGACATCAATCAGGTATGTAAAAAAAATATTATAATTAAAGGTTTTAGAATTAAAAAAATATAAGAATATATAGAAACTTGCTTTATTGGCAATTTTGTAAAATAACCGTATTCGCTTTAAGGGGAGACTACCGTTCATCAACACGAAAAGAAAGGTCAACTTCGGGATTTTTTTTTTTCATAGAAAGATTCTCTCACTTATTCATAGTTTTTACTATAATAAAATAATTTTATTATACATTAATTATCAAAATTGATGGAGATTAATGTCAGTTGTATGCAGCATCTGTCAGTATGCCGAGCGCGCATTACCCTGCGCCGTGTAGTGCTCCGCTTGTCAAAGTCATTTGAAACAAACAAAATCATTTTTTTCAGAATAAAATATTGAATTTGGAGGAGGGAACTAGAAAAGGGTTTAACCCATTTTTAGTGAAACTGAACAAAATTTAGCCGTTTGAAAAATGTGTCATTTTTTTTCGCTTTTTTTTTTTACTAACTTGAACGTGGCTTAAAAAAAAAAAAAAAATAATAATAATAATTATTATTATTATTACATATGAAAGGTCTATGTCCCCTACAAAGTAAATAATATTTAATTTCCAAAAGGAAAAAAGTTGATTGGTTGATCCATTTAAATGCTACTTTCCACGGCGCACTGAAAAATGTCGTTTCAGGAACAATGTCATTAAGGTTTTACTAAAGAAAATAACCTACTTTATTTTTAGTTAATCGTTATATTTTGCAACTGACAGTTGGTCCGCGATTTTTGGATTTATACCTAGGAAGCAAAGAATTCAGTACGCGCACACGCACAGCTATGTCTGCCGGGTTTCGCATACCTGATTTTCAGCCAGTCCGCGCTCGCTTCCAATTGACTGTGGCTTCTTAAATATTTGGAATTTCACTTAACCGTTCTAGGGGCTTATTCTACACACTACAAATTTTCTAATATATATATATATATATATACATATATATATATATATATAAACATTAATTATTTTATATAAATTCTATAATATATATATATATAAGTGGATTAACAAAGATGGCAGCACAGCACTTTGTATTAAAAATAATATCTCTTTTACATAATACATACTCTTGTTAAGAATATTTGAAATGCTGTGTAAGATGGATTTAATTCTGGGTAAATTTATTCATATAGTGGGATTTTGTACGATTTTTATTTAAAACTACAAGGTAGTATTGTTTTTTACTGTTTATATATATAATTAAATCTAATATAGTGGATATGTAACTCAATCTTAATTTTGAATAATTATCATACTAATAGATGGAGGCACCTTACTTGTCAGGTAGATGTTGATAATATTGTTAATATTATATTTAATTTACCTATAGAGGGCGCTATCGCTTGTATATTAATTTTACTTTTAGGGATTAAAATTGAAAGGAGTATTTGTATATTCATGGATATAATTTTGTTATTAGTGTATTACCACAAGAATAAATTTGTGTGTTTTTGAATCAATTTGTGTTGGGGTGTCATAGTTAGGGTAATATTTCAAAAGATGTGCTCTCAACTTGACTTTCAAATAATTTCTCTCAACTCGACTATGTCAACAAGTATGAAATATTTCATGATGTGTGCCATGTGGAAGTGTTGTATCATTAAGAACTTCTGATGTTTAAGGATTCTCGATAATTATTGTGAGTAAAATATTTTATCTACTCTTTACAGGTTTTTATTTCCATTTTTATTATTTCAAACTGATATCAGGTAGTAATTCAGTGAGGTGTTGTATACAGATTTTAGAATATTGATGTGAGTGAAATATTTTATCTATTCTTTACGGGTTTTTTATTTCCAATTTTATTATTTCCAATTTTAATATTTCCAATTGTTTTCTGGTAATAATTCAGTATACCTGGGTGATTCTACTGATCTTAGCATATATGCCAGTAGAATTATGAAATACTGAATTATTTTTTAAAACACATGTGGGTACATCCAGGCTGATGATTATATCTACATGTGTTTTTTCATATCCAATTCTGATTTAATTCTCTTGTTGTCCAATTTTACATTGTATATAGTTCATATTTCATTTCTTAATCCATTTGTATTCACTTGATAGCAACTCCAAATTATTATTATTTTTTTTTCTCTCTCTCTTTTTAAATTTTCTTCATGCTTTCAGTATTTTTGGCCAATTACCATTGAAGCACAAGCTATGGTAATATTATGATTGCACTTGTTAATCTATTAGCTATGTGGTATTCTGTCTACACATTATCATTATGATCTCTTTGGAGATTTAAGTAGAATGATACAAGAACTTGATATGTTTTTTGAAATTCATAGATATTATAATTATATATATATATATATATATATATATATATATATATATATATATATATATATATATATATTTTTTTTTTTTTTTTTTTTTTTGTGAATTGCAAAGTTTCTATTAAGTACTTTGGTGGTCACTCCGGGTTTATACAATTTTAGTACCACTATTTCTGTGTAGCAATCTTTGGCTTATTTAGCCCCAGAATTTGAAATAATTATCTGGGATTAACCCCCGACAATAGAAAGAAGATCATACAATACTTATTAGTCAGATCCATTGGACCGCGTCCTACGTTATCGAAGGCCGGTTCATGACTTTTAAAACGTCACACGGAGTGGATAATCTTTACACGGAGATTGGTACAAAACGATGGACGCGATGCTTTGTTACCAATCGCCGTATAAAGATGATCCACTCTGTGTGACCTTTTAACCCTTTTTCTACTGACGGTACTTATAAGTACAATCATTTTAAAACATTATAGCACAACAACCATTACTTATATTCTGATGGTACGTTTTAGAAACAGTCTTTTAACTCTACTTTTTCATGATAGAATGATAGATGGCAGTAGTTGTTCTTGGCTGATGAATTTTGCGAGGAAGAAAGCTATTTTCGAACGGACATTGTGTTCTTTTGCTGCCATTTTGTACGGATTGCCGCTCTTATCTTTTCTTTGCTATAAATATACAATATCAAACCAAAGGTAAGTGCTGTATTTTTTTTTTCATTCTGTATTGTCTTAGAATATAATTTGCCCAATCATTATAAGATAACAGATTATGTAATGTGATTAACGGTCGAATTATTCGGTGGTACTTATAAGTAACGCCAGTACACGTAGTGTTGGAAAAAAACTTGTTTTCATTTTGTCCATGTAATTATCTATAGTATTTCTGTTTGTTATAATGTAATTATGAAAGTGTAGTGTAGCAATATGTTTTAGTATTTTTTATAGATTTTTTTAAAAATTATTTATTTATTTATTTTTTACTAACACTGTCAAGAGCATTTGAAAGTATATAGTAAGGTATAGGTATAAGTTAGTATTGAATGTGAATTTGCTTTTGCATTCCGAATTAAATATATATATATATATATATATATATATATATAATTATAATATCTTTGAATTTCAAAAAAACATATCAAGTTCTTGTAACATTTTAATTAAATCTCCTAAGAGATAATTAGTAATAAACATAGTTGCCAACCTCCCGATTTTTTTTCATACCAGTATTTTTATGTAAAAACATTTGTTTTATGTAATCGTGCAATTTCTACAATTTAATAAAGCGAATTTTTTTGTAAGATTTTACTGGTATTCAAAAAATCGGGAGGTTGGCAACTATGAATAAAGTGTAGACAGAATACCACATAGTTAATAAATTAACAAGTGCAATCATAATTTTACCATAGAATTTCCTTCAATGGTAATTGGCCAAAAATACTGAAAATCTGAAGAATATTTAAAAAGAGAGAGAGAGAAAAAAAAATTATATAATAAACCATAAAAGGTTAATAATTTGAAGTTGATATCAAGTGAATACAAATGGATTTTGAAATGAAATATGAACTAAATATAATGGAAAATTGGATAACAAGAGATTTAAATTAGAATTGGATATGAAAAAAACACGTGTAGATATAATCATCAGCCTGGATGTATCCACACGTGTTTTAAAAATAATACAGTATTTCATAAATATACTGGCATTTATGCTAAGATCAGTATATTCATCCAGGTATACTGTATTATTACCAGAAAATAATTGGAAATAGTAAAATTGGAAATAAAAATCATGTAAAGAATAGATAAAATATTTTACTCACAATAATTATCCAAAATTCCGTAAACGTCACAAGGTCTACATTTATACCATTACGACCACATGGCGCACATCATGAAATATCATAATCTTGATGAGATAGTCAAGTTGAGAGAACATATTTTGATAGTTAAGTTGAGAGAACATATTTTGAAATAACACCTTAATTATTACACCTTAACATAAATTGATTTAAAACACACAAATTTATTTTTGTGATAAAAACAAATAAATAGACTCAAAAACAAATTTATATTTGTGAATATACAAATTTTCCATTTAATTTTAATCTTTAAAAGTAAAATTTAAATACATAAGCGATAAGCAACCTCTATAGGTAAATTAAAAATATTATTAACATTTATTTGACAAGAAATGTGCTGTCCTCTATAGGAATAATAATTGTTCAAAATTAAGTTTGATTTACATATTTATTATATTAGCTTTAATAATATACATAAATAGTAATAAATAATAATATCATTGTAGTTTTACATTAACATCAGACATAATCCCATTATATCAATTAAATTTATCTGGAATTAAATTTATCTTACATAGTATTTCAAAAACTCTTACCAAGAGTAAATATTATGTAAAAAAAAAGATATTTCTTATAATACATAGTGCTGGTGTTGCCATCTATGGTAATCTACTTATATATATTATAGAATTTACAGAAAATAATTAAGATTTTATACTTCTACTAATTAGTTAATGAATTCTTATATAATACATATTGCTGCCATCTATCTACTTATATATCAAATAGTATTTACCGAAAATAATTAAGATTTAATGCTTCTACTTATAAGTTAATGAATTAATATCATCATACAATATATATATATATATATATATATAGAAAGATGGAAAAAGATAGAGATTTATTTAATTATCAAATTTAATATAACATAAACAAGTTAAAATTTCACAAACTTTTAAAAAATTTAATTAATAAATATTACATAATATTTAGATTACACATGTGTTTCAATCATTTATTAATGCAATGCATTATTTAAAAGACTTTATTGAAATTAAACATTGCATATATTTATGTTTGTGATTTATAATTAACAATGTTATCCATGTATAATTATATGTGTTTTCGTATATGTTATGTTTACAGTTATTTTAATACAATGCATATTTTATAGACTTTTTATAACTGATCATTCGTATCACTTAATATAAAGGTGATCGGCTAAACGCACATTCACCATGACTATATAAAGTGTAAACAATGTTCAACCAGCTTAATAATAGTCCTTATATATGTTTTAATTGTATTATTTGCTATATTTTATCGCACATTAAAACAAAATAAATTATTGCATAACATGTTTGTATTTATATGATGTAATAAATGTTATTTAAAAGAGTTGATAATTGAATTTATAAAAAAAATAGGATAACCATATAGTTTTGCTTGATTTCGTATAAATCTAATATTTTTGTTTTTATTTATATCTGAGCATAGATATTTTATACAAACTGATTTATGTAAACATGAATCAAAATTGGTAAAAATATTTACTTTAAATGGAATATATATATATATATATATATACACACACACATATATATATATATATATATATATATATATATATATATATATATATATGTATGAATAATATATTTTTGTGCGTAAATGAAAAAAAAATGTTTTTATGATTATCATCAACTGTGAATTTCTACCTTTATTATGTAAAAAATAAAATTATGTCAATGTGATAATTTCTTTGTTTTCTTATGAGTGTTTTTTAGTTATTTAGCATTTTTAAGAGGTTAAATTTCATTAGAAATATCATCCGTAATTTTTTTCTATTATGAGGAAATTTATACATAGTGTACGGACAGTACTTTTAAGTACCACTTTAATTAATTAGTTCTAACAAATTAAATTTCGCTCCGGGGAGATTTTTTTCTTGTATATGCTTTAATTATCAATATGGCAGCTAAAAAAAATATTTTTATGGAGAATTTTCAGTAGTTCATAATGAAGTAGATAAAGTGTTAAACGTCATGAACTGGCCGTGTATAACGTAGGGTGCGATTAAACCCATATGTAAAATAGAATTACTATATAGAATTACCTGCTATAGAATTACCTACTATAGAACTATATAGAATTACCAAAATATAAAAGAGCAACTTATCTACAATGAATTTACTGGTTAATAATACAACATGCAGGATACATGTATTACATTACTTTAAAATGATTAGATACTTATTTTTATTATCTTCAATTACCGTATACATGACGTAAAACTTAACAAAGATTACTTTGGTGTCCAATGCACCCGTCTCGGTAGTAGGAAGATTATAAAGCGAAAATTGGTATTCGAAAACAGTGGTACTC
This sequence comes from Maratus michaelseni, assembly GCA_963931845.1. Taxonomy (NCBI): domain Eukaryota; kingdom Metazoa; phylum Arthropoda; class Arachnida; order Araneae; family Salticidae; genus Maratus; species Maratus michaelseni. The sequence goes on from OZ007591.1 coordinate 255,826,723, forward strand.
AAAAATAAGGAACGTACCATCTCTGAGTAGATAAGTGAGCTGGTAGGCGGTTAAGGCCCATATGTCTCTCTCTGGAATGGGCGATAGTTCTTCCACATACATGAACATATATATGCAAGAAAATAAACAAAGATCAAACTTTAAATAGGGTGAGTGCACCAATACTTGATCATTTGGTGAACATTTCTTCAAAAAAAATTTTTAATGAAATTATTGACATTTTTCTGCAGACTTAAAGAAATATTAATTAAGGTATGAGTATTCACAATCCAGAAACATTTTCATATTTTTTTTTCTAGAATTTAATTTATTTACCGTTTTAATTAAAAAAGAAGATTGGACCAGTAACTGACCACTTCTTTTTCTATGTAAGAAACATAATATTAATTAAATACTTCTGCTAAAAACATGCAAACCGGATGATGCAAAAGTTAAGAAACATTTTAAAAACAAAATAATACATTCACGAAATAATAAAAAGAGTAAAGTGAAAATATTTGTAATTATTTCACGCTAACATTCAAGCACATCTTAGTTGCAACTGTAACTTGTAAAAAGGCATTTCTTCGGATGTTAGATATATTTTCTAACGATAAGACCTTGCTAGTTATCCAAATGCTACCCCTGATGATGGGCGAGTTTTATTGACCCGAAAATACCGGGATATATTTATGCTTTTACTATTGTAAGTAATTTAGGCATTTTTTTGTGAATTTTAATATATCTACTTATACACTGATGAGCTATTTTCGTCCTTAGCTCATATAAGATATAATGTAAAGCCTTTTAAAGTAATTTAAAATAATATTTGTAGCTTTTGAAAATGGTGAACTCAAACTCAAACTTACATTCCTCTCCGCATAGGTCTAAGCTTTGCTCTGATTGTTTTGAAATCAGGTCTGTATTCTGGATCTTCATTCCAGCATTCTTGCATGCAATCAACAACGCAGTCAAAAGAAGTTGGTAGCTTTGCTACTATCGGCCTGAAGAGACATCTTTTGTCCCCTTGCACTACTCTTTTTATTACCTCTGAAAGACAAATAAAATGTTTAAATATATAGAAAAAATCTTTTCTAATGTTGGAAAATTAAATTCACCTTTGTATACAAATTAAAAATATGAAAACATTTAAAATGAATCAAAATTTATTACTCATTACTAAAATAGGTGTAAAATGAAATAAAGGTTTTAAAACATCAAAACCCTCATAAAGATGTTAAAATTTTCGTCGGAGCGCTTTTGACCAGAACCTGGTCATCATCAAGAGGGCGAAAATTAGAAAAAAAAATCTGTAACTTCCTGAATGTACGCTGGTTATAATAAATATCAGAAGGCGAAACCAAATATGAAAAAAAACGGGAGGGGGGTGGATGAGTTCTATCTCACCTCGCTCAATAGACTTATCATCCCCCTCCTATTTTTTCATATTTGGTTTCGCCTTCTGACATTTAACCAGCGTACATTCAGGAAGTTACAGATTTTTTTTCTAATTTTCGCCCTCTTGATGATAGCTAGGTTCCGGTCGAAAGCGCTCGAGACTCCAACGAAAATTTTAACATCTATCGAAGGGTTTTAATGAATTAAAACATTTATTTCATTTTACGCCTATTTTAGTAACATGTAATGTCATTCATTTTAAATGTTCATGGTTTTAATTTAAAATGTTTAAAATAGGCATTTTTCTTAAAATATTAAAATATTAATTATAAAAATTTAGATTTATTTTAACTTCAACAACAGCAGTTTTGTTTTTTATTTACCAAAACAGACTATATTTTGTGCTTTTAAATTTAAAAAAAAATGTTGGATGGATAATAAAGTTAGTAACGATATCGCGAGTTTTTAAATGTATCTCTGGAAGAGGGGATGATATAAAAACAAAACGAAATAAATGATTTCTTTAATTAAAAAAAAAATCTTTTGACTTTAGAAAAATATTGAATTGATAAACTACATTAAAAATTTTAGCTACGATATACCACTGATGAGCTAGATTATCATTACTGCTTAATGAACATTTTTAAAATTGCTTCTAAATCTCTTTCTCAAGATCCTTTTCATTTTTAGAAAGTTTTTTGTAGAAATCTATTACGATTTTTCACTTTTTGTCATTTATATTCTAATATATTGACATATCTATACTAGTAAACCAAACAATAAGTTCGGAATCTTGGATTTCAAGTTTGAGTGAAAGGAAGGTGGTAAACGCTCTGGCCATATAGCATAAGCATGCTTATTATATATATTTTTAATTATTGAGGTTACTGAATAAAGAACATTTCTAAGGAAAAACATTATTTGCTGCATTGCAGAACTCAAAATTACAAAAGTTTAACCCGTGAAGCCTTAACCCGTAGAAGGATAAATCTACGTTCGATTACAAGACTGTGAGTGTAAGTTTACGTGAAAATAACAAGTTCTCTAGTACTGTCTTTCTCTAGTATAGAATTTTAAGTTTTGGATTCAAGGTACATTTTATTTTTCTTTTATGATTTTCAAATTATTTCGACATAATATTAATATATATATATATATATATATATATATATATATATATATATATATGACCGTAAAATGATCGGGGTAGATATTGCAAGTCGATATTTTGACGCAGACCAAATTGATGTCTTAAGTATTCCATGACAAATAAAAATTTCCAATTTCGAAAGATCAACTTTTCATTTTTTTTAAAAACATGACTTATTAGAGAAAACTCAGAGGAAATAACAAAACACTTAATAAAATAATATATTTAAAAAATACCTGATGGAGTCATGTTTATTTGCCCATAAGGTCCTTTGCGTCCTATGATTTCATATAAAAGAATGCCAAACGAGTACACGTCTCCTTTTTGTGTACCATTAGGTGGGACACTAGATTTTCTTAGCAATTCTGGGGCCTTCCATAATAACTCTGTGAAAAGACAAAATTTTATTAACAAACGAAATAAAAAATGAATATATCATTTTACATTGGCATGGATATGAATAATAAGCTGATACTAAAACGACTGAAAACATATAAGTGCAGCTGCTCTTACATTGTGTATAAGAAAATGAAATGTTTTCATCACGTTTCTAAAGAATGCTCCCTTCGAGTGATTCTGCAAAAAACAACTCTTTAATGAAGTTTCCTCTACACACGATTTAGCTCAAAATGGCAGGCACTTTTTATTTATTAATTAATTTATTTTTCTTGTGGGGGGGGGGGGGGGTGCCACTTATAGGTTTTAAGCTACAATGCCTTTCTTTAAAATAAAAGTATGTAAGTGGTCCCCTTTCCAGGGTCCGCTTTCGGGAGAGCTCAAGCGTGTTGTCCCACCCCCTTGGGCTACGACCTTGATTTAGTTATCAGTTTGACGACAAGCGTTTATGATACAAGTCCACATTCTAGTTAGATAAGTTGGTTAAAAAAATCTTTTACATATGTAAAAATTATACATGCCGTATATTAACCGTATTAATCTGCATTAGCCAAAATTAGTGACAACATAAAATGAAACTAGTCGTTGGGGGCCACCGTAATACTTACCCATCATGGATATGCATAATGTAAAATATTAAAATAAAACATGTGTAAACTACTTATAAAGTGCACTGCAATTCAAATAAAATCGTGGCTTGATGACGTCACAAACTTTAAAGGCTCGATTACTGAATTGCTTGAAAGAAACATCCTTATAACTCCAAAAATAATAATCCTATTAACTAGCGGTTTATTGCATCTGATTAAGCGTCAAATTTCCAATTAGAATATATCTTTGAAGTGAAATTTGGATGAAATACAGGGTCATGAAAAATCGAAGAGTGTGGAAAATAGGATTCCAAATATCTCGGCAACTCATTATCCGATCGACTTCATGCTTTATGCAAAATTTGTTTTTTTATTGTCTTTTATATTTATTTCTTAAAATAAAATTTCGAAAATTTTTATATACCTTTCATCAGAACGAATATTTCGAGAGTCCGAAAAAAATTGTTCCGGTTAATCGAGGTTTTTGAAAAGAAATAGGCTTCTTCCCATTATTACTTACTAAGTACATACCAAATTGCAAGTCTCTATCTCAATTTCTTCGGGAGATAGAGCGTTTACAGACACACACACAGACACACAGACGGACGGCAAATTTTTTTTTCTAAAAATATGTTTTTCGGAATCTCCAGTGTCTGAAACGTGTAAATCCGTCAAAATTTTTTTTTCGATTTTCAAAACGATTACAAGACTTACCCTATACTACGTATGATGGGTAAGTAAAAGGAAGATAAAAAGTTTTATAATACAAGTCCACATTCTAGTTAGATTGGTTGGTTAAAAAAATCTTTTACATGTGTAAAAAATTATACATTCCGTATATTAACCGTATTAATCTGCATTAGTAAAAATAAATGACAACGTTAAATGAAAAAGGAAGATAAAAAAAATCCGCAATATTTATGATTTATTATTCAGCATCAAATTATCTTAAAGGGCATCGGGATGAGCTTATGTTAATGTTAACGTATCTGAATAAATTGTGCGATAAGCATTATTAAAGGGTTAAAGATAAGAAACAATGACAAAAGTATTACAATAATAATGATAATTTCTATTTCAATAAAATGAGTGTGTAATGAAAAACATCACGAATGTGGTTACGTTTCTGCCAACAAATAAAACATTTAAATAAAAACATTCTAAAATGTGAAAGTATATATATTAATAGCTTTAGAAGTTTAGAAGTAATGCCTTAAAGCAGGTTTGTCAAGCATGCGACATAGGAAGCATTTACGTCCACGGACATTACCTCCAGTAGATAACGATGTTCTTTTTCTACAGGGGGTAAATTTATAGGTATCAATCTATGTACGATTTATATACAATCTATATACAAACTATATACAATCTATATACCATCTATATATATCGTATATAACATTTAAGGTATACACTGTATGGCCATAATTGATGGGAACTTTCAGTTTTAGACATTTTTTCGAATATTTTAAAATATACATGTTAGATTTTTTTTGAATTTTAGGATTAAAAAGAACAGGTTTGACTTCATATTTATCAACGTCGATTTCATAAGGAGGATAATTAGGGGACCAACAAAAAATTAAAGATAAAAAAGTAATACTTGGGATCACCCTGTAAAATAAAATGCACGAAATGATCTATCGCTACAGAATATACATAGGCAGACATTGTATAATATGTGTATTCATTTCTGTAAGAACAGCATGCATATTAATAGAGATATAGCGATTTAAAAAAAAAAATTCTTGCATGTTTTTTGCTTATAAAATACAGGGTTTTCAACCAAATTTAACGTCAGTTTCAGAAAAATTGACAAAATGTAGTAGAAATCATATAGTGTAATTGAAAGATAAATATATTAAATATTTAAGGAAATATGGGCAGTTGTATAAAACAATTTTTATCGGCGCATGCGCGAACGATAACAAAAAACTTTTTGCCTAATTTAATAGTCAAAACTATGGAGCAACTTATAAAAAAAAAAATCCGTCAAATATCGTAAAAATTCAGAGAGATATCGGCGTTAGAGAGAGCTGTTTTTTAGTTTCTGACTAAAACTCGCTGAATGATAAGGGATTGTCCACAAATTGTTATTTTTAGCTCACAGGCTATCAAAGCCTGAGAGCTAATGTGCCCGCCCGTTCTGTATGTATGTACGTAACGCGATAACTCTTGATAGAAATAAGCGTTTTGCTTCAAATTTTGGATATAGGTTCCTTATGATAAGGCGCTTCTGTGATTAGTTTTGGGGGTTCGTTGGTTAAGTACAAAGGGGAAAAGAGGGACCAATTCCCCCCTTAATTTAGATAAATGGGTTTTTCAAGCAGAATTATCCGATTTTCTTCAAATTTTGTATATAGGTTAATGGTGACAAGGCGCTTTCCAGATTGGTTTTGGGTATTCATTGTATAAGTATAAAGGGGGTAACGGGGGCTAATCCCCCCCTTAATTTAGATAAATGCGTTTTTCATACAGAATTATCCGATTTTCTTCAAATTTTGTATGTAGGCTCATTGTGGTAAGGCGCTTCCCCGATTAGTTCTGGAGATTCATTGGTGAAGTATAATTGGTGGAACGGGGGGCTGACCCCCCCCCCCCCTTTAATTTAGATAAATGGATTTTTTATGCAGAATTATGCGATTTTCCTCAAATTTTGTATATAGGTTCATTGTGATAAGGCGCTTTCCTGATTAGTTTTGGGGGTTCTTTGGTTAAATATAAAGAGGGTAAAGGGTGGTGGGGGGTTATCCTCCCCCTTTAATTTAGATGAATGTGTTTTTCATGAAAAATTATCCGATTTTCTTCAAATTTTGTATATAGGCTCATCAGTCAAATATCGTAAAAATTCAGAGAGATATCGGCGTTGGAGTGAGCTGTTTTTCAGTTACTGACTATAACTCGCTGAATGATAAGGGATTGTCCACAAATTGTTATTTTTAAGTTATCTAGCAGCGTTCGGAGCAAATTTTTAGAAAAACTATTTAATTATAATTTACGCTTATGTTTAGGAAGATTTTGACTCTAAACTACGATGAAAAGGAAAATATAGTCCATACATTGATTACATTTAGGTAAATTGAGGAGTTTATGGTAAAATGTTGTGAAATTTAGCCCAATACGCAAAACACTCTACAGTAAATTCTATCGCATATATATGTATTTTCTGTATACACGTAATTTGTATGCCAGTAGTGAAGATGATAAACTAAAATCTAAGATATATTATATATTTTTCATAAGTTATGAGTCAATAACTTGCAATTTAATTTTTATAGTGATATTTCATTAGCTTTTTGAGAAATTACAGTTTGCGTATTAGTCCAGTCAAATTAGGAAAGTTTGCCATAATAAATGCTAAGGAGATAAAAATTGGTACAGTTGTTCATTGATGGCTACTGATGACTCTGTAAAAAGTCTTGATGGATAGGAGATGAACGAGGGGAGGGAGGGAGGGGGGGGGCAAAATACTTTTTTAGTTTTTTACAAATATCTCAGAAACTGTCGGTTTTCATGAAAAAAATTACTCTGACATAAATTAAAGAACACAAAATTCTCTACAAATGACAGGTATTTACAATAGAACCTCGTTTATCCGTCTTTCAGAAAACCTGACCCTTGACGGATTTTCCGGAAAAAAATCACTTTAATATTTCATATTTATTTACTTAATGTCTATTCAAATTTATTAAATATTTTTGAAAAAAAAAGGAAAACAGTAAACACTCCAATACTGCAATATTGCATGAAATAATGCCAGGTAAGTTGTTTATGAAATATAAATATTTATCATTAATGAAATGTTTATTAATGTGAAATATTATAATTGCGAATATCAAACATGGAGAAAACTAAAAGTAGGTACATATTAATTTATAATTAAGTAAATATTATGTAATTATGAAAGTAGATGGATTGTTAGGATTCATAATCATCACCTCATCTTCTTCCTTGTCCTGTTGTTATCACCCTGGTACTGAAGACAAATATTTATATTTATCATTAATGAAATGTTATTTCACGTGAAATTTTATAAGCGCGACAAAACATAATTGAGAACAATGAAAGTACTAATTTATCATTAAGCTAGAAGAAGATATTTCAATGGCTGTTGTTACGATTACGGTATCTGCATCGCCAGTACTCTCCCAGCAAGATATTCCATTCTCCTTCAATTTGGAAGAAAGCACAGCATTTAATTTTCATTTGTTCTTTTCATTTGAAAGGAAGCTTTCTTGCTTGGCGGAAACCTCTGTGTCCCCGTTCAAATTAATATTAGTGCTCGCGAATATACGTTTATATACGTTTAAACGTATACGAAGTTAAGCCTTTTTTCCATATTATTCCTATCCAAAATCGTTACCGGTTACAATACGTTTTATACGTATTATACGTATATTAGCGAGCACTAATTAATATCCACGGACTTCTTCAGTGCACATCTTCGGTTTTGCTCTGCTGATTTCGTGCTATTGGCAATGTCGGAGTAGCCATCAAAAACCACTGTACAGCTTTTCCCTTTATAATGTGTAGAGATATATTTGTTGTAACATTCACAAATTGAAATAAAAGTGGAACCTCTTGACCAAGGGACTTTGTGAAGAAAGAAACCACCATCCATAATAATATCACAGTTTTGGAAATCAATGGGCTGTTTCAATAGTAACTTTGATGTAATAAATTAGATGATATTCTGGCTTGACTAATATTGTTTCCAGATATTTTTAGTCCTTAATTTTCCTTTAGAAAATTAAACCTGAGTCTAAAAAATATTAGATATTGTTAAAAAATATTAGACCGCAGTGCAAAATTTTTGCACGGATCCATTGGTATTTAATAAATTTGAATATATATTAACTAAATAAATTTGAAACTAAAGTGATTTTTTTTTTGCGGAAAATCCGTCAAGGCTCTTGCTGGTGATTTACCGACAGATCCTACTAAAGGCCGGTTACACCTGTCAATTAAAAGTTTTTCATCATACATAAAGAAAATCAGGTGTGGGGTGCACCTTTACCATCACTCATTAATTACCTATAGGGGGCTTCAGATTGCAGAAGACTCCGTGATCGTTGCCTAATTAGATATTAGAGAATTATTTATCTAAAGAAAATTAATTGTTGCGTTGTGTGTAGAGTATCTAATGTATGGCAGTTTGGTTTTGGGAATGGAGTGTATAGAGTTCCATAAGACACTTGCCAAAATAACCCTACAGATAATTTTTAAGTAAAACCTTCTAAGATTAAAGTTAAGAAAATTCTAGAGAACTATTTAGGTTTTTTTAAAATTAATTATGCAAACACTAAATTAAGACAACAGTTTTTTTAAACTAAAAAAACAATTACTTTATTTACATTAAAAAAATAAACATATAAAAAAAAAAACATAGTAAGGATATATAAATCAATCCTTTTTTTTTTCTTTACAATTTACTTTAAACATTAAACATTCTTAATTACTATATGATCAAGTTCTCCTGCCGAACAAAAATTACAATTAAATTCGAGCGGTACAAACACAATTGGGTTGGTAATTGTATAGGAAAACATCATACCTGAGTCGTTAAAAGACAGACTCAACTCCAGTTATTATGGGATTCACTGGTTCCAGGTCGGACACTGATGAAGACTAGTGTAAGTGACTCCTTATGGGCATACCCTCATCGACAAGCCCGGTAGCATATTTTTTTACAGGAATTATATGCAGCACACTTTCACATAATTTTCCAACTATAGCACTTATACACTCTCTTTTACTAATTCTTTTCAACTGCACTCATTCACATTTTTTTATCGACTGTCTTTTTCTCCAAGTTCTGGCTTTTTTCCAGTCGGTGGTGGCACCTCCCACTCTACTTGATTTTTTACGACCTTGTGCGTCAATAACCACACCTACCTTCGCTGCTCGAAGGAGAACTGTCCAGCCAATGACCACAAACTATCTGGCCCCCTTAAATTAACCAGGCACCTATGTGTCTACCCTGAGTCCTCTAGCTTCGAACTCAAGGTACCACACACGACGCGTGACTGACAGCCTCCCATAAATTTACAGTCATAAAAACTTCACAACATGGTTCCAGTGCACTTTTTGCGCCAGACAGCGCTCATAAAAATGTCCGTCACTTTGTTAGCTAAATTTATACCAACCATTGTACCGCTCTGATGTCTAAATAATTATATATATAAATGCAAGGAGAAATATTTACTTGTACTAATTATAGAATTAAAAAAAAAGAAGAACACTCAATATTTACATATACATTTCTAAGTGTGTAACACAAAAAAAAGGTGGTGAATACTTTCCACCATCTTCTTTTCGTGACTGACGGATAATCGAGGCTCCACTGTATATACCTGTCATTTGAAGAGAATTTAACGTTCTTTAATTTATGTCAGAGTAATTTTTTTCATGAAAATCACACTTTCTGAGATATTTGTTTAAAACTAAAAAAAAGTACTTTAGTTCCCCCCCCCCATCCCTCCCCTCGCTCACATCTATCCTTCAGGACTTTTTACAAAGTCATCAGTAGCCATCAATGAATAATTGTACCAATTTTTTTTATCTCTGTAGCATTTATTATGGCGACATTAAGTAAATAAATTTGAAATTAAAGTGATTTTTTGCGGAAAACCCATCAAAGCTCCGGTCTCTTGACTGACGGATAATCAAGATTCCATTGTACATACCTGTCATTGTAGAGAATTTTATGTTCTTTAATTCATGTAGGAGTAATTTTTTCATGAAAACCAACAATTTCGGAGATATTTGTAAAAAACTAAAAAAGTATTTTGCCCCCCCCCCTCCTTCCCCTCGTTCACCTTCTATCCATCAGGACTTTTGACATAGTCATCAGTAGCCATCACTGAACAACTCTACCAATTTTTATCTCTGTAGCATTTATTAAAATTGAAATTAAAGTGAATTTTTTTAGGAAAATCCGTCAATGCTCCGGTTTTCTGGCTGACGGATAATCGAGGCTCCACTGTATATAACTGTCATTTGCAGATAATTTTATGTTCTTTAATTTATATCGGAGTAATTTTTTTCATGAAAGCCAACAGTTTCTGAGATTTTTGTAAAAAACTAAAAAAAGTAATTTATTTTAACCCCCCCGCTCACCTCCTATCCATCAGTACATCCCATTTACATAGTCATCAGTAGCCATCAATGAACAACTGTACCAATTTTTATCTCCTTAGCATTTATTATGGCAAACTTTCCTAATTTGACTGGACTAATACGCAAAACGTAATTTCTCAAAAAGCTATTGAAATATCACTATAAAAATTAAATTGCTAGTTATTAACTCATAAGTTAAGAAAAATATATAATATATCTTGGATTTTAGTTTATCATCTTCACTACTGGCATACAAATTACGTGTATATAGAACATACATATATATGCGATAGAATTTACTGTAGAGTGTTTTGCGTATTGGGCTAAATTTCACAAAATTTTACCATAAACTCCTCAATTTACCTAAATGTAATCAATGTATGCACTATATTTTCCTTTTCATCGTAGTTTAGAGTCAAAATCTTCCTAAACATAAGCATAAATTATAATTAAATAGTTTTTTCTAAAAATTTGCTCCGAACGCTGCCAGATAACTTAATAAAAAAGAAAACTGCCCAGTTAAACTGAGGGCATTAAGCTCAAAGGCTATTCACACTAATTGTATATCATACACTTATTTCAAAGAATTTGAAATAAGCCCCTCGAAAAATAAAGAAATACACGATATAATGGGGGGATCATCCCCCCATTCCCTCAACCCCTTATAGTTAACCATTGAACCTGCAAAACTAATCAGGGAAGCCCCTTATTACAATAAACATATATACTAAATTCGAAGTAAATCAGATAATTCTGCATGAAAAACCTATTTATGTAAATTAAGGAGGATTACCCCCTCGTGTCCCCCTTTATACTTAACCAATGAATCCCCAAAACTAACCAGGGAACTCCTTACCACAATGAGCCTATATACAAAATTTGAAGAAAATCGGATAATTCTCCATGAAAAACACATTCATCTAAATTAAGGGGGGAGGATAACCCCCCCCCCTTACCCTCTTTATACTTAACCAAAGAACCCCCAGAACTAATCAGGAAAGCGCCTTATCACAATGAACCTATATACAAAATTTGAAGAAAATCGCATAATTCTGCATAAAAAATCCATGAATCTAAATTAAAGGGGGGTTAGCCCCTCGTTCCCCCTTTATACTTCACCAATGAATCCCCAGAACTAATTGGGGAAGCGCCTTACCACAATGAATCTATATACAAAATTTGAAGAAAATCGTATAATTCTGCATGAAAAACCCATTTATCTAAATTAAGGGGGGAATTGGCCCCTCTTTTCCCCTTTATACTTAACCAACGAACCCCCAAAACTAATCAGGGAAGCACCTTATCATAAGGAACCTATATCCAAAATTTGAAGCAAAACGCTTATTTCTATCAAGAGTTATCGCGTTACGTACATACATACAGAACGGACGGGCACATTAGCTCTCAGGCTTTGATAGCCTGTGAGCTAAAAATAACAATTTGTGGACAATCCCTTATCATTCAGCGAGTTTTATTCAGAAACTAAAAAATAGCTCACTCTAACGCCGATATCTCTCTGAATTTTTACGATATTTGTCTGATTTTTTTTTATAAGTTGCTCCATAGTGTTGACTATTAAATTAGGTAAAAAGTTTTTTGTTATCGTTCGCGCATGCGCAGATAAAAATTATTTTATACGACTGCCCATATTTCCTTAAATATTTAATATATTTATATTTCAATTACACTATATGATTTTTACTGCATTTTGTCAATTTTTCTGAAACTGACGTTAAATTTAGTTAAAAACCCTATATTTTATAAGCAAAAAACATGCAAGAATTTTTTTAATTAATTTTTTTTTTAATTAAAAAAAATCGCTATATCTCTAACAATATGCATGCTATTCTTACACAAATGAATACACATATTATACAATGTCTGCCTATGTATATCCTGTAGCGATAGATCATTTCGTACGTTTTATTTTACAGGGTGATCCCAAGTATTATTTTTTTCTTTAATTTTTTGTTGGTCCCCTAATTGTCCTCCTTATGAAATCGACGTTGATAAATATGAAGTCAAACTTGTTTTTTTTAATACTAAAATTCCAAAAGAATTTGACATGTATATTTTAAAATATTCGAAAAAATATCTAAAACTGAAAGTTCCCATCAATTATGGCCATACAGTGTATATCAAGTATAGAACGGATTGGAACTGATGGTAAGAAAACATTCTTAATCTGTACAGTTTTGCTTCTCAAAATTGAATATAGTGTGAGCAAAATAGTGAAAGAATCATTAATATTGAAAAATATTTTCATTCTCAGTATTCTTGATACTTGCAAAAAAGATTTTTTACCTCTTGCTTTTGGAATTTCCCGTAAATAACTGTATACTTAGGTATCTGGAAATATTCGTCCATTAAACATTCATGTAGTTTGGTCTCTTTATGTTCGTGCAATATGCATCCTGCACATGTAGTCAAATACAAATAAATGCGTTTGTATTTGGGGGAAGGCTGCGGAGAAGTCCGCTTGCGAAGACTGTTAAAATTTTTTAAATGTGCTCTTGATAGTGCACTGTTGACGATTTGATCGTGAAAGTTCTTTAAACGATAGGCAACAAGCGAAACTAAGCAATCGCGTCTGTATCTGTAATTAACACTTAGAAGAAAATCTATTTTTTTTTATTTGTATTATTCTAACATTTTTATAATTTTCGAAATTTACAATCGTAGAAAAATACTAAATTACATTTATGATGATTATTATTATTTTTTCATACATTCAAGTCCGTACAGTTATAGAAGTTTTATGAATTCAATGATTTGTAAGAGATTTTTTACTTAGAAACCGATGAAAGTAAAAATTAATTAACAGTTGGAATAGGGGAAAAAAAAAAGTTTCAACAATTTTAGTAAGGGAGCCAAGAAAATATTTTACCTTGTTTGAATATCAAGAGAAACAAAATTCAATAATTAAAATTTATTTGTTTGTAAAGCAAATTAACAAAAAAATATATTTTAATGTCAGGAAAAAATATTTAGCCATTAAACGAGTAGGTATCTTTTGGAAATTATTTATAATTTTACAGTGACTTAACTATGCATTTAAAATAATAATAAAACACACACGTACACATATATATACAGTTTATACAGAAAAATCTTTTCGACTGGCATGAAAATCAAATAAAGCTCTGTATAATAAAGTTATCTTATTTAACATGTGAAACTAAAAATTATTTATGTATAAACACAGTCTGACATTATTTGTTTTGTTAAAGAATATCTTACAAATTATTAAAAATAATAATAAAATAAAATAAAATTATCATGAAAATAGATTATATTTTCAGATTTTATTATAAATGTGACGATTTTATTATAAAGAAAAAAAAATAGACTTGTTGGACTACACTTGTTTATTTGCTTTGACCGAGTGCTCCAAAAGTTCGTTAAAACTTAAAAAAAAATCACTAAAAAGAAACAAATGATGCTGAAAAACTGCGGTTTGTAGGAATGGGATTAGAGGGAGATTGGATTTTTTTAATAACAAAAACAATTGTGGTTATACATATTACTGATAGATGACGCTGGCATGCATAATATGAAGTAGATGTATGCACATTAGGCTTATAGTAAAAAATCCTTTTCTACGAAGCGTTTGACAAGCTTCTGTATCCGAGCACATGAAACAGACCCTTATCTTCTTTAGTCATTTTGCCCTGCAGAATTTTCGCAATGCGCCAGTTGCCAATTTCCTGTTCTTGTAAAATAGTTTAACCAACAACGCTTGATCTGGTAACGGTAGCATACTGCTGGCATCCAATGAAGAATCTGTGTGCATTGAGGAGTTTTATTGACATCCTGATTTGCACAAATCTGCTTCATATTACGCGTACAGCGCCATCTATCGGCAATTTTTGAACCAAATTTTTTTTTGTTTGAAAAAAAAAATCCGACCTCCCTCTAATACTATTGCTGCAAACCGCAATGTTTTAGTATCATTTATTTCTTTTTAATGAATTTTTAAAATTCTAACGAACTTTTGGCCTACCCGGTATATATTTCATAGGTGAGCTCACAGTTTAAATATTTTATTCATTTATTTATTCAATTTACTTACAGTTAGTGCATTTTAAGGACAAACAAACAAATAAAAAAACCTTGCAAATTTGAAAGAGTGGAACTTCTTTTAATTATCCCCAAGATTTATATATTTTGTTTATAAAAAAGATGCCTTAAAGAGTTTGCTTTAATATAAAAAAAGAAAGAGAAAATTTTGATTAAGAGCAGATTTAAGACATTTTAATTTTCACTATATCTAAACTAATAAAAGAAAGTTTCGCTCTGTGTGTCTGTGTATGTGTGTGTGTCTGTTGGCGATGGCTAGGAAAATCTGGCCCACCTAGAAGGCTGGAAATTTAGATTTAGGTAGTCCAAACCCTCTCCAGTTGCAACATTACTTCAGAATTTTAATATTTCTAATTACTTTCTGAAATATTAATTAAAATGCACAAAGAACTCTAATTAAAAATACGCTTTTATTCTCTTGGGTTGGTTTGTTCACTGGTTGGTTGCATCGATTCTTCACAGAAGTAATTAAATAAACCAGAGTAGCGATGCATAAATAAGGATTTCTAATTAAATAGTGTGAACATGGATTGAAGTTATCAACGTAGAGAAGCCATGCGATTGTCGCGTCACCTGTGCATGACAAATTACACATACGTCCCACTGATTGAAATATTTTGCAGGCATATTTTTCTTCATGACAATTAGTCGGGTTTAAGTTTTTTTTTCTTTTTTACATGACATTTATTATTATGATGGAGATTAAAACTTTATTTAACAGATTGTTTTTTATATTTGCGGGAATGAAGAGGGGCAAGGGTCTAATTACATTTAAGCTTCAAGGTGTGTTTCTAGAAAGCAGTTACCAGAATTTCCGTATAATAGTGTCAGCCAAATTTCAAATTAAATTCCTAGCTTAACCAAATGAATCAATCATTAAAGGTGTATTGTGATCCTCCTAATTAGTTATTTGCTGAAGGCCACTTGAACAACCCCCCCACCCCCCACCCCTCCCGGCCCGTCTTTCAAGGTTTTCTCTCTAACTCTGCTCCGTTTCCATATCTCAGCAACTATCTTCCCGATTTCAACGCAAGTAATTTCAAACATTATAATTAACTTAATAGTCACCCTTTATAACATTAAACTAAATTTATGAGTAGCTGTTACCACTATTTACGAATAACAGTTTAAGCCAAATTTGTAATTAAATTCAAAGCTTAAGGAAACGAACGAATTTTGAAAGATGCATAGTGGTCCTCCTAATTAGTTATTTGCTGAAGGCCACTTGAACAACCCCCCCACCCCCCCCCCTCCCAGCCCGTCCTTCAAGGTTTTTTCTCTAACTATGCTCCGTTTCCATATCTCAGCAACTATTTTTCCGGTTTCAACGCAAGTGGTTCCAAACATTATAATTAACTTAATAGTCACTCTTTATAACATTAAACTAAATTTATGAGTAGCGGTTACCACTATTTACGAATAATAGTTTAAGCCAAATTTGTAATTACGTTCCTAGCTTAAGCAAACGAACGAATTTTGAATGATGCATAGTGGTCCTTCTAATTAGTCATTTGCCGAAGGACACTTGAACAACCCCTCCCCCCCCGGCCCGTCCTTCAAGGTTTTTTCTCTAACTCTGCTCCGTTTCCATATCTCAGCAACTATCTTTCCGATTTCAACACAAGTGATTCCAAACATTATAATTAACTTAATTGTCACTCTTTATAACATTAAACTAAAATTATGAGTAGCGGTTACCACTATTTACTAAAGATAGTTTAAGCCAAATTTGCAATTAAGTTCAAAGCTTAAGCAAACGAACGAATTTTGAAAGATGCATAGTGGTCCTCCTAATTAGTCATTTGCTGAAGGACACTTGAACAACCCCTCGCCCCCGGCACTTTTTTCAAGGTTTTTTTTCTCTAACTATGCTTCGTTTTCATATCTCAGCAACTATTTTTCCGATTTCAACAAGTGATTCCAAACATTATAATTAACTTAAATGTCACTCTTTATAACATTAAACTAAATTTATGAGTAGCGGTTACCACTATTTCCGAATAATTGGGTAAGCCAAATTTGTAATTAAGTTCCTAGCTTAAGCAAACGATCGAATTTCGAAAGATGCATAGTGCTCCTCTTAATTAGTCATTTGCTGAAGGGTACTTGAACAACCCTCCCCCCCCCCCCGGCCCCTCATTCAAGGTTTTTCTCTAACTATGCCCCGTTTCTATATATCAGCAACTATCTTTCCGATTTCAACGCAAGTGATTCCAAACATTATATTTAACTTAATAGTCACCCTTTATAACATTAAATTAAATGTATGAGTAGCGGTTACCACTATTTACAAATAAGAGTTTAAGCCAACTTTGTAATTAAGTTCCTAGCTTAACAAAACGAACGAATATTTATGCATGCATAGTGGGCCTCCTAATTAGTCATTTTCTGAAGGACACTCGAACATCTCCTCCTTTCGGCACCTCACTCAAGGTTATTTTCTCTAACTGTGCCTTATTGCAATAACTGGGCTAATAATGTTCCAATCTTCTCGAAACCAGCTCAATTTTGTAGTGCGCCTACTATACAGTAACGTAGGCAGCGGGGACCTGTCTCAGAAGTTCGTTCGGAAAGAGGTTTGTTTAGAACAGAATGCTCCCCTGGCGGTGGTAGGGGGAAATAAAAGATTTTCTAGAGCGTACGAGCATGCCGGGTATACGGTTCCGAAGCTATCGTAGACCGTGGCCAGAGTTCCGTTTTTTAAGAGATTTAAGTTTACTACAAGGGCTCGGGCAACGCCGGGCGGGTCAGCTAGTATAAAAATAAAATACATAGTTCATTTGTTGAAACAAAAAGAACAAAGAAAAAGTTATCTCTCTAATCTAAAAGAAAAAAGAAAAGAATACAATTTTGCTGCTGCCGTAATTGAATTTATTTATTGTGTCCTTTTCACTTTCTCGGCTTATGATACAGAAACTATTGCATATAAAAACATGAAAAATGGTAGTTTTACAGATAAATGTATGATAAAAACGTTGAAGCAGATCGTTTTAAAATTGAATGTGTATTTTTAAGCACGATTTAATGTTGAAATCTGTCAAGATAGTTCAGTTATACAAGTTTTATAGGATAAAAACTATGCATAGCAATTTAACCACCTTTTATATGTAACTAGATGGTAGTTTCGAAAATCGTATCAGATAATGAACATTGTACAGATATTCAAACTTATAAATGCAATATTTTTATTATATTACTCGATGCAAATTCAATTTTTCTTTTCATTTATGAAAATAAAAACGTTTTAAACAATAGACTATCCTTATCGTATGCTGAAATACTGAAAGAGGAAAACTATTGTCTATATACAGGATGCATCAGAAAAATGTATAAACACTTTGAATGATTATAACTCTAATTTTTATTCACATATAATTGATATTTAAATTGCAAAATAATCTACATAAAATGTATAACTTTTCCTCCTACCGCAGCGCAGATGTTCAAAATTATTACCGTTCTGATCAATACATGGCTTATAACGGTGGACTATTGATTCACAAATTTCAACAAACATTTCATTTGGTGTTGTGGCGCATTTTTGCTCAATTGCGGTTCTAGAAAGTTGTCTATGAACATCCATTCATTTCAAACTTATCTTTTATCCGATGAATTGTAAATCGCATACACTGCAAAAAATAATTGTTGATTTTGCAGTATAATACTGGCAGCTGGGTGCCAGTTTTATACTGCAAAATCAACAATTATTTTTTGCAGTGTAGGTGGATCTGTCTGAAACTCCCTGCGATATTCTTTTTGTACTTCTGCTATTTTTTCATACAGAACAATAGTATTTTAAAATGAATTTTCTTTTTTCAAAAGTTAATCTTGGTCCACTCCTTATTTACAATTATTTACACTTTGAAAAGAAAGAAAAATTAGAAAGTTATGGCCCGTTAAACAGTATATGTATACATTTTTCTGACGCACCCTGTATATCCTAAATCTTTTTTTTTCAGAAACTGATCTGAATCATCTTCTGAATAGTCTACTAGAACTAGAAGGATCGTTCAAGAGTCTCGCTCATTTCAAGGATTCTATTCTGATATTCGAAGTGTAAATGATATGTGTTTATTTGGTACACAATACAAATTCAAATCTTTGTTCCATTATCAAAACTAGGGCATCCAACCCGGGTTTCCAGGGATAGGGAATATGTGTGAAAACCATTTATTTTTTTATTGAAAACTCTAATAGATTTTTTTACATTTAATGTATATATATATATATTAGATTGCCCCCCCTAACAACACAAAAGAGGATTTTTACATAAATATGTCTATTATATATTCAAATATACAATTTTGAAAATTATTAAAAGTGGTAATTTCGTATTGGCTTTGTGCCAAAGGTTAATACCCGAACTACTGCATTTTTATTATTATGATAATTTCAGCGGATTTAAGCGCTTATTTCGATTAGATGTTTATAAATATGTGTTTCATTTATACTATTTTATTGATTGCTTAATGAAGTTTTAATTTCGTTATTGAATATTAGCTGGAAACAAATGCTGAATTTTTTATATTGTTTAAAGTGCTAACGGATTAATATTTCGTAATCGTCTGCAATCGAGAGATTAAAAAAAATCATGCTTGTTTTCTTTTAAATTTTATTTATTTTAAAAGCCATAATAAATCAGTCAATTAAGATACAGTTTTCAAACAAATTGCATTTGAAAGTAGATTTTTTCCCCCTGTATAACGGTATAAAATTGATAATGTGCTATGCTTAGAAATTAAAAAAAAATGCAGTATCAAAAATCGCAAAACCGAAATTTCATCGTCAAGTATTGCCATTCGTAAAATGACGTTAGCGTTACGCACGGACACGTTTGTCCTTTATAATATAGATAGATAGAAATGTTTTAAGCAAGAAAATTACGAGCAGCTGGCTTTGATAAGTGTCAATACACAGATTCTAGATTGCTGCCATTGTTCTTAATAAGTTCAGGCAGTCTTGAATAGAGATGCATTTCAAATCATGTGTGTGGCTGTTTCGTCTTTTGGAATTCACCAAAACGATGTACTTTCACATGAATACTCTGAAATAACTTCTCAAATGTCGGCGACCAGAACAAAAGATGAGAAAGTGCTTTATTAAAGTAAAAAGACGATTTGAAAAACACACCGGTTTGGGAGAATTAAAAAAACCCAGGCATCTGCAAGAGGTATTCTGAAAAAAATCTTAGGTAAAAGACTTCCTGAGCTACTACAAACAGCGACAGCAACACTACAACTTCCTTATACTGATGCTCAAAGATTAAAATATTAAATGTATTTGGACCTATTGTTAATAAAACAATTTGTCTAGAATTATTTTCACTAATTATTCACTATTATTTCATTAATTCTATTGGGGAAGACCACTGTATTTAAACAAATAAAAAAACTCTGAAAAGTATCATAATTCGAAAATTAAAATGTTTCAAATATAGATGAACATATTTTAGAAACAAATAATCCAAATAAGCTCCTTTACAACACGCTTATTTCGAAAGAAAGAAAAAACTTGAAGTAAACTTTTTTTAAGATGCTCATTTCGAAAACGAAAAATCTCGAAAAGCTTCTTTTGTTGTTTTATCGCAAGAGCCGACTTTGAGTATTGAAAATATGAGGAAACTTATTTAGTATGTATAAGTTTACATAAGCTTTAGACATTTCTGCTGCATTTCGAAAAAAAAAAAATCACTGTGCTCACATCTGTTTCAGAAGCTGTTTGTTTGGAAAGGATTGTGAAACACAATAACGTTGACTCAAAAATTTATATACGAAGGCTTAGCTTAACTGTTGATATGAAAACTTTGTGCAGCTACAGACATTCTTTTTGTTTACATCAGATATTGATATAAGCATTAATCTATCAATATTTGATGTCAAAGAAAAAAAAAATGTATTCTAATTTACCTGCCTAATGTATGAAAATATAATCTCCGTAAACTATAACAGTATATCTCCTATTAATATTATATTTTAAACTATTAATAGCTATAAAAAAATTTAAATGCCAAAATTTGTCTTCAAAGTTTCCGTTCATTTCTTTTTTATGTTTCAAAAGAATTTTAATGAAAATTTTAAGAAATTTATTCCATCAAAGTAGGTTGTCGATGCATGTAGTATACTTTCACCAATTGTTATAGGTATCTGAAATAAACAATTTTTAATGGTAACAAATAAATAGGGCCAAATGCCATATACAGGGTGTCTCATAAGTCCACTACGCTCACACTACGACAATTCGTTAAAATTAGAAAATTGTCGTATCAGAGTGCGATTTGCACCATAAGACTGGGATAAGTGTCGGATTTTTTGTGGCAACCGACTATTTGACAAGTTTTATTGAGCAAATCACACTCCGGTAAGACAAGCTATTAAATTTTTATGAATATTTGAAATTTGAACTTAGTTGTGAGTCTCTTTAAACTATTTTTTTTTTCTTTTACCATAAGCAATCCGACTTTCTGACAAGTCTTATAGTACAAACCATACGGCAATTTGCTTTTTTTTAAATGAATTTTTGAATGTAGACGGATTTATGAGAATTCTATATTTAGTCCTCAGTTTTCTTCTGAAATCCTCGATGACCTACTCTTTTCACAAAAGATTTAAAATTGAGAAGCTCTATCATTGCTTTGTATTGCTCCCCTTTTTAGATGTGTTCGTAATTATATAAATACGTACCTATAGTCATCGTCTGGTCCGTCCGTCCGTCTGTCCGCATATAACAGCACAAAAACTACTCAACCGAATGGTTTGAAATTTAATATATATATATATATATAATCGTTGCAGAATTTTGTCCAGTCATCTCAAATTTTATGTAAACCTAATCAAAACTTAAAAAGACATTAATAAAAATTTTCTTCATTCTATTAACTTCTATCATACATAATCTATATAATAAAAGCGCAAGTCATGTGACTCTGGAAAACAAATACGGGCTGACCATTTCTTTTTTCATATGACAGGCGGCCACTTTTATTCACAATTATTTTTTCGCATAAAAGTTACATTTTTAGAAAGATCGTTCAAAAAAATTGTTTGTTTGAGAGATGAGTTACATTAAAAAATGTATAGATCCTGAGGTAACTTCAGTTAAAATTTGGTTAACAGCCCAATATTTACTCCAATATCCATTAAAGTAAATAAACACAAGAGATTCGTTCATTATGAATCATAGAAATATTAAACCATGGAGGTAATCATTCGCAAAGCGAGATCTCCATGGTAAATTCTGCAGTGCTATGTGGTATCGAAACAAAAATTCGCATGTGTAAACGAGGCATACCTATAATAAAAGAAATGAAAGGCACGCTCGTTTCGCTCATAACAGACGATATAATTCATTTCACTGAAATAATAACAAAGATTTTTTTTTACATTGTAAAACTAGTTATAGTAAGAACGCACCTCATTTGTCACATTTAACGTACAATTTGCAACGTTATTTTTAGGTATATTTCTTTAGAAATCGACCTATTGCGATCACTTTGTTTATATGCATATCTATATATCTATCCATATATAATGCCAATCTGTCATCTCGATAACGTCCGAAATACTGAACCTAATTGGAATACTGATATTGCCAGTATCTTGGATGAGTTTATTAACTAAGTATATAGCTCTTATAGTTGGCTTACAGTGACACACAAAAGAAAAAAGCTTTCAAAATTTGTCATCGCGATAAAATCCGAAATACTAAACTAATTCAAATGTAATTTGGACAATGTATTGATCTTGATACTATCTTGGGTGAGTTATTTAATCAAGTATGTAAGTCTCTTACAGTTCGTTTACAGGGAAACACAATCGCAAAACATACAAAACTCGTCATCACGAAATTATGAACCAATTCAAACATAATTGGGACAATTCTTCGTTAAATTCACTAATAAAATATTTTGCTCATTTAGTTCGTTTACAGAGATATACAGACGTTTTCAATGACATTCATTGAATGGTTTTGATTATTTTACAGACTACGGACGATTTTTGAGCTATGACTTCAACAAATTTTTAGATTTTTGATATTATTGCCTCATATCCATTCAGTTACATTTGGTAACCTTTCTCGACAAAATGACGAACTTAGAATTAATGAGATCAATTTATTTAATTTGTATTAAATCTGATGTACGTACCTACAAAAAAAAAAAAAAAAAAAAAAAAAAAATCAACCCATTTTTCCGACTGAGCCGGAAGGACTTGTTTAAGAAATACTTTTAAATCATAAGTTGAAAATAATTTTTCCTGTTCTTTTCTTTGTTATTTGAATGTTGATAGACTCGATATCCCCAATGGTATTAATTACTTAAAATACTTAAAGCAGATCAGAATCAGAAAGTACTCTTTTATGAATGGCAGTACATCTTCTGAATCAGGAAGCAACATACACTGTAAATTTATGATTTTTTCATCCAAGAATATTACGTCTGTGTTTCTAAGAAGTGTTGTGTAGATGATGAACACAGACAGCTTCATCAAATGACCAATTCCATTGTTAGCATTCTATTCTTATGTGTCCGACATTATTGTGTGGAAATAGTTTTCGAGCAAATGTCACAAGCTGAAACATACCATGAAAGAAGAAATTACTGTTTCCTTTATTTTATTTTATTTTATTTTTAGAAAGAGTGAAGAACATGTTGATAAAAATGTTGAAGCACAGAGTAAAGTGAAGCTTTTTGGTTTTAGTTTTGTGAATAGAAATGTTTCTTGAACTGAGATGTCATTTGCTATCTATGTGTAAAATAAAGACGCTGATATTTTCAAAAAAAGAAGTTGAATCAATTAAACGTATGAAAAAATATGCTCTAGGTGTCGATTAAAAGAATTATCTTGATTTAACACTTCTGTAAGGGTAAATGGAAACAAATAAGTTTTAAAAACTAGTAATTTTCCCCCTTTCTTCGTAAATTTAAGAAAGTATTGTGCAAATTAGCAACCATTTTTATATCCAATTTTACAATCAAGCGTTATTTCCCAATCGATTAAAACTGTTTTATTAACTCTGAATAAACATTTCAGCTGATGGCGAACTTTTACTGTCTGTTGTACTACAAAATTTAACCTTCCAAAGGGTGTGCGGGCGCTTTTACGACAAATCTGCTATTCCTTTCACAGTTCTCACATACGGTGTCAAAACTGCTGAAAGCTCATTGCTATTCGTCTATCCGTTCCTTCCCTACGATTTTCAAAGTCAATTTTCAGTTCTTACGTTTGTTGCATGCTATTTTATGAGACTTTTGTAAAATTCACGAGGCGTGCTCGCTAATGCAAATAGATATTTCAATTAATTATTTTGCGGTTTAAAGATTAATTTCTACACTTATGTAATTTATATGTATTACGCTGTGTTATTATTTTGTTTTACACAGTTGATTGATAAGTATATTTAGTAAAATTACTCGATTTTCGATACTCAAACGATAAAAAAATTATATTAGTAAATAGGGCAAAATGACGTAAAATAGAATACGCCAATATTCAAAAACGAAAAAGTTGTATGTTGTGAAAGGCTCTTCTTGGCATTAAAAATTTTGCGGAAACAGAAGATGAAATTTTATCATTTTTTAAAACTTATACATTATTTTATTTTTGTCCTCTTACATTAAATCACGTTTGGTATTTATTTTTACAAAATCTTCTTATTGTTTTATCACCGATAATTGATATTTATCTTCTTTAACCGCATATTTCAGGATATCATTTTCTGTTTGCAAATATTATTAAAATTTAATTTGCTCTATTCAGTATAAACACCTAACTTACTTATATGTATAAATGCCTAACTTACATGTATAAATGCCTAACTTACTTATGTGTATAAATGCCTAACTTACTGCCATATGTAAAAGGTCTAACTTACTTCTTTTATTACTATTGTGAAATGTCTCGAATTTGTAACAGCGTAAGTAAACAACTGTTAGATTAAAAACTTTTTATGACACTTGTGCCATAAAAAGTAGTAAACGAGACCAGAAAAATTATAGTGCGCACGCTGAAAGGTTAAATTCTGTAAGCTTTTCTAACACATCAGACGCTGTAATTTGAATTTTATTTGAAATCGAATCGACATTCCAAAAATAGGAAAGAAAAACTGTAAGATACATTGGAACTCACTTTCACACTGCTGTTCAAAGTCTAATGCGCCCTCAGGTTCAGGATCAGCTCCATATTTTAGCTCGTGCAAACCAAAATCAGTTACCTTAACCACCCAGCGGCTATCAACCAAGCAGTTAGAAGATTTCAAATTGCCATGTGATCGGAGAGCACTGTCATGAATATATGTCATACCCTGATAAAATAAACAAGTAAATAATAAATTAAGCATTTTAGATTAAAAAAATAATAAAAACCTTAATGTGTTAAAAAATACATAGATAGAAGAATTTATTGATTGTATTAAAAATACATATATAGAAAAATTTATTGATAGTAGATTGAAATAAACAGCGAGATTTTAAACTATCGTATATCATGACGGATAAGACAAGGTATAAATTTCATAAAAAGTTTTGTGTTTTAGTTTAAGTTTGTAACAGCAGAATAAAACGACTTATATGGTATTAGAGATTCATGAATTTTGTTTTAGAAGTACTTAGCATATAACGCTTTCAAACAAAAGAGAATTATAAAATTAGGTCGAGCTGTACTTTTTCATATCTTACATATAATTGCAGATTATTTTTAATTGCCTAAAACTCAATCACCAATAAATTGTCTGCTTTTGGGAATCTATTCAAGTAAAAATATCATGTGTTTCATCAACAATATCATGTACATATCATGCGTTTGAAAGTGTTTTTAAGCCATGCCGATTCATTCTGATGCGACGAAATACAAATATATATTTGAATATATTTAATAAATAAAATAATATAGATACAATAAAACCTAATAGCACATTCAGTCCGAGGCTAACGAAAAAGACAGGCTACCGCGGTGCATTCCACTTATCTTTTTTTTACAGACCACTAGAGTGACGTAATACACTTTTAGTACACCTGCATTGGTGGATTCGAGCATCACGTGACTCCGGCGGTCTGTAAAAAAATATATCCGTAAAGCACCGCGGTAGCCTTTCTTTTTCGTTAGCCTCGATTCAGTCCGAGGCTAACGGAAAAGACAGGCTACCGCGGTGCATTCCACTTATCTTTTTTTACAGACTGCTAGAGTGACGTGATGCTCTTTTCGTACACCCGCATTGGTGCATTCGAACATCACGTGACTCCCGCGGTCTGTAAAAAAACATACGCGTAAAGCACCGCGGTAGCCTTTCTTTTTCGTTAGCCTCGGATTCAGTCGATGTGACGTCATAAATGGTCACAAATTCGCAGGTAAAATACACCCGAACCACGGTTCCCAGCGTTAGCCTTATGTGGTTAATGTTACCGCGGTCGGCCAATAATCCGTCAACAAACCAATGAGACACAGCAAAAACCATCATGGAGGAAGACATAGTTTTACATATATTTACATTGAAAAAATAACTGCATATATATCAATATAAATAATGCATCAATAGTAATACAATTTTATTTTTAACAATCATAAATATTATTTCAGTAAGTGCTTACAATATTATTTCAATAAGTGCTTACAATCTAAATCTTGAAATTACTCCTATAATTTGAATTTTATTAAATTTCTGAGCTTTCTGGCACTAAAAAAATCGTCTGTTTGTTTTTAATCACTTTGTAATACTAGTATGTGCTGTGATTTACGGTATGCTCCAGTAATCGATAGTAGAACACTTCTCTAGGCGGATTGCAATATACGATTACCATCTGACTTCCACATATTAAAAAACCATATTGAACAGGCATAATGCTAACTTTCTTTTCAAAATTAATTTGTATCATATTATAAAGACATGTAAGTGGCAATCGACCAGAGATAAAT
Organism: Maratus michaelseni; assembly: GCA_963931845.1. Classification (NCBI taxonomy): domain Eukaryota; kingdom Metazoa; phylum Arthropoda; class Arachnida; order Araneae; family Salticidae; genus Maratus; species Maratus michaelseni. The sequence continues at coordinate 255,853,341 of OZ007591.1, forward strand.
GAAAATTTATTTAATTGTTGGGTTATTTTATGATTTTATAATCGTTTTTTCTCTAAGATGAGGTAATAAGTTTAAATGGTTCCATAAAAAAAATCAGGGAAAACAAAACCCTTTAAAAATTTCAGGAAAACAATAGGTATTTTGGACAAAAATCCTGCATCTTTCCTGCAGATAAAAAACTTCAATGCTTGCTGCATATTTTTGTCCAAATTACCTGCAGTTTCCCTAAAGGTAAAAAAAAAATTTATCTACCTCTATAAGTTTTTGTCCGAAATAACTGCAGTTTTTCTAAAGGTAAAAATATGCATCTTTCCTAACGGTTTTTGTCCAAAGTACCTGCACTTTTCGTGAAGGTTTTGAATTGAAGCTCCGCAATGTTAAATGGTTTCTGAAAATCAATCATCATTATAAATAATAATTTTGCACAATTTTACTATTATCCATAAAAATAAAACGTCTTTGTTTTTTGGTTAATTCACTTGATTAGTCTACAAATTAACGGTTGTAGTTTATAAATTGGGCCAATTTTCAAGATGGATGCCGGAGGTTTGCCACGTGTTCTACGGGCCTACCAGGGGATGAACCGGTTTCTAAAGCTGCCCTGATCTCCCGGCGGCCTAGAGTGCTTTTCGCTGTCGCTTCTGCCTCAGTGCGGGTGTTTCCAACAACTTGTCCATGTGCTTTTCGTCAAATTAACAATTCTCTAATTAATCGTTAATTAGAGAGCACAGGCCTATGATGCGACGTGTGTCGTATATGTGTGAAGTCGCGACGTATATCACACGTCGTCCGATTACTTGTAGTTTCAGAAATCCGAAAATATAAGGTATAAATATAAAATCACAATACTTCCGTTGACTTTGTAGTCAAAATCGTCAGATCAATAACCCATCAACCTAAAACCTGAAAACATCCTATCTCAAGATTTCGCCTGTCTCCCCCTTCCTCTCCTAAAAGTGTGTTACATTTTTCACCCCATATGATTGTGAGTTTTCATGAATGCTTACAAGCAAGCTGAAAAATCATAACATGTTTTAAAAAAAGTAAAAAAAAAAGCATGATTTTTTAAAAAAAATCAGAAGGAAATTTCAATTAAATTAATATGAAAAATGCTCCTTCCATTTGTTTCTTTTAAGTACAAGTACTTTTCATAAAAAACTGGCAGCCATGCCTGATAGGGGAAGGACCAATTAAGCATTTTATTAGCCCCACCTACACCTTTAATCTTCAATGCCTTATTCTAAATATAACCAGCATACTCTCAAAGTAATTGGGGTACCAGAGCCAACTGTGTCCTATTATCCCCCTCCCTATATGTCGCTCTGCCTGCAATAAACTATTTGAATCTGAGATCTATACCATAATGTGGTATAATAAAATTATATGAAACCTTTAAAAACCCTTGATATTTCCGGCGTGAAAAGCAGTTTTCATTTTCCTTCAAAATACCTGAAGTGATTATGAGAAAATCTGCTAAGACATTAAAAGTTATTTGGAGGCCATAAATTTACAGAAATGAACCCGTATGAAATTTTTTAGAAACTGTATGCCTCTTGAAGGAAAATTGCAGCTGGCATTTTCCTTCAAAATATCCGTAAAAAACTTCAAAATACCTGCAAAATGTTGTGTTTTATAAAAGAGATTAGCTAATTTTTTCTTTTCACATGGGAGGAGGCACTGCATATATACTCTTATCTGGGATGGTGTAATAATCACAGAATTATTCAAAATGTGTGACTTCATTACATTATGACTCTCAAATGACCGACATTTTGTGTTTTCATTGCGAAGTCATGGTAAGTGAATTTTTACTCATTTGCAACTCGTCACAAAATGGGATATATCGACGTCACATTCACTTGTCTACGGCTCATTTTCTAAATCACAGGACGACAATCAGAATTGCATTTTGGCTACGGTGCTTTTAGGGAAGCCAAGAAAATATTTTCAGAAAGTACTCACCCGTATAATGTCTCCAATAAGAGAAGCGTTAAACATATTATCCAATTTCACATCCTCGTTTTCTAAAACATCCTGGTAAAAAAGAGAATGAAATTTCAATAGGCATAAAGTCTACTTTTTAAGTAAAACTTTTATCACTAATAAAGCAATTTTTGGATGCTGTACATATTGTATAAAGAAGAATTTATGCTTTGCGCAGGTCCCATACAATTAGAACACAGCAGAAAAGAGGTAAAATACTACAGAATCATAAAACTATAAAATCCAGTATCTTAAAAGTTTTATCTAAAATGATTAAAAAACTGATTTCGTGATAATGGCAATAATGATTAATTTGAATGGTTAATTATTCTCATAACTATTTTATTAATTATTGACAATCCTAATAGTTTCACTTGTTTGAACTTTAGCTCCATTCATAATTTTTAATTTCTACATCTCGGACTCGAAGTCTCATTTTAACCCTTTCAGGGGCAGTGGTATGTTTATGAAACCACTTAATTTTAATTCCCAAATGCCACAATGGCACCAGAATTTTGTTAAAATCTTTTGCATGTAATATGTATGTGAAATATAGCCTTATTCTTATTTACAAATAAATTATTTCGTAAATACCGGTGTCAGACATTTATTTCAAAATTTTAGTACTGAAAGTACTTTGCCCCTGAAAGGGTTAAAAGAAATTTATCCAAGACTGATATTGGTATAAATTCAAAAAGTCAATTACAAAATCTAGAGCGTCATCAATTTAGTACGAAATGGAGTCTAAATATGTAAACTCTATTACATAGAAACTCTAAACATTAGAAACTCTAAACATTAACTTTTCGATAACCAATCACAGGCACAGGCAAAAATATGTTACTAATCGTGTGCAGAACAGAAGTGCAGCATTATAAGGCAAATTCACTTTTATTAATAAAACTAACACGTGTAAGCAAGACACAATTTATTTTAATAAGAAAAATTAAATTAAGTATGCTCAATGTTTCCAGTATCGGCTGCAATATACATACACTCGCGTATATACACGCTCATTGCTGTAGATAGTGGACACATTGAATAAATTTAACTTGATTTCTTTATTAAAATGAATTGTATTTTATGTGTTAATTTTGTTAGTAAATATCAATTTTCCTTATAATGCTATACTTCTATAAGTGAATAATGTCGTATTAAAGCAGGTGATTGATTATCGAAAAAATAACATTTCAAGACTTCTAATAGATTTATTTTTACATATAAGACACCATTTCATACTAAATCCAGGACACTCAACACCTTTTTAATTAACTTGTTATCAGCTATATCTCACGTTTTTGAGAGAGGGTCGATAATGTCTAAATTTCGTCACTAGGGGAACTGCAATCAACGCTCAGTCGTTTTATTATAGGTAGATACCTTGTCCCAAAATTCTAATTTTATCCGTTCATGAGTTATTTCAGAATAAAGGGACTTTCCTATGTACTTTGTGTATTAATGATCAACCGTAATTTGGATCTCAACTCCTTACCTTTGTACACATATCCGTTTATATAATTTATATTTAAAGAAAACAATTCCATATTTTATTCAATTGTTGATGTGTTTGAATTATCAGTGGAAGTTCGAAAAAAAAAAAAGCAATATCTATTGAAGAGCCAGGTGTGGTGAAAATGCTGCACTCAAGAGAGTTTCTCTGGTATGAAAACAACTTATAAATAACTACACGTTTGTGGAGCAAATTCAGTTTTAAGTATGTTACAAGAACTAAAATTTTGTTTAACGCATAGACTATTAAAAACAAATCAGTTATTTGTGCGCGAATTAACGTAGTGTAAATGCCATTTAGCATTGACACCATTCAGAGGTTTTTCAGTTACATTTGTCTGTCAGTTACATATATTTGACAAACCAACATGTATATTTTTTTCGAAGAAGTGCAAATAAATCACAAATAACAAGAATAACAACAATAAAATGAGCGGAATAAGTAGATGTAAGGTTTTCCAATTGCTGAAGTTGAATAATGGAAACAAAAGCAAAAAGTAAAAAATAAGGCACTCAAGGATACAAACAATATTTAAATACATTCATAGATGTTTGTTTAGTTTTATTTAATGCAGTGATGTACAAAAAGTACACTTTTTACTCATAAAAAAGTGTAATGAGATATTTCCAGAGACGTTGCTCCATATTTTTATAATTTCGCATTACATTAACTGCATACTTAAAAAAAAAAAAAAAAAAATGTTAAGTCTTTTTTTTGTTTTAACAAAATGAAAACCCTCAAAATTTCTTTTATTTGCTTGGGGACAAATTTTGTATTTTGTGAAAAAAAAAACATGATGTAGTTAAAATAAAAAAAGTCATAACAACATTTTCTCGGAATAGTACCAATGAATTAATTTTTCATGAAAAGGGTGCAGCAATGCAGATAAACGAAATGATTAATTTTATACTTCGTGATCTCTGAAACAATACTTGATAGTTCCTTTTATTCATAGTATTTTTTTATCTTTACTTTATTCTTAATAGTTTCATGTCCTCATTATTCTTTTTTTTTATCATTTCCCTGCCAGTTAAGATAAAAATTGTGGCTTTGAATGCCGTAGGTCAGAGAGGCTTTTTTTGGTTTTTTTGATTTGTCATATGCACTTGCGTTCAGTGAACTTTCTCAAAGTATTTTACATGTTTTGAATTTTATAAATTAAAATCTTATTTTAAATGAAACATTTACCTTTAGGCTTCCCCGAGAGCAATATTCTGTAATAATGCAGATGTTTGGAGGATCAATGCAAGCACCAATGAACGGGTTTAAGTTGTCGTGACGTAGATCACGCATCTGCAATAGGCAATGAAAGTTGTTAAATTTAATTACCCCTTAATTAATTATCACAGAATGTTATTATTTTTTAAAATATCTAGGTGACAGTCGTTGACTAATAGCTGATTCCCAATTCGTTAGTTTTAGAAGTATACTTCCAGTTACAAAAATGTTTCAAATGTTGTTTGTCCTTCATCATAAATAAATAATATATATATATATATATATATATATATATATATATATATATATATATTTTAAAAACTATGAAATTAAAAATTTTATACCGTCCCTATAAGATATATTTAGGTATATTATACTAGATTATGCCCTACAAACTATATTATACGACCAGTGGCGTAGCTAAGGGGGAGTTCCAGGGGTTCCGCACCCCTCTCGAACCAAGGACTGGTTTACTGAATCATGGATACGAAACCTGTAAAAACTGCTAAGATGGAATCGCAAAGAACCTATGAAGAATTTCGTTTTAGACAGGTATCCGTCTTTGTATAATTTAAAGGCATTCCTTTCGTCGGGGCTGTGAATGTTTTCCGTTTCCGTTTAAGGCAGGTTTCCGTTTACAGAAGTGTAATTAATTATACCTCTAAAGATAACTTATAGAACCCAGGGACCGTATGAAAATTTAAATTTTTAAGCTTTTTTAAAAATAGCCGGTTTGACGTAAATGGATTTTCATATGATGATGAACAACAATTGGAACAATTTTGCAATTGTATCTATATCCCCTCCCCCTATCTCTATCCGCACACACACACACATATATATATATATATATTATAAAAAGAACTTGCTACTTACATAATTTTACCCAGTAGAATTGCTTGATTTTTACTTACCTCTGTCTAAATGGCTATGATTATAAAATTTTTAGTGCACTTTTCTAAAAAAACATTGCAGATAACGTCTTCAAATCATGCATGAATGTTAAATACATCTTTTAAAAATTTGCACTTTTAATTTTTTTCAAAAAAAAAAAAAAAAAAAACTTGACAATTATAAGAAAATAAAGTGCATTCCAGTATATCTTCTGTAATATTATAGCTACATTCATGATAATTTAAAAGAAACAGGCTAGTTATATAAGCATGTTAAGTTTCAACTCTATGGCTTTGATAGATGCTATAAAAAGCGAATTTAAGATAAGCATTTTGAGAGAGCTGAAAAAAAAAAAAAAAAAAAAAAAAAAAAGATTTATACATGTATGCGTTGTATTATTTCTTTACTAAATTAAAGGCGCTGTTTAGGGATTATTTTCCGAATTATATGAGTCTGTATTGCAAATGTAAAAAGGGAAAATTCGAAAATTTGATTAATTTTATGTCATTTGTGCCAGAGGCAAAGAATGATCGCATCAAGAATATTTCATAAAATAGTAATAATATGATTATATTTGTCTTAAAAAATTACCTTATAGAAATGGAGACAGAAAGATAATATTTGCACCAAAATATTAATAATGAATTTTTCAAACTTAAATAGAAAGAAAAATTTGTGTCAATATTTGACGCATTAAAAAAAAAAAAAAAAAAAAAAAAGAGTTTTAAAAGTTGTAATCGACATTTAGCATTTCATTATAATGTATACTTTTGTTAACTCTCATTATAGTGTTATTTATATAATTCACAAAACATTCACGCTTTATTGTATTTTTAAACTGATTCCTCAAACGACAGTATTATAATTAGTGTAAGTAATGTAAATTTTATATGTAATGATTCAAATACGATACACGTGTTTCACAGGACAATGGCAAAATTTTTATGATTGGATCTCCAGTGAGATGTTAAATGTTAAATTAAGGCAGCTGTCTAGGACAACTGCTGTGACTGCTTATAGCAGATACAGCCCTAAAGTAAAACTGGGGTAAAAATGTAAAACTACAGGCGTTTGAAGACGACTTTATCTTAATATTAAAAGCAAAAACAAAAGAATAATTAGTAAAACTAGCAAACAAAATAATAAATGAATTTAATAAATGGATAACAGAAAATAACCTCTCTTAATTGGGACAAAACAGAACTACTGTACTTTAATAGAACACACACAAGAAATTTACCAACAGCAGGAACATATAAAATTGAAGGAATTAAATTTAAAGAAAGGGAATTATAAGGTAAAGAATATACTAGGTATCTAGGTATAACCATACATAAAAACCAAAATTGGGTAACACACTGCCAAACACAAGCAGCCAAAGTAAAGAAATCATTTTGGATGATGGGTCAAATGACCAAACGGGGTTGGATATTGAAACCAAGCATCTTAAAAATATGGTATAGAACAGTAGCTGAGAAAATACTGACTTACGCGGCCCTAATATGGGGACATAAGCTAAACCAAAGAAGAAAAGAAGTACTAACAACATGCTAAAAGTATTTTCTGCTGGCTATAGTTAGGACGTATAAACCTGCCTCCACTGCGTCCCTTCAGGTAGTTATTGGCCTGATTCCAATTCACCTCTAAGTTAAATACGAGGCAGTATACGGAACAATATCACGTTTAAGAGAAACGACAGAAATACACGGAACCCCACTATCCACCATACAGACGAAATAAAAAAAGATTAATGTATATGAAACATACCCCGCGGACACCATAGAACCAAGAATAAGACATAATTACAAGGACATACAAATGGATAGAAATTAGAATCAGTCGCTACGGGTTCGGCATTCGTAACTTTCAAAATTGAACAAAAAATAAAAACATGGTCAGCTTCATTAAGGAAGTACAACAGTATTTTTCAAGCCGAACTACTGGCGATACTAAAAGCAGCAGAATGGGGAAATAGCACAGGGAAGGAATACAGCATCCGCTTGGACTGCACGTCAGCCATCCAATCACCCTTCAATGTAACAAAATTAATCGATACAATACAAAAAACAGTAAAAGACTCAATCCATAAATTCAAAATTAGCTGGGTCAAAGCACACATGGGCATCCAAGGAAACGAGGATGCCGACGAATTAGCAAAAAAATCTGCAGAAAACCAAACTAAAGAAATTCCATACCACCTAGAAAGACCGATATCAAACTTAAAAAGAAAACTAAAAGAACTCCCTATCAAACAATGGACAGTTCAAGTGGGATTATGGGGAGACTGGCAGGAATAAATATGAATACTTCCATAAAGTAGACTGTCGCAGAATCATCAGCTGCAATCTACAAAGTCAAGTTTACACGGGTCATGGAGCATTCCCGGACTACCTACACAAGTTTAAGAGCAAAGACGCACCAAACTGCTTATGCGGGGAGTTGGGGACCCCCAAACACTATCTAATAACCTGCTCACTAACCCAATCACTCCATCTGATCCACATCACACTGAACAACGAAAAAATATGGCACAACCAGTTAGCGAACAACAAAAATGTACAAACAAAAGGAAGCGCAATGATCAGATGGTTAGTAGAAAACATTGATGTCATATCACAATAAATACACCTTCCCATCAGTGAGATTCCTGAATAGCATTCCCCACCCTTGAAATCCCTTTGGTAAGTATATGTTCTAACATATCTTAAAAACATAATAAGAAAAAAAACCCGCCAAAACATCGTTTTTTTTTTCAGCACTAGTGAGAAGTGGAAGTCATCTGTGAGGGGCGAAACTTCACCAACTGTTAAGTCAAATAATCAACAAAAAGTGAACAAAACACAACAAAGCAATTAATTGGTGAATGCAAAGAGCACAACTGCGAAAGAAAGTGAATCGTGAAAAAAATAGTGTCTCATCAAGTGAATATAGCCTTATAAATATATAACAGACTAATGGCTACGGAACAAGTATCACTCCATTAGTGCGCCAAGTTTCTCAAATAACAAATCAACCAGGTTGCACAAAATTCAAAAGCAGTGATAACAGTTATTAGGATTCAATGAACTGATCGCATTAAGCGTATTCACGAAGAAAAAAATATAAATCAAAACCCCCAGCTATAATGCACGGGTGAAAAAAAGTGACAAAACCAACAATAATGAGTGTGCAACATCAAGAAATATGACAACCAACCAGTAACAACAGTTACAGTGTGACAAAACCCACGATAGTGACATAATAACCAGTGAAACTCTCGCAAGAAGACCAAGTTTCAAAATCTGACAACCAGCACTAGCACAAGCTAGAGTTATAAATTTATCAAAATAGAGACAAAAACTCATCCAATGATAATAGACAGAAACTACCCACAACAGAGGTAAGCCCATAAAAGCGGCAAAAGAAAAAAAAAAAAAAAAAAAAAAAAAAAAAAAAAAAAAAAAAAAAAAACCCTGACAGAGACAAATAATACAAAGATTGAAATCAGCCCATAAAAGCGGCGATAAACACTACAGCGACAACCCACTTTAAAAGTGACAAGCCAACAGACATGGCAAATATGTCTGTTGTACTCTATTGGCGCCTGGTGCATGTAAAATCCGTCGTGGGAGCAAAGTCCTCCAAGTTCCCCATGAATTATACCTCTGGAGGTGCCTAGTTAGGTGAAGGTCTCGTCACCTGATCAAGGTTCTAAATTACGAGACCAATTAATTTCTCTTCTTTAATTTTTGCTTTTTTTAAAAAAAATCTGCCAATTCATCAAAGTTAAATAGAAACCTTGAATCGGCAAACAAAGAAAAATGTAACAAACTACTAGAGAGCACTGCAGCGATGCCAACTAGGCTCTTGTCAGGTGGATCACAGCCATGCTGTGATCAGGCGAATATCGCCTCGCGCCCAGTGCTAACTCGTCAAGCTAGGCACTCATGCCCGACAGGTAGGGGCCTGGTTAGCGGTATATATATATGTAAAAAAATGTTAAATTAAATTTGTGCACAATGCTGGAATTTTTTCAAAAATCCTACATGGTTTGCTCTTTTTCTTCTAAACTGATACTACTTTATTATCGTCATTGTTGTTATAAATTTGCTTGTTAAATAAATTCTTTAAATTTTAATAAACTTGCAATCGTTTCAGAACATTTCTATTACTCTATTTCTCAACTGTGTTTAGTTGAATTATATTTAAATACAGCTGGAATTTATATTTTAATTATTTCGATTTAATTTACATATCTGTTAAAACATTCTCTCTGTTAAAGGGATTCGTTTTTAATTAAAATTTTTTTAAACTTTTAATAGAAGTTTAAACTTAAATAATTTTGTAAGCCTAGATGTCATATTTTTCCTTTATTTTTTTCCTTTGCAAGTCAGATTCTTTAAAAAGAAATTCATTGTTTAGTCAACACCATTTTTTAATAACCCAAAAAACAAAAAATTACTTTCGAATAGCTCTATGGAAGAGATTCAAACTGAAAAGTATTTAAATGTTTATTTTTTTGTTTTAAGTTAGTAGTGAAATTTAAAATTATGCATAACAAGAAAATATTCTTTTTAAGAGCGTTCGTAATTATATAAATACGCAGCACCTATAGTCGTCGTCTGGTCCGTCCATCTGTCCGCATATAACAGTGCAAAAACTACCCAACCGAATGGTTTGAAATTTGATATATTTAATCGTTGTAAAATTTTGTCGAGTCTTTTCAAACTTTGTGAAAATCGAATCAAAACTTAAAAAGATATTAATAAAAATATTTATTAAGTAAATCGATTTTTTTTTTTTAAATTGGTGCTTCCTTGTTATAGCAGCTTCCGAGGATTAATCGTCAAGCGACCGAGATGTATTTTGCCAAGTTATCTGACATGTATAACGTTATAGTCATATATGACGTATGACTATGACCAAGCTATAGTCAGATTCTTCATTCTATTTAATCGTATCATACGTAATTAATTCAATGATATCCCATGATAGGTAATGATTCTAGGTTACTATGGTGATTACGTCATATTATTTCCGTATTACTGAATTTAAAAATCGAATTTGTATACTAAAATTGTTTACTACAAGATGCTTGCTATAGAAAAGTGTATAGAATTTATCTTTCATTTACAGGGATAGGAAAATGATTTCGGATACAATAGTGTATCTATCAGGGATGATTGCTGGAAGTGCGTTTTCAGTTATGGTATGTATTTTTAAGATTAACTAAATTTTTGCATACTACGTGGTGTTTATAAATTATATAAATCATATACAAAGCTACACAAAATAATTCGTAAGCATTACTGACGAGAAGCGTGAATTGCTTAAAGGTGTTTTTTAATTTCAGTTATGCATTTTCAAACTCAACAATATTTTGTATAGTAGGAGATGTTTGTAAAATATAAATAGAACTAAATACAGGTCTATGCAAAGAACTGGATAATTGCCGCTTATGAATAGTATTTCCTGGAAAATGTGATTCCAGTAGTTTTAAGAGTGTTTTTGACTGAATCAAATTTTAGTTTAACGCGTAGCGTATATATAAAAATCTGTAGGTAATGTACAGTGCTGTTACAAAAGATATCAAGTACGTTTCCGTCTATTGGTAGAAATTACTGAAGGTGAATTTTTATCTGTGTTATGCGTTCACTTATTAAATTAAATTTAACATACTATGTAGAATATATACAAATCTATACATCATATAAATAGCTGCACAAAAGAATTGGACTACCTTCACGGCTTTGGGTGGTAATTGCTAAAATCTGGATTTCAAATGTGTTATGCGTTTTTTAAAATGTTTACTTAGGTACCTTCTTTACTTTATTAAACGACGAAGTTTTGTTAAAGTATTCTGGAAGTGTTTCATAATGTATGCTTGACGCATGATTTTCCTTTCTTGTTAAAAGTATATTACAACGCTATAAGTTTCCCATAAAATATTTTTTAACGCATTGAGAGAATAAGAAACTTCTGAAGATAGGAATGAAATTTCAGTAAAGAAAATTTTCCGCGTGGGGTTGGTATTGTAACCTTTTATCGCTAAATAGCTTGTTGTTATGACAACAAGAATGGGGTGCTTGAGAGATAAGTGATTTCGTCTTATATCTTATCTTATTTTTTATTTTATTTTTTTTCTGTGACTCTAGGGAAAAAAAATTAGGGGGTAGTAAAGTAAATACAGACTCAAGGCCAATATTTGTTTTTTTCCATCCCCACTCTTCAGCATTTTTTTCAACTCATTGCCATTGCTGCACCTGGTGATATACTCTTAAAGAGTGCTGTCGTGCTGCAGCTGCAGATGGTGGTAAAGCATCCATATTTGAATTGTATTTAAATGCTGACTTCTTGTACGAAATATACTTTAGGTGGTTCAGCGAAGGCACATTCGTACCACTATAATCGTACAGCAAGACCAGGAAACGTTCCCCAGCAGCTGCAATCATCTCTTGAGTAGCGTTGGAGTCTTTAAATACTTTAACAGCGTCAGCAACATCTGAATTCTTCACAAGCGTTTTGAGGAGCTTCATTTTTCCTTGCATAAATGGTGCTGACGTTGTATCACACCCGCTCATAGCATGTAGGAAGAGGATGTTTTCCGCAACCGTTGAACTCAAGGCATTAATTGGAGAAAATATCATTGAAGAAACAGTGTCCTTTCCAGGTTTTAAAAAGAAAACGTTTTTAGCCCTGCAGAGAGCTATCAAAATGACCAAGAGGTCTACATCCACCCCAACTATAATCACCTTCTCATTTGATGGAGCCAAGGACAAAGCAGTGTTTATAATCAAGGTGTCTGCGTCTTCTTTTGCTTGCTTGTTGTTTTGCTGCTGATGAGAACTTATCACTCATCATAGATATTAACCGACCCTTCTTTTTTGGGTTAGCAAGAAACTTTTCTTTGCAAATGGTATGTATCATTGTACCGTCAAACAATATATCCGTTGAAGAATGTTTCCTTGCTCGTCTCATACGCTCAGCAGTTTTTGTACCACCTTGTAAGTCATCAGGGTAGCCATCAAAGACAACTACTGCCTGCGGTTGGTACCGTGACTGTACGTACTCAACATATTTATCGCAGATTGTTGAAAAAGGCTGATTCTTAGGCCAAACAACCCTATGCAATAAAAAAACCCCATCAATGACGAATTGAATTCTGCCGCTGAACCGCTTGTTTGTTACGGGTTTGAATGCCTTGTAGAGAGTAGATTTGGTTCCTTTTCTTAAATCATTGTCGAATAGGGATAAGGAATAAGGGCCTAGATAGTACGTCAAAAACTCCTAAAGGTCTTCATCCGAATGCTTTGCCACCGAAATTCGTTGGAACAAAGTTGTGGGATTAATATGAAGAAACTCGTCGTCTACTCTTAAAACACTTCATGTGATATTGAGCATCTGCTGCGATCAAGTCATTCACTGGTTCGATGCGCTGAATTATAGCCCGCCCATAATCATCGTTGCAAGCTCTTGCTGCGTTCAGAACTGTAGTTTTCATTCCCATGTGTCGCACACTGTACACAGCATTGCGCTCACTTGGTGGAAGTCTTGCTTGTGCTACAGTGAAGTCATCTGGGATGCGCAGTCCACATATAAAACAATTAGTCCGAAAATTAAACTCAGAGATTGATGACCTTAGTACTTGAGAAGTACTAGCACCTTGTTCCTCGAACTTCTTCACATAAGCAGTGATCATCCGTTCATTCACGTATGATTTCTACATCTAACATGCACGTCTACTGATGTTTTCCCCCTTAGGAAAATCACCTTTCCATCCTTCCTTTCTGCACTTGCCTTGATTAACGATTCAATACCTCGAGTTTTAACACTATGCACCGAAGTTCCATCTTCTAAAGAAGAGTCACAAATAAAACATAGGGACATTCCGTAAAACTTTACAAGCTCATTACACGAACTAACAAGTAAACAGGACAGGAAAGCAGATAGGAATGTAGCCTCTGCATATCTTGAGCTATTGCGCTGCTATCACGTGTACAGGACACATGTACATCACGTGTACAGGACTTGGGGGGGGGGGGGAATAGAGTATGTCACTGACATGAGCTGCATTGCGGGGGTGTGTGTGATTGGCCAACGCTAATAAGCGGGGAGAACTGAAGGTGGGATTCGGACAGCTGTGTTTCAAGGACAAAGATTGTCCGAACTTTCCCCTGTGTCAAAGAACGTAATTTTTTTTTCTGTTGATCAGTTTAGGCTAAAAATGAAACTTTTAGGAACGTGTCAGGTACGTGTCAGCTCTTCTAAGCGAAAGTGTGTTTTACTTATTTTAATTTTCTGTTATTAAAAAGGCAAATTAAAAAGCTTAATTTTTTTATTATTATTTTTTTTTATGAGCAAATGGAGATTTTGGTCACAGACATACCATTTTTATTTTTTTTTAGTTATGAAGAAAACAATGAACCTCAGATGCATAAAATATAGTTAATCATATGACGTACGTACAGTGCCGTAATTCCCGCTTTTTGTTTTTAACACCTATTTTTTCGGCACTTACTAATATTTGTTGCTAATGTACATAATTATTTATAATTAAATAATGATTGATAACGAGTCGGATTTATTATCAGGCAACTTCATTGTAAAATTTAGTTAATCCTATATATTTTAGTATCATTAATAGTCAACGTTTGCTTAAAATGGTTAATTTTCATGTTACATCGATACAGGGCCATAATTCCCGTTTTTTACAGTTTTTTCTCTTTTATCCACTCCCAATGTTACCGCCTCTTAGAATACGAGCTCTCTGGAGGAGTAGCACCCTCCACTCATGAGAGTAGCTGGATCTGCCCCACTGCTCCCACCTTCCCCTGGTGTCGGATCCGCCCTTTTCCTCTACCTCAAATGCATAAAATATAGTCAAACATATAATCTTTAGTAACATTAATAGTTAACATTTGCGTAAAAGGATTAGTTTATATGTTACATTGACATACAGTACCGTAATTCCCGTTTTTTTTTACAGTTTTTTGTTTTTAACACCCATTTTTGAGGCACTCTCACGGCTAAACTATTGATCAAAGAAAAAAACTTTCAATACATAAAATATAGGAAATTTTATTCTCTTTAATTCATACATTGCCGAATTTCACGTAAAATGCATAATTTTGGAATTATTTTGAAAAAACGGAGAAAAGTCCGTTTTTTACACGTTTTTTGTAAAAAAAACGTATTTCCCGGAAAAAATTTTGTTGGAAAACCTCGGATTCGTGTTCAGCGACCCAAAAAACATAACCCCCCCAAAAAAATTTACCCCCCCCAAAAAAAGACTACACCAAAACTTTTCTTTATTTTCTACCAAATGACTGGACTATTCCTTGATTCATACGTTTTTGCAAATTTTCCAGAATGATGCAGTGATTCTAGAAAATAGGTTGCTATCCAAATCTTATTTTCAAAGATTGCCAGATTTATGTGCTATATTTTAATCAGTCTTTCTAAATTAAAGTTATTTTCCCAATTCATGAAAACAATTATAACTGATGTTGAAGCCTGGGGTCACTCACATCATATTTTGTAATACATAGTGTGAAATTGAATTACACTTAGAATGTCTGAGGAAAAAAAAGCATCCATGTGAATGTGCACGGCGATTGCAACAAACAAACAAACAAACAAAAAACGATTTTGTTTTCCATTCGATGCAACCATTGCAATTTAATGTTTAGTGATGATAATTTTTATGAAGGTGGACTAATTTTATGCCTGATCTGTATTCTATGCATAGCATATCAATATCTTTTGAAAATAGTTCATGTCTAACCAACTAAAGATTTTCTCAGTATATTTTTCTGAAATGCTTTATATTTCTTATAGTATTTTGGAGTCAGTGCATAAATTTGTCTTAGATAAACTTTGAAAATTTTAAAATATTGCACAATTGTTTGTGAATTTTCAACTGTCTTACATGCGCCAGATTTTTCTCATATCCCGATTACATTAAAAACAAAAATAATATCGGTTAATATCAATATAAGAATAATATCATAGGAAAATTTTCGGAACTTATGAGAGTTTTATATATTTTTTTCTTTTTTTAAATGACAAGATTAAAACTTCTTACCATTTTCAGTTCTTTTTTCATTTTTCTTGTTATGTCGATATGCTTCTTTCGCATTTGCTTTACAGCTAGAAGTCTTCCTTTGTACACTCCGACAGTTGTATAGATGCTGGAATACCGGAAATCGCCTTCTACATTAGAACTGAGGGAAACTTGGCTCGTGCGAATCAGTGGATGCACATTCTAAAAATATGTGATGCAATAATTGAAAAAATTATTATTGCTATTTAATGGCCATTATATTGATTAATAAACATTTAAAAATGTACAGTTTGTTAACGTAGAGAAAAACGAATATAGCCATTAGCTTGCGATTTATGCATTCATTACGTGTATATTAAAAAATAAGCTGAGGAGGTCGTCTTCAAATTGAAATTGTAACAAACTTTGAAAATTTCAAACACCACATTTGAAAATTTCAGTAAATTTTACCTTTGGATATCTTACGAGAAGACACAGATGAAAAAGTTTAGGAATTATGCAGATATAAAGTTTGGAACTCCTTTGTTAACAGTTGCAAAAGAAATTGCAATGCGGGTAGTTTTTTAAGCATAGCTAAAAAACTACCTGGCGAAATGAGTTGTAATTTTGGATTAACATGTTCAATATATTTACATCTTCTAGAAATCAATTTCTGATAAAAATCTTATAGGTTACAATACTTTAAAAAAATATATATAAATTTGATAATTTATATTTTTTGAAATTATTATTCTCAATCAACCCGAACCCGACAACAAATTTTCGTCAACCTGAAACCCGACCAAAACCCGACACACTTCAACCCGAAACCAACTGAACTGGAAGTGGAAGAAAATTAATTTATATTTTAATACAATTCTGGAAAAGTAGCTTACAATTATGTCATATAAAATTTATCTTTTTGTTTAAAAATGAATATATATACACCTTCCTTAATGCTCGAATATGCATTTTTTTTTCAATTGAAAAATATTCAGGACATTATTTGAAAAATCGGGTCAACCCGAACCCGACTCGAAAGAATGAAAATCCAGTCTAATCCAAAACGTGTAAAGTTAACCCGATCCGCAATGAAAAAATAGCATCAATCCGATACCGAGCCGAGTATCGTGTTCGGTTCGTGTAAAATCAAGTTACTGGACCCGATGCGGGACTCTTAACACAGATACACTACGCTCGTACACACACACACACACATATATGTTTGTATGTTTATATGTTTGTATGTCTGTACGTGCGTCAGTGTGTCTGTGTGCGTATGCAGTAGTATGTATTTGTGTATATTATATAGTTGTGCGTTTTTGTATAGATATTTGTTAAGGTAACATTGGAAAGCAACTTTGTAATACTCTTAGTAGCAATTAATAGTAGAACGTTATCAAAAATAAGTAACTGCAATTCAAACACATATTGTTTGATATTTTCATTTTATTTATTTAAAAAATAGTTGCACATAATTAATTTAAAATTTAGAATTTATATTGTGTAGCTTTTTCGCCGTATTAGTTTATTTATATTTTTTCGTATTAGCATTAATATAATATTAGTATAGTATTTCGGATTTGTTTAGTTTTTACTCAATAAAAATTATTTTATATAAACTATTTTCTAGAAAATCGGGTTTTTTTTTCTGGAGACTTTAATGCAACATGAAAGATAAATAACTATATCATCATCTATAACTTTTATGTCTTTTGACATCTGTATGGAACTATTCAATTTAAAAAACTATATGAAAGAATTCTACCTATTTGCAGCCTAATCTAATTTTTTTTTTTTTAAGAAATAACACGAATAACGCTTCCTTAAAATGAAGTTAAAAGCTTTTCCTTTGTTTTTTAAATAGATGATTGAAAATAAATGTAACTTTTAGTAAGTTTGTTTACAGCTATTCGTTATTGTCACAAAGTAGTTAGTAATAGATTCAAACACTTCCTTGAAGACTTCTTGGAAAGAAATAAAAATAAAAATAATGATAATAATGCTTTACTTCCTCTAAAAGAAAGCGTAGGGGTAAAGAAATGAGAAGTGTCGTTTTTAATTATTTAATTATCTCATTCTTTCTTTGTTTAAAAAAATCTAATTAGTAATTCCATTAAAATGTAAACTAAGGTTCGAAATTTAATTTGACAAGACGGAGGGTCCGAATTGCACTCAAACATATACCGTATATTCACGGGCATAACGTGCACTTACGATTTGAGACTATATTTTTCTATTTTTAGGCATGGTCGTCGTATTACGCGCACTCCCTTCTTTTGAAAGTAACATTCACGAGATATGCAACATAGAAATACAAGAAAGAACATTAAAAGGTATAATGACTAGTACAAACAAGGGATGACCGCCCCGGGAACCCAGCTTTCACTTTAGAGTATAAGTGCAATCCCGTGTCGAAGACACAAACCCACTGTAGAACATTAAAAGGTATAATAACTAGTACAAACAAGGGATGAGCGCCCCGGGAAACCAGCTTTCGCTTTAGAGTATAAGTGCAATCCCGGGGGCGAAGACACAACCCCACTGTAAAACATTAAACGGTATAATAACTAGTACAAACAAGGGATGACCGCCCCGGGAACCCAGCTTTCGCTTTAGAGTATAAGTGCAATCCCGGGGCGAAGACACAAACCCACTGTAGAACATTAAAAGGTATAATAACTAGTACAAACAAGGGATGACCGCCCCGGAAACCCAGCTTTCGCTTTAGAGTATAAGTGCAATCCCGGGGCGAAGAAACAAACCCACTGTAGAACATTAAAATGTATAGTAACTAGTACAAACAAGGGATGACCGCCCCGGGAACCCAGCTTTCGCTTTAGAGTATAAGTGCAATCCCGGGGCGAAGACACAAACCCACTGTAGAACATTAAAAGGTATAATAACTAGTACAAACAAGGCATGACCGCTCCGGGAACCCAGTCTTCGCTTTAGAGTATATAAGTGCAATCCCGGGGCGAAGGCACAAACCCACTGTTCACTTTGACATACATACAATGTGTTGAATGTTAGACAGTTTTTACAATGTTTTAAGTGCACAATTATTTTACTAAACGTGTCTAATCAAGTGTAGCTTTACATACTTAATTGCATTAAGGATGCACATTAGTTTAACTTAACAGATTTAGTAAAGGTAAAAGATGATTGGGAAAGACTATACAGTGTTTGTGAAGAAGTTTGTGGTATAGTAATAAAGAAAATAAGTAAATGCGAAGTGAGGGACAATGTGAAAAACAGCAAAGTGGGGCGAAGTGAAAATAAGCGAATAAATGCGACTACCGCTTATCCGCTTGAATCCGTACAAAGCGTTTAGAATTTCGTTCATTTAACTTAGCACGTCTTTTTCTCTTGTTTATTAATATAGAAATCTCAGTTTTATGCTTTATTTTTAAGCTTTATTTTTATGCTTTATCATTAATACACGCTATACTCCGGAATATACGGTAAATCTACACCAGTGGTTCCCAACATTTTACTGGACACGCCCAACCGAAACATCAATAAAATCGTGATCCCCCCCCCCCCCCACACACACTATGTAACATATATCTCTTATTATTTAAAAAAGTTAACTCTATTGACATGGAGAAAGCTTAACATAATCTTAACAATAAGGTAAAGCTTGGAGAGTCTGCGCACAATTCAAAAGAATAACAATAAAAAATCTAAATATTAATTTTTTGCTAAATTATTCATGAATACTTTTTACTTCATTTGTTTTTCATGCATTTCCATTGCTATTTTGTTGTTAGGTTGTAATTTAATAGAACAGTTGTAACAAAACCAAGAAAGTTATTTTGCGCAATCTGTCCTTACAGGGTTGGTGTGATTGCGCACATGGTTAGGAGAGTTGTTACTAATAATAACTACAATTAAATTGTTAACAATAATAATTACACTTAAATGACATTGTTGTAAGGTTTTTGTGAACAAATACTATTGTATTAGGAGTGAATATTTCAACCTAATGATTAAAGAATCAGAAAAAGGAAATAATTTTAAAAATGATTAAAAAATTTTAATTAAAGGGGAAAAAATTAAAGAATCAGAAATAGCAAGTCCAGATAAGATTAAAAAATAACATTAAGTTACTTGATAACATGTTTAACTTAAAATTAGTCCATTTTAATTTTTCATTTTTTAATGCAAATTTACCAATAAGCTGCGTAATCTCTCCTAGCATGGAAACTCATGGAAACAATGCGCCATATCTCCTAAGTAGCAGATGCGCAAACTCTCCAATTTCGGTAGGAGAGATTGCGCGGCCTTTTATATAAACATGGCCGCTACTAAAACGAATCGTTGATGTTCACATTGTTAGTCTAGATTAGTAGCTTATGAGAAATCGTTTATGTTTAAAATATTTTGTACTACTGACATTGTATAGAAATTCTGATGAATAGCTATGAAAATTCAAGCACTTACTTTGGGAAAACAAAACAAAATAGCAATGTTTTATCTTAGACGCTCAAAATAATCAACGTGCACTTTCAAGTAGACACTCCACTACTGCTGTTGTAGAACTACCTGGAGTCTCTACACGCTCACTGCACTCCTTCCCTCCGAACCTCTATGTGCGCAATCTCTCCGACCGCGCCATCTCTCCTGGCTTTACCTTAACTATTTTCATTTCACATTTTGTAACTTACCAAAGAAATAATTTTTTTGTCACAAATTTCTTTTTAACATTAACTTTATAAATACATCTTCTTTCTTTATGCCAAAAAAGAGTTTTATTGTTTCATTTCAACTTACAACCTTAGTATTAAACAAAAGTAAACGTGTTATGTGGTGTGCAAGAGACATTCACATTTAGTCAAGTCAATGTAGGTTTCTGCCTGGAAAGTTTTGGAGAAGTTTTTTTCTTTCTTCCTTTATGTTTTTGGGTGTGCTGAACACGAATTTCAACTTTGCAACCTCGTATCTGGTCTGCTTAAAAAAGTATAAGCGAAAAACCATGAAAAAATCGGAGTTTTTTCGGTTTTTCCCTTGTATTCCGGAAAGAGTTAAACTTTTTTGCAAAAAATAGTACGCCAAATTAAACTAGAGAACATTTCCTACATTTTTCGTATACAATGTTTTTTCTAAGATGAATAGTTTTGGCATACGAGTAAAAGGAATTTTAGCGATGTAATTGAAATTCCATCACCGGAGGGCGAAAATGCGACCCAATCATTATGCATCCATTTCAAACATCAATTTGAAGATGTTTAGTTATATCTGGTTGCATTTCCAATATTTTTACATTTTCTTACTAAGTTTTAAACCTTTTATAGCACTAAGAAAATAAATTGAAATCAGGTGATTAGGAAAGATATAAAAACACAATCACTCTGCATAGATGAGAGAACCAATTTTTATTTTTTTAGTAATCTGATTTAAGTACAATTATAAGTATTGTAAGTTTAGTATAATAATAACATACGTGGAAGATTATAAACAGGAAAAAAGAGGAATGCAGTGTTGTTCTCCAATTAATCCCGTTTTGGTCGCTTTGAAGGTCCTGGTTGATGTTCTTCAACAGGAGGTTCATCAGTATCTTCCTCTTCATCATCATCACTTGGTGGCTCAGGTTGTGTCTCCACTTGACTTAAAATATCCTGTATTGGGTCGTCAACTTCTGCTTCCAAGTCATCTTCGGCGATGAAGGAGCTGACATTGTCACAATGGCCATCGCAGTTCAGGCAAAGGAGCGAACAAAATAAACCTGCTATCCTACAGCCACACATTCCACTACAGTTTGTTTTGCATTTGCAGGATATTTTTCGCAGAATAGTTTCTGGTGAGGGAGGTTTAGTAGTTGTTATGGGTATGATACCTCTCTTGGTTTTATTCCAGCCCCATTCCTCAGCATTTTTACAGTTACCTAGCCATAGCTGTAGTTGGTGGTAAACTCGCAGACAGTGATATCGAGCTGCATCTTCTGTTGGAGGGAGCGATGCAATATTTGCAGCGGTCTTAAAAGCAGATTTTATGTAGCACCTGTACCTCAGACTGTTTAGGGAAGGTGTTGCTTTCCCTCTGAATGCGTACAGGTGTACCAGAAATAACAGTCCAGCTTTAATAACATCGTCGGCTACAGCACTAGGGTTTTTAAATATATCGACCACATGTTGTAGTTCGGCAAATTTCTTCAAAATTTGAAGGTATTTTGTTTTCTTTGCAGAAGTGATATCTCATCAACTTATTGCATGTAGAAATAGGATGTGTTTGGCAATTAATTTATCGACTGCACCCAAAGGTGAATACATCTTCTGGGGACTTTTCCCTTTACCTTGTTTCAAGAAATAAACATTGGGAAAATTGCAAAGTCCAATTAAAATTACCAGAAGGTATACATCTTCACCAATGACTATCACGTTCTCATGGTTAGGTGCCAACTTGAGAGCAGTGTTGATAATGAGTGTGTCGGAATTTTCTTTTGCCTGTTTGCAAACCATATTTTCAGAGCTAAATCTACACATCAGCAGGGCAATTAAACGGTTTTTGTTCTTGTCGTTTGCGAGAAATTTCCCCTGAGAAACCGTTGGCACCACAGTCTCATTAAAAACAACCTCAATAGATACCGTTTTATGAGATCGTCTATCACGCTCAACAAATTTAGTGCTCATTTCAGTAATGTTTTCAGGGTATCCATCGAAGATTACTAGAGCGTTCGCTTCGTATTTCGACTTAACAAAGTCCACATAGCTGTCACAAATTGATCCAAATGATTGACCATCCTGCCATAAAACTCTGTGCAGTAAATACCCGCCATGTAGGACATATATACATCTGCTCTCAAAAGTGATGTCTGGTGGGAGTGGAGTGAATTCCTTGTACAAAGAGGATGTGGCAGTTTTTCGCATTCCGGATTCGTCAAAAAGAGACAATGGGTAGGCAGAGAGCTCGTAAGTCAAATATTCCTCAAGTTCTTTGTCAGATTGCTTTGTTATACTCATTCTTTGGAAGAGTGCTGTCGGGTTGATGTGAATTTTTTCTAATGGCTGCACTCTTTCATTACACTTGAATGTAACGGAATGAAAATCGCTGTTCATGATTCCTGATATGCCAGCAGTGCCAACTTCCTGTGCCTTATGACAGTTTATTCTCTCATCTCCAACAATCCCGGTAGAGATTGAAATTAGATCATTTGTTTTTCGGAAAGGAATGTGTTGGTGAACCTATTCCAATAATTTATTCATAACAGCGTTGTCCCGGGCAACTCTGGAGCTTCTCATCTCTACATGTTGTTCAGAAGTTGTAAAATCTGTCCCGCTGAACTCTTCAATTTCTTCGCATATTCGTTGAAGTGACGTCATACCCATGGTCAATCTTGCCAAAACTCCTTCACTGACCCCACGCCCATGAGTGTGTCCACTTGCTGTTTTCATGGTCTTCATTAAAGATTGCTCTATCGTCATGTCAGTCCACGTTCCTGACAGGAATTTGTCCCTATGGCGAATCCCCCATCAGTTGTGAATTTTTCAAAGTCATCAGCAGTCATTTTTTCCTTCAAATGATGCATGTCTTGAATATATAGGTAAGAACACTTGGTATACAAATAGTGACCACTGGCGTGGAAGTATGACAACATTCTGTATATAGTTTGAAGATGCAAATCCCAGTCAGTCATTCTTTCAGATTCAATGAATGACAATAGTCACCATATCAAAGTATTGGATCCACAGTTTTGCTGTATAGCCTTGCTGCTCGAGTGATATCATGTGCGTGTTGCCATGGGGGTGTTTCAAGTTCACCCTCCCACGCGTTTTGCATTAACAAAAACATTACATTCAGCGTTTTCGCCCTGCGATGATGGAATTTCAATTATATTGTTAAAATTCATTTTACTCGTATGCCAAAACTATTAACCATAGAAAAAAAAAACTGTATATGAAAAATGTAGGACGTTTTCTCTAGTTTAATTTGGTGCAATAATTTTTTCAAAAGAATTTAATTCTTTCCGGAATACAAGGGAAAAACCGAAAAAACTCCGATTTTTGCATGGTTTTTCGCTTATAATTTTTTAAGCAGACCAGATACGAGGTGGCAAAGTTGAAATTCGTGTTCAGCACCCCAAAAACATAAAGGAAGAAAGAAAAAAAAACCCTCCAAAACTTTCCAAGCAGAAGTCTTTTTAGGTCTAAATTTATTGGACTAATTTAGCATTAAAATGGATAACATTGACACATTTTATAATGGAGAATTTGGACATTTTATAAGGGAGAATCACGTTTATTTATCTGATACAGATGCTTCTGAAATGAACTATGATTTGTAAAATATAGATACAAATATATTTTCTTAATGAAGAGCACTTGTGAGATTTTGGCATTTAAGAAATAACCGTTACGAATCCTATAAATGCTCAAAGTAGACATCTAGAACTGTGCAGGTGACCCCCATAGTCATTTACATTGGCGGCTAATTTAGGCAGCATATAATTAATATACAGTGATCGTGATCCTCTGGCCAGAAAATATAGAGTAAATAATCTCTAAACTCTATAAATAATAATTTTAGTACTACGCGTCGTGCGATTTGTAAAATCCTGTCTTATGATCCGATAGCTGGTAATTACACCAACCCTATAAAAACTTCCACTAAACTAACTTAAAATAAGAGAGCCAAATGATGCATAAGAAAAGTAAACACGAAAATTTAAATATTAACCAATATTTATTTACACTATTTACATATTACAAAAAAAGAAATAAAACTAAAAAAAAAGGAAACATTAAAGTTTTGTATAGCTACCACGTAGCTCAACCAAAGATCCTTTGATTGTCTCCATATTAAAACAGGAGCAATCTTTTAAATTAAAAACTCTGCCCAAATTTTACATAAAAAATCTATTCTAGTGCAAATTTTAACGTCAAATTCTAAATTTCGTATTATTATGTAGAAAGTTTTAGGAATGATATTGCTGTAAAATTTTAAGCTCTAAATGTTAAATAAAATATTTTTATTTTCATTCATATTTCCTGAAATATTTTTTTTATGCAATTTTTTTCTGCTGTGTTAATATTAAGTATCCAGACGTAATTATTTTATTTTCACGCACTTTTATAATTTTTATACAGTGTGTCCGAAAAGTCTGGAAACGGCCGAATAACTCGAGAAATATACGTCGGATCGAAAAATGACAAAATGCATGCTCAGTATTTTTGAAAAATCTATTTAGGGATATCAAAGTTGCCCCCCAACTCCTCCCCCCCTGGGGGGAAAGGGGGACAATTTTGAAATCTTAAATGATAACCCCTTTTTTTATTACAGATTCTGATTCTACGGGAAAAAATACGTAGCTTTTGTATTTAACATTTTCTTCGAAACCACGTAGATGGCGCTGTAATCGAGTAAAATGCAGTGAGAATCGTTACCATTGCAATGTCTGGAAACGTTCGAATAACTCGAGAAATATACATGGGATTGAAAAACACACAAATGGATGTTCAATAGTTTTGAAAAATCTATTTAGGGATATCAAAGTTGCCATTTTTCTAAACTATTAAACACGTATTTTTCCGTTTTTCAATCTGATGTATATTTCTCGAGTTATCCGAACGTTTCCAGACATTGCAATGGTAACGATTCTCACTGCATTTTCTCGATTAAAGCGCCATATACGATGTTTCGAAGAAAATATTAAATACAAAAGTTACGTATTTTTCTCCGTAGAATCTGAATCTGCACTAAAAAAAAGGGGGGGGGGGTTATCATTTAAGGTTTCAAAGGTGCTCCCCCTTTTCCATTTAATATTTTCTTTGAAACATTGTATATGGCGCTGTAATCGAGAAAGTGCAGGGGGAATCGTTACCGTTGCAATGTCTGGAAACAATCGAATAACTCGAGAAATATACACCAGATTGAAAAACGGAAAAATAAGTGTTTAATATTTTAGAAAAATGGCAACTTTGATATCCCTAAATAGATTTTTCAAAACTATTGAACATCCATTTGTCCGTTTTTCAATCCGATGCATATTTCTCGAGTTATTCGAGCGTTTCCAGACATTGCAATGGTAACGATTCTCACTGCATTTTACCCGATTACAGCGCCATCTACGATGGTTTCGAAGAAAATGTTAAGTACAAAAGTTACGTATTTTTTTCCGTAGAATCCGAATCTGCAATAAAAAAGGGGGGTTATCATTTAAGATTTCAAAATTGCCCCCCTACCCCCCAGGGGGAGCAGAGTTTGGGGAGCAACTTTGATATCGCTAAATAGATTTTTCAAAAATAGTGAGCATGCATTTTGCCATTTTTCGATCCGACGTATATTTCTCGAGTTATTCGGCCGTTTCCAGACTTTTCGGACACCCTGTATATGGAATATTAATTATGAAAATACTACTTAAAAAATTATTATAAGTAACCTATGCTTTTTTAAAAACAGGAATCTACTTAGAGAGGCCATGTATTTAATATATATGTAACGCGGTTATGACGTTTAGTTAGCAGGGGCTGTCAAACGCGGCGCCCTTTGAAATTTCTATTAGCGTCGTTTTGCCTGTTTCTTGTTACAAGGTTTTTTTTTTTTTTTTTTAAATCCAATTTTAAAGTTGCTTGGCTTTAAATTTATTAATGTTTGCATGCTTCTTTTTATGAAAGATGACATAAAAGTTTTTAGCTTCCTCCGTTGCAAAATGTTTTGTGATAGGCTTTCCCCAGAAGAAAAGGAACACCAAATTTACTATGATTAATGTTTTATGCAATTTATTTCTACGAGACCTCTAACATCGTAGACGCCCAGTGGCTCCATTATGACACATAGTGCATCATGTAGATGTGGGTTACAGCTATCACTGCTATTGATGTGTGTGTGTGTCAATCATTATAATGCATATATGCATCGTGTAGAAGTGTGTGTATCGCTACCGCTAATATATAGTTAGATAATATTGTTGCATGTTTCCAGTTATGATAATAATAACGCCGTTTAACAGAATTTTTACTGTTCTACTTGTTACAGCATGAAGAAAATATTTCTAAATGTAACTTGTAAGACTGAGGGAATAGAAACATAGAAAACATTTACATTAATAGAAAAAGAGATATTATGTCGCAATTGAAATACAGGGAGGACGCAAGTTAGTTGGATGCTTCCAAACATGAGAATTCACATAACTTTACACTGCAAAAAATAATTGTTGATTTTGCAGTATAAAACTGGCATCCTGCGCGGTAGCGTATTACTGCTTGCACGGCAGCGTATTACTGCTTATTTTACTGTTTAATACTGTTAATTTTACGGTATAATACTGGCAGCTGGGTGCCAGTTTTATACTGTAAAATCAACAATTATTTTTTGCAGTGTATGAATCTGGAAGTATGTGAAAGAATGCATGAAAAGTTAAATAAATAATTTTTCATAAACTTGAAATAATTAAGAAGGAAAGGAAGTATTTATTTTTGTTTCCGAATTTCAATGAATAACAATATCCTTTATACTAAGTATAATACACCAAACAATTTGAAAACAGGGGATGTTATATTGAAGCTAAATTTCTTTTTCAGTTCCTATATTATGTGTGTACAAAATTGTTTGTATATGTTCTTTATAGCACAGCTGATCCTCGAAACATACACGCATACAAATGAGGAAGAATCGATTCTGGCAAAATGCGCTAAAATCTTTAAAATAATAATAATAAAAGCGCTTTATTAAAAAGAGGCACATTAAATTTAGCTAACTATTGAAGCACAATTGGAATGAATTTCCTGGCTCAAATTTTTAATAATCCATCACTAATAACTCCTTGGTTTTTATTGAAAAAAAATGCTGAAAATGAAACTGAGTCTCTTTCGATAAGTGTTAAGGCTATTAATGGATCATTTGACATTTATTTTATTGATTTTTCTGTAAACACGAAGTAATCATTATATTTTTCTTTTCTTTTTTTTTTTTTTTTTTAAAAAAAGCTTTATATTTCTTTATATATAGAAAAGTAAGGGAACATTTATAGTAAAATATGCAATTTAGATAAAGTCCATATTTTTTAAAGAAGTTCAATTTTAACGAAAGTTATTTTATAAAAGTGAAAAAGATAATGACATATTTAGCATAAAAAATATTAATTTATTAACTC
Organism: Maratus michaelseni; assembly: GCA_963931845.1. Classification (NCBI taxonomy): domain Eukaryota; kingdom Metazoa; phylum Arthropoda; class Arachnida; order Araneae; family Salticidae; genus Maratus; species Maratus michaelseni. The sequence continues at coordinate 255,881,058 of OZ007591.1, forward strand.
TAAGGTGGTTTTCATTACAAACGTATCATTACATAGTAATGTAAAGCTAAACAAATTAAAAACATTATACTACTTATAAGGATTTAAAAAAAAAATACTATAACATAATTTTTTGTGTAGGGGGAGAGAGAATTTTGTGAAAATATCACAATATAATGGAAAACCAGTTGCAAGAATATGCATTGTGTTTTATTTGCATTGCATCTGATCTTTCGATTCATTGAGGGCAAATAACCCTTATTTTATATTTAGAAAATATTTAAAATATTAATTTTACTAAATTTCTTATAAATCCCATTAAAATAATAGGTTTACTGAAAATTACGAAAATTACTTGATTTTGATGCAATTATAATAAATAATTGCAGTTTTATAACTGAAAATGCATGATTTCAACGACGTTGTTATTTGTCAAAAGCATTTCATCCTTTGAAAATTTGGCTTCCCATTTTGTAGCTGGAGGAATGAAAATGACATCATTTTGGAACAATTATGCAAAGATGCTTCAATTTTATGAATTAAAATTGACGCTTTCTTTTCAAAAAATAGGTCAGTTTCACCAGTAAAGCATTCCACGTTTTAGAGCCCATGAAAATGACATCTTAGGATTGATAAAATATAGCAATATCCGTTATTTCGAATTTTCTTTCTTTCTTTCTTTCTATTAACAACAATGTACGTAAATGTCACCATTGCAAAAATTTCGTCAAAATAAAAAATAAAAAATAAATCTCAAATTTTTTAATAAAATTTCAATGGCTATTATAACATTCTTAGATTCTTACGAATAATTCATTTTAGTTTTTGGAAGAGTAAATATGAAATACATATACATATAGCCAGATTGAAATATAAGATCATCTTCAAGTAAAGAAAAAAAATATGAATAAAAGTTAACAAGTAATTATTTTAAAAATATATAGAACCGCCTTAAATTATCACTTTTTTACTTACTCCTTACCCGACATTTGATTTCAAAATTTCGAATTCTGACTACTGTGCCATTACGACATAATCTGTTACTATTATGCCATAATGACAATAATTTTTTTTATAGTTACTCAAATACCATAAGAAATATTCAAACTGTAATCGTTTTTATTTATTTGAGGAGATTTCGACGATTAAATAAACGGAAGGTTATTTTTCAAAATTTCTGGTATCAAAAAACATAAAACTTGACAACTATGAAAAGACGAATACACTCGTTGTTGGTCCACAATGTGTTAATTCAGGCATTGGTTCTTATTAAAATGTTACACGAAAGAAGTCACGAGTAACAGCTAGACTAACATACTATAACATCATATTATAATAACATACTATATATAGTATATAGATAGATACGTATTGCTGAATTGAGTTATTGCTCTTTCTTTGAAATTGCTTAAAAATGAGAATTTTATTGAAAAGTCCATATTTTTTCCTGGTTCACACGTGCTTAGCAGAGATAATACTTCTTTATTATCATTATTCATTTTCAGATAACTCCGTATTCGAGCGTATAGATGAAGTCTTATCAAGTTTGTTTGAACAAAGTTATCAAAGTTTTGAAGCTGAAAATTCCCTTTTTAGAATCTATTGGATTGTTCTGAATATTTTATAACTGATATCAAATTAACTGAAAACTTTAACATTTTTTTCTTTTAAAGAATAAACGGTTTTTAAGAAATTTTAAATATTTATAATTATTGTTTTTTTCTTTTAAGCGATCCTTTCTGATAATTTAAAATTTTATTTAAGGAATGCATGAAATAAAACTTAAATTTACCATTAATATAAATTTAAATACGCCGTTAAAAATCAGAACAGTTTCATGATTGAAAAAAGGTGCTGTTCTAAAGTATACTTTTACATGATAAAATATAAAATCAAACAGACTTTAGAATTATGACAAAGCGATTTTCATCATAATTCATCAATTAGCCTTTTACTTATTTTATAAGATTAGCCTTTATCTTATTTAAAGAGCAGTCAAATAAAAAAAAATAATGTTTATTGGCAGGTTTTATTTACGCGGAAGAGTAGTTAATAAATATTTTTTTATTTTAAAATTATATTCGTGCTGAATATTTTATATTTATAATATAACATTTACTTACTTGGTTCATTTAAAAACTTTAAGATTTCTATTGAATTATTATTACATTAGAATATTAAATATTATTTTGTACAAACCATTAAACTTTTATAAAAGCAACGTACCATGAACTAAAAGTTATAGCTCATAAATTTACAAAAATGAAAGCAATATGTGAAAAATGGATGTTTCAAAGTGACAGGTCCACCAAATGAAATACTGTTATAAAATTTGTTTTATTTGAAAAATTTCACCCCTTCCTTTATAATAATTTCATAAATATTTTCTGGCATTGAATTATTGAGATTCTGGAAGTGATGCAAGCCATTATCATTGAAACAAAATTGTTTCTTTTAGTTCAGTTGCAGAATTGTATTGTTTCCCAGAAGCGTAATGACTGCTCTTGCCGGTGTTCCCCAAACGTTTTCTATGGGGTTTCAATCAAGACTTAAAATCTGACAATCAATAATGTGCTTACCATCGAATAGAAATCACGCAAATGTAGAATTTGTAGAGTGAATCGATGCATTGTCTTGTCAAACATAAAACACGGCCGTCCAGTTTCTTCGAAAAATGGTAACAACTAGTTATTAAGTAAAGTACCTTTTGTAATATATAGCATTCCTGCGATTATTTAAAATTACGATATACGTTTTTTCTTGCTATCCAAAGCCTGCCCAAACCATTACGGAACCATCTTCCCTTGCCGTTTGGAGGGGAAAAAACTTTCATCTCTTCACAAGCCATGCCAGTAAAATAGCCAACAATCTCACCATTCAAAATGAAACTTTTTATCATCAATAAGTACTACTCTTTGCCAAAAAATTTGTTATTAAATAAAATAAATTTAATTTAGATGCATCAAATGGTTGTCAATTTTACTAGTATGGCTTGTGAAGAGAAGAACAATTTTTCTTTTTCGAAATAGCATGGAGGATGTGGTTCCGTAATGGTTTGGGTGGGCTTTGGATGGGAAGGAAAAACATGTATCGTATTTTTAAATAATCACATGAATGAGAGAGATTAAAAAAAAGTATTATTATAATAGCCAAGTTTTACCAATTTCTGAAGAAATTGGAGGGTTTTATGTTTCAACAAGACAATGTCACGATTCAAATTATGTGTGTTCCCTATTCAATTGTATAATCATTATTGACTGGTCTGTTTTAAGTTTTGATTGAAATTCCATAGAAAACCTATGAGGAACGCATGTAAGAGCATACTATGCTGGTGGGAAACAATACTATTCCACAAGTGAACTGAAACAAGCAATTTGACAAGCCGATGACGTATTATCGGCTTGTATCACTTGCAGAATCTCATTAATTCAATCCCAGAAAATATTTATGAATACATTATAAAGAAAGGAACACAAATTTTCTAACTAAACAAATTTGATAAATGTATTTCATTTCGTGGACCTGTCATTTTGCAACTCCCATTTTTCACATACTATTTTCATTTTTGTAAATATATTTGCTAAATCTTTTGGCTCATAATAATTTCCTTTTATAAGAGTTTTACAGTTTGTACAAAATATTTTTTAGTCTTCTAATGAGATATGTAAAACAAAAATCGAAAAATTTTGGGATTGGCATTCGCCTGATTAAACAAAACTTAATAAAACTATTCGGTGGATGCAAAAGTTGGTAGCTCTTAATTTTTATTTGAGATGAATAGTATTCAATAATTAATCAGTAATAGATTCTCCTGAACAATACAACAATGATACAATGAAGGCTTCATTTCATGATCGCAGTGCTTTTATCACAAATGACGCGACGTTTTTCTAGCGATTTAGAACAATAAGCAACGTTGGAAAGTTGGAGTCGTTGTGAAATACATTCCTTTTTTTTTTTTTTTTAATTTTGCTTCTGAAACGTATAATTTTTATAACCCGCTCTTTTTTTCTTTGTATGCTCTTCTTGAAGGATGTTTCTTTCTATTTTATATTTCATTTGACAAAATATTTGTAAAATACATCGTTAATTATATGCTTACGTGCATACATATTACATTCCCGCATTTATCTTATATACTAAAATTTCTAACTTCTTCAAATTCATGTCATAAGTCATAATTTTATGGTAGATGAAAAATTTGGATGTGGAAGGACTAATTAATGGGAAGGATTAATTCTTTTATCAGCGATTTAGATCAATAAACAACCCAGTCGTTTTGAAAACTTTCCTTTTTTTTTTTTTTTTTTTTTTTTTTTTTTAAATTTCTCCACTGAGAATTAAAATTTTTACCTTATTTTTTCTGCATGCTCTTCTTATAAAATGTTTCTTTCTATTTTATTTGAGATGTATGTTATTCGAGAAGTATGTTATGTATTTATATGAAATGTATCGTTAGTTTTATTTCAAGTGTTAACATCGTATTTACAAGTTGTCTGCTTCGCTTAGGTTTTAACACCTAAAAGATAAAATTAAGTATATATTTTGAAACATTTTGTCAAATAAAAAAAGAAAGAAACATCCTAATAAGAACATACAGAAAAAAGAAAAGTTGTAATTTTGAGAGGAGAAATTTGAAAAATACGGCAGCAATACAGGCACATAGTTTTAACATTAGAGCGGGGAATTGGCGGTTTGATTGATGAAGAGCCTTAAGTTTGATACTGAGCTTTTACATAGTGTTAAGATTGACTTTGTTGAGTAACATGTCAAGTACTTTATTCTACTGTGAAAATTCATTAACTCCTTCATGTTCATGTCGTATGCTGCTTAAGTCATAATTTTATAGTAGATAAAGAGTCTGGATATGGAGGGATTAATTAAAGGAGATCAATAAAATTCCACAAACTCTAAAAATACACCTTTTTAAGTAGATGGATTATTTTATTAAGTAAATGCCATTTTTGGCCATATCTGTGGAAAATGTTTGACCATCAATTCACGCGTTCTTTTTTTTTTTTTTTTTAAATTTAATTTCGGGATTATTGTATTTGCGAATAAAAATATCACTTATAGTATGTCAAATTTGACTCTAAACCCATAATGCATAATGTCATTTAATACTAGATAATACATAATGTCATTTGCTAACAGATTTCCCTCACTCCTTTCACCGAAATTGCATTTTTTCGAGCTTTCAGACATTTTTCAATATATTTAGAAAGTGCTCATGAATTCATCCAGTGCACAGAGGAGTATTTCTAAAAAAAGCTGGACAAAAGTCGAAAAATGAAGTTCGTTAAAAACCGCAATACTTTATTTGTTTGTATAGCTTAGTAGTGGGTGCTTCACGTAAACACTATCTTAGGAATGTTCGGTAACACTACCCGTCGCGTTATCAGTCTAAATACAGCTGTCGTGAATCGCAGATGTCTCTTTTCACTGCGCTGTTGTGAGAAGCGCATAATTTAATTGCATTTATCGTTGTATACAGTAAAGATCTGAAAAAACCCTTTATGGACAAAGAAATGGAAGGTATGTAGCTTAAATTACTGTATTTAGTTTTAGTTATAAATGAATATAATTATGAATAAAACTACATTGTTTTATCTTTAAAAATAAGTGTGATTTTTACTAGTTCTTTAAAATTATTAGTGATTTATAAATACGTTCCGCCCTTTTCCCGGCAAAACTTTTTGTTGTAATATAAAAGTTAGATATTCCTTGTTATATTCATAAAATAAAATCTTGCCCCAATTTGCCCCATTTTTTTTTTACCCTTTTATAAAAAAAATGGTATCAGAAGATGACGATATTTTGAAAACGAAAATCTTCATTTTTCTTTTAGAAACTTCAGTGACAGCGAAAGATGTTTCAAGAAAGTTGCTGTTTGACTTGATGCAAGATTGTTCTAATAAGAAAATAGCTGAAAAATAATGTTTCATGGAAAGCAAGTTATAGAAATGACGAAATGCCCAGTAGATGAACAAGAATCAATAAAACGTTCGTTAAGCCGTTTCAATTCGGATTTTAAAGAAACATGGGAGACTGCTAAATAGGGAAAAAAGTTGCTTTCTTAAGGTAAATGAACATTGGCTTAACATAAAATTGGCTGAAGAAGTTGGCGACCAATAAAAGATTTTGTGGCAGAACCCTCTACCTTCCACTACAGGGTTCAGTAGGCCAATACGCATTCGTTTTGTTAATGAAACGAACTATATTAATAATGAAGAAATTGAATACATTGAAAATCAAGTTAAAAATCTTAAGAAAACTGATATACCTACTACTAATGGTAGTTTATAATATGTAAAACACACGCTGATACCTACTATGGTAGATACGAAGGTTTGCAATGCTGCGACAAGTACTTCATCAACAATGAGATGTTACATATGTGGAGAAACTTAAAAAAAAATTAATACGTTGGAGAAGAAGAATCCTGAAAATCCTGATGCCTTAAGATTCGGTTTATCAATTCTTCATGCACGGATTAGATTTTTTAAATCACTTTTGCATTTGTCATATAAAAATTCATTTTAAAAAGTGGCAAGCGAGAATCAATGAAGACAAAAATGTTGTGGCAGAAACAAAACAAAAAAAAAAAAAGAATTCAAAATAGTTTCAAAGAAGAAATGGGTCTAGTAGATATTCCCAAGGCAGGTTTCGGCAACACGCAAGAGTAAAAGTATCAAGAAGATTTTTTGTGGACCCCAATACTGCTTCCCGAATCACTGGAATAAATTTTGACCTTATAAAAAGGTTCAAAGTAATTTTAGAGGCACTGTCAAGTAGATATAGAATTGATGTTAAGAAATTTGAAAATTACACAGAAGAAACTGCAAAGCTTTATGTCGAATTATATGTGTGGCAGCCAATGTCACCAACAGTACATAAAGTTTTAGTACATGGGTCCACAGTAATTAAACATGCAATATTACCTATCGGCCAACTTTCGGAGGAGGCTGCTGAAGCTAGAAACAAACATTTCCGCCAAAATAGGCAAAATTTTTCCTGAAGATTTTCTCGAGAGCAATATAATAAAAATGTTTTGAACAGACTTTTACTAAATTCTGATCCTTTTATAAGTAGTTCAAGACCAAAGCCTAAGAAAAAAAAGCAAGCCATTTTCTAGCGAAACAATAGAACTATTACTCCCAGAAGCACCATACGGACAACATCTAAAAAAAGAGGAATATGAGGATGAAGATGAAACAGATGAAGATGAATCTGATAAGTTAAAGAAATTTTTTTTTTATAAATATGCAAAAAACTGAATATTTTATTAAATATCCTAAACGTTTATTCTGAATTGTTTTAAATATATAGTTAACTTTGTAAAAAACAAATATTTTTTTGTAAATTCGTAAAAAAAGTTATATGTTTTGTTAAAAAATTATATATAATGGCTCTAAATAGCTTTTCACAACATTTCAATTTGATATAGCTCACAAAATATTTTTGTCCACATTTTTCATAAAATACTCCTATGTGCAGTGGTGGGATTAAAATAATAAACAATCGGTTCAGTCGTAACTTTTTTTAAGTATAAAAAAGAATGAAAAATTATGCGTCACACATAAGTTATGACACTTTTTCCATTATTACATATTTTGAACTTTTGGTACAGTGAAAAAAAAAAACCTTTTAACATGTTTCTTTTCCACTGAAAGAATTTAGTTTATTTAGCGAATATTCGACAATCATGACCAGACTCAGTTGGATAGTATATACGACGACGTCCCTACACCTAGAGAAAGGTTTTGTTGAATCAACAAAAATTTGGTTGGCCCAACAAAACTTTCCGTTTAAATATGGGTCAATGGAAAATTTGTTTGAATCAACAAAAATTTGGTTGGCCCAACAAAACTTTCCGTTTAAATATGGGTCAATGGAAAATTTGTTTGAATCAACAACAAAAATATTGTTGATTTTTTTTGCAATTCGAACAAAAAATTTTGAATCGTCAACAAAAAAATGTTCTGTTAATTCAAGTAAAATGTTTCAATTTTACTTGAATTAACAAAATTCTTTTGTTGAAAGTTTTCTCAAAATAGATATAATCATCTGTTACTTTAAGAGTTCTTTTTAGTTTCGGCAACAAAAACTTTTGTTTAAAGAACAATTGTTTTGTGTAATTTTAAGAATTTTCTTTGTTTTATCAACAAAAGGTTTTTGTTACATAAACAATTATAATATTTACTTTAAAATTATTTTTGTATTAGAACCAATCTAAACTTAACTATTTTTTTAGGTAATTTTTAATTCATTTTCAGCAGTGAATTACGCCTGTAAGCCTTGAACAATAACAAGGGAATTTTTATTCTGCTTTTTTTCAAGCGTAAACCTATAGATTGAACAATGTCCCAACCTGGGAATCGAAACCGGGTCCTCAGAATAACGATCTGAGACTCTTACCACTGAGACAGAAGGAACGATATCCAAACTCGAAATTTCTCACTCTTATATATGTTGGCCCGGCTGCAACCGCAGCACAAGATGGAAATGTCATCATGAGCACAAGGCCCGCTTAAGACATAAAAGTAGGGGAAGCCCGGCGTTACTCTGCCCCCCCCCCTCTACCAATTGCTTTGTTATTTACTAAATCCATTTTTGGTATGCTGCAACAATTTGAAAATTTATCATCAAAATTTCAAGTAAACAACAATTTAGAAAGAGCGAGCTACTTAGATAAAAATTTCGTAAAGAAAAAATGCACTTTTTTTATCCTGATTTATTTTTTTTTTTTTTGTAAAAAATTATTTTGAAAAGTAAATTTGGGGGCACCTTTGTATTTCTTTGGGTAAGAATGGCTTCCCTGGACTATTCGGTAAACAGGCCCTGCATGTGCATGCAAGTTTCTTCGGGAAACATCAGACGAAAATACAAAGACCAGCATACGGCAACATACAGTTAATTTTAAATTCATTTTCAGCAGTGAATTACGCCTGTAAAAAGCAGGATAAAAATTCACTGGTTATTATTCAAGGATTACAGGCGTAATTCACTGCAGAAAATTAATTAAAAATTAACTGTGTTGCCGTATGCTGGGGCCCCAGAGCGCTATTCTAAGGACCCGGGTACGATTCCCGGCTTGGGACATTTTTCACTCTGTCGGTTTACGGTTGAAAAAAAGCAGGATAAAAATTCACTGGTTATTATTTAAGAATTACAGGCGTAAATCACTGCTGAAAATGATTTAAAAATTAATCCATCCATTAGTTCTTGAGATTTAGTTATAGTGAAAATCATGAAAAAAATAGCATGGCAGCGCCACCTGTTGGGCTATTTACACCAAAACGTAATCAGATTCTATTTATGTCAAGGTCTAACTCAATCTGCATTTTGATGTAAATCAGTGCAATTAGTTCTTGAGAAATAGCGAAAATTGCAACATAGCAGCGCCACCTGTTGCGCGATTTACACCAAAAACTAATCAGCAACAATTTATAATAGGATATAACTGAATATAAAGTTTTATTAAATTCTGTGCATTAGTTCTTGAGATAGAGCGCACACAAAATTTTTGTCACATACAGACAGAGTCACTGACAGTCATTTTCTAAAAACAGACAAATCGTGTTCAGGACCTTCTAAAATCCGTCGGAAACCGGAAGTCGAAATTTTTCATGATTCCAATACTTTCTTCTTGTAAAGATAGAAGAAAGTAATAAATGGGACAGGGGGATTTTTAAAACTACCTTGGTCCGTCCCAATGAAAAAAAAAGTTTTAATTATCCAAAAATTATGTTAATCCTTTAATTATATTGCTATATAAGTCAAATAAATCGAGTTACGTGAGAGAGTTATGGCTACTACACAACAATTTAAAATTTGCAAAAACAACAAAATTTTGCTGGAATTACAAAATTATTGTAAAATTTAAAAAAGCAGATTTTGTTAATTCACGTAAAATTGATGAAAATTTGTTAAAATTTTGTAAGAGTGTTAGCAATATTTTTTTGTCCAAGCAACAAAACCAAATTTTTTACTTCAACTAAAAATTTTGCTAAAACAACCAAAATGTACTCAACAAAACATGTTTTGTTGTTTTAATCAATTCCTTTTTCTGGGTGTAGGCAAATTGTCTCAATTCCGCCCTTCACGTATTTTTACATACGTGATTTAAAAGATAAACAACAGCAGACTTAATTTAATAACAAATGGAATCTCAGGATTGAACCACATTCTATCAACATATGAAACTTATACAGGGTGATTCACTACCTGTGCGACAAACTTTAAGAGGTGATAGAGTCTACTGTAATAAACAGTTTTTGTGTAGGGAAGCTGGGTAGCAAACGACTTATTCAGTCAGATTTACTTTGTTTTCTATGAAATGGGATAATTTCCCGAGAAATACTGGAAATGGTTACGATCAACAAAACAACACTAATCTAGACACTGTAATTAGCTTTGTAGCTCACAGTGCACATGGGTCATTGATATAATTACAGTGCACATCATCACATTTCACACAAAGTAAAGTAAGTTTGTTGAATCCGGTAAAATATATTCATTACTGTTATTGTTCTGAACGAAACTCCAGGTTCGAATTGGAGTGAGACACCATGTATTTATGACTAAGTGGAATGAATAAGAGGATTGAAATCTAGCTTTCAGATATAATTTTTTTTTGTTGCAGTGTATTCTCTCTTAGCAGTATCACCTCTTAACGTTTATCACTCTGGTAGTATGTTCTTTGTATATTCATATGAAAAAGGACCCATATTACACACGAATAGCTTAATTATCTTTACTGTAATTAACATATTTCCATGTGTGTATGTATTCAAGGCCATTAACAGAATTTACAGGCAAACGTAAACAGTGGGCTCCCTAGTTGAAAAAAATCCCTTAAAATAAGATTTTAAATGAATTATTAAGATTAAAATACAATTTTAAGTATGTTACGTAGCAGCGCATCTTTTAACCAGTGTAACTTATTTTAAATGTATGTTTGAACATAAAATGAATATGGTATGTTTGAACATAAAATGAATATGGTATATTTGAACATAAAATGAATATGGTATATTTGAACATAAAATGAAAATTTATCTTTCCGTTGACAGATTTCAGTTTAATGCGATATCGTATGGTTAGTCTGATTTAATAGTTAATTGTTTTTTATGTTAATTTTCTCTGGGCAATAAATTGCCAATTATGGTAAATCTACCACAAATAATCATTGTTAAGATAGATTTAAAAAACTTCATACTTGAAAATTATTTAATTAAAAACATAAATGCTCTTAAAAAGCTCTTAAACAGTTTTCAAATAAATTTCCTTCAAAAGTATATTTCCCCCCTCATCCGATGATGTAAAAATTGAAATAATGCAATAGTTAGAAGCGATGTATTAGTGCTAACAGCAAAACGATAGCGCAAATCGTTGCTACTATGGTTATACATTTCTAAAAATACCAACCGATTTTTGGCAGCTGCCCAAAAGAGGGCTACACAATTTTTACGGCGATAAAAAAGTTAAAGTGAAAGCAGTATAGGACATTGTATCTAAAACAAAATAACAACAATAAAAAAGGGGTATAATGTCTATATGAATACGACCTCTTAATCCAAGCTCATTTTTTTTAACATACAGTGGCGGTCAAAAGTTTCCGGTCAGCATACAATTTTTGGTTAATTTGTAAGTATACCCATATCAAGAAGAATGTCAAAGTGATACTAATACATTTTATTGACATAATAGTTAGGAACTAATTTATGAAATAAAAAATAAATATCAATAAATTTAATTGACAAAATTAATTGCAAAGGAAAACGCATGTTCTCAAAAGTTTAAGGCCATTCTGACAAGTTTGGAAAAAAATGAGTGTTATAATAGAAAATAGCAGTGATCAACAGCATTTACAATTAGCATTTTGTCGTCATACCTTTAGCAATAAGTACTGCGGCGTAGCGACGTGGCATCGATTCAATGAACGGTTGAAGATCGTCTATGGTAAGTTTTTTCCACTCTTCTTGCAATTTTTCGGAAATTTCTACTGAATTGGAGTATTTATAATTCCGCACACGTTTGTCAAGTTCGTTCCAAAGATTTTCTATTGGATTCAGATCTGGTAATTGGGCTGACCAATTCAAAAGCGGATTTTTTTTTTTGTGCGAAAGCCATTGTTTGACGAGCTTGCATGTATTCTTTGGGTCGTTATCATGCTGAAACAAATATTTGCGACCACAATTTTTCCTCCAATAAGGCATCAAATTTTCTTGCAAGATATCCTTATACATTACACCATTCATCTTGCCATGGATTTCAACTAACGGACCGACACCTTTTCCAGAAAATGCTCCCCACAGAATAACGCGTTCTACGTCATGTTTCATTGTAGGAATAACATACGTCGAATCATATCTTTTGTTTTTAGGTCGTCGGACGTAGTGTCTGCAATCATTCCCAAAAAAGGTTGAACTCCAATTCATCGGAAAATAGTACTTTTTTTCAGTTTTCACTTGACCAGTCTTTGTGTTCCTTGGGAAACGCCAGTCGGGCCCGCTGATTTTTAACACTTTCCAACCTAGTACCTAGTTGAAAAGTGTTTATGACTTCGGTTTGTCTGGCCGTATGGCCGTTTGTCCGTGCTCTAACTCCTGTAAATATGCTCGGAATGCCCTGCAATTTTTATATGTTATTGTCGTTATCTATAGCATGTTCCCTATTTCAACTGAAGTGTGTAGCACTTATAGTTTTTTTACAGGGACACTCAAAAGAATTCCGTTACATTACGGTCTATGGGGAAAAATCATTTGCGGTTTATTTTAACGATGTTACACAATTTCAAACACATTGTAATTAATATATATCACTAAGGTGCATTACAAGAAGCTTAATATATAATAGGGTGTGCATAGCACTTATAGTTACTTTACAGGGACAGTCAAAAGAATTCCGTTACATTACGTCCATGGAGAAAAATCGTTTGCGGTTTAATTAAATAATGTTTCACTATTTTAAGCGCATTGAAATTTATATATATCACTAAGGTGCTTTACAAGAGACTTACTACAGAATATTGTATGTATAGCAGTCATCGTTCATTTACAGGGACACACAAAAGAATTCTCTACTGTCTGTTAACAATAATTCCTGGAAGTGCGTTTTAAGTTGCTGAACGCGATTTTAAATTTAACTCACTTTTTGTCTATTACTTGGTGTGTATAAATGCTGTAGATCATATACAGGGCATCACAAAAGTTCGCGAACACATTTCCGTTTATTGACAGAAACTATAGAAGGAGAATTTTAAACTGTTCTACGCGTTTCTTAACTAAACTAAAATTTAGCATCCTACTAAAAACCACGCTTCATTCGGATATTTTTCCGAATATTGTATATGTTGGAAATTCCTGAAATTACGTTTTTAAATATGTTATGCGTTTTCCAAATTGTTTAATTAGATGTTATCTTCCAGCTTATTAAACGATAATGATATGTAAAATTATTTTGGAAGCGTTGCAAAGTGTTACATAATCTATGCTTGACGCATGATTTTTCGTTCTTGTTTTACTTATGAAAGGTTTTTTAACACCGACTCTTCCATAAAGTCCTACGTCACGTAAGCGTCTTGACACGGTAGACCGACTTATTTCAGCAATATTTTCACTCCGTAAATCGCGACATATTGCATCGGCATTTTTATGCGGGTCACCAACGGTTTTTCTCCTGATATTTCTATCCACACGAATAGTCCGTTTCCGGGGTGTCCTGGACCGTGGCAAGTCCTGAAGGCCATGGCCATCTTTATACTTTTTTTAAAATATCGTTCACAGTAGATTTTCCGATCGATAACTTTGCTGCAATCTCATGAGAGGATTGGCCCTTTAGCGAGAAACAACTCACTAGCTTACAAACAATAATCGTTGAACTTTTCATTTTTTAATTTCAACTACGTTATTTATGTTGATTAATTAACAAACACGGCAAAAAACTTTACCGATAGCAAAAACTCACGAATGACAAATTGCCGGAAACTTTTGCACACGCGAACTTCTAATTACTCCCCTTTGCATCAATTGTCTTCAGTATCCAATCAAAATGATCACGTGGTTGGAGGTCATTTGCATAGTCCTAACTTTTGGAGCAATTGCGCTTCTTCTTCGCCGAAACGTTCTGGCAAACAAATCAAAGAAGCTAACTGGCCGGAAACTTTTGACCGCCACTATACATTGTAAAAAGACGATTTCCAATCGAATGGCTATTTTTGATTTTCTCCGCGTATTCGTTCTCTCATGTGTATATAGATGAAAATTACATGGCCTTTTTTATCCGTTGCCACTCAAAAGGAATGGAAAAATTGTCGTTTATTGCAAAAACAGAATTAGTCAATGACAATACCAAGATATATTCAAATGGCCAACAGCAGTAAAAGAAGAAAATTTGATCAAACGCGATGTGAATATTACATGCTGTAATGAATAGTTACCAAGAAATACGGATTTTCAATACCACTATTTTTAAAGTCATATTCGCCTTATTCAATCACAGAAAATCTCATTATTTCCGATTATTAATCTTCGCCTTGATTATTCACACAATTCTGCGATTTACTAAGACGAATATAACTATTCAGAAATAGCGGTATTCAAAATCGGTAATGGTTGGCATCAATCCCTTATGTCAAATATGTCATAAAAATATGATTAATACCCTTTTTTCGTATCAATATAGAGCACTAAATCCCATTTGTACAGAAAACGAGACAGGTCCAAAATTTTTCTTTTGAAGTTTTTTTTTAATTTTAATTCTTATAAAATAAATAACTGATAACCTTTATTTTTAGTCTGCTCGCGTTGAAAGGATATATCTGCTATCTTCTTATCTGCATAATAGTTCGTTTAGCTATGTATTTCGGCCCCATTAAGAATAATTCTTGTTATGGTGTTCCTCTTTACTTTTTATGCAGGTTGCATAGTACTGAAGATGTGTAATGTTGCAAATCATTTCAAAAATTAAAACATCTCCACTGTTTATCTGCATGACATTTCCTTTAGCGATGTGTTTGGAACCTCCTAATAACAATCAGAATGATTCTTGTGCTGATTTAACGATTATTTTTTCTAATGTTTAGTATGGTGTTATGTATGGCAAACCTGACTGCATGCACTTCAAAAAATTCGGTAAAATGCTGATCATTCGATAATTACTGATGGAAGAATTCTGGAGTACATTTATAAAAGGGTTCTGATATGGGTGCAGCAAAATTAGATTGGTTGCGATGATTTTGAACAAAACCAGATTTGTCAAAAATATGAAGCCTGGATTATATGTGAAAGCTGTTGGTGTAATGATGCTACTCTTTCAAAGTGATCTAGACTATACATAAGTTCTGGAATGTAGGTTGCTACACATTGGACAAAAACTTCGATTCTGAACTTAGCTCTATCTAGGCTACACTAGAGCTCCTATAATACATGAGTTTTTCATCCATCCGCCATTTTCCGTCCATAGAGCATGCGCACTTAAACTCATGACGCTCTTGTAGGTTCTTTTGTGCATCCTAGAGCTCCTATAATACAGGCTGACGCATCCTCGCAGATTTGGGTCTCAAATTGAAGTTCAGTCGAAAAACCAAGCTAATCAGAACCGGTTTAGCCAATCAGAACCGAGTCTTAGGCAACCCCAACTCCGGCTGCGGTAGATTGATGCTGAACTCAGCACGAATAATCCGAAACAAAATGGATATGCGTCAGCTCGTATTATAGGAGTCTTAGGCTACACTAGATACCGGGCTTGCTCATTCATTATCATGACGTCACAAATGGTGGCTGACCGCGACGAAAGACATACAGTGATTGGAACAAAACGATGGACGCGTCGCTTTGTACTAATCGCTGATCGCGGGCAGCCACTTTTTGTGACGTCATGAGAATGAATGAGCAAGCCCGGTATCTAGTGTTGTCCTGAGTCCTGGCGCTATCCGTATGTTACTACTCTCTTAAAAAGATACTCTACACGGAACAGCAGCCCATTTAATTAGTTGGCGTTTTGAATGAATATCTAGTGGCGTAACACAAAGCTGAAATATATGAGAATTTGTTTATCAGGATTATTTTTATTACGTCATTATTTTAGATAAATATTTCATCTTTGTCAATGAAAGTGCACGTTTCTTTAGAACACGATGTCATTTTCACCAGTGAATACATTTAATATTCGTAAAACTAAGATTTAAATTAAAATTTATTTTTATATTTATTTGAATTGCTACTTATTTGGACACATAGTATTTTGTAAAATGTTCGGAAAGTCGACTGGAGTCAGTCACTCAACATGTTTTTTTACTTAATGAAAAAACTATATTAGTACACTTAAAAAATAGACACCTCTCACGCACACACACACACACACTCACAAAAAAAAAAAAAAAAAAAAAAAAAACTTTAAAATGTATCGGTTAAAATAGAATTAAGATGTAACGATTATTCTACCACTATTCTGTATTCAGCCTATTCAGCTCTCTTGTTGAATATTCGGTTGGCCGAACACTTCGAACGAGCATCTGTGGCCGAATATGTTTAGATATTTAACTGATAAATTCCGGATAAAAAAATCGTCTTCGTTCGCAATACTTTTCTCAAATCTAAATTTGCTACTTTCTGATACATTTTACAGTCATTTTCATTACTTAAATGCAGAAAATTTATAGTTATTTTTATTTAAATACGAAGAAATTGAATAGTATTGTTCTCTTCCCTTTAAAAGCTAAGAATCTTTTAGAAAGTGGTGTCAAAGTTTGCGTTTTAAGCCGATTTTAGAGACACAACTATTGGAATATTTTGGACACGTTTGAATATTAATATCTGCAAATTTCACACCTGTGTAAAAATGACTTCGTGTAATAAAGATTTGCAGTGTTCAGCAGTATTATTTAATTTTTTTTATGAACAGACTTAAATATATTTAATACAAAATACTGTAAGTTGTATAGGTGTAGCAGAATGCTGCAAAATTATATTAATTTCATTATATTATTTAGATAAAAAAAATCTAATAATGCTAAGTTAATGCCAAGTTAATACTCAAGTTATAACTTTTTAAACATGCAATTAATAAAATATCAGTTTAAATTGTATTTCATTTCATTTCTATTTTATCATTAATATAGAATACATATATATAATCAATATGTACATTTAAAAAAAAAAAAAAAAAAAAAAAAAAAAAAAAAAAAAACGTTTGTATTCAACATAAAATTTGGGGTTTCGGCCTAATCACTGTTCGTCATATCCCTAGATATAACTCAACTGAAAAAGTACCATAAAAACCACCCATTGTAAACAGAAAAACCCAAGAAAATTCTTAAATATATAATTCAGTTTTACAGAAAGAAAACGAAACTCAATTCTTAGAGAATATTTTTCCTAGAAATAAATCGTTATTATAAGCATGCTTGTTATCTGAGAACTTATGCTTGTTATTTTGTATTACAAAAAGCAGCATTCATATTGAGTAAATAACCATTATTATCCCTAATATGTTTTATTTAACAAACACTGGGAGAGATCAGTGAAAGAAAAATCTTTGTAATCTCAACGATATCCTACGAAAGAGAAACAAGAAAGAAAACTCATGCGTCAAGCATTGATTATGAAACACTTTCCAACACTTCCAGAATAGTGCAACGGACCTTCATTGTTGAAAAAAGATGAAAACAGATTTCAGCAATTACCGTCTATGGCCGGAGAAGTACTCGAATTCTTTTGTGCATGCCTGTATATGATCTATAGATCTGTATATACACTACATAACATGCTAAATTTACCTTAGTTACAAGTAGCACACCGACAATTAACTTTCATAATTTTCCTCCAATAGACGGAAATGCACTCGAATAATTTTATACATCTCTTTATATTGTATACAGATTTTTATACACTCCCCCTATTAAACTAAAATTTAGTTCGGGAAAAAAACATACAACACAACTGAAAACATACTTTCAGAAATTACTATCCATAGACAGAAATGATTCCGGCTCTTTGTTGAGCTCTATATATTAATCTATATATATATAAATGAAAGTCCTGACTGGAGAGATCATCAACTCAACGCACAGCCCAAACTAACTGAACCCAGAAATATGAAAATTGGAGGGACAATACTTCTTAGGACATAGACAAACGCTGAGAAAGTATTTTCGAAAACTCCACCCCTAAAAGGGGTAAAAAAGGAGACCAAACGTAAAAAAAAAATTCTTTAAAAATCCGCTAGTATAGTTATGTAACCAATAATAACATATTTTAATTTATTTTTGTCTGCTGAATCGAATGGTATCAAGTACATTGTTCTAAATCAAATAGTTCGTGAGATATTGCAAATTTTTTAATTTGGCGATGTCTTTGGCGCCAAAACCTCGAAATTCTAACATTACAAATGGTAATTTCTATAAATACGTGCGTTATCATAGCAACGGAAGAAATTCAAACTGTCGATAAAAGGCGAGGGACATCTTTTCATTGTTATGATTTAATGTGACGAAATTATATTTATGAGTGAAATTTCAATAATCGGATAAACCCGATTATGAAAGAAGCCGTTTTTAAACATTCTGCTGAATGGATTTTGATGGGAATTGAACTGTTAGTTATTTTTTCAGTATAATATATCGTTTCTTTCTACGTTGCTTTGTTCTAGAATTATGAGGGAAATTTTTATAATCAAAGTAATCCGATTATAAAACACTAGTCTTTTAAAAAAGTTCTATGGATTTTGATGAGATTTGCATTTGTTAATTAAAGATTTTTCAGGGATGATTTTAGTATATTGCATGTCGTTCAATCGTTCTTTACCAAATCCTATTGTAAATGATCAACTAAAATCCTTATCAGCTCAAATTTCGTCTGGCATATTAGAAAATATAATAGCGTCAAGGCGTCCGTATCGTTTCAGCAATGCGAAAGGATATTCTGGGTAACTGTCCACATTGCTTTAAAATAAAGATCAAATTCATCGATATGTTTTGTTTGTAACCAGAAAATGATCACTTTGGTGGGTTCAGAGACATGAGCAAAGGCTTTACAACGTTAAAAAAACGCAAATTCAAACTATCCCAACATTAAAATCTCATACGGCCGTTTCAAGGATAACTTAGATCCCCTTCATCAGTGTAAAAAAAAAAAGGGAGGGGGGTTAAAGAAGCACACTCGGGCTTTAGCCCCGAATACTGGCTAATGAATTGATCAAAAATGGCAAAGACAAGTACTTATATAGCACCAGAAAAAGCAGAAGTGACGTACCTGACAGGAAAGGGACTCAAAAGGGACTCAAGGGACGAAAGGGACAGAAAAAGCGTACTAGTCTATTTATATTATACTAAACTTTTTTAGTATACTAAATATCGTTAAGCTAGTAAATGCATAACCCAGTTAAACAAAACACCCTTAAACAATTCACAGTCATACGCAGTAATGTTTACGAATGAATTTGTGCAACCATGTATATGATCTATATAATATATTTCCATCACGTCCTATTCAATAATTTAGTTAAACATAAAAAGGCATATCACTCTATTGTACAGCTATTGATAAAAAAAACTGTCTGCTGTATGGTTTAAATTCATCTAGGAATTTCATGTACGTATAAAAGAAAGGTGAAAAGTTTTGAGTGTTACCGGCAGCAAATTCACAATCACTCAACATCCTACGCACTTGACGCCAACCTCTGTAGCCAAGTGCTTTGGTGAGAAAATGAACTTCGCGCATGCGTGCATGGGAATTTCACCGGCAAACAAGGAAATTTTCCTGACAAATAGTTTTTTGTATTTGTAGTTTTGCCTTGTGCATGAAATTTTGTATACAATTAGCCTGGTGTATATGTGTAGAATAAATGACATCCATTATTTGTAATTTCAAAGTTTTTAAAATGTTTGCTAAAATATAAAATTTAGTGAAAGATAAAAATCACCCCTCCCTATTTAAAAATCTTGCTTTTCAGAATATTTTTGTACATTCTCATACGATGAATCTGTTGCTTTAATACATATTTGCTTTATTTTATATGAGCATATTCAATAAGAGTTTAGGTATAAGTACAGCCTTGACAATTTAACTGGCTTAAAATATTACGCATGCTTTTATACACATGCTCAAAATCGCACTGGTACCATTTAATAGATAGATGTTTTACTACAATTGTACATCCTACAACATTCCTCCTGCTTTTTTACCTCGAGTTTTATCGTCAACATTAAAATACTTTAAAAAATAAATGAAAGCTTTCATTTTTAGAGATATTACAAAGATTCAGTAGGCTACCAAACTCATGAAAATGAATCATTTCATGTTTTGTAAACAGTTATATTAAGTAAACAATAATTGTTTTTATAAAATAAGCTTAGAAAGACGCAAAAATACATTTTATAATACATGATGTTATGTGCATTTTTTATCTTTTATACTACTTTATTTAATCTCGAATAAACACGAATACTCTTTTATTATATTTAGTTAAACGCTTTTTTCACTTTTAAATTATTTAATATATGTATATATTTTATACAGTTTGTTAAAGAAACATTCTAAATGGATAGTACATTACTGCAATAATATCAAATTCAATAATAAAATAATTAGCATCGTTAGGTTTTTACTTTTCAAATTCATCCTAATAAAGTATATATATATATGAAGTTTACAATTTGTTTTCTGCTTTTTAGCTTTTAAAATGTTTCTTTGTTGCAGTTTCACAGCCATTTGGATTACTTTAGCAAGCGCTTATTAGCGCATCATTAAATCCATTGTTGTTTCAACTCGTATACAATTGCACGAGTTACAGAAAACATTCTGCGATTTATCATCTGTGGCGGGCTTATGGAAAAATGCCTTAAAATGAATGTATCAGTTTATAATTTAAGTTCTAAAAATATTAAAATGTTGTACTGTCATCGAAAACACACCTGCAAACTTTTTTTTTTTTTTTTTTTTTTTTTTTTTTTAAGTAATTCTAGCATATTAGGAAACGAGATAACAAGCGATTACAAAATTCTACCTTTACATACAAAAACCCGGTTGACTTAAATAGAGTGAAGAAAAAAAATCTCTGCATATTCTGATGCAACGTATCCTTTAACCAATTTAATTTAACTTTATATTAATTTTATATTCAACATAAAATGAAAATCTGTCTTTCCATTGACAGATTTCAGTTTAGCGCCAAAGTGCTTATCTCATATTTAATCTGATCTTGTTATCAATATGCTTTTTTTTTCACACTTTCCAACATAGTTGAAAAGTGTTTATGAATTCGGTTTGTCTCTCTATTTGTCCACGCTGTAACACAGGTAAATATACTCAGATTGCCTTACAATTGTTATATGTTAATGAGGTTTACCATGGCATGTTCGGTATTGAAAATGAAGTACGTAGCGTTTGCAGTTCATTTACAGAGATACTCAAAAGAACTTCGTTACATTACAATCTATGATGAACAATCGTTTGCTGCGAATTTTAATTATGTTACACTATTTCAAACATATTGAAATTGATATATATCACTGACGTTCTCTACAAAAGGCTTACTATAGAATAAGATGTACATAGCATCCATCGTTCATTTACAGGGACACACAAAATAATTCGGTTAATAATAGTGTTAATAATAATGTAATGTTTTTAATAATGTTACACTATTTCAAACATATTGAAATTGATATATATCACTGACGTGCTCTACAAGAGGCTTACTATATAATAAGATGTACATAACATTCATCGTTCATTTACAGGGACACACAAAATAATTCGGTTACAGCACTGTCAAAGCACAATAATTAGTGGAAATGCGCTTTAAGTTATGGTACATTTTTAAATTAAACAAATTTTTCGCCTATTACTTGGTGCGCATAAATTCTATAGATTCTATACAGGGCTGCACAAAAGATCTCGAGTACATTTCCGTTTTTTGATGGAAATTGCTGAAGGGGAATTTACAACTGTGCTATACAACTGGCTAACTGAACTAAATTTTAGCATGCTATGTAGTATCTATACAAATCTATAGATCATATACAGGTCTGCACAAAATAATTTGGACATTTTCCCGACTATTCATGGTAATTCCTGAAATTGTGTTTTCAAATGTGTTATTCGTTTTCAAATTGTTTTCTTAGACATCATCATTCACCTTATTAAACGATGAAGTTTTGTTAAAGTATTCTGGACGTGTTTGAAAGTGTTTCATAATCTATGCTTGACGCATTATTTTTTGTTATTGTTTTCTTTACAATTTGCTCTGGGCAAAAAATTACCAACTGTGGTAACTTTGGCACAATTATTCACTGTTAAGATAGATAAAACAAAAATGTTTGAAAATTACCTTTAAAAGGTCAGAAAATTCTCTATATTAAGCTACAATTTTCAAACAAATTTCATTCGAAAGTACATTATTTTCCAATTCCACGATGTAACTGTTCAAATTAAGATATAGTTAGAAGTCGTGTATGAGCAATAAAAGAAAAGCGAAAGCGCAGGTCGTTGCCATCATCAGTAACAGAAAGTAGGGTAAAACCGGGTACCTAATGTTTTCTCTTAGTTGATAAACGTCTAGAAAGGCGGAAAAATCGGAACATCCTAGAAAAATGTTGGGGGATATCTGGATTATTGAAAAATCACACCTCTTGCCAGATAAAAATTCTTTTCTACTTGGAAAAAGGCATTTTCTAGAACCATCTGAAACAGCTCCGAATTTTGGTGGGAGGGGAAAACAGGATACTAATAAGAAATTAAGTTTTCACACTTCCAGTAACAAAAAGTTTTATTGTAATAAATTTTGAATCAAACTTTAAAACCTATATATATATTTTAAGGTGAATTACCTTTTTTTTCAGGTTTTCACGCAATTTTTAATATTGTCATATAATGGCTTTCTGATCTTTTAATTCGCGTATCCGCTGCACTTCTCATGTGCCCACTATTTGCAGACTGAACATTGTATCCATCCTTCCCTACCTGTTGACTGAAAAAACAATTCATTGCTGAATTCAATGCAAAACCCTGGTTACCCAGTTTTGCCTCAACGGAAGACAAAAAATCAATATGGTCATTCTCCTGGGAAGTTGGACGTACACACTTCTACTTAGAATCAAAATATCGTGTGAAAGCTATAGAAAACAGTGGCTTACTTACCTAAATCGATCCATCAGGCTGGATTTATTTGAAAAGCAGAAAAAAACGGTGAAAAATAAAAACTTTTGATGTGAATTTATTTCCAATAGCACTGCACGGACACAGAAATTAACTCACTTCAAAAGCCGATGGAACACTGCTAGGGGACGCTAAGGGATGTAGTTAAGATGGGAGCTGCCCTGTGGATAGCACCCATCAGCGAGAAAACAGTGTACTCAGTTTGACCCGTCTACCCGAATTACCCTACTCTTCCCTATACATTTCTGAAAATAGCAACCATATTTGGCAGTGAGCTATGAATTTATGGTGACGACGCAAAAGGTCCGTAGTGAAAAAAATAGGACATCGTTGCTAAACAATTTTACATTGAACTTGAATCTTCAGTAACGGATTTTACTTTTTTAGACGACCTCCAGAATTAACTCAATTTGAAATATTCAACTTATTCTGAACTAATCATAGAAACTTCTTGAAAACATGTCTTTAGGCTAATTGAAATAACAGAATAATTTTATTGTGTCAAATCTATTTCTTAAAAACATGCACTATTACTATTATTATTAAGTGTTTGTGTATATTTTAGTATGAAGATAGTAACTAACAAAGGAACCAGTTTTGGTTAAGCTCGCACCCAGCATTGAGACTAGGTCTATTTTATAGCCCTATAGGTCAAAGTTAGAGAACCGATAAAATTTGTCTGCAAAAATTGTATTTATTGATTTTACAGCAGCATAACTTTCTGGAAACGTAATTTTTGAGACCACTTTACGGACTATTAACATGGAAGATTTTTGAAAAATTACTTAAAAAAAATTAGTTAAGAATAAAAATAAAATATTGAAAAAAAGTTTAAAAATTCCTTCAAGTACCTACGATTTTCATTTTGAAAAAATACAACATTATAATTGTATTTTTGGCGGCATGAAATTGGCTTTATTCGTTACCGTACAATTTTTCTCGGAAACCCGGGCAGAATGTCATAGTCGTCAGTTGCGTGTGAATAATGGTTTGGTATTGTAGCACCCTATTTGGCGACTTAACTCGCTTTTGGCGTAAAATTAGCAATTAAAAATTCATTACTTTACAATTAAATGTATATAAAGGTATATATAATACGATTTTTGCAGACAAATTTTATCAGTTATCTAATTTTGATCTATAGGGCTATAAAATGCACCTTTTCTCGATGCTAGATGCGAGCTTCACGAAAAGTGGTGTTCCCTTGTGAGAAAATTATGAACGTATCAAACATAAGTAAACGTTACTCGCAACTGTATGGTTCCAGTTTTATTTTCCTATTATTACTTGTGGCGGAATTAATATGGGTGAATCCGGTTTTCTCTCATGGCGATACACTATCTTTATACTGGATGTGTTTCCTTTCAAATTAGGAGAAAATCTGGTAGAGTGTGTTATAAAACTGTGCTCTATATTCGTACAAATTTATAGATCTCTAATGGCTCTCCTTCTTTGCGAGATTCAAAACTTTTTACTTTCCTCGTAAAGGTTAATCCAAAATCTACCTACAAAGAATAAACAATTTATGAGCTTGAATTAAATGTAGTTCTTTGGAAAGCGTGTGATATGTTTGTGGTATCAAGAGTATCAAGTCAGTTTGCTTAATATGGTTTTCCTATATTATTTTGAAAGATTAGGAAAATGATTTTCATCAAACAGCTGTTTTTCCAACATTGAAGAATATATTCGGGCAGTCCAAAGTTTAAAACATCTGAATGAAGCATTTCAAGTGAAGTTTGAAGTCTAGCCCGCATATAAACACAACACATCCAACTTATGAACCCCTTAAGATGATTGATTCCGTTCTGATTGATAACCAGCATAGAAGAATGAATCCCAATTGAAGTGTCATCAGAACAGGAAAATGATTTACATCAAACAGCTGTTTTTCACCAGTGAAGAATACATTCGGGCAGCCCAAAGTTTAAGACGTCAGAATGAAGCATTTCAAGTGAAGTTTAAAGTTTAAGTTAGCCCAGATAAACACAAAACATCCAACTTATGAACAACCTCAGGATGATTGATTCCGTTATGATTGATAACCAGCATAGAAGAATGAATCCACATTGAAGTGTTATCAGCACATTACCCTCATTGCCGTAAAACTTTTGCAAATTGTTTCGTTGTTGTGTGCCTGTCTGGGTCAATTTTGACTCCAAACTTCAATCAAAATGGTCATCTCACTCACTCCGGACTTTTCAGGTGCCCGAATGTATTTTTCGAAGATGAAATCGTGTTGTAGCTGTAGGCAATAATTTTTTCAATTGTGCGAAACAATAAAAGAAAAAGTAAAGTACATTAGAAAAAATATGTCCGATGCCATGAATACATCAAATATTAGACTTAGATTTCAAATATTAGCTGAGAAATACACGTTTGTTCTTGGTAGGTAGAGTTTGGACCGCACTTCAATTTCATGCATCGTTAAACGATCGTTAATCGTAAAATCCACAAATCTAATTGAGTATTTTTTGCAGTTATTTCTGTAAAACAAAATATAGGCATTTTCTTTACCTGTAAATGTTATGCATTTTATTTCCACAAAAGATTTCTAGCAAATTGCGTGTAATCGTGTCTTTAAAAATATTACTTTATTTAAAATAATGCTTCGTTTTATAGTCTGCTCTTAACATTATGTAACTTACATATTTTTGAAAAATCTGTCATAAATAAAAAGTTATAAAATTAATCTTGAATCTTTTTCCTACTGAACAAAAATAAAAGAGATATTGAAAATTAATTTAGCTAGTCATGGTTTAGAAAGACAGCCTATTACCCAAACGTAATATGTCAAAGTCAGTAAAATTTCACCCCACGGGACCACATCCTTCTATTGAACAGTATTTCAAATGACGTGTATGACACTTAAAGTTGAAACATTCTTCCTCGGCCACTTAATTATAATGAAGATAAAGAAAATATGCAGTATGAAGTATCTGAGAGGGTTGGGAAATTGCTTTTACAATGAATTCATGCAAACAATGCCGTTCATAAGAAACGGCATTGCTGAAAGAAGTAAAGAAAACAAAAAATGCGATAGAAGACAAGAAGTAGAATTTGAGCAATTTTATCGAAATGTTTCTTAAGCAACTTCGTGGAAATATCAGCAAAAGTAATTTATTCCTTAGCTCTCTATTCATTAAGTAGTAATAATTAACTAGTAAATCGTCAGATCAGGTGCCTCAATGTCAATTTTGTAAGATATTTTAATTTTCTTCTAATTCACATAATATCTAACTTCCTGAAATCCACAATTCAATAATGTTTGATTATATGTATATCTAAGCATATAAGATATATCTAAGCATCCCCCCCCCCCCCAAAGATTCAGAAAACCTAATTTTTAAGACCTGTTACATTGAACACGGTTTCAGTTGAAAATTTTTATAATAAAAATGCACATTTCTTCAGGAGGGCTCTGTCCGGGGCCTCCGAGATGTCGCTGTGTGTCCTTAACCGGGCCTGCTACAAGTGACGTCACAACCTGCTGACGTCAAAACAGTGATCCATAATAACTTAAAATTGTTCATGTACTTTGTTCGTTTGTGCGGATTGTTTACGATAATATTTTGATTTTATTTATTGTTTTATGTAGTAATTAATAATATTTTTCAGTGTATTTAGATTATAATGCTATCAATAATTATTGATTATAATTATTAAAGAAAGTGTAGATTATATCTATAAAATAATGAGAAGAAAATTTTGTGCTCCTAGTTTCCAATCTAAGTCTTCAAATTCGCTACTGATAATGAAAAGAAGAAATTTTAGCTACGAAAATTACCTTGTGATAATTTTATTTACATTTCAACAGAAGTGGTCTGCATTAAACGTTTCGATATACGTTTCATAATTCGTGAAGCTAGAATTAATATGATGGTATTGAACTTGCTGTGCTGAGAAAAAAAAAACCCTAACAACGAATGCCCATCCTACTGTAATGGAAATATTCCGGCATATTTGAATGAATTTGTACTTCCAAATCAAAAAGAGTCAAATGATCTTAAGAAAAAAAAATAATAAAAGAAGCAGACGGCAAACAGTTTAAAAAATGATTTTGAAAGAAATACTGTAATAAATTGAATGAAATCTGGATACATTTAGTTAGAAGTGAGTGTGCTTTGTTTATAAAATTAAAAGTAACTGATTTACACAACTTAGTAGTTCTACGTAGTTCCATTTAACATTTTAGCTAACTTAAGTGTACAAATATATTATGAAAATAAAACTTTTGATAAGTTAATTTGAGTGGTTATTAGGTCCTAGACACAAGTACAATAAATAGCCAATTATTAAAATATTACAAGTGAGTTACAAAGTTAAGATAGAAAATTGGGTACTTTTCGGTTAGCCGGGCGCCAGTGATATATATACATATATATATACACACACACACATATATATACACATATCTACACACACATATATGTATGAATTAATATATATATATTTATATATGTACATGTATCACTGGCGCCCGGCTAACCGAAAAGTACCGAAAAAGGCTTATGGCGAGAGAAGGAAAGTTGGCAACATATTTTCTGGCAACCTATTCGTAGTTTCATATAAATAAGTATTTTTTTTTCAATATTTATATAATTTATTTAATATAAAGAAGCCATATATCTCTTTTTATTATGCAGGTAGAACAGAATTGTATATATAAATAATTTTATATATATAAATAAACATAAAAGTTCATTAGGTTTGTTTTCATAATTGTGTATATAATTTAAAAACATATCTAACTTTCTGAAGCCCGGATTACGCCAAAGCGTTAAAAAAAAAGTGCCAAGGTCTCTATAGTTTAAAAATGTCGATTTCTCTATTTAAATTGACATTTATTGTGTTTTGGTGGTTAAATTATGGTATGTAGTTGTAAAAGGGAGGAATGGGATTGATTTTGTAAAGTTTTTGGTAGATTTATTATATTTTTTGTACGTATATTTATTGTAAAATAATGTGTTTAGGAAAAGGTAAGTCAATGGGTTCAATCTGATTTATTAATCTTAGCATTTTTTTTTATTTAAAACTTTTAATTTCCTTTAATAAAACAAGTGTATTGATTCCCTTCTATTTCACGATTATGAAATTTAATATTATTTATGTAATCACAAATTATAAGACCGGAAATGCTCTTTTTATTACATCTTTCTGCTGCGATACATTGACCAAAGTGGATCACTACTGTGACGTCACTAATACTTGTAGCAGGCCCGGTGAAAGACACACAGCGACATCTCGGAGGCCCCGCTCTGTCCCACGTGAATTCCCCGGTGCCTCATTGAATTTGAGTTTGCAATTGCTAATAATTGTGCTATATCAAGATTCTAGTATATTTACGATTTTGTTTTAAACTATTTTATTACGATAAGCGTCTTGTTCTATAGGAGATTTTATTTTATCTTAATGAAATACAGATAAACCCGTCAACCACAAAACATCGGCATTAGTTGCAAAAGTTGGATAAAATATCATGTAAGAAAACACTCATGCAAACGTAAACTTTTTTTACGAGACTGTAATCTAATTTAGAAATCCAACGTTTTCATAATTTTTGTTTGGAATAAAAAAAAGTTTTGGCAGCTATTATAGTGTATATTAAAAATAATTCTTAGGTAACTAAAAGCACATATATTTCTATACAAGAAGCATACCAAAATCCCCCCGCTCCATCCCCCCAAAAATGCTTTCTTGGAAATAAAATATTGTAATTTTAGTTTAAATAGCCTCTCGCGAAGACTTTTTAATGTGCATTGCATTGCAGCATTATATTTTCTATAATCATTTTAATTATTGTATCCTCCACCAAATCGGTACAAACCAATAGCGACAGGAAGTATCTTTTTTCCATCGTGGGAGCATTCCATGCATTTTTTTTTATTGTTATGTACTTTAGATTTCTACTACAGAGCTTGACAAAAATTATTTTACTTATTATGAAATACAGACAAACCTGGCAACCACAAAACAACGTGATTAGTTGTAAAAGTTTGATAAAATCTCATGTAAGAAAATACTCATGCAAACATAAACTTTCTATACAAGTCACTCATCACTCGTTCACTTCGTCAGTTATGCTCCAAAATGTTTATTTGCAATTCATTTGCAACATATTCACTTATGCTTAGCCACTTAAACCTATTGTGTAATCTTCCGTATTCAGATTCATTTCCAAATGGCATATTTTAACAAGTGAGATTTTGTACAATAGAGTGGTTTTGAGATATTGCTTCAATAGTATTGACATTCATTTTAAACTATATTGTTGCTTGCATCCTTCATGTTTGACGCTAACCTTGTTCATGAGTTCGATTACGGAGGATTAGTTATTTTATATTTAATTTAATTTTTTTTAATCTTTCGTAATCGGTAAAGCCACAATATGGATGAATTATTTTAATAATTTTCTTTTCTGACATGTTATCAAATAGAGTTGTTAGGCAACTGTTAAAGTAAAAAAGAAAGAATATTTACTTATGATAGGAAAATATAAAATATAAAATTTAAAATGTTTTATCTTTTTCGAATATATGCACAAAATTTCATCCACAATATATAGATAATTTAGAATGTCTTACATATGTATTGACAAAATTTTAAACTAATCCGAATAATGTAAGACTCCCACTTGGAAATTTTAGCATCCATAATTAAACAATTAAATCGATTATCCAAATGCGCCACTTTCTTTTCAATGAATAGTAACATTTTAAAATCGTCTCAATTTCCTTAGAAAAGCATTAGGAAGTAAAAGAAAATAGTTCTATATTTTTCGAATGAACGAACCAAATTTAACCAAAAACTATACAGTTAATTCTGGGTACTTCACCAACATACCTACCTAATTAAAAAATAATCGGATGCTTTTTGTGGTAATTATTGCGAGACATACGCACATACACCGACACACAGACACCAAAAACTTTTCGGCTCACCACAGTAAGCCTCACTGACGTTTTCGGCAAATATTAACTGAAGGACGATCTGCATTAGAGATAAGTTATGGCTCTTTTTCGGAGTCCGAGCCCGACGATTCGAAATCCGAGCACGAAACATTTTGTATCATCAGACCCCGAGCCCAATGCTGAAAGTAAGGTACAGCCAGGAGAGAACGCGCGGTCGGAGAGAATGCGCACATAGGGGTTCGGGGGGAAGGAGTAGAGTGAGCGCCCAGCGACTCCAGGTAGTTGTACAACAGCAGTAGTGGAGTGTGTACTTGAAAGTGCATGTTGATTGTTTTGAGCGTCTAAGATAAAGCATTGCTATTTTGTTTTGTTTTCCCAAAGTAAGTGCCTGAATTTTCATAGCTATTCATCAGAATTTCTATACAATGTCAGTAGTATAAAATATTTTAAACTTAAACGATTTCTCATAAGCTACTAATCTAGACAAACAATGTGAACATCAACGGTTCGTTTTAGTAGCGGCCATGTTTATATAAAAGGCCGCGCAATCTCTCCTACCGAAATTGGAGAGTTTGCGCATCTGCCACTTAGGAGAGATGGTGCATTGTTCCCATTAGTTTCCATGCTAGGAGAGATTACGCAGCTTATTCGTAAATTTGCATAAAAAAATTAAAAATTAAAATGGACTAATTTTAAGATAAACGTGTTATCAAGTAACTTAATGTTATTTTGTAATCTTATCTGGACTTGCTTTTTCTGATTCTTTAATTTTTTTCCTTTAATTAAAATTTTGTAATTGTTTTTAAAATTATTTTCTTTTTCTGATTCTTTAATCATTAGGTTGAAATATTCACTCCTAATACAATAATATATGTTCACAAAAACCTTACAACAATGTCATTTAAGTGTAATTATTATTGTTGCCAATTTAATTGTAGTTATTATTAGTAACAATCTCTCCTACCCATGTGCGCAATCACACCAACCTTGTAAGGACAGATTGCGCAAAATAACTTTCTTCGTTTTATTACAACTGTTCTATTAAATTACAACATAAAAACAAAATAGCAATGGAAATGCATAAAAACAAATGAAGTAAAAATTATTCACGGATAGTTTAACAAAAAATTAATATTTAGATTTTTTATTGTTATTCTTTTGAATTGTGCGCAGACTCTCCTAGCTTTACCTTATGCAGTAGAAAGTTGTTAATAATAACATTTTAAAATTGTTCCAGGTTTAATTTTCTCATTTAAAAATATCTTCTTACATAGAAATAAGTATTAATTCCATACTCCGTCATGACAATGTTTCGTGATTTTCACGTCCCTGAAAATCTGTTTAAAATAGGGAATTTGTTATTTAAACTCCACCACAGGCAGAAGTCTGCAGAGAGAACTCACAATTTTTATTTTTTTAAAATATCACTGTACAACTATAGTCGAAAGATATGAGTTCAGTATTTCTAGAAAGGACTTCAAACAGAAAGCGAGATTCGGGAAGGGATTCCTCACGGCTTCTTTATGTTACTAACACTGATCGTGTCAAGGTTTTAGAATCAGATAGAATATTACTCTCTATATCCCATCAATAACAATTCAATTTCTTTTCAAACTCATTTTTAAACGATTGTAAAAACATTTGAAGAAACTCAGGCGCTAATTCTTGTTTCTCAAATAACAAGTTTTCTTTCTTTCTTTTTTTTTCTTTTTTCAATTTGTGAATAAATAAATACAATTTTCACTTCAACCCCGAAGTCTGGTATAAGAATCGAGCCCGGGCCCGTTTCGGGCACGGGCTCGGGCAGAGACCTTCTCATGTTTAATCTGTATTGCCATTTAAAAAGTTATTAAAAGATTTAATGTGACTGTCGGATGCTTCTAGATTGCCACTTTAAGCTGACATAACATTAAAATAAAGGTGCATACGCCTGTGTATCGACAAGATTCAAATAACATAATTATATTAATAAAAATAAAGTATTTAATAAAGTATATTTTTTTTTTACTTTTAATCGAAAATTAGCTTATTTTAAATAAATAAATACGAACCATTTCAATTTTGGCTAATCTCACTCACCCATACATGGATGGAGAAAATCACAGCCAAATCTATTGGTTGCTAGCACTTTTTACAGTGAAATTTGCATAAATACAGCAGTTTTGAAAGTACACAGGAAGAAAAAAGTAGTTTTAAAGTACAATTTGATGTTAATTTCCAGAAAAAAGTGCTGACAACAAAATTAGATTTTGCTGTGATTTTTCTTCGCTTTTTTTTACAGCGTAGTTATGGAGTTTTTACGGTTAAAACTATTTCAAAATAAATGTTAGGTTGTTGAAAAAGTTCTGTCGTATTTTAATACCGGTAAAATTTTAATACCTGGCAATTTTACTTACCAGTTTAAGCAAACAGGTGTAATAAAATTACTAGGTATTAAAATTTTACTGGTATTAAAGGTATTAAAATTAGGAAAGTACAAAAAGTAAGACGACAGAACTTATGCAACAACCTTAATGTAAATGTCAAACATGTAGTCCTGGAATGCTCGAATAAAATAAAAAATATTCATCGAATTATGTAGTGAGATTTAATATTAAAACTTATATGAAACGCACCTGACTAAGATTATAATTTACTGGCAAATATTAAAAAAAAAATTACTTTGGGTATCTTCGATTGATTTGTTGTCGGAGTATATTCATTAATTTCTATGTCTTTGTAATCAATTTTCCAAAGCAAGCTGTCAAGTTCTTGTTCGTAAGCCCAGTGTCTGAAATAAGAACAAAATTATTCATAAAAATACTCTTTAAAAATAACAAGAATAAATTTTTAATTAAATATCTTTTTAAGAATAAAAATAAGAACGGCTTTAATACAAAAATAACGATTGTTAAAATTTACAATGAAATATCAATTTGCTATCGAAATAAATAATTTGTAACTATTAACAGATGATATGCACTAAGCTTTTCGATTTTTAAAAGATGATAAAATGAAAATAATAGAATATTTGGAAGTTTTAACTAATTTTTCTATGTCAGTTATACGATAAGATATCAGGCAATATATTTGAAAAACTGCTTGATTTTTCAGCCTTAACTAAACATTATTTTTTTGTTACATTAATAGTTGAAAAAAAATAAAATAAAAACAACAACAACAACAACAACAACCCACGACGTATAATAACCACAACTACTGTGTATCTGTCTATACATAAGAATGTACTTGCGTAAAAATTGATAAACAACAAATTTCCTCTTATTGCATAGCTGTTGGAAAAGAATATACATGAAGAAAATATCCCCCCTAACGATAATAAAAATCCGTTCTTTCCAATAGGTTCATTCACAGTTGAAATTTTAGATTCCCATATTTGAAGCTTTTAGAAATCGATTTATGTTAAAATAATTATAGAT
Source organism: Maratus michaelseni (assembly GCA_963931845.1). Lineage (NCBI taxonomy): Eukaryota > Metazoa > Arthropoda > Arachnida > Araneae > Salticidae > Maratus > Maratus michaelseni. Next base: position 255,914,526 of record OZ007591.1, read on the forward strand.
TACAATTTGTATTTTTGTAAAAAAATAATTTCAATATTTATATATTTTCAAAATCAATTTTTGAAACAAATATCAATCGTAACGTATGACTTTTTTTTTTTTAAATGGAAATCGATTTCTTGAAAATTTAAATATGCGATTTGATTCGACACCGTTTTTGTGTTATGCTGAAAAATCTAGCTGAATTGCAGTTTGTTTTGAAACGATTAAAAATGAATTTAACATTAGGATTTTCAAACTTTAAAGCCGAATAATTCCTAGACTGAAAAAAAAATGTTGATTTTACAGTATAATACTGGCATCCCAGCTGCCAGTACTATACCGTAAAATTAACAGTAATAAACAGTAAAATAAGCAGTAATACGCTGCCTACTGTAAAATTAACAAGTTTTTTTTTTTTTTTTTTTTTTTTTTTTCAATGTAAACTATTTGACTGAATGAGTTCCTGTTTCGTATCCGAAGGTAAAATTTACTGAATAATCCAAATATAATGTCAAAATTAAGTGTTGGTTTAGAAAATTTTTAAGGCACAATTTCTATACATAGACGACTCCCTAAATTTAAGTATAGCATTAATTAGTAGACATTATTACTAATAGATGGATACCAGTCACAGTTTAATACGATAATTTGTAGCAGAGTTAGTAGGGGTGTATCGTTTTCCGTGACATGGCCTGTACAAATCTAACAAACCTTAGTTATTGTCGCTAAAATATATAATTAATACATTTTTAAATTTTAATGTGAAATTTTCGGAAAAAAAAACCCGCAAAAGATTTCCTTAGAAGCCATGTTTGTAAATATATGTATGCATACATATAATATAATGTGACGAATTCATTAAATCTCTCACAGTCTGCTAATTAGGCAGAATAATCAAGGATAGAAGTTCCCAGGTTTTGGAAAACTTCTCTCATATTTTTCTGCGAAGTTGCAAGAATGTCGCCGACTACAAAGTCATAGAGTAGCTTCCATCAATCTTGTGAACGGAAAATACTTAGACAGCAAAATATTTCTCTGATCTAACCGTCTTCATGTGAGGTCTCTCATGGTGGCAATGTTGCCCCGTGAGAATATGTTAAAGTTCAGTAAGACCTCCCAAAGGAAAGCTTTGTCCAATGACTTAAAAACTTAATCTGACGGCGTGAACGAAAACTTCTCTGATTGGTGAACGGGGAGGCGATGTCCCGAAGAAGGTGATCGAACAAAGGAACAAAAGAAGAGAGTCGGGGTTGTCGAGAGCAGAGCGTGGCGGAAAAACAGAGAGCTGAGAACAGATTCCCATCCTGGGAGGAACGGAGAAGGTTTTGCTGACACATTTTTCGAGGAGAGGAAGGATCTCTCTGGAGTCAACGAAAAAGGGAATTGAACATTCACGAAAGGTGAAGGAGAACCCTAGAGGTTTTCGAATATGAATCTCTGTATATAACTGGACAATTTTCATTATTTGCTAATCGATTTTAAGTTAAATGAACTACGCTAAAAAAAAAATCTTGTGAAATATTGTAACCTCAAGAAATTTCGTGAACGACTTTTTAATAAAATTCGTTTAGAAACACATACTGAAGTTGATCCATATGAAAAGGCTACACGCTACCCCTTTTTAAAACACAACATCATGGATTCACACAGCTGGTGGCAAGCGGGTCGGATATTTCGACAAAAATTGATTAGCATCAGTGAAGAGAGCCCAGACATTAGCAGTGACGCCTGCCCGCATCTAAGCGCGCAAGATCTGACGCCAGGTCAGGAGAGGAAAGCAGAGACCGAAGCAAGCCCTTGCAGTGACACGACAGACCGCAGTTCCGTCACCCGAACGTAGAAGCAGAGCCCGAAGCAAGCCCTAGCACTGGCACGACAGACCGCAGTTCCGTCATCCGAACGCAGAAGCAGAGCCCGAAGCAAGCCCTTGCAGTGACCCGACAGACCGCAGTTCCGTCCTGGAAGCAAGTCTTGTGTACAGAGAACAAGCTCGAAGCAAGCCCTTGCAAGGAAACATCAGGAGCGACAAACCGAGATAACCTGTGCAATCGACGACGTCTAGGCCAGACCCGAAACCGGCGACAGATGATGCAGACAAAGACTGTAGAAAAGGTAAACTCAATTCATTTTTGAGTGGCTCTCATTTTGTTTATATATTCTTTGGTGAGGAAAATTCATTTCTGAGAAATTTTTTATTTGAATATTGATTTATGATAAATTATGATAAATTTTTAAATCTAATAACTTTTAAGATATTTGGAAAAATATATGTATATTTGTTATCAGCATAAAATTTGAGTGAGTGAATTTTCTTTTGGCAGTAAAATAATATAAGGAGGTACTGTCAGGCTAAATATGGAATTTTTCTTTTTTCTCTAAAAAAAAAAAAGAGATAAAAATTCCGATCTTTCTAATAAGTCGATTGTCTAGTAATTCCTGATTGAAAATTTTCTAAGATTTTACTTTGTTTTACTTATGAAACAATAGATGTTATCGCTACTAAAATATTTTGCATATATGACATTAGGTAAATTTTTTTAGCAGCTGTAGAAAGTGTTCATTTTGTTATAACTGGGAAAATTGTTACCTGCGGTGTCAGAAATATCAAGTATTGGTTGATTTATGAGCACAGAATTTCAAATTTCTAAATTAGTTTTAAATTTGTATGATCGACACCAAAACGTGTCAGTGTATTGAAAATTTTACAATATTGAAAATTTATTTTTATATGTATACTATTTTTATTATTCCTCAAATTGAATTGTATTTAAAATTGTTAGTATTATGTGGGTAGTAGCAGAAAATTTTCCATAAAGTGTTAGAATCCCTATTGCATAAGTTAGCGAGCGAAACTATTATTTTCATCTTTATATTGTATTTGCATAAAATTTTAAAATGCAAGAAGTAACTGATCTGAAACAGTGCAGGAAAATTGATTTGCAGAATTTAGCGGAAGAATTGGGAGTGGAGATAGGGAAAAATGACAGGATCCCGGTAATTATCCAAAAAATCGAAGCTGCTGATGATTACGATAGAGATTTTGCCTTTACGCAAGCTGCGTATATCATAAAAGATCGAGAAGATAAGATAGCCGCGGATAAAGAAAGGGAAAAAGAGGATAAAGAAAGGGAAAAAGCTGAAAAACAAAGGGAATATGAGAGGGAGAAAGAAGAAAGAGAAAGAGAGGAAAAACAAAAAGAACACGAATTTACGTTAGAACAACTTAGATTGACGCAAGATGCAAATAGACGTAGTTCAACTACCAATAGCGGGTCGGAACGCCCACCTAAATTGCCGCTCCGAACAATAATGCATCGATTTGATCCAGAACGCTCTGATATAACTTTGTTTTTAAACTTGTTCGAACGACAGGCGACCAAAGCGGAAATAGAGACAGATGACTTAGTGACGCATTTGTCAGCTTTAGTGCCGGTCGAAATTGCAGAATTGATTTTAAGGGAACCGCAAGATCGAACTGATGACTTTGAATACGTCAAAAAATTTTTGCTAGAGCGCTTCCGCATGAGTCCCGAAGCGTACCGTCAAAAATTGATGAAACATCCGCGTAATCCAGATGCTCCGTGGAAGGACATTATCTTCGAGCTCAACAGTTATTTAGAGGGTTGGTTAAATGGTTTAGGTGTTACGGATTTCAGTAGTCTGAAAAATTTATTGATTACGGACCAAATCAAGCTCCGTGCTTCTAGTGAAATGAAAGAGCATTTCATCGATTCATGGGCAAATTACAAAGACCCTGTAATTTTAGCTAAATGTCTCGACGAATATGAAGCAGTAAAAGGGATTTCAGATAAAAAAGAGAAAACGAGATCTTTTTATGATAGGAAATCTGAAGAAACGAAACTCGGGGCTAATTCTGGGGAAGAAAAAATTCCGACAAAAAAATAAACTGTCGAGACAAAGAAATTAAAGACAGGGAACGTATCTTTGAACGAAAGAGGCGTGGCCATACTTGTGGAAGCGAATTTCACCTAATGGCCCGTTGTCCGAAAAGACAAAGGGATAGTACGGAAATAAAGGCTTTCGAGAGCATAAATCGCTTAGGCGATATAAGCGAAGATAAAAGTTTGTTCCGACCTTTTCTGAGTGAAAACAAAATAAATGGGAAGAGGGCGTGTGTATTTAGAGACTCAGGGAGCTCGTATGATGTGTGCCCATGGAATTTGGTAAACAAAAGCAAATTAGGTAACGATATGTTTGGCTCAAACAGACATTTGATAAATATCCAAAACGATTTAGAGTGGCACGTATGAAGATAGAAATAAAAGGTCTCGGATATGTAAATACGAAAGCGGCAATCCTGGAAATTCGAAAAATAAACGCGAAAATTTGGAAGTGAGTTTTGACACGGAGGATTATCATTCGAGAGTTAATCTGGAGGGAGTGAGCGGATTCACAAAGATTTTTCTAAAATCCTTCGAAAATCTGTTGAAAGAGAGTATGGACAGTATGGGAAATTCGCGCCTTTGTGACACTCTTTTTAAAGAAGTGGAACGTTTGTGTAAAACGTATTGTTCGACAAACGCGAATAAAGAAATTCAATAGTGAGTTTTTGAATAAAACTCAATCTTTTGTACATATCTGATTATTTTTAGTTTTATTGTTATTTTGGCATGTGTAGTGAAAAAAAAGTATCTTTCAAAGAAAAAAACAGTCTCTAAAGCTACATTTTCAAGCAATGGTAAGCAGTGTATAAGAAATTAGGTCACTTATGTATATAGTGAGGTTAAATTGTAATGTTATTTGAGCCACTCAAATATGTTGAGCTAACCCTTTTTTTGCAGAATTTCCGTGTTTAACCCGGTAATTCTTTTAAAATTGGGGGTGTTGTGACGAATTCATTAAATCTCTCACAGTCTGCTAATTAGGCAGAATAATCAAGGATAGAAGTTCCCAGGTTTTGGAAAACTTCTCTCATATTTTTCTGCTAAGTTGCAAGAATGTCGCCGACTACAAAGTCATAGAGTAGCTTCCATCAATCTTGTGAACGGAAAATACTTAGACAGCAAAATATTTCTCTGATCTAACCGCCTTCATGTGAGGTCTCTCATGGTGGCAATGTTGCCCCGTTAGAATATGTAAAAGTTCAGTAAGACTCCCAAAGGAAAGCTTTGTCCAATGACTTAAAAACTTAATCTGACGGCGTGAACGAAAACTTCTCTGATTGGTGAACGGGGAGGCGATGTCCCGAAGAGGGTGATCGAACAAAGGAACAAAAGAAGAGAGTCGCGGTTGTCGAGAGCAGAGCGTGGCGGAAAAACAGAGATCTGAGAACAGATTCCCATCCTGGGAGGAATGAAGAAGGTTTTGCTGACACATTTTTCGAGGAGAGGAAGGATCTCTCTGGAGTCAACGAAAAAGGGAATTGAACATTCACGAAAGGGTGAAGGAGAACCCTAGAGGTTTTCGAATATGAATCTCTGTATATAACTGGACAATTTTCATTATTTGCTAATCGATTGTAAGTTAAATGAACTACGCTAAAAAAAATGTTGTGAAATATTGTAACCTCAAGAAATTTCGTGAACGACTTTTTAATAAAAATCGTTTAGAAGCATATACTGAAGTTGATCCATATGAAAAGGCTACACGCTACACCTTTTTAAAGCACAACATCATGGATTCATCACAATAATATTTAATTAAGAGATTCGGTCATTTTGTTATAGGCACGTGTAATTTATTTCATAAAATATAGCATATCCATATATATGCATATGACAAATTAAAAAAATTCAGCATGTCTCATCTAGCCTCTGAGCATCATAACAGAATAGAGAGTTAACTCTCCGGTTCTACGGCCGCATCACAGCTTCAATGCACCCAAGTAATAATGCACTTTTCTTAATATTAACGGCATGCATTTTCAAACTTTTCGGCATAATTATAATCAATCACACATTTACTTACTTTTCCACCTTTTTTCATATTTTTAAGAGAAATATTTATCAATTTTTTCAGTTTGTTGTTAAGTTTACATTATATATATACAGTTTGCCCACTAAAGTCCCTTGCCACCCCGCCCCACCAGTGGCTGAGAGGTTCAGCTCTCGAAGCTGGTAGACGGGAGGTGCTGGGTTCGATCCCAATCACGCCCGTCGGCCTAATCGTTCGGAGTTTTCGTGGTTTTCTTCGAGCCGTGGATTTATCCATGCGTAAATACGGGTTAGGTTCCCTTAGAAAGACCCCCACGAAGGGCACTCCCCCCGGGCCTATATCCCAAGTGTAGATAATTGGCCGTCAATAATCAACCCAATCCAACCCAACCCTTGCCACCCTCTTAACTTCGGAATACTCTTAACTTCTGCTGCTATATTCATAAAAGTGGTGTCTAGGTATAGTAAAGTAACCATGCGCTACTGAATGAAACCGCCTACGGCGTCACCTGGTGGAAGACTGCGGAGTTAGCATTCCTATCTCGAAAACGGAAAGAGATAGGGAAAACAAGTGATTTACAAAGTCATCGATTTAGTACAAAAAACACCCTGTGGCCATTAATGAGAAGACTAGAACGGTTAAAACGCGCATTTGTTTTTCCGCGATTTCCTACACTGTGACGTGACAAATGATCTTAGAAAGAAAGAAACAACTAATTATGAAACAGCAGGTGTATGCGACCCCTCCACAAACATTGCAGGACCTTAAACGACGTATTACGGGCGCTTGTGCCAACGTGTCACCATCTATGCTTCAACATGTGCAACATGAAATTCAAACAAGGATCCAATTAGCCATTGCAGCTGACGGTGAGAAGATGTATCATCTAAAATAAAGGTATATTATTATAACTAGTTGTTTTTTTCTTTCTAAGATCGTTTTGTCCCATTACAATGTAGGAAATCAGGAAAAAACAAATGCGCGTTTTTACCGTTCTATTCTTCTCATTAATGTCCACAAGGTCTCTTTTTGTACTAAATCGATGCTGCTCTACAACTTTGTAAATAACTTTTCTTCTCTATCTCTTTCCGTTTTCGAGATAGGAATGCTGACACCGCAGCATTCCACCAGGTGGCGCCGTATGCGGTTTCATTGAGTAGCGCATGGCTACTTTACTATACCTAGGCACTACTTTTATGAATATAGAAGCAGCCATTCCGAAGTTAAGAGGGTGGCAAGGGATTTTAGTGGGCATACTGTATATATGATGAAATTAAATATTTTTGATGAAATTAAATAAAATCTGTAGTTTTTAAATAAAAGTATAATTTAGGGAAAGTTGTAGCATCTTCGTCATATTTTGAAAAGAAAACCAAATTTGATAATGTCTACCCCCACACTATCTTATGGGAGGAAATCGGTGTTTTGCTATAATTTTTCTTTCGAAAATTTATGGAATTGTATTCACGGGCGGACAGCTGGATTCAATGTAACAGAATAAGTTAGCGCTCCGTTCTATTATGAAGACCCGTGCATGTAACTTTACGTCATATTTGAAAACGATAACTTAAATACTAACTTTTCCATAATGCCCATATCATTTCAAAACACACCGTTTTCTGAAAAACGTATTTAAAAGTTTTGGAACTGGCATCCCAGCTGCCAGTATTATACCGTAAAATTAACAGTAATAAACAGTAAAATAAGCAGTAATACGCTACCGCGCATTTATTTATTTATTTATTTATTTTGCAGTGTAGAAGCGGGATTTATTTTAATTGATGGCAAAGCAAGTTGAAAACTGAAAGAAACACAGAAATTTTTAGGTTATAAAATAATGATTTTTCGAAGGTTTTAAACTGGAAGCCATCGTTAAAATGCGATGATTTTAAATACTTCATATATTGAAATTAGCTTTTCATAGATAAAGGTTTTATCGGGATTTTTTTTTTTAAGTTACGAGTGGAATATAAAGAATCAATTTCTGCTGTCTAATTTGTGTTTATATAAATAACTGGAATTTCACTTACTTATAGCTGATCAAAAGTACTAACAACAGAAGTAGAATCATTGCTCCAAATATGAATACTGCTAATTTCCACACTGTAAAATTAAATGAATTATTAAAGTCCTTTTTTAACAAATCTTAATTCTTTTTCATAAATTATTTAATAAACAAGTTATTATTTGTAAAAAAAATTTAATCTCTTTACCCATTATCTTTTTTTTTTTTTAAATTTACGTTTTACTCCATATTTGATTTCAGAATTTCAAACTTTTACTATCATGCCATTATTCATAATTCTTTTTACACGTTTTCCAAGACTTGGCATATTTCATTACAACGGCACCAAATCTTGTAGAACTTTGTTTTGCTCACCAATATTATAAATTATTTTTGGAATCATCCTTGAATAAGATACATTGCATCATTGCGATACACGTATTAGCCCATAAAATGCTGAATATAACATTCAATAATCACTGTAGATGGAAGATAGATTATAGAAGAGGATATTGGAATTTTTATACACCTCTGTAAATAATAATAATTATAAAAAAAAACATGTTTGATAAGATGCCCATTTTCAAAAGAGATATTGTGTTCTGTATCAGAAACACATTCAAATTTCGTATTCATTCGAGCCAGTTCGTGGACGCAGAAGATGATAAAACATTCGAATTTTTGACAAGACTTTATAAAATAAAATATAAAAGACACGATGATTGTTTGTAAAACGTTAAGTAGTTATCGTATACCTTAATAATATATCCTGAAGTCGTGGCGATTGACCTACATTTAGAAAAAAATAGACTAAGAGCACTTTTCAATTTACGGACACGATGCCGATAAATCGTATACGATTGTCGTTATCCGATTAAACACAAAATGCATTCATATACATTATAATGACAAAATCGTCATTGAATCGGTAAGTAAATATTAGTGTATATGAATGCATTTTACGTGCGTCGATGTCGGATAACGACAATCGTGTACGATTTATCTGTGTCGTGTCAGTAAATGGAAAAGCGCTATAAAGTCAGAGAGACATACCATTTTTGGTCTTAAAATAAATTAAACAGTAGCATTATAAAAAACAACAATTTCTAAAAAAAAAAAAAAAATAAACAACAAAAACAACAAGAAAAAAAAGAAAAGAAAAAGTAACTATCAAAATTAGAGTAATGCTACGCGTGGACATACATAAAAAATGTATAAAACAAAATATATAACAAATTATGTAACCCATTTTTCATTTTCAAGTCGGTTGAAAGCATTTATTTTGTTGTTAAAAAATTTATGAATATAATGCTTTTTGAAATTTATATTTTACTTAAACTGCAAAAACAAAAAAGTATAATAATTTTTCTTTTACTTGAAATTTCCTATTTCAATTAATAGCGATTATTTTAAATTTAGAGATGAGGTTTTGCGGGATATATATATATATATATATATATATATATATATATATATATATATATATATATATATATATATATATATATATAATAATAATGTCACGTTTATTTTAAAAATGACATATTTTTAAAATGAAAAACGTACTTTTTTGTACAGAAGTTCTTTCTCGATATTTTTGAGATGAAATACTTATTTGACAAGGTAAATGTTTTCTTCGAAAAATGAAAGGTTAGTGAAAAAGTATATAAATATGTAAATATATTTTGGAGGAAGATAAATCAAAACTTGTTTCTTGATAAACGTGTATTTTTATATAAACATATGTCTGAGATATTTGATGAAGCTTGACATTTGAACTTTGTAAATATTTAAAAAACGTTTAGACTTCTTTTTTTTTAATTATAAATTTAAACGCAAAAATATATTACAGTGCCACATGTATCTGAACAAATATATTAGTTATTTGACATAGTTTGGAAATTATATATTTTTCAATTATTAGTTTTACATATTTAAATATAATTCAGACAAAGCCTACTTTACTTATTGTCACAATTTTGCAGTATGGCAGTACTTTGCGAATCCTCTTAGGCTACAAATTTTGGATACTATTTTTTATCCTCTTACCTTCCGAAGAGCCAGAAGCTAATTTTTCTGAATTGTATAGTCGTTTACTGTTCTTAGTTACTATGTTCAATGTTTCTAATTAGTTTTTCGTATCTACTTATTACACATACTTTTCATAAAAAAATATTTCATAATTCTCACCTTGGCTTAAACTGTGTATATATATAAATATGAAACAGAATAACCTGGATAAGAAGTCAGACGAACGTTTTTGACATCATTGACAGAATTAAACGGCTAAAATGGAAATGGGCTAGGTACATTGCAAGAAGACAAGACAATAAATGGAGCCCAAATACCCTACAGTGGTAACTCAGCGATGTAAAACGACCAGGAAGACGACCTCAAATAAGATGGAGTGACGAAATCAGAAGAGTAGCCGGCGTTAATTGGATGACTAAAGCACTAGACAGCAAACAATGGAAAAATCTGGGGGAAAACCTACATCCATCAGTGGATTGAAAAGGGTTGATGATGATATATATATAAGTTGTAATTTTCCCAAGTGGGCGAAAAAGCCCGGGACAGTATTCGAACTAGGGATCTCTTGGCTGAAGCTGCCAATGCTCTACCAACTGAGCAATCTCGGACAAATCTGACGGATCTAATTCACCCAGTTAACCTTATTGATTATAGCATCTGGTCTGATATCTGAATTAGCTCAACAGAATAAATCACAGGAAAGGAAACTCCGGTAAATGCTGGATGCGTGATTACACGAGATTAATTTTGACACAATTATTCAAACTGGTAAAAAAATCATATATAAGTTTAAATTTTCCAAATTGGGCGAAAAAGCCCGATCCAGGATGGCGCAGTTACTAGTGAAGAGGTTATTTTTTTTTCAAGATGGTGTGTCGGGTAATATGGAATATCTGCTAGATAACCGTTTCAAGACGAGTCTTGTGAAGATAAACAATCATTCCACTCCGACGTATTATCTGAGAGGGGCTTTTTACCAGGTTGTACACCAGATGAGGAAGATGCAGTATTCCTGTTTTGCCATGCAAAATATTCAGAGGATGGAAGAGGATGTGTGCGATGCGGGTCCATGTGGACTGTAATGCGACAGCAAGAACAGAGAACATTTGCGATTTTTGTAATTATAATTTTTTTTAAAGAATCTGGATATTTTAAGAGTATTTACTACTGTTTACTCAATAAATAATCTTAGGTTTTTTTTAAAATGTTTTTTATTCCACATTACCCAACCGGTTCATATTAACCGAAAACTGTAACTCTTTTTTAAATCTAAATATCGATATGTATTTTTTCCCACTTTAAACGCATTAAAAATGTGTTAAGAAATAGTCAAAGTTTGTAATTTATTAACTTTTAATGTATCTCAAATTTTTTATGTTGACTTAAAATCAAAATGTAAATGGTATTCCGTAATACCCGAACTTCCTCTACATAATATTTATAGAAAAAATAAGTATTTAAAATAATAAAAGATGCCAGATAAATAAAATAAATATAACTTAATCACATATTTGAATAAAAAATGGAATTTATATATCAAACGACAATAAAATGAAGTTCGAAAAACGACATGTGAATATTTTCAATCGTCAGCTGGTAGTACATTTCACATATCGAAGGAAAATACAATATTTCATAAAATATACTGGCATATTTATCCTGAATAGAATATTTCTACCAGTATATTGCATTATATATATATACTCACACAGAACTCGTATGTATAATTTCATTTTTTATATATATATACTCAAACAGTGTTTTACAGTATAAGTTTCCACTTTCTTCTTGCAATATTTTTACATTACATTCTGCTTTTCAATTTTTCTCTTCCTACTTAAAAGAAAAATAATAATAATCTGTGCATTTTGCAATTTTGGATGTATATTTTCTATCGTATTCTAATTATTGGTTAATTTATATTTTGTCAATTTTCATGTGATTTAATAGATATATTAACTGCAAAATGTATTATTATATTTATCTGTATCTATTTATCTATCTATCTATCCATCTATCTATCTATCTATCTATCTATATCATCATCATCATCATCAACCATTTTCAATCCACTTCTGGATGTAGGTCTCCCGAGATTTTTCCATTGTTTCCTGTCTAGTGCTTTAGTCATCCACCGGCCACTTTTCTGATTTCGTCACTCCATCTTACTTGAGGTCGTCTTCTTGGTAGTTTTACATATCTGGGATACCACTGTAGGGTGTTTGTGCTCCATCTAGTGTCTTGTCTTCTTGCAATGTGCCCAGCCCATTTCCATTTTAGCCGTTTAATTCTCTCAATGATGTCAAAAACTTTCGCCTGACTTCTTATCGAGGTTATTCTATTTCTGTCTCTTCTGGTTATGCCTATCATACATCTTTTCATTCTTCTCTGTGTTGTTTGTAATCTTTGTACCCTAGCTGAACTGTTTGCAATTCTGAAGGCTTTGGAATGGATTGCTGCCTCATCCACGCAGGAAAATTTTAAAGTTTTCAGTGATAGTCTTTCTGGACTTCAAGCAATTTTTGCCCTACGGACAAAACACCCTCTCATACTGGAAATTAAAATCAAACTTCACCAACTGTACAAAAAAGTTACCCTTGGCCACGTGACTGCACACATTGGTATCGCAGGCAATGAGCTGGCGGTCAGCCTTGCAAAAGAAGCCACCAAACGCCAATCAATAGACTTCTCTCTTCCGGTACCACCATCTTTTATTCGCAGAAAACTCAAATCTAAAATACTCCCCAACTGGCAAATCTACTCGGACACCTCCACAAAAGGTAGACACACTTACAACCTAATTCCAAAAGTTCCCAGAGAGCTACTTAACCTCACTCCTTATACAAGTGCTTTCTTATCCGGGCATGGCCCGTTTAAAAATTACCTCTTCAAATTTAAAATTTCAAGAAACCAATGTGTGCGAGTGCGGCGATAGTGGTACCCCCATGCATTATTACTTTTCCTGCCCACTGACTGTTGCTTGGCATCTTAGGCCTGCTCCTTCTAACCCACCTCCTTCTTGGCTGCTGAACATAATTACGCGTCCCATCTTAACTCATAAACTTTCAGAAATTTACAAATTACTAACACACCTATCTAACATAACTTAATCATTCAAAGCAGTTTTCTTTCTCCATAAATTAATAATAATAACTCGCTTATTTTAATCATTAACATAATCATTCCATCATTTTTTATCTGCTTAGCTTTCTTCATTTAGCTATTTTGCATCTTAATTGTTTCTCTCATCCCAAGTAATGTTCTCTTCCTAGCAGGGGCTGAGTCCCCATTAATTAATTAATTCTTATCGGGAACCGCAAGTTTGGTCAGCAAGCAAAGTATCGTCACCCCTAATACGAAGTGCATCCAGCCTCCATCCAGTGTGAGGGTTCCAGCGCAATTGTGTGGCGCTCCTTGTCGCGTGGGAATCTCACACTGGCACCTCCACATCTCAAGTGCCGTCATTTACGAACTGTACAATTGGTACAGTCTTACCTAAGAACTGCACCCTTCAACTAAATTAGCGGACTGTACAACTGGTGCAGGCGCACCTGTGGACCTCGTCCACCCTGTATGTCGCTCCTTGTCGCGTAGGAACGCTGGTTCCAGCGATAGACCCTGTATTAATTTTTTCTTTTTTTTTGTATGTCTTTAGTTCCTGCCACCTGTCGCGTGGGGCTTTGCCCGGCAGGACCAGCCATTGGCAAAGCTTGTACTGCCACGTTTAATCCCTGCGTGCCGGGGAGCTAGCCGGGGAAGACATTAAACGCTCAACGGCTGGGTTCGCCCTCAGCCGAGTGGTCTTCCTCAGGCATTAAAATCTTTGTACCCTCCGTTTTGTTAGCGTCCATGTTTCTGCTCCATAAGTCAGTACGGGCAAAACACATTGGTTAAACACTTTTCTTTTCAAACAAAGAGGCATGTTACTCTTCAGAATAATATTGTTCTTTAAAAAAACATTCCATACATTTCTTATTCTTCTATTGATTTCATTCATGATAGTGATGTCCGATGGTATTTCCTGTCCAAGATACACATAATTTTGCTCTTCTTTAATCTCAGAAGATTTTCTTTTTTGATGCAAATGAATGGAACATCACCTTAGTCTTTCCAAATTTATTTTTAATCCCACATTAATGCTAGCTTCTGCCAAATATTTTAGCATATTTTCCAACTCTTCAGGTCTATTACTGAAAACTAGAATGTCATCAGCAAACTGGAGATGGCTTAAATATTCCCCATTTATTCTAATCCCTTTGTTTTCCCAATCCAGCTTCTTGAAAATATTTTCTAAGACAGCAGTAAAAAGTTTAGGCGAAATGATGTCTCCTTGTCTTACTCTTCTTCCAAGCTTGATCTTAGCATTTCCTTTGTCCAAACGGATGGTGGTTGTTGCTTTCTTGTAAATCTTCTTTATGATATTGATGTAAGGTTTGTCTATACCAATATCCTCCAGAGATTCAACTACTGCAGATGTGTAGACTGAATCAAATGCTTTTTCATAATCAATAAAGGCAAGGCAGAGAGGTAAATTATATTCCTTATATTTTTTTTATGTGCTCCTTTGCTGTTTAAATATGATCTATTGTGCTAAATCCACTTCGGAATCCTGCTTGTTCTCTAGGTTAATCGGTGTCCAGAGCTGATTCAAATCGTGTCGTTATAACTTTGGGTGAAAAACAATCATAATAATCAACAAATATATCAAATATATAAAACAAATATATATATATATGTCGTTATAACTTTGGGTGAAAAACAATCATAATAATCAACAAATATATCAAATATATAAAACAAATATATATATATATATATATATATATATATATATATATTTGTTTTATATATTTGATATATTTGTTGATTATTATGATTGTTTTTCACCAAAGTTATAACGACACGATTTGAATCAGCTCTGGACACCGATTAACCTAGAGAACAAGCAGGATTCCGAAGTGGATTTAGCACAATAGATCATATTTAAACAGCAAAGGAGCACATAAAAACGTTAATTAACGTAAATTAATTAAAAACATAAAATTAAACAAATAATTTTTTCTTTCACAAAATTCACATTTGTGACAATTTTTTAATTTTTTTTGCGATTAGGTTTTGTATTACGAATAAATATATAGTCGAGCTCTGTTATAACGAGCACTAAGTCACATTAGCATTTACTCGTTCTAACACAGAGAGAGTTCTCGCAATAACCATTAAGAGTAAGTTTAATCAAAGAAACATAATCAAATACGTAAAATCTCAAAATGATTATTAAAATTTGCAGAATGATTGCTTTGATAAATGCAGTTTTACTCTTCTAGATCAGAAGGGTGAAATTAAATTACTAATAGCAGCATAATAATAACTCTTGATTTTATAAAGAGGAAATAATTCTATGGAATTATGATAATTAAAGAAAATATAATTATCAATTTGAATAGATAGTTAAAAAAAAAAAATTATTTATTTTTCTTGTCCATGTTTATATCATATGTTTATTTCGTTTTCATTTCTTTAATTAAACAGAAAGGGAACTAAAATTATTTTGCGTGTGAAAAGAGAAGTCAATAAATCATTTAAGAAAGATGAATGAGAATGAAAAAGAATTTGATTGAATTCCGAAAAACTTTTCTCACTACATCCCTGTTTCTCTCGTTACACCCGAGTCATAATTTTAGCTCGCTATCAAGTTTTCTTCAATGATTTGTCAAAATTAGACCAACTATTTTTTTTCTGCTTGGTAGTTAAAATCAAATTCTTGTTAAATCCGGATCGCTATAAACGATTTCAACTGCGCATATATATTTTCTGAAGTGACATGTTTCGAAAAATGAAGACTATACTTATCCTGAAACAAGTTATTTCTGAAAATTTTTAAGATAAAATGTCTGTTTAAAAAGAAAAAAAATATCTTTGAAATATGAAACGAATAAAAAAAAAGTTAAAGTAAGCAAAAATATTTCTCAAAAAGAGAAATAAAAAGTTGATGTTTTGATAATAAATTTTTATATTTAAAAATGTCATAGAATTGACGACGCTTCAAATTTCAACTTTGTAACAATTTGAAAAAAACTTTTTGAAATTATTTTTCTGAAAAATGATAAAATCAAGTGGAAAAATATATTGGAAAGACGGAGGAATCCTTAAAACGATTAAAAATGTCCATGAAAAAGTAAAAATGAGAAGTATGCACAGCTAGCAGAAATCCGGTTGTTTTTGATATTCCTGTTACTTTTTTCAATAAATAACTACCGATTTAAATAAAATAAAAATTGTATAGTTCCTATTAAAGGTACAAATAAAAATAAAAATCAGTTAAAAAGTCACAATATCTATAAAAAATAACTTATTTTTTTAATTACATCGCATAGAATACAACTTTTTTTGCAGGGTTATATTGTAGATATGATTTTCTTTTCTTTTTTTTATACCTTGTACGTAACTTACAGAAAACGTAATCTACTTCTCAATAACTATTAATACCATACCATATTTTCTTGTGTTCGGAAAAATGTTAAGCAATATATTATCCTCATTTCTGGATCGTTGAATACTTTAAGCAAATTTATATATATATATACAGGGTGATTATAAGTCCCACTTTCAAAATGCTGTAAAAAAAGAACCACTGGTCAGAATGACTTCAAATTTAAACTGAATGTATTGGAAGAAGGAGGAAACGGTATGGCATAAGAAACAAAGTTCCAAAGTGTATCAATTGACGGCGCTGTAAGTGGCATGCTAGCAAAATTAAAAGACACTCATGCGCCATTAAAAACCGAATCATTATGTGCTTTTTATGCGGTTTAACCGGGTTTTTAACCGGTTTTTCCCATCCAATGTGGTACGACCTTGCCGTGGTGGATGGGCTTTCCGCTAACATTACCACAACTGTTGACTGATTTGGAAGTCATTTTTTCCGTCAAGCAACCGAAACACTCATGCTGTGAAACTCATGCCAAAGGGAAGATCAATTAACAAGAAAGAAAAATAATGCCTCAAGCATAGATTATGAAACATTTTCCAACACCTCGAGAATAGTTTAACAAAATTTCGCCTTGTAATAAGGTAAAGAAGATACCTAAGAAAACATTTTAGAAACGCATAACACATTTGAAAATCAGATTTCAACAATTACCGGGAAAGGTACTACAAATCTTTTGTCCAGTCTCTATGTATGATCTATAGATTTTTATATATTTTACATAGTATATTAAAAATTAGTACAATAAGAAAATGCATAACACAGTTGAAAATTCACCATCAGTAATTTCTACCAATACACGGAAACGTAATTAAATTATTTTGTACAGCCTTGTATATTGCTTACAAATTTTTATATGTGTCCCATATTAAGTTAAAATTTAATAGAGGCTTGATACACGCTTAAAACTACTGAAATTAAACTTACCTCAGTAATGTGTATCAATTACGAACAGTTGTTACCTTCAGTAATTTCTACCAATACACGGAAACGTAATTGAATTATTTTGTACAGCCCTTTATATTACTTACAAATTTTTATGTATACCCCATAATTAAGCTAAATTTTAATAGAGGCTTAATACACGCTTAAAACTACTGAAATCAAACGTCCAGAAATTTTCATCCATAGGCATCTATGTATCCAGTTCTTTGCATAGGCCTGTGTATGATTTTATTTATATTCCACAAACATCTCTTAGTACACTAAATATAGTTGAGCTTTAAAATGCATATCTCAAACAAAAATCACTTTAAGCAATTTACACTCATTCTCAATAAGGCTTACAAATTTTTTTGTGTACGCCTATATAAGGTCTGTAGAATTTAAAATGTGCCACGCAGTATGCAACAATTTAGTTAAATTAAAAAACCCATACCAATTGAAAAAGCAGTTTCAGCACACGCACTTTCTGAAAGCTTTTACGTGTCCCTGTAAATGAATGATAAATGCGAAGCACATCATATTCTATTGCAAGCATCTCGTAGTAAACCTCAGTAATGTGTATCAATTAAGAACAGTTTTTCCTTCAGCGTACACATTACCTCAGTAACGCGTATACGCTACAAGCAGTTTTTCCCCGTAGACTATTATATAACCAAACTCTTTTGCGTGATTCTGTAAATGAATGATGAATGCTTTACACATCATATTCTCCAGAAAGCATGTTTTTGTGCTACTTGAGAAATTCATTTCTATTTTATATATGTGTTTGTAACAGAGTAACATCATTAAAATATTCCGCAAACGATTTTTCTTCATAGACCATAATATAACGGAAAGCTTTTGAGTTCCCCTGTACACGCACTGTAAGTACTACATATAACATGTTCTATTGTAACCATCTTCTAGTACACCTCAATAATATATACAAATGTCAGCATGTTTAAAATAGTGTAACGCTATTAAAATACACCGCGGATGATTTTCCCCAATAGACTATAGTACAACGGATTATTTTTGAATGAACCTGGAAATGAACTATAAATGTTACACATTTTATTTTAATACTGAATATGCCATGGTAAGCCTATCAATTACATGGCTATCCGAGTACATTTACGCGAGTTAGAGCACGGCCAGACAAACACAATTCATAAACGCTTTTCAACTGTGTTGGAAAGTGTTAAAAACGGATATATACAAAAACACCCGTGTTGTGATGCGTAAAAACAATGAAAATAAATGCAGAAATATCTAAAATATTAGCATGATATTGTTTCAAGGTATGTGATTTTCTTTCATTGTTTTCTCTTTCAGTGCAAAATACAATATAAAAGGTACTGAGAAACAAGAGTAGTACACTACTTTGATGCTGTGGTTATCATTATGCTCTAAAAGAGGTCAGTATCTATCTACAAATTTAATCTGACTGTTGTATTTATCTTTACATTGGTTATTACACATAACAATGAAACCTGTAAAAACGGAATCGTCCGGGAGTTGAGAGAAAACTCTGTTTTAGCAGGTAAAATTGTATGGCATTCCATTCGTTGGGGGTCATGAAATATTTCCGTTTAAGACAGAATTCTATTACAGACAGGTTAGTTTTGTAGCTGTATTTGAATTTTGTTTAAAAAAACCTGTCCCAAACAAAAACTTAGTTGGGAGCTGGACCGGGGCCTCCGAGATATCGCTGTGTGTCCTTAACCGGGCCTGCTACAAGTGACGTCACAACCTGCTGACGTCAAAACAGTGATCCATAATAACTTAAAAATTTTCATGTACTTTGTTCGTTTGTACGTATTGTTTACGATAGTATTTTGATTTTATTTATTGTTTTATATAGTAATTAATAATATTTTTCAGTGTATTTAGATTATAATGCTATCAATAATTATTGATTATAATTATTAAAGAAAGTGTAGATTATATCTATAAAATAATTAGAAGAAAATGTTGTGCTCCTAGTTTCTAATCTAAGTCTTCAAATTCGCTACTGATAATGAAAAGAAGAAATTTTAGCTACGAAAATTACCTTGTGATAATTATTTTTACATTTCAACAGAAGTGGTCTGCATTAAATGTTTCGATATACGTTTCATAATTCGTGAAGCTAAAATTAATATGATGGTATTGAACTTGCTGTGCTGAGAAAAAAAATAACCCTAACAACGAATGTCCATCCTACTGTAATGGAAATATTCCGGCATATTTGAATGAATTTGTACTTCCAAATCAAAAAGAGTCAAATGATCTTTAGAAAAAAAAAATAATAAAAGAAGCAGACGATAAACAGTTTAAAAAATGATTTTGAAAGAAATACTGTAATAAATTGAATGAAATCTGGATACATTTAGTTAGAAGTGAGTGTGCTTTGTTTATAAAATTAAAAGTAACTGATTTACACAACTTAGTAGTTCTATACGTAGTTCCATTTAACATTTTAGCTAACTTAAGTGTACAAATATATTATGAAAATAAAACTTTTGCTAAGTTAATTTGAGTGGTTCTTAGGTCCTAGACCCAAGTACAATAAATAGACAATTATTAAAATATTACAAGTCAGTTACAAAGTTAAGATAGAAAATTGGGTACTTTTCGGTTAGCCGGGCGCCAGTGATATATATATACACACACACACACACACATATATATATATATATATACATATCTACACACACATATATGTATGAATTAATATTATATATATTTATATATGTACATGTATCACTGGCGCCCGGCTGACCGAAAAGTACCGAAAAAGGCTTATGGCGAGAGAAGGAAAGTTGGCAACATATTTTCTGGCAACCTATTCGTAGTTTCATATAAATAAGTATTTTTTTCAATATTTATATAATTTATTTAATATAAAGAAGCCATATATCTCTTTTTATATGCAGGTAGAACAGAATTGTATATATAAATAATTTTATATATATAAATAAACATAAAAGTTCATTAGGTTTGTTTTCATAATTGTGTATATAATTTAAAAACATATCTAACTTTCTGAAGCCCGGATTACGCCAAAGCGTTAAGAAAAAGTGCCAAGGTCTCTATAGTTAAAAAATGTCGATTTCTCTATTTAAATTGACATTTATTGTGTTTTGGTGGTTAAATTATGGTATATAGTTGTAAAAGGGAGGAATGGGATTGATTTTGTAAAGTTTTTGGTAGATTTATTATATTTTTTGTACGTATATTTATCGTAAAATAATGTGTTTAGGAAAAGGTAAGTCAATGGGTTCAATCTGATTTATTAATCTTAGCATTTTTTTTTTAAATTTAAAACTTTTAATTTCCTTTAATAAAACAAGTGTATTGATTCCCTTTTATTTCACGATTATGAAATTTAATTTAATTTATGTAATCACAAATTATAAGAGCGGAAATGCTCTTTTTATTACATCTTTCTGCTGCGATACATTGACCAAAGTGGATCACTACTGTGACGTCACTAATACTTGTAGCAGGCCCGGTGAAGGACACACAGCGACATCTCGGAGGTCCCGGCTGGACCCACATATGATCCTATAGATCCCACCATTCTCAGATTTTTTGTGTGCTGATTTTCGAAGCGAGCATTGGACGTTTCGTGGTCAATAGCAGAACAACAAACTGCTCTTAAACGAACGCGTGCTATGGTATGATTTTTTTTTTTTTTTTATTTGGGCTTTATATATTCATAAAAATGAGGTGTCGCGTGCCTTTCTACAATATCGACAGTAGAGTGGACTATTTTGATTCAGATGATGATAAAATATCCATGCACGAATTCCCTAAAGATGGAAAAATGAAGGAAGCACGGATTCAACCAACTGGGCAGGCAAGGCATGTTTGTTTCCGTTTTACTATTTTATTTAAGTTTATTTAACATTAGTTATGCATTAAATATAATAAGATAGCTCATAATTTTACTGTAAAAGGAACAGTAACTTGTAGAAAATTAAAATATCCGTTCTAAACATTATGGTTATTCTTAAATCGAAACGTGCTTTTTTAATCACAAGCACCATACCTAGCCATACCTAGACCCACATGTGTATCTAGCGTAGTACATTTGTAAAATCATAAATCTTCAACACATACTAATTACGAATTTATATAATCAGACTATTTTCTTTTCTCTATCACTGCAGCCAAAGGTGATTGTTCATACGAATTTATCCTGATTTCTGTATTTTTTGGCTTTTGTATTTCTTGATTTCAGGATTTTTTAAATTACTTTTCAATGACTGAAAGAAAGTACTATGTGATGAAAATATAGAACTTACCTTTATTAATTTAATAGAGTCTTTAATATTTGCAGTACATTTTAGTGCATTTTATTACTTACAATAAAAGTTTATAATTAAAATTTTAATCTTATTCTCCATCCTTATTTTTCCTTAATATGATTAAGGACTTTTGGAGTAAAATTACAATCATCCATGTATAGCACAATATTTTGAATTAAAAACTTGTATTACGACGTGGTCTTAAATTAATTGTTTTGCAACTGAAAGTATTGAAAGGTAATCAAGTTTTAATTCGGTTTGCCTTTTTACCTTCATGTATCTAAAATTTGCCTTAAAAGGAAGGAGAGGGGGACAGGATGGCAGAGATCTAATTTTTTTTTTTTTTTTTTTTTTTTTTGTGCGAATCTCTAAAATAATTATAAATGTTATAAATGTTATGTTATGTGTATTATTTTCTGTAGGAAATGAGCTGTAGTCAGCTGTAATAAAATATATCAATTTCGCTTTGTTTGAAAAAGTTTCAACATCTTCAAAAAGCACTTAAAATATCTATCACTCATACACAATAATGTTTTTTTTTTTTTTTTTTTTTTTTTTTTTTTTTTTTTTTTTTTTTTCCTCTTTTGCGTGTGTGTGCTTTTAGAATAATTAAACACTGATCAAAAGAGTAACTGCCTTCCACCCCCACTCCCTTAGTTTATCTTATTTTATGTCTATATCTTAGACTGTGGGCCACAGACAAATCTGTTAGAAAATCTTGCCCCTCCCACCATTTTATTTCACCGGCGGCCATATTTCTTAGTATTTCTCCAAAACAAAACTAACTCTCAATTCATTGCGTCTTGTTTCCTTTTCAGCTGTTTATTTTACATTATCCTAATATTGTTGTGAATTGCTGGACATCAGTAACAATACATTTACATTTTATATGCACTAAAAAGTAATAAACATGTTGATTAAAATAACACATCTGCAAAGAATTCTAATAATTGTGTCACATCCAGTGCCATTAGTTTTTGGAGAGAATGTAGGGGAAAGTTGTCCAAAATGGGGACGCTAACGTATTTTGGCATACCGAAAAAAATATAACCGAAAAAAATCGGGCAAGCTATTTTACTTTTAGAGTAACTCATAGATCATCAGAACTCAGGGCTGTTTGTTAGAAAAAAATCATTAGTTTAGACAGGAAAAATATTTTTATGGAAAAGGTTCGAAGTGGCAACCGGGTGGGTAAAATAGAGTACTCATATGAAATAACATAAAATTGAAGCCTAATGCGAAATTTGATTAAACAAGTGTATTTGGACAAGAAAAAAAATATGAAGTTATGAATACAGGAAAAGAATACAAACCAAAGTAACATTGTTATTATTGTTTTCAACTAATAATATCTTGCTACAAAAAAAAAAAAAAAAAAAAAAAAAAAATCGTTTGCAAAAACCACATGTGAAATTACTATCCCCTTCTTCAGCACTTGGACAGGCTTCATGTGCCCAACCTCTACAGTTACTACATTGAATCCACCCTTATTTGTTCTTTGAATTTACGTACAGTTCATTACAGAAGATTCAAGCATCCTCTTATAATTTTCTTCCGCATTATATGATATGACTTACTCGTCAATTTCCTTTTCTTCAGTTTTTCCGTGTTAGGAGTTGAGGGATCAGGATTATTGGGTTTCTTCAATAACGCCCCTTTTTTTATTCCTTTTTTAGGGTTTCGTTCATCTCACGAAACCCTATTCGTCCCGCTACGTTGTCTGTCCGTCACAGAGCCGGTTCTCAGAAACTATATAACTTACAGACTTGAAATTTTGTGTACTTATAGCTGAATACCTACTATGAAGCTGAAAATCATTAAAAAAAATCTTATTATTTTAATATAGAGATAAAAAACCAAAAATCTAACAGCCTTTTCTATTAAATTTAAACATATTTCGTATAGCAGTTGCCAACAATTAAAAATCCACAATAAAATTCTCTCTACAATAATTAATTTTCTATTGAAAGATTTCCACGTGAAAAATGAAAATGAAATAAAAAGTTTCACCAATTGAAAAAAGATTAAGACGTCAGATTGGTAATAAAACGGAAATTTTCAAACATTTCTCAACAATACAAGGAGTATGAGTATGTGTAAGTACAGAAATAAATGCAGGTTAATATGATGTCATTAGAGAATTAAAAAGAAAATTATCCTGACGTCATATTGGAAGTTTAAAGGAATTTTTCAAATGTTTGAGAATAATACAAAGAGAGTATCAATATGAGTAATAGAGAAATCAAGTAGATAGGACGTCAGCAAGTGATTATAACGTCATATGAGTTTGAGGAACGTATTGAATCCGGATAAAAACCAGATTATAGAAATAATGGCATATTTTAACATTTTGCATATTTATACAACATGCTTAATTTTGAAATTGATTTTTTCTAATATCGCATTTAGTTCTCATGACAGATATTATTATGACAGAATATAATAGCGGGCCGGTTCAGATATTCAAAAAAATGAGAAAAATAGACTGGTAAATTTTCCCTTTATAAAAAACATGATCTTTTTTTTTTTGGCTTATTAAAAAAAAAAAACCTCTTTATATATATATATTTTTGCTTACTAAAAAAAAAAAAAAAATCCTCTTTTTTTTTTTATACTTTTGGGAAAACTTACTGTCTATGCTTTTCGAATTATTGAATTTGTATTTCTCTTATTACTTTTGAATCATCCGCTATATATGGATTTGTTTATGAAATGAAATACTCGTATATCGAGAAAAGAAACAAAATGCCCTTATCTTCGAGAAAAGCTATTTTTATATATTTCAAATATGAAAATTTATATGGATGGTAATAAAATTGTATATTTGAAAAATAAAAAGAATTTATTAAAAGGAACAATGCATTTTTTCTTCAGAAAATGTAGCGAATTATTGTTTTTGATAAACATAAAATTTTGCTTTTACTTTCATAAATATCATAGATTTTGGAAGAAAATTCACCGTTCTTATATTTGAAAGAGCATTTATTATTATTTTTTCTGAAAAAAATGTATGCTCAAACAGAAATATTTATTATAAAAGGGTATGAAAAAATACTAAACATTATTAGTGTCTATCAATAAATAAAAGTGTTTAGAATTGATGTGTAACAAAAATCTTTTTGTTTTCTTTGAAGAGGAAGGGTTTTGAAAAGAAAAATCCTTCTATTCTTTTATTCTTATAACATTTGTCATGAAAAATTTAATAAAAATGTTAGAATCAGATTTAAATCAATTCCTTAGTTTTCTTTCATTCTTTAGTTCTTCGTTCTGATTTAAAGCAAGTAATATAAAATGATACATTTTTACTACATTGTAAGCATAACGTTCTTTTATTTTATTTTTAGCTATCTAAATTTATGAATAAAGGTTTTTAAAGCGGAAACATTCTCTTGTTCATTATATTTAATAATTACTATGATAACAATGTAAAAAATTTTTCAGTGTTTTCAGAAAATTCGAGTACTTAAATTGAAAGTTGTGCACAAAAACTAAAAAAAGGGTAAAAAAATTGCATTATATACCAAAAGAAACCGGGCATTTTTGATTTCAGACATTTTCTCGAATTTCTAAAAAAGTACTTGAATTGTTCTCGAACTTTGGGGATGTAAAGAGCATGCTTGACCTCATATTTTTCAGTGAAGTTTCAAATACGAGACCAAATACGAGAACTCCTTTTTAAGTGAGCAAAAGGGAAGGAAATGGCTGGTCTAATATAAAAATGCACTGCAGAAAACTTGATAGCAAGATAAAATTATAGGATACAGTGATCAAAAATTTGGCAAACTCATAAAAATTATTTCGATTTTTTTTAAAAATCTTTCCTCAGCAAAATTTGTTAATGCACGTGTGTTCTATGCTTTTAATGGGCTAGGGTGAAAGTTTCACCCTAGCCCTAGCCTCTTCGATATGTTTCACCGTGAAACATATCGAAGAGATTATTATTTAGACAGTCATTTATCTTAAATGACTTATTATCTTCTTTTTTTCGCAAGGAAAAGAATTTTAGTAGTATTATTCCCTTTCTGAGTTAATTTAAGAAATGAAAAGATATATGCATGATGTAAGCGCAGTAAAAAACAGATGAAAATTAAGAATATTTTTAAAATGTCTTTCTTAAATAGTCATTATTTTTGTAGGATTATTTCCCATTTATAAATTCAGAATTGAAAAAATACTGAAATGAATATTGCGCTGCCATTAGTAATTTAATTTAATCCTTCTAATCTAGAAAGGTAAGATTTCATTTAATCAGAGCAATAACTCTGAAATTTTTAACACTTTTCCAACAAAGTTGCAAGGTGTTTATGACTTCGGTTTGTCCGTGTGATATCTGTCGTCTGTTCGTACTTGAACTCTGGTAAATATGCTCGAATTGACATGTAATTGATATATGGTTGTTACTTGGGTTTACTGCGGCATATAATTGGGTATATAGCATTTATAATTCGTTTACACGGACACTAGAAAGAATCCCGTTACATTACGGTGTATTGGGGAAAATCGTTTTCGATGTATTTTAATGATGTTGCGCTATTTCAAACATAACGAAATTAATATGCATTTCTGAGGTGTACAAAAAAATGCTTTCTGTGGAAATAGAGTGCAAAACACTTCTCAATCATTTACAGATTTCACGAAAGAATTTGGTTACATAATGGTCTATGGGGAAAAATTGTTTGCTATGTATTCTAATGATGTTATACATTTTGAAACATAATGTAATTTATATAAATTATTGAAGTGCACTAGAAGAAGCTTACTGTAGAATATGACGTTCATAACAGTTATCATTCATTTACATGGATACACAAAATATTTGGATTACAGCACTGTCTATGGGAGATAAATGCTGGAAGTGAGTTTTCAGTTGTGGTATGCGTTTTTATGTTTAACTAAATTATCGACAAGTACGTGGTGTGCATAAATTCTATAGATCATACACAGGGCTACACAAATTCATTGGTAAGCATAATTGAGTATGGGGTATGAATTGCTTAAGAGTATTTTTTAACTGAGTTATGCATTTTCCAGCTGTACTATCTTTAGTATACTAAAATATGTTTGTAGGATATACATAAATTCATATACAGGGCTATGCAAAGAACTGGATACATTGCTGTCTATGAAGGGAAATTTCTGAAAGTACGTTTTTAAGTGTTATGCGTTTTTTCTCTTGAAGTGTTAGTAAATGTTTCATAATTTATGCTTGATGCAAGATTTTCCTTTCTTATTGATAATTCATTTGAACTTTCGCTTATTTTCTTATGTTTCTTGGGTTAAACTTTGTGTTAAACTTGGTCATTGCGAGAACTCTGTTGTAATGAGTAAATGGTGTGATCCTTTCTATCTGGTTACAACCGAGTTCGACTGTACTATATACTCAAGCGCAACGAAATAACTTTTGCATAAGGTCAATATTTTTTTTTGTCTTTTAATAACGTGGGCCTTAATAGCGGCCTCTATTGAAAAAAAATGGAACAATTTAATTTCTTTTGGTATAAAAAATCTGGCTCTTTGAGAAGTCTGATGGTGCAAACCAGACTCCGATATGATAATTTGTTAATATTTTTGGGAATTTAATTTATGAATTTCCGAAACTTAGAGTGAATTTAATAGTAACACCAGATATTTTTAAGTAATCCAATATTGACGCAATATTAAGCCTTAATATAACCAATGTGGGTTTGCTGCTAGAGAATGTATAAATTGGAATGATTCCTCTTGAAAATATTAAAAATTACAATTATCTGAACATTATAGCTGTCATAAAAGGTGCTATTTCATATGCAAGATAGATATACATGTAAGTATTTTCTATATAACATGATTATAACTTTTTTTCACATAATTATTTCATATATAACAATATAGTAAATATTAAAGTACATACAAACGCATTTTTTGCCATGGAATCCACATGCTGGTTCATCTTTCGGAGCACTTCCAGACACCCAAACAATGTCAGAAAAAAATGTTATGTCCTAAAATATATGAAATTGTAACCATAATGAACGTAATTAATGTATCTACAGAATAAACAATGGTGAAAAGGAATATTTCAAATCAATTAATAGTTAGAAAACAAATGTAGTGGCCTTTTACATTGGACATGTATAATAAGATGGCGTTGAAAAACCTGGCAAAGTGAAGACCCATCTTGACAAGGTGAAGTTCAAAAGGATTAAGGTCCGACAAGACAATAAAAGTGACTCGACAAGATTCATGTACATTTAAAGTATTTCATGGAACAATTATTTACTAACAATATGCAATCAAAAGTTATTTAAAAAAATTCTAAGTAAATAATATATAATAGGTAATAAAAATGACATCATGATTTTTGGGAGAACCGTTACACTAATGTATGAGCCGCAGATAGTTAATTTTGAAAATTTTGAATGAATTTTTTTTTTTAATCTCATACGCACCATATGAGCCGCGGATGGTATAAATTTCATTATAATTTAGGCAAACACAGCATGTTAGTTTAATTAATCACTTACAATTATTTAATGTGATGAAAAGAGTTGCGCTTTACCTTATAATTACATGGTTTCAATATAATATCAAAACGTACTAAAATACGAAATAAAACTCAAGAAACTCCCATGTGCGGCAGTAGGCTTAGGCACAATCTAGGGACAGGAGGATTTTATTACATTTATTTTATGTTTCTGCACGGTTTTATTAAAGTAATTAATTTTCTTTCGATTGTTTTCCATGGATAAAGTGTGTAAAGAGCCACCAACCTGAGAATGTGCCTAGAGATGGTGTATACCCATGATCCGGCTATAAGAAACCGTATTATTTTATTAATATTCCTCTGGTTTATTCCCCAAAATTATAATAAAATCAAATAAATATTTTTGTTTACATTAAAGGGGGGAAAGATCAAGGAGGCCAAATTTTGATATATTCCGCATTATCTTTTGCTTATGTATCAAAATGCGCCAAATGAGATCTCCCCCTCCTTCTGCCATCAATCCGAAAATACTTTTGTTTGTTGATAATTCTGTTGCTTAAAAAAATAAATGACATTTTGTCTGTTTTATATTGTTTCTGTATTATCTTGAAGATTTTTAGAGCATTTCAAAAATATAAAATTCCATTTCTTTCTTAAATTTAGAGATTTCTTTTTCCTATTCATTGGTGAAAAGTAGTAAAAAGACTTGTTATTGCCGTCTATACACTACAAAAAAAAAAAGAACAAAGTTGATTTTACGGTAAAATACTAGCACCCCATCTGCTAGTATTATACCGTAAAATTAACAGTAAAATAAGCAGTAATGCACTACCGCGCATGGGCGGCAGTGTATTATTGCTTATTGTACTGTTTATTACTGTTAATCTTATGGTATAATACTAGCAGCTGGGATGCCAGTATTATACTGTAAAATCAACAAAATTTTTTTTTGCAGTGTAGTTGTTCTAAAAAAATTTGGACCTTCTGTTTCCAGAATCATTGAACAGGTACTTGAAAAAGGTTTACTGCTTATGAAACTGCTTGTTTCTTTATTTCTAAAGTAATTTAATAAAGAATATTTTGAAATTTATAAACGAAACATTTATTCAAGTAGCAATGGATAGCTGTCAGTAAACTGAATTCTCACCCTGTTAAAAACTAATTTCTGGTCGTCGGATTCATTAACAGTAGTAACTAATTTTCCTTTAATAAGCGGATAAGTTATATGAAGTATTTTTACGTACAATTTTCGATTGTTTTATTTAAATATTTCTTCTACAATTTTTTTTTAAACCAGTCGTACTTTATAATTTTTAGACAATAAAAAATAATAAAGGCGAATGTATTCGCCCTTAAGGGTGTTCTCAAATACAAACTGGCTACTTTCTGATACAATTCTGATTTTATTTTTGTTCGCAAATGCATAATATTTGCAAGTGCTCTTAATTAGAAACTATGTAATTGAACATTTTTTTCCATTTTTTGGTAAAAGCAGAAGCTCTTTCAGCAAATGTTATCAAATTTGGCGTTTTGAATAGAATTTCCGAATGCGACTGAACAAAAAAAGAAAAAAAAACTGCCGTACATAACAATTGCTTACAACTATATCGGATGCTATATCGAAAAATGAAAAAGACTGTACGGTTACAAATAAACAAATTTAAATATGCAGGGGTAAAGTAACCAATAGTATGTATAACTGTTGGACTATTGTAGGAAAATAGCCAGTAAGGTTATCAGAAATGATTTTATTGGAAAATACGAAAAGGGGAGTAGAAATGGAGCATGATTTTATGATAAGCCGATGTCCAATAATGACAGGAAACGGTTTTGATTGGGAAAAATTGAGGGGATGGAAATTTGAAAAAAAAGAGGGTTTTCAGCAAAAAGGCAGGACACGAAAGTTTTAGAGACAGTTTCTAAGATTTGAGGAAAGGTTAACAATCCACGAGGGAAGAGATGCAATATGTGATTTTAAAATGTAATGCAGAAGGATGCAATGTTTTTGTTTACTGATTGACTAATTAGGAACAAGAGAGAGAGAAAGAAAGGAATGCCTACCTGTATATTTGATCGATTTTCTGCCAGCTGAAAAATAGCTACGGGAAAGAGACCGTATTTTCCAGGAGATCCAGGAACTTCTTTTCTAGCAATGAGAGTATAATTTCCTTCCGCGTCCCCATTTTCGTCCATGTAAACATAATAACCCATTGCACCTAAAAATGATTTCGAAAGTTTGATTGAGATATCCTTTAATGTTGAAAGCAACTGAATTGCGTGAAAATACTTTGAAATAATAGACTAATAATCATATAAGACCTTTTTCTTTTTAACCCATATTTGTCCGATTTGCTTCTCCATCTTCGGTAGTACATATTTGAGATGAAAACTCATATTTTCAGGTTTTACAGGAAGTTTTACAAAGATTTTCCAAGATCCCACAATTCAAGAAATTATACAACAATACAAGATTTCTTGACATTAAAATAATATTGCAAATCTGACACAATCAAAACGTACGGAAAAATCATTTGCTAGTAAAGTAAATCCTATTTATATCTACATGGGTTTATGTTTTTTATTGAATGTTATTTTAAAAAAAATCTATTTTGAAAACATAAGATTAGGATTAGTATTAACTCACAACAAATCGAGCTGTTATAACATATAACAAACAATATTCTGCATTCATAAAAACGCTGAAAGAATCTGAGCATGCGATACATACAATACACAATTTTACTGCTAACATTTATTAGAACAGTGGGCATTTTTATGGATTTTTCTTTTCACCAAATTATAAAAAAATATATATAAATTACATATTTATTAAAATAAAAAGTGCGCACAAAAACATGTAATTCCATTACCTAAAAGATGATTAAAACTTTAATTAGATTTTAAAACATTAAAATCGAACACTTTCGGCTACTCATGATTTATAAAAACAGGTGTTAAAACACAAACGTCCAGGTCACATTCTTGTAAACAGTATGTCTCTGTACTGCGAGCCTACGGAAGAGTTCAAATCATTCACATTCGTCCAAAAGTCGGTCGATACCATTGCATAGCAAAAAAAGGTGAGGAAGGAAGGAAAAGGGGGGGGGAATCCCATTTTACTGTTCCTTGATTAAATTAAGCCATATACTCGGAATATTGTAAGACAGTACATCATTGCACACTTTTCCATGCTTATTTATAATTTCCACAGATTCTCGAATTATTAAATCATAGTAATTTCTCATAGGACATATTACTTTAGCATTATTAAAATCTATTTTAACGTTTTGGGTTTGGTGAAGTCTCGATAGAGCAGTGGATGGTTTGTTAAATTTTAGATCTCTTTTATGTTCTTTTATACGGTCTTTCAATTTTCTTGTTGTCATTCCTATATATATTCTAGTTGTCCAATCTTCGCGGTCAGTAAATTCTTCAACTGGCCGCGATCTTATACCACTTGATGAAATGTCCGGAGTATATGTCATTCCATTTAACACCGATAAAGATGGACAACTAGAATATATATTAAATATATAATAACTAAACATCACACTTTCAAGGTTGATTTCAAATCCAGACTAGCTACTGACGGTAATATAATTTTAGTACGTTGTTACAGTTATTTACAGCATGTTTTTATTTAACAGGGTGTATATAGCATTTATAGTTATTGTATAGGGCCGCACAAAAAAAAAAAAAAATTCGAATACACTAATACCGACGGGCGGAATTTATTTAAAATGCATATTAGTGTCATTAAGTTATTTGAAACTCTACGAAATTTGTATATGTTATCAAGGCTTACTGCGGCATGTTCTCTGTCGATAACCAAATTTCAGATTGATTTTTTTTATGTTTCACTGTACGGCAGCTAAACTGAAGTTAAAAATAGGTGGGACAGATTCAATAGAATTTTCTTTTATGTTTATAACGTCTGTCTCCTGTCGGGAACTAGGGTAGCTAAATTTAAATAAAATTGATTTTCCATCTTTTTTTAAAAATAAATTTTCAGAATAAGCTTTTGCCGCAGTCAAATATATGTTTTGATAAAAATTTTCGCATTATAGTTTTTATTTACGCTGGTAGCATCCTTGGTGATAAATTGTATAACTAACACTGTAAAATGTTATGTTTTAAATGTCTTTAAAACATAAAAACAATTTTTTATGTTTTCTCAAATGACAACCATACTCCAAGTTAAAATAAGTGAATACAGATTCAACAATTTTTTTAACGTTTATAGCGCCCACTGGGAAAAAATAGGGCTACTAAA
This sequence comes from Maratus michaelseni, assembly GCA_963931845.1. Lineage (NCBI taxonomy): Eukaryota > Metazoa > Arthropoda > Arachnida > Araneae > Salticidae > Maratus > Maratus michaelseni. The sequence continues at coordinate 255,946,881 of OZ007591.1, forward strand.
TCTAAGTAAATTTGATATTTTATAGTTTTTTAAAAATAAATCTTAGAATAAGCTTCTACCACGGTCAAATTTATGTTTTTATAAAAAAATTCAAATTATAGGGGATTTTTTTTTAACGTTTGCAGCGCACAATAGTTATTTAAATGTAATATCCTCTTGGTGGGAAATTGCATAACTAAAACTTTAAAATGGATTTCTTGTTTCTTTTCGCATACGGCAACCATATTCCAAGTTAAAATTGGGGAATACAGATTAACATTTTTTTGCGTTTATAGTGCCCTCTGGTCGGAAATAAGGTAACCAAATTTAACTAAAATTGATTTTTTTTGTTGTTTTTTTAATAAATCTTCATAAAGCTTCTGCCACAGTCAGATTTATGTTTTATTAAAAAATTACACGATAAGTTATTTTTTTATGTTGGTAGTGACTCTGGTGGAAATTGCATAACTAAAACTTAAAAATGGATTTTTCTTTATGTTTTCTCATAAAGAACACCACTCCAAGTTAAAATTAGGGTAAACGCATTCAAGATTTTTTTTCCCTTTTGTGTGTGTGTGTGTGTGTGTTTATAGCGTCCCCTGGTCAGAAATAGAGTGATCAAATTTAAGTAAAATTGTTTTTTTTTTTTTTTTTTTTTTTATGTTTTTTAATAAATCTTCAAGATAAGCTTCTGCTACGGTTAAAATTATGTTTTGATAAAAAAAATTCACATGATAGTTTTTTTTATGCTGGTAGTGTCTCTGGTGGGAAATTTCATAACTAAAATTTTGAAATGAATTTTTTTTTAATGTTTTCACATGCGGCATCCATACTCCAAGTTAAAATTAGGGAATAGAGATTAAGCCTTTTTTTTTTCATCTATAGCGCGAAGTATTCCAGCAGCATATTCCTGTGGTACTTAAATAGAGTAACTACATTTAGTAAAATTGATTTTTTTTTTTTTAATTTTTTGAATAAGCTTCTCTCGGAGTCAAATTTATGTTTTAATAAAAAAATTACGTTGGTAGTGTACCTGGTTGAAAATTGCGTAACTAAAATTTTAAAATGTATTTTTTATGTTTGCTTATGCGGAAATCATACTCGAAGTTAAAATTAGATAAGGTGCTTTCAATTCAACATTATTTTATGCAGCTAACGCTCCCTAGCAAAATAAATACATAAATAAATAAATTAAATTAAATTAAATTAAAATTAAAATTAAAAATTAAAAAAATGTTTTTATTTATGTATCACTGTATGACAGTATTAAGATAAAAATAGGTAGTACTGATTTAACACGGTTTTCCTTTGTGTACCCCTGGCGAGTAGGTTATCTATATTTATATGTATATTTAAATAATAATAATATTTTTTGTATGTTTTACTGTATGAAGACATTTACGGTGATTACTCTGAATTTAAACTCATTTCATAATGCAAACTAAATTTTAAAATGTGAATATGGTAATAACTACAAATTGGTAATTTTTTTACTAATACTAAATTATCAACTAAGTTGCTGCATAAAACAGTCAAATGCAAGGTGTATGCAATTAATCTGTCCATCCATTTCTTAAAATGCTCTTAAATTCAATAATTTGAAATTTATTATTGGGGTAGATTACAGTGTGTTTCCACAAATGGATGAATTAGGAACAAGTGTGCAACACCCGAGTCTGCTGTAAGTGTGGGTGGGGTTTTACAGCAGAGCCCCCCTAGTAATACAAACAAATTGTATAAGCTCCTTTATCGGGAATTGCTTAGAATTTTTATTAATAGGAACAAAATAAAATATAGCTTACAAAAATATAATATCATTATTGAGTTTAGACATGAAAATGGATCGGTGTTTGAGAGATAACAATTAGAAACTTTTTGTTGTAAAATGTGATTTTGAAACATAAGCGCATGATTACTGAAAATATACCTGTTTTAGCATTAGAAATCTCCTTGGTAAGCATAATTCGGATGTTTTGTCATATTATAAACAGAAAATTGTATATCTATTGAAGAAAATGTCTTTTTAAAAATAAAACTGAAGGCAATGTATATTTTATCTCTCTTAAAAAAAAAAAAAAAAAAAAAAAAAAAAAAAAGTTTATTTAAATGTGGGTGCAATCATAAAATAATGTGTATTTAATCTTAAAATAAAGGTATAATTTATATCTAAGGACATTTCATGTGGAAATATTAAGGTATCTGACTACGTTTAAAAAGGGGTTTTCGACCAAAATTGTCAAAATGGTTTTATTACATTTTATTAAAGCCCAACTTTTTACCTTTCCAAAACTGTATTTATTTTTATTGTATGACAAATAGAACTGGAGTTGTAGTGGTTTTTAAACTACTCAACAGCTGTCACTCAAACCGGAAGTACTGTTTAAAGTACCGGAAGTACTACTTACAGTTACTAACTGGGAGGGGGGAAGCAAAACTATGGCCTTCTAGAAATTAACTAAGGCTCAGTACTTAAAAAAAATAGAGTATTGCTCATAAAAACAGTGAATTTGAGATGCATATTCCTGTAGTAAAACATTCTTGTAGTAAAACATTAATCTCAACTTTAAATGCATTTTTTGGAAAATGTAATTTTTGATGAAAATCCCATACGCAAAACATGATTTCTCAAAAAGTTATTAGAATATCACTATGAAATTTAAAATGCGTGGTTTTTATACTATTGTGAAGGCAACGAACTACAGATTTAATTTTAGAATGAATATTTTTTGTTTTATGGATGTTTTTGTGGAAAGACATCAATGAATTTTAAGAAAATCTGCATGTAAAAAGGTGCGATATGCTATAAGTTTTGAAACATTTAAAATATCTCTTAGATTTTAGTTCATTGCCTTCACCAATGTCATAAGTATGAAGTGTAAAAAGGAAATTAAGATACATACAATATATTTTTCTGTAGCGCGTTTTGCGTATTGGGTAAAATTTCACTAAATTTTACAACAAAATCCCTCATTTACCAAAATTTGATCAATGAATGAAATATTTTTTACCCTTTTTCACAGTTTCTAGTGATAATCTTAATAAAAATAAGTTCAAAAATTAATTAAATTGCTTTTATGGAAAAAATTGCTTCGTACGTAGTCAGGCACCTTAAGTAGACCATGAAATCCTTCTCTCTTTTTAAAATTATTTTCAAAGATAAATCGCTGCACGGTTTTTTATATATTTCTACAGTGAATACTCGAGGCAATTATATTCATAACTATCATACATTATCTGATAGTTCAGAATAATAATATATTTTTAAAATTCCTTCGAAAATATTGCCTGTTCTATCGTTCTATGTGCTTTTTTCACAAAATCGAATTTACATACAATTGAAAAAATAAATTATATCATTTTGCTATTGATAAAACATGGATTTAATTTCTTTCATAATTTTCATTTTATAAAGAGAAAGAATAAGTGCATAAAAAAACATTCTTTATTGAAAATGTTAAGCTCCAATTTAAACGAATTTCACCTAATATTTTTTAAAGAGCTCTTAAGGTATTTCCTTGGAAAAACAGTTAGAAGCTAACGAAATACAATTTTGACTTTCTGTGTCGCTAAAGACTAATAAAATGGGACACTCAAGGTTTCCGAATGTGCTTACTTAACTGAAAACATAAAAATAAGTGTATCTTTTATACGACAGCGTAAGTTTTCTTAACAGTTTTTTCTGATGAGGTCCCTTTGGAATTTTAAATCATTTAATCTCGAAAAAATGTCTTCGGTGTTATAAAATTCCTTTATTAAAAAAAGTAAAATTGCTACATTTTAGAATAAAAATCTTGTGGAACGTTTATTGTTTGGAAGTGGATTCCCCTCAGATTGCAATGCATTTATATTTTTTTTTTTTTATTATTATTTTTTTTTTAAGAATTAATTTAAAATTGTAATTTTATTTAAATTTTTTTTTTAATGTGCTGGAAATGTTTCTATAATTTGGAGGTTTATATCAAAGAAAAAAAGATTTATACCTTTTTACAGAAATTTATTTTAGTGATGCGTTACAGAACCAAATATTGCAAAAATTAAAAAGCTATGCGAGTAAATGAATACATATAACGATCAGGGATCAATTTACAAATTTGGGGGCCCTGGAGACACAGATGTGCTTGTGGGGGGGGGGGGGAGGCCCTTTGCACCGATGCTTACAGAGGCTTTGAGTAAAAAATATATATAACATTGAAAGCAGTACTCATTAAGATAACTACTATTGACTTTAATAATTTCTTTAAAAAAAAATTGATAATCGTTGATTTACTTTTAAATAATTATTTCATAATTATGAAATTTTAATTGAATTTTATAATAAACTGTGTGGTGCTGAGTACCTTTCTCCATGCAAGTCCATATATCTGGAATGATAAAGTATGCAACCACTAATAATAAATTTACCGCAGTACCAAGCTAAAATTATTTAAAATATTAGCATATCCTATTAATCAAATAATTTTTTCTTTCAAATACAAGCTTTCACTGAAAAAAAAAAACAAGTAACTAGCAGAACCACATGGCTTTGTCTATGTTAACCATGAGGGCCTTACAGGTAAAATAAATAAAAATTTAAAATAAATAAAAATTTACAAATAATATGGCTATCCCAAAAAAGTGTTCTGTACATGCCTACACATAAATTGTTAAATGACAATCAGTAAAATATGAAGTTACTTTGACAAATCATAGAAAGTCTTTACAAATTGATTTTTCCATATTAATTTTGTTTTTTAACAGTTAAAACTGTTTTGGCCAATAATTGAAAAATATTCAGTAGAGTTTGGAGTCAAAATAGTAATACTCAAAATCAATCATCTGCGTTTGTGTCGACCCCCTGGTGTCGAAAATGTAAACTAATATTTTCTTTCTCATGGTCTAAATAGTATATATATACAAAATGGTGTTGCGTTTGCACCGGTACATTCTTTATATCTGAGTTCTAAACACTTATATTTTAACTACGGCTACCCGGTATATTAAAATTATTTGGATTTTTTGGGACGTATCTTTCAACTAAACACGAACACACAATCATTATTTTCTCTAAACTGAAGCCATTTCAATGTACTGAGACTATTTCAAGAAAATATGTAGTAAAATGCCATAAAACTCAGACTTTATCTTTGTTCAACTATAGCAACATTTGAAAATCCCTAATTTTTTAGAGAGTAATACTGTGCCAATAACACTAGGCGGCATCAACATGCTCCCTGTAAAAACAATGGTTGATTCGTATAGATTTCACTTTACTAGATCAAAAAATGTCAATTAAATTTCTGTATCAGATGGCATTTTTTAGGTCGGAGGGTTTGCTTTATAAATCAAGGTATTTTATGTCCCAAGTTGGAAAAATAATAAAACGGATGTGATAATATGTAAATTATTTATAAATAAATGCGTATAAGATTTATAGCCAAGACACAGCTGTAAAAAGAATGAAAATATGTCAATGGATACGGATACTGCTGAACACGAAAGGAAGGGAGGCACAAAAAGAACCATCCACCTTACAAATGTCAACAAAGAAGATTTTCATGATATATATTTTATCCATTTGTTATCTAAGACAGTGAAAATACTTTTTTTCAAGTTTTCAATTTTATCTAGTAATACAAATTAATATAATAATCCTTTACTATTTGTTGTTATTATAAAGCTGAAAAAATGGTTCGTACTGGAGCAATTTGGATGTCAAATTTAGATTTAGGAATATCAGATCTGTACGGTGCACGCATAGATTTTGGGGTGACATAATTTTTATTTTTATTTATTTATTTATTTAATTTTTGCCTACCAGTGTGATTGCATAATAGTAATTCTTCGTTATCGTTTCAATATTCCTGTTTATGAATGTTTATGTTCCCATCCGTAACACATTACTAAAGAATTCGAAACATAGAAATATAAAAAGATATGAAAAGAAGTATTAAGAGATATTTTGTTACAGAATACCACTATGAAAATGTCATTTCAAGTATACCCTTTACTCTGAAACACAATGAGAAAATTATTTTATTTTTTAAAAGTCTAGTTCATTATATTTTAGAAGAGATATTTCAAAGATTTATGAACTTCATTCAGAAACATATTCATGTATGCATTTCCTTTCCTTTTTATCTGTGAGAAAAAAGAGTTGAAGATTTTAATGGAAGCTCAGATAACGGTTTTGAGATTTCAAATTTCTAGCTTAAAGAATGCAGTGTGCGAGCTTAATCACTAAAAAAAAAAACATTCGTAAAGCTTTCTTTCGTTAATGCGCTCTCTTAATATATTAAAATCTTTTTAAAGTAAAGCAAATTAGCTTCAAAGACTAAATTCATACATGTTTTGTAAATTAATGATTTCTTTCCATATTTGTACATCACTTAAGAAATCAAACGTTTATCTATCAATGTAGCATATGAAAGAACAAATGAAATGCTTTGACAAAATGTATAAAAACGTCTTTATATCTTCAGCAGAGATTGCATAAACTATTTCACGATAAAATTTAATGCTTTCAGAGAATTATTATTTTTATATTAGTGCAAGATTTGAATATCAATACTTATTAAATAAAGTTAAAGGAAATATCCAAATAACCTTATATTATGCTATCCAATTTTCCTCTTCTTATACAAGTCAATCAATTATTTATATCCAGTGGTAAGTCCATTTGTAGGGACACTAAGCACGTCATTATTATTTTTTTACTAATTAATATCACACAATAAACAAAAAAAGTAATCATAGTGTTTTTGCTTTTGAAAAATATTTGTTTTGCTATTAATATTAATTCTACATTGAAATAATTAAATCTGGACAATAATTAAAGAAGAGCGGTTACAATACACATGCTTCATAGCAAGCGAAACCATTTACATGTCTGAATTTAAACTCAGAAGTAAAAGGGGTATACGTAGATAGTATAAAGTTTTAGTTTTGTAGGGAGAAAGAGTTTTTCAACAAATTCTTTGGCGTACCAGTTGAATTCCGTGGTTAGAACATTTTAAAATGAGATTAAAGTAGATTAATACTCCTCCCCAATCTCCCAAACAGAATAAGAAAATATAAGTTCAGTTTAATTCTGTGTTTTAAAAACTAAAACAAGTTCTTAGGCGTACCAGTTGAATTTCGGGGTTAGAATATTTTTCAAGGATATTAAAGTAGATTAACACTCTTCCTTAATCTCTCAAACGGAGTTACAAAATAATTTCAGTTTAATTCTGTGTTTTAAACTTTCAGGCTTGGGTGAGGATTTAGTAAGCACACCGGCAATTATTTGTTTGCTGGGGCAATATTGCCGATCGATTACACCAGTTTCCTTTAAGTGTTTGATAAAATGATATTTAATAACTACATGCTTGGTCTTAGATGTATAAGAGATTGTATCATCTAGCTAGATGCATAACTGGTTAACTTATAATATTGGCATTTTTTAGTACTTCGAGCTCTTCTAAAATGTTGATTATCCGTAAGATCTCTTGTGCTACATGTACGCAGATGATATGGATTCAGCTTCTGTTCAGGAGAAAGGTACGCAGTTTTGTTTTTTAGTTGTCCAAAGAACTGAGGTATTGCGAAAGTAAAGAGTATTTTTGCTAGTGCATTTTTTATCTATTTGGTCGCCATCCCAATATGCGTCAGCATATGATGTTAATATTGGTTCTTACTTTGACCTTAATGTGAGGTTCAATTTTTTGGTGCTTTTAAAGTATTTGATTTATTTTTTCGCGATATTGGATGTCTTTGGAATTCCAGTTCTCTGGGTCAAGATCCCCCTTATCATAACAACATTATGATAAGTTATGATAAGTGGGGTGGTCATGTTCTGGGTTTTACGTTTCTGTGGCTAAGGATGTTCATTGCCGCAGAAATATAGCATCTTTTTATAGTGGTAATATACAATAATACGCCTATCGCTTGTCTGTACTTTGTATTGTTTGGAAGTAATTTGACTTTGTCTTCTAGCTTTAAATGTGCAAATTCCGTGTATGTATCTTATGGTTTATAGTGAATGTAAACTTACTTACGATTTCTTCTGTTTTCTGTTTTCTTTTTTTTTGATTTAGCATTTATGATTTAGCATCTTTTTTATAATTTGCATAATTTCTATCGTTTTCTTTTTTTATATTTATACCTACACTGTAAAAAAAAAAAAAAAAAAAAAAAAAAAAGACATGTTTCTTAATCTAAGAAAATGTAATATAACCACGAACAAAAATATTCAGTAACCTCTTCAGAGTTACCGACGATTCCGAAAAGCGTTTTTTATCTTTAGAAAATTTAGAGATTTAAAGAATCATTTATAAAAACAAAGTTGCTTTTGCCGCCACTGGTTTTCGGAAACGTGTCCGGGTAGTTTATATAGTGTATTAATAAGTTTTCTCAACCCAGAATATAGGTTTTTCGGATGCTATCAATTATCAAATAAACATTTTCATGTTTAAGAAACAAGCTTTACAGACAAACATGGTTAATTAACAGCATTAACATATACATTAAAATTAATATTGTTTTATTACTCTTAAGTGTATAATTTCCGTTACGCAGCTAAAAATGCTTAGTTGAGAATTTTAATTTCATTCAAAAACCTATACTCCCGTTTAAGAAAATTGATTAATACATTATAAAAACTACTCGAGAATGTTTCCAAAAATCAGTGGCAGCAAAAGAAACTTTGTTTTTATAAATACTTCTATAAATCTCGAAAATATATTTGTTTCTGAGGTTCCTAAAGATAAAGAACATTTTTCGGAATCGTGGTTAATTCGGAAGTGATTATTGTATATTTTCGTTCGCGGTTATTTTATATTTTCATAGATTAAAAAACATTCGTCTTTTTTACAGTGTGGGGTTAACTTCTTTTAAGACTTTTAATTCATACTCCCTTTCATGGTGCTCGATAGTTTCATTTATTTTTTCTTCCTTTAATTTCTTTTAAGTTGTTCTCCATTAATTAACAAATCATCGACATAAACTAATATATACCGTGTTTTGCTTTTTGTGTCATTTAAAGAAACACGAATCAACAGTTATTTCCACCAAACCTAACTTCTTTAATGACTTTTCAACATATTTCGCCTTGTTTTACACAAACCGATGGCTTTTTAAAATTTACAAACTTTATTTACTTCACGGGGGGCGCTAAACTTCTTGTTGACGCATATAAACATCTTACTAAATCACCGTGGAGGAACACGGTTTTTATTTCTGTGTGTTTTAATTTTGTTTTTGTTTTTGTTTAGTTTTATGTGTAGTGCTGTGACAACGAAGGCCTGATAGTTGTATAAGACATAACAGTGGCAAATGTTTCATCAGAGTCCACACCATATTTTTGTGAAAATCCTTTGTTTGCTATATGCGCTGTGTGTTTTTCAATTTCATCCTTTGAGTTGTATTTGACGTTACAGGTTCAGTTACATCAATAACTTGATTCCCCTATGGAAGCAAACTCAATGTGTTATTTTCTATCAGCGATTTCATATCCTTTTTGGTGGCTTTAAATCAATTTTGTTTTTTCTGCGGATTTTCTATAGTGCTGTAATTATTTCCAATATTTTTGTTCATTTATAGAATCATTTTAAGTCAGGTAGATAAATCTATCAAGTGGCACGTCTTTATTAGATTTTGGAACTTCTGGGCTCATAGGTTATCGCGTTTTCGGAATCCGATTATTTATTTTCTAATCAAGTCTAATATCTCTTTCAATTGAGCTTTACCTTGTTTTGGAGTGTTTAGTTTGAGTGGTGTTTTGGTCTGTATTTTTCTCTTCAAAATTAAATTTTTCTTCAGTTTTGATATTTGAATTTGAGATTGTGTCTTCTATGAATTTAACAGTTCTGGGTATTATTACATATTTACCTTGAGTATATATTCGCTAGCACTTGTGTCTATTGTCGTATCAGACAAAAATCCCCTGTTCTGCTTTGTCATCTAATTTACCTTGTTTGTGTCCGCTGCTAGTGTTCTGCCACTGGCGTCAGCCGGAGGGAAAGCCGTCGGGGGACAAGTTCAGAGGCATTGTTGTGTTTATTATTTGTTTGTTATTGCTTTAGTTCATGTTTTGTTTGTCTAGCGCATTTCCTTTCAGGTAAAATCTACTGCGAGAGGGATCAGTGACTATCTTTGTAGATTTTCACGTCTCTCGAACTTTGGTAAAGCAAGTGCGGGTCGGAAAAACTTAACTTAAGGCCCAGAACCCGGCTCGAAAACTGTTGGGGAACTCCGGCTAGTCCTCAAGTGTAAAGGTGGTGGTCTTTCAAGAGGGTGGGAACTACCGCAAATCGCAGCGACTTATGTCGTCATTCACTTGGGAAAATGGGGGGGGGGGTCAGCACGTGGCGATGCCCCCACCGACTTTAGAGCATACAGGAACTCTCCTGGTAGTGCTCGTTAAAAGTTTTTCAGAACTTGGGTACGGCGGTTGACGTGTCTGACGGGTGGCCTCAGGCGCCTGTCGGCGCAGCTCAGTTTTATCTTGTTTGTGTCTAATTTATCTGTTTGTCTACGGTTTCCTAGTACCAGCGGCCGAGAGTTTTTCGTAATCCTCGGACCAGGTCGCTGGGAGGTATGTGTGTGTTAAAGTTCTTGAGGCGGGAGTTGTGAGGTGTAGACCCTGCGGCCCAAAGCCTAAGCTGGGACCTGTCTATGCGTCCAGGGATGGAGTTTTTCTTGTCCTCCTGGACAAACGAGAGGTACCTAGTCTTTCACCACTGTTGACGAGTCCAGTAGTAAACTTTGTAGGTGTTTTATGTTCGAAGGCGGCGGTAAAGCAAGAGTTTTCAGGAAAGCTCAGCATAAGGCCTAGGGCCCGGTTCTCTGTTGGGTTTCTGGTTCCGAAGTTGTCGGGGGATTCCGGTATCTCCCCAAGTGTGAAGTGTTGGTGTCCTAAGAGTTATAGGAATCAACGCAAATCACAGCGATGTCTGTTGTCATTTCTTGTGAAAATGGGGGTGGTCAACAGGTGGCGGCGCCCCCACCGGCCGTAGTGCTTACAGGACTCTCTTGGTCAAGCGCGTTATAGATTCTTTAGAACATGGGCACGGTGATTGACGTACCTGACGGGCGCCCGTAAGCGCCTGTCGGCGCAGCTCAGTTTTACCTTGTTTGTGTAGGCATAGACTTTAGAGCCAGATTCCTTCAAGTAGGTTAAATTAGACTTGTTAGTTGTCCATAAATCGTTCGAATTTTTCGGTTGGATTTGGAAAGGAGTCGATTTTGTAAATATGTAGCAAAATTGATGTTTTTCCACAATACATTTTTGAGGTAAATTGGCTTGTTACAGTATACTGCATACCATTTCCAGTAAAGTGTGGTTTTTACAGTCTGCAACGCCGCGCCGTTCTGACAGAGACAGTGTGGTATTGTGTGTGGATGTTGTATGCATCTTTTAAGTAATTCCCAATTTATTTATTTATATATTTACCGCCCTTATGTAACCTTAAAAATTCCTTTTTTTTTTGTCCATGTTTACGTATTTGTTAATTTTTTTATGACTTTGCTATTTTCTTGATAACAGATACGTTATGATAAATCTGATATAATTATCGTAAGAAAGTAGGGTTTTCTACCAATAGAAATAACTTTTTCGGTTCAGAGATTTCGATATGTGTATTAGCTGAAACACTGTAGTATGATATAAATGTATTATTAAGATCTCAGTACATATTCGTAGAAATGCACATACATTTTTTTTTTAAATATTTGAATTAAAAGGTTTGTTACTTTGACAAGAAACGTTAGGAATAAAAGTACAAGTTTACATACCAACTCTATTACTAAACTATATTTCAAAATCGCCCAAGGAATCCTGTTATATAATATTAATTGATTGCAAGACAAATCAATTTTACAATGTCATGAATTTCAAATATCGGAGAGAATATATCTATTTTAAAAGTAATTGTAATCTGTTTAACATAATGCATTATTATTATAACCATTTTGTAAAGAATGAGTTTATAAATATTGGGATATTTTACATTTCTCATTTGCATCAATCAAGTGTAATTGTAAAAGTTATGTGAGTTACGTTACTTATTTTATGATTTATTCTCAAAATAATGTCGGTAAAAATTTATTTAAAAAATGAGGCATTTATCAGAAAATAAGAGATAAATGAAATTGTAATATAAATAAAAATATTTTTTTAAATGAGAGGAGAGTGGATTAAAAGAATTTAACTATAGTTGCCTGGCTGTGAAGATTATCTATACTAATATTATAAAGGAGTAAATCTTGTTTGTTTGTTTGTAGGGGGTAATCTCTGGAACTACCAAACCGATTTCAAAAGTGATGGTGGCAAATTGATGGTGACAACCCCTGCTCCAACATAGGCTATATTTTATGTCGGTGCCACTAACCCCAGAGGGTGCAGGAGCAAAAACGTTCTAAAATTGCGATTTTTCAGTTATCACACTGGCTGTCAAGCCCTGAGAGCTTGGCAGCCGGTTCTGTATGTATGTATGTACGTACGTAATGCGATAACTCTTCATAGAAATATCCGTTTTCCTTCAAATTTTGTTTATAGGTTCACTGTGTTAAGGCGATTCACTGATTAGTTTTCGGGATTGATTGGTTAAGTATAAAAGGGGGGGAACAAGGGGCTAATCACCCCCCCCCCTTAATTTATATAAATGGGTTTTTCATGCAGAATTATTCCGTTTTCCTTCAAATTTTGTTGATAGGTTCACTGAGTTAAGGCGCTTCCCTGATTAGTTTTCGGGATTGATTGGTCAAGTATAAAGGGGGGGAACAAGGGTCTAATTCCCCACCCCCTTAATTTATATAAATGGGTTTTTCATGCAGAATTATTCCGTTTCCCTTCAAATTTTGTTTATAGGTTCACTGAGTTAAGACGCTTCCCTGATTACTTTTCGGGATTGATTGGTTAAGTATAAAGGGGGGGAACAAGGGGCTAATTCCCCCCCCCCCTTAATTTATATAAATGGGTTTTTCATGCAGAATTATTCCGTTTTCCTTCAAATTTTGTTTATAGGTTCACTGTGTTAAAGCGCTTGCATGATAACTTTCGGGATTGATTGGCTGAGTATAAAGGGGGGAACGGGGGGGGGGCTAATCCCCCCCTTAATTTATATAAATGGGTTATTCATGCAGAATTATTCCGTTTTCCTTCAAATTTTGTTTATAGGTTCACTGAGTTAAGGCGCTTCCCTGATTAGTTTTCGGGATTGATTAGTTAAGTATAAAGGGGGGGGGGGATCGGGGGGCTAATCCCCCCTTAATTTATATAAATGGGTTTTTCATGCAGAATTATTCCGTTTTCCTTCCAATTTTGTTTATAAGTTCACTGTGTTAAGGCGCTTCCCTGATGAGTTTTCGGGATTGATTGGTTAAGTATAAAGGGGGGGAACGGGGGGATAATCCCCCCTTAATTTATATAAATGGGTTTTTCATGCAGAATTATTCTATTTGCTTCAAAATTTGTTTATAGATTCATTGGGTTAAGACGCTTCCCTGATTAGTTTTCGGGATTGATTGATTAAGTATAAAGGGGGGGAACGGAGGGCTAATACCCCCCTTAATTTATGTAAATGGGTTTTTCATGCAGAATTATCCCATTTCCTTCAAATTTTATTTATAGGTTCACTGTGTTAAGGCGCATATCTGATTAGTTTTCGGGATTGATTGGTTAAGTATAAAGGGGGGGGAACAAGGGGCTAATTCCCCCTTATCTATACTAATATATAAAGTAGTAAAGATTGTTTGTTTGTTTGTTTGTAGGGGGTAATCTCTGGAACCACTGAAGCGATTTTAAAAGTGATGGTGGCAAATTAATGGTGACAATCCCTGCTCCAACATAGGCTATATTTTATGTCGGTGCCACCACCCCCAGGGGGGTGCAGGAGCGAAAAACGTTCTAAAATTTCGATTTTTTGTGTACTGAGGAGATAGAAGTATCAAATTTGGTATGGTAGTTACTTATAAGATGTAAATGCTCTCTAAGAACAAATTATAAAAACATTCGCAATTTAAAAGGGTGAGATGAGGAAGAAGCGTTCTAAAAACATTCTAAATTACAATTTCTATGGAATCTCTGAAACTACAGAACCGATTTCAAAAGTGATGGTGGCAAATGGATGGTGACAGTCCCTGCTCCAACATATGCTAAATTTTTTGTCGGTGCCACTGCCCGCAGAGGGTGCAGGAGCGAAAAACGTTCCAAAAATTATGATATTTTCAATAATGAAGGAGTTAGGAACTTGACATTTTGTATGGTCATTACTTACAAGATTTAAATGCTCTATAAGAACAAAATCTAAAAAAATTCGAAATTTAAAAGGCTGAAATAAGCAAAAAATTTTCTAAAAACATTATAAATTACAATTTGTATGGAATGTCTGGAACTACTAAAGCGATTTCAAAAGTGATGGTGGCAAATGGATGGTGACAATCTCTGCTCCAACATAGGCTATATTTAATGTCGGTGCCACTACCCCGAGGGGGGTGCAGAAGCGAAAAACATTCTAAAATTGCGATTTTTGCGATGCTGAAGGAGCTAGAAACTTCAAGTTCGGCAAGATTGTTATTTATAAGATCTAAATGCGCTCTAAGAACAATTTCTAAAGAAAAATGATCTAATGATTCTGCGATTTTTCAACTATTGAATTTCTAAAATTACCAAATTTCACAATAGAGTACCATAGCGAAATCTTCACGCGTAAAAAGATAATGATAAGGGCGACGCACGGTGGGTCAATCCTTAAGAAAATGCGAACATAGGGCCAAAAAATAATCATTAAATAATTAAATTTTTTCAATGAAATATTTTAAAAGAATGTCTACAAAATACGAATATATGTTTATCTTTTAAATTATACAAAATTATATCTCATTTGTACTGCTCGGAATATACATCTTTCAGCAGAGGAATTTTTCTGCGAATTTTAGTGATTTTTAAATGTGCTCAGAAATGAAACCTAGGTAACCACTAATAATAACTCGTTTAAAATATCATTATGAATTTCCTAAAACACCTTTTAAACCACTACTGATTGCATTTTGATTGAATTTTATGTATCATTTTACATTATGAACAGCCCATATAAAATTAACGGTATCAGAAACTTAAAAATTGTGCAACTTAAATTGCATGAAGTTGCTTGAAATTTCAAACACATCTTTGTGTTCCTAAAAGCCTGTATTTTAATGTGGTATAGGGCAATATTTGCGCAAACCTGCGCATTTTTGAAATAAATGGATTTGAAACACTCTATAAGTGGCTATCGCATAATTTTCCATTAACGGAAAGCATAGTAAATTGTCTGTAGACAAAAATATTTTTTAATAAATATTATACTGTAAGAATTTTCTAAGATGAAATAATGTAAAAAAATAATTTAAAATTAAACTATAAAATTAAATTCAATATATACGTATCTTGTGTTAGATAAATATTTACATGAAAATGCTGAAAAGAGCAAAGACTCTCAGAGGGTTAACTCTACTCTAATAAATGAATGCATAATGTGTGAGTGCTAAAATGTTATTTAAAGTAAAAGTTCTAATGCTTCTGGAAATTTTTTGTTCCTTTGAGCGTTTCTTACTTTGCGTCTAATACAGGAAATCAATGGTTCAGATGTTATAAGTAAATGGTGCAACAAGTCTTCGTTACATGCTCTTCGACTTATTTTTCTCGTATGGGAATCCCGGTACCTCCGAAACTCTTTATTTCGAGCTTCGCCAGCTTCTTCCGATAATAAACCAATTGGCCAATTGGAACAGCAAAATTTGTAATTATATTTTTTCCATGAATTAATAACTTATGAATAGAAGCTGGCATATAATACCACCCGTACTTCGAAACACATTCTTTAGCTGTTTCCAGTGCAAATTCGCCAATTTTTTCGGCATTAATTACTTCGTCACAGGAGATAACTTGCATTATAATTGCAAAACGTTTAATTAGTTCTTTATCCAATCCAGTGATCTCAGCTGTAATTTCAAACTCAGCAAAAAATGTCCTTGCAGTGTTTAAATCGTGTGTCAAACCACTCCCCTGTTTAACAACATCAATTAGCAAACATAATTCTTTTCTGAATTCGCATTGAATTTTTCTCTTTGATTCTTCTTTTTGCTTCTTTTGGTCTTCAGTTCTAGCACTTAAAGCTTTAAATGATAAATTGTAAGAAATATGAAGCAAATATTCCATAGACCGTATCTTTACATGTAGACTAGATACACCAAAGCTGTATGTGGATGCGTTTACACTTCTTTGAACAATTTTATCAATGTTATTCATTTCCGAAGGGCTTTGCACCACAAATATAACATGTTGAACAGGAGGATGTATTTGAAATTTCCGTAATAATTTTTCTACCAATCATTGTTAAATTCATTTCATGATCAATGGTTATATTTTTATGTGCTATATCAAAAGATCTTTTAAAACCCTCAGATGCTAATTTTTGTTTGCTGCATGCAAAAGAGCTTCTCCAGAAGTATCCTCTCTTAAACTTTGAGTTAGTTTTCTTTTATGAGTTTCGGTTACATCTGAAAAAGATTTCCGAGACGTTGATTTCTGCGAATTTTCAACTTCAGATGGTTTAAATTCATTACCAACTTTAAAGGAACACTGAAGCCAAGAATCGTTTTTAGTATTGAAACGATCTAATTTTCGTTGAGATTTCTGCCATCGATCTTTTACAGCTACACAAAACTTACGTAAACGCTTCTTTAAATTTTCTTCATCAATTTCTGAAGCACTTAGTCCACAGTAGAACAGCACGTACAAAACTAAGAATTGATTTTTCATAACTAAAACCATTATTTAAATTATTTAGATACAGAAACAAATCTCTGTTTGTTATCATCTTTCAAAAGAATATAAAAAAAAGCAAAATGAAATAATCTTGCTTGAAATAAAAAAGAAATATACTAAAATTAATATCACTACAAAATTATTTTATAAAATTATTATTATTATATTATTATGATTATTATTATAATCCCGATGATAAAAAATATGCACTGAAATAGGCTCTAAAATGTTGCAGAAGAATGTTCCGGTTTTGTAGAACGATTTTGAAAAGTTATCTAAACATTACATATGTTGCCAATTAAAAATTAAACAAATATTTTGAATATTTTGCCAATGTCCTTAGGATATAAGTAAAAACATGATTGGTAATAAAATTATTGTCTGCTAAGCTTTTTCTTTTTCTTTGATT
Organism: Maratus michaelseni; assembly: GCA_963931845.1. Lineage (NCBI taxonomy): Eukaryota > Metazoa > Arthropoda > Arachnida > Araneae > Salticidae > Maratus > Maratus michaelseni. The sequence continues at coordinate 255,964,031 of OZ007591.1, forward strand.
TTCAAGTTTAATTTAGTTATCCAGTATGCCTCTAAAAGTCCTGTTTTAAACAAAAAAAGATTAAATTGCTCATAAAAACCATGCAAATCTATTGAATATAATATATTTTACTTCTTTAAACCTAAATATAACAAAAAAAAATCTTATATATAGGCTTATACTATTGTGATAATCCTATGTTCGACATCTGCTATACTTTGACCCACTGTGCGACGTGTCCTGACGTGTATATTGACTATAGCACGAGTCACAAATTATAGTATCCTTATTATTCTGTTAAAATATAAAAGTGAATTATGAAATGTCAATATTTTGTTTGATTAAAGGTTCGTTAAGAGAAATTGACCAGCGTAGCGGGCGTAGCTTGCTAGTAAATGAAATAAAAAAATAAAATTAATTATACTGAAAAAAGGAGTATTCTATAAAATAGGCATTATTATTATTATTATTATTATTATTATTATTATTATTATTATTATTATTATCACCATCATTATTATAATTTGTTCTGTTAATTTTAATTTCAAAAAGCTTAAACTTCTAATATGTTTGCCATTTTTGAACTCTAAATAGTTCATAAAGAAGTAGTTAAAAGAAAAAAAAGTCCTTTTCTCTGAATGATAACATAGAAATATTTCATCTATCGCATTTTATTTATAAGGTAAATTCAGTACTTTATAAAGCTTCAGAACTTTCTGCTTTGTGTGTTATAAAAAAAAAAAAAAAAAAAAAAATTCCTGGAATTTAAACTTTTATTTTCTTGTTTAGGGAGTTTTTTTTTTTACTAAGTCTAAGCATGCTTACTTAAATAAGATCGACCAAATACATATTTCATAAGTGCTCTTCCATCAAAAGGATCTTCTCTGTTCTGGAGACATTCATTCAGAGCTCGTGCATAAATATTAACTGCATCATAAAGATACGCCCCTTCAGCCGGAATCTATAAAATAATTTCAACCATCACTGAAAAACAAAGATGTTTCCAATTTTTGTAAGGAAATATATAATTGAATTAAAAAAATAATAATTTAACAAATTACAATAACCATTGGGAAAATGTTCCAAAAGCTTAAAAAAATTACCATACTTTCGTGTTATAGCGGCTCCCAGAATTATGATTATGCTAAGGTTGCAGTTATGATTTCGCCAAGATCATCGCAAAGCTTATATATGCATCCTATATACGCATATATATATATTCCAAACACTCCTATATATGCCATTATACACATATTATTTACGTCTTATATGTCGTATATACATCATATACGCATGTCATATATATACATCATGTATGCATCAGACATGACTATAACTTGGCCACATACGTCGAGAAATGTTATATATATCATATATTATTATAATGTCATACATGCTTTATAATTTGGCGATAAATCTTGGTCGCTTGGCGATTCATTCTTGGGGGCCGCTATAACACGAAAGTACCAAATTTCTATTTTATTTTTCATATCTGATAATTTGTTTCTATCTTTTTTGTAACTTTAACATTTTTGTAACGATATTATGGATTTCTATTGCCTATTATTCAAGGATAAATTCTTCTAAAGTTACAGAATTTTGTTAAAAACGGTTAAAATAGTAAAATGTGAACATCATTTGGTCTATTCTCGACCGAAAGCAACAACCATTTTCACAATAGTTAAAAAAAAAAAAAAAAAAAAACTATCACAAATTAAATGAAAGGATTTTCATTCTTAGCATTAACCTTTTCTCTATTAGCGTTTCTTATGTCAAACACTTGACATGTCTCTCCTATGTCCAGCGAGGTTTCTTAGAGTGCTGTTATCTTATTTTGTTTAGCTTTTAGGAACTTATAAAGAGTAATAAAAAGTATCATATGCAAAAATCAAAGTATTTTAATGAAAACTTGAATTTATCTGAATATTTTTCACACATTGGTCTTAATATTTAAAATTGCTTGGGCATAGAATATCTCACCAAACTCAGAAACGATAGATGGAATATTTTATTTTCGCCGTGCTGGTAACGAAGGTGTTAAGAGTATTATCATAAATGCTTTTATGCCCCCACTTTGTTTAGGGATGTGAAGAATATTTGGTCACTATTCGGTATTCGACCTTCGTGCTGAATATTTGATAGGCCGAATACTTCTGTTGAATATCTGTGGCAGAATACTAATGGCTTTTTAACTGAATAAATTCAGGTTAAAAATGACTTTCTTCTTCTTTTTTTTATGCATTTCTCAATTCCAAACTTACTTCCTGGCACATTCATGGAGTCATTTTTATGCTTAAATGCACAACATTTGCAGGTATTCTTATTTATATATACTAAGAAGTTGAATACCATTTTTCTATTTCTTTTAAAGTTTAAGAATCATTTTTTTTTGTTTTTTTGTCAAAGTTGGAGATTTAAGCCGATTTTAGAAATACAACTATTGGGAAACAGTCGATCATAGATGTAATATTATAGAAAAATGAAAAATGTTATTAAATTTTAAAGAACTTGAATATTAACATCTGCAAGTTTCATACACATGCAAAAATGGCTTTGTTAATCTGTCAGAAAGATGTGCACTGTTCAGCAGCATTATAAATTTTTTTTAAAGAATAGCCTTGGATGTATTTCATTTAAAGTATTGCAGAGTTATGTTTCAATACATTATTAAAAAAAAATTATTGATGCTAACTCAATTGTAAATTGTATGTAAGTTTAAGTTGTATTGTTAGGTTAAGTTCGAAATAAATGCAAATAATGATGTTATAATTTTTTATATTTTATTTGTTTAATATTTATTATTACATATTTTTCTTACTGAATATTTAAGCATCGTGCATTTAGACAAGATTGCAAATTTAAGTAATAAAGTGCGAAATATATACCACATTTCATGTTTTAAATCATGAGTGAATTTTAACACAAACTTATTGGAAAAAAATTTACTTGTTCAAGCGCTATTTCAGAAGGTATCTCATTAGATTATTTGGAAGAGTTAACAATTATGAGGGATCACTAGTTTTGAATGTAAGAAAGGATAAAAGTATGAATGGATAGTAGGTGTGAAGTTTGGATAGTTCTTTATATTTTAATGAAAATAACTTACATTCCTGACTTACAGAAAATCAATTTGATACGTCTAAATATAAACGGATAAAATGCAAAGTCTTAACTTTTGTATTGAAATAAGTTTTCTAAAATAAAAGATAATAAACTGAAAAAGTACATTTAACAATGTTAATAATGAATTCCTATTTTAGATAAAATGTGTATTACACGTATCTACAGGTAAAATTATGCTATTAGTAATTTAGATTTAGTAAAATCCATATTATGTTGCTAGTAGCTAGTAGCATCAAGTTGTTTTAAATATTACCAAAAATACACCAAGTTGTTAAAAATTTTAAACATACAAATAATAAAATATCAATTTCAATTTGTGTTTAATTTTATTTCTATGTGAAAATTTGCAAAGAAATTATAACCAATATGTACTTAAAAAACAAAAAACAAAGTTGGTATTCAGTCTGAAATGCGGCCAAATATTAGGCATTCGGCCAAATCATTATTCGTTACATCCTATGAAGGCGCGTGATCAAGGGAGAGAACTATACTATTGAGAAATAAAAGTATAGCTAATATGAATACAGGTAGTGAAGGTAACGCTTTATTAAATGAAAAATTATGTTTTACTAGTTTCTAGTTCTGGTTAGCACCTATATAAACAAATAGATTCGCCTAAATTTGTATGATTCATGTGCAAACTAATGGTGGCGCTACGTAAGTTTTATAACCAGGCAGTTTGTTGATTATCTTTATATGTAATCTAAGGTTTACTGAATCTGGCCAGTTATTTTGAATTGTGATGAGACTGAAAGACAGTGCAGTTGACTGTCAATACACAGAAAAAAAATAAAACCCAATTTGGGTTGAAAGATTCTTAGGTATGTGCCCAAATTGGGCCATGCCTGTTTTAGATACCACTGTGTATCCATTTTGGACGCTGTTAAATACCCATTTAAAAAAAATTTTTTTTTTTTTTTCGTTTTCAGAAAATGAGAGTTGGAATTTTTTTTTCTCTGTGATTACATTTTACACATATAAAAGCTGAAGAGTATTCTAGAGATTATAGTATTCTATTTTCTTATTTTGTAAAAAATAAAATAAAATAAGAAACAAAAACTTGAGTTTAATGGGAAAAAAAGGAATGAGCTTAACTGTCCTTTAAAAAAAAATGAGAAATAGTCAAATGGTTTTCTCTAATTGGCGTAGCAAACATACATTGCATGTGACTCATCTTTAGGGATTATAAATTCAAATAGCGGTGTATTTTATATTTAATATGTAAAATAAAGATGATAACATAAATGCCATAATGGAAGAATAAGTATATCCATCACCTCCATGCAAAGTATCGAATGCCATCGAAATTTATTTATTATTAAGAAAGTAAAATTCCTTATCAGATGATTGAATTTACCTTTTTTATACCACCAAGACCTTTGACTGGGTTTGGAAAATTAAAAGGAGGCTGTTGCATGTACTCATTTACTTTCCTGGAGAAATCGTCCGTATTATTTGGAGGAGATGCAACTATACCCATGTAAGATTGGAAAGCTTTCTCTGCATCTTTTTCAATGTCATCTTTTAGTAGACCTGCAATGGAAAAAAGACTTTATACATATGTTAATAAACAGTTTCAAATATAAATTGCATGTCATGTAATATAAGCATATGTGACTGCTGTCATATGCCATAAGATATGAAATTCAGGCCTCATCTTTTTAACGTTTTGTATAACCGGGCATACTTGCTGTTTCAAGATTTTTCTATTCATTTAATTAAATGCAATATTTATTTTGATGTTTTGAAACGAGTTTTTTTTATACTTTACTTAGAGTCTTTATTTAAGAAAACGGAGATATAAATACTAAATTGATAAAATTTATTAAAAGCTACTTCTCAAAAGAGAATTCTTTTAAACGATAAATGGTTTACTTAGATGCATATTTTTAATATGCTCGTAGGACAGAAAAAAGAGTCACATCTTATAAATATATATTTAATATTGTGTAACAGTGCCTTTGGTCATGTTAACCCTTGGATTCCAGGAGCAAGGGACTTCAGAAGGTTCTGTAGGTATGCCACATATAGTTGATGCCTATCGTTGAAGGGTAGATCAAGTAAAGCTACCAAATTGCGAGTATGTTGTTTGGGCGTTTTACTCGATCTTACTCGAAACAGGAAAATGACACAGATCTAACAGAGTCAAAAAAGTTTATTGGCAAAAGAGTTAAAAATAAGCTGCATCTTATATTTTATTAATTTTTTACATATTTCGCCGTTGCTGCAAAGTAAAAATCATTATAATCCATTTTCTTCCCATCGAAGAAAGATCTCTCCCCTCCTTCCTCATTTAGAAATTTTCGTCTTATGCACAATTTCCGATGTTTCCTATGTAGAGACCAACAATAGGATGCTATCATGTTTATTAGTATTTAGTGTCCATATCGCTAAAAAAAAAACTTAATTGTTGTTAATCTTAATGCCTTTACGCCTGAATTTGTAATTTATTCCCCAGACAGAAATTCTCGATTTGCGTCAAAACTGTTCGTGATAAAAAAATTTCAGTTTTTCTCTCAAATCGACATAAAAATCAACAAATCAACATAAAACTAGTATGTACTCAAATCAACATAAAACTAGTATGTTGTGGTCATCACAAAATTCTCTTTTATATAAGTCAAATCGTCTGCAACCAAAATTAAATAAGAATCTATTCGTTCTTGAGATATAGTTATAGTGGAAATTGTGAAAAAAAGAGAATAGCAGTGACATTTGTTGGGCGGTATATACCCAGAACTAATAAGGATCTATTTATGTCAAAATATAACAGGATATGAAGTTTGGTGAAATTCTGTGTATTAGCTCTTGATGTATGTTGCTCGCTAATGACGTACGTATTGCGGTTTCGCGACGTCGCGGTATACGTCGTATGTATCTTGACGTATGTATCGCGGAAATCGGGATAAACACAGAATAGAAGCAGCAGTTGTTGGACGATTTTCACCCAAACCTAATCAACGTCTATTTATGCCAAGGTCTAACAGAATATGGAGTTTGATGAAATTCCGTGCAATAATTCTTGAGGTATAGCTATCACGGAAATCGTGAAAGATGCAGTCCAGCAGTGCCACCTGCTGTGTGTACACCAAAACCTAATCAGCACCAATTTATGTCAAGTTCTAATAGAATCGGAAGTTTGACGCAATTCCACGCATTAATTCTTAAGATATATCTGTTGTGGAAATCGTAAAAAATACAGCATAGCAGCGCCACTCGTTTGACGATTTTCAACAAAACCTATTCAGCACTAATTTATGTCAAGGTCTAAATGAATCTGAAGTTTGATTAAATTCCGTACATTTATTCTTGAGATCGAGGGACCAAAAAACTGTGTCACATATAAACAGACAGAGAGAGACACACACAGAGAGACTCACGGATAGACATTTTCTAAAAACAGAAAATCGTATTCGAGACTTTCTAAAACGTATAAATTTGTCGAAATCTGGGAGTCTAAATTTTTCTCGAATTCAAAATTTTCTTGTTGTAATGGTAGAAGAAAGTAAAAATGCGTAAGAAACACTTTTCTTACAAAATTATCGCAGGCTTGTATAATTTAAAGCATTTCACAACTTTCTTTTGTATTTTTCTAAACAATCCTTCTCTATATATATATATATATATATAAACTTTTGATTGAATAATTTGCTTTTCAAAATTTACTAATTTCGTATTCATCCGAAATTTCTAATGTTTATCTATTTATAGAAAACTCTTATTATTCTTGCAAACTGATTTAAACATCTTAAATGTAACGTATAATTAAACAAAAACTCTTCTTAAAAATTGATGTTCATGAATAATTTGCATAATATGAATAATTGAATAAATTTCTCGGCATTAAAAGTCGCTTAAATTCAAAAACTTCAATAATTATACCCAATTATTAAAATTTGGTGAATTTTAAATTCCTAAATTAGATCCAATACAATTTTCTCTAATAATTTGATATTTTAGAAAATATTTGATGTTTTAAGAAGAGGAGATGATTTCAGAGATAGTCTCCAAATGATATCCAACCATTGAATGATTACTTTTTATTTTAAGTTACACATAAACTTATTAATTGAAATTAATCATTATTAATTGAATTGTAATCATTACTGATTGATTTTAAATAATACTGTTTATCAGGTAGCAAAAATCTTTTTAATATTTATTTTAATTATTTAGTAATATAAAAAGTAGATCATTTTCGGGAATATTTTAAATATTAATTAAAAATATCATTTAAAGATTTTAAAGTAATGAAAACTTCATTTAAGGCGGTATTAAAAAAAAATATATTTTTCCGCGCTCAACAACTCAAAATTTTCTGACACATTTTCACTCATTTTTAAAAATAAAAACATGAAACTTGGCAATGTGGTTTATGAAGAGATTTATAAGTGACACATGTTTTTATTTTTCGTTCATTTAATTAGAAATTGATTTAACAAACAATTATTTTCACAGTACGATCATTTTTTTTTTTTTTTTTTTTTTTTTTTGCTTCCAGCACTATCGCTTCGGGAAATTCGGTTCAAAATGTCCACTTTGACAGCATTTTCTGAAATATATTCTGCCTTTATCAAAAAATCGACCATTATAAAGTTTCTGAATAAGAGAACCTGCCAATTGGATGCATTTTAGAGCAAAAATGAATTTAAAAATAAATCACAAAATAAGCAGTTTGGATTTGAATACACCCTTTAGAGTCTACGCTAGTAACGCAAAAACACTAGTAAGCTAATAGAACCAATGGAACCGTTTATCTTTCTAATTTCTCGTTTGCATTTCAATATTTTTAAATGTTTTTTTTCTTTTTCTTTTTCTTTTTTTTTTCTTTTTTTTTTTCCATAGATTACCTGCGGCTGATGTTTAACCAGGTATTTTCGTTCTTTTTCCATTTCGGTAGCAGTTTATTTTCTGATGACATTTTCAGTTTCTAAAACCCAAACTCAAACTGTCAGGCATCAATATATCAAAGAATAAGAAGAAAAGCCTTATTAAAATTCCCATAAGTCCTATTTCAGATATTATTTTTACTATAAATAGGCTATTATTTCCCAGCACTCTATAAAAATATCATTGAAGAGAAAAATAGAAAATCTGCGAGAAACAGAGTATCTATAATTCAACAATTTTTCTATTATATAGAATATCAAAACAATGGTTATCATCAATTGTTGATAGAAATAGATGGAAAGATCAGTAATCTCTCTTTCATACTAAAATTCTGTTTATTTATTACCAAAGAGCGCATAACAACAAAAGATAATCTTTTATATAAAGATTATTTGTTCATTTATTTTTTTAATAACAAAGATTTGGTCACCAGCATTTCAACAATTCTTCAGAATGTTTTCTTTGTGCACATTATAAGATGAAAACGACAACACAAGTTATTGTAATTCTTTTAATCCATCTTCATGTATCAATTATTAATACATGTTAACAGACAGTAGTAGGGAAAGATATCTCTAACATAAACAGTCATTCTCTTTCATTAAGATATAATAGCAACAATATTCTTTATAATCAAAATTATTCGCATTATTCTCTCCATTAAAGGGACTTACTATGATCACGACCAGGAAAATTTTTATTACTTACCTATCATACATAGTATAGGGTAAGTCTTGTAATCGTTTTGAAAAAAAAATGACGGTTTCAGACACTGGAGATTCCGAAAAACATATTTAAAAAAAAAAAAAAATGCCATCCGTCTGTCTGTGTGTGTATCTGTAAACGCTTTATCTCCCTAACAAATTGAGAGAGAGACTTGAAATTTGGCATGTACTTAGTATGTAATAATGGGAAGAAGCTTATTGAATTTCAGTAACGTCGATTATTCGGAACAATTTTTTCGGACTCTTGAAATATTCTTTCTGATAAAAGGTAAATAAAATTTTTCAAAATTGTTTTTTAAGGAGTAAATATAAAAGACAATAAAAATAAATAAATTTTGCATTAAGAATGAAATCGATCGGATAATTAGTAGCCGAGATATTTGTAATCACATTTTCCCCACTCTTCGATTTTTCATGACCCTGTATTTCATTCAAATTTCAATTCAAAGATATAGTTTAATTAGTAAAGAAACGCTTAATCCGACGTAGTAAGCTGTTAGTTAAAAGGATTATTATTTTTAGAGTTATAAGGATGTTTCTCTTACGCAATTCAGCAATAGAGCATTTAAAACGAGGCTAACGAAAAAGACAGGCTACCGCGGTGCCATCCACTTATCTGTTTTTACAGACCGCTAGAGTGACGTGATGCTCTTTTCGTACACCTGCATTGGTGGATTCGAGCATCACGTGACTCCCGCGGTCTGTAAAAAAAGATACGCGTAAAGCACCGCGGTAGCCTTTCTTTTTCGTTAGCCTTGATTTAAAGTTTATGACGTCATCAAGCCAGGATTTTATTCGAATTGCAATGCATTTTATAAATAGTTTACACATGTTTTATTTTCATATTTTATATTATGCATATCCATGATGGGTAAGTATTACGGTGTCCCCTAACGACTAGTTTTTTATCAAAGTGATTTTTTCATTTTAAATTTTCTGATAAAATACTATAAAAACACGAAATTTGACAAAATATTAATTCTTAATGTTATACCTTTTAGAAAATTTAGTGATTTCAAGTAACTTTTAGTGAGCATTGATCGAAACAGTTAATAGTTTATAATTTTTTTTCAAAAGTGACTACCCCAATTTCCTTTAGACACAGGATATATATGATAGAATGAATAAAGTGAAAGGGGCTGCAGGGCAGGTGTTTTTCAAAAACTGTTTTAGTGTTGTTACGATAAAAAATAATCAAAAATAAACAAATAAATAAACAATATAATTATAATTAATTATTATAATTAATTATAAAAAAATATAAAAAATATTTTACACTTAAAAAAAATTATAGACTGCCAAAAAATTTCATTCTAAACAAGCAAAATTCTTAAAATACAGATGTAAATGTTTAAAGTGATAAAAAGAGAACACAAAAAGTTTTATAAAAATCTTTTAATATGATGATCGGCATGTTTCGAACGTACAAACGGCGCTAATATCAAGATCTACACGCTAAACAAACTATTGTCACAAAAAAAAAAATTAAAATAAACTTGAAAAACATAAATCATGAGATCATATGTGCAATAAAAGCAGGTGCTTAAAAATCATTGAAATCAGGACAGCTGTAAACTAGCTGGAATAGCTGGAATCATGGACAGCTGTAAACTTAAAATCAACTGTATTCTTAAAATCAATTTTTAAAGTCTCGGTCCTATGTAGTCTTGCCAAAGCTGTAGTTCTTCTGTCATATTTGATATCTGCCATATGCTCTTTTAATCTTGTTTTAAACTTTCTAGTTGTCATTCCTATATATTATTGCAATGCTCCATCTTCTCTGGTGAAAGGAATTTCATAAACACCCGCTAGTTGATATGGCTCTATTGGATCTATTTTCTTACAAACTACATTTTTTAATTTTATGGATGATTTTGCGGTAAGGTATATATTGAATTTGCTAAATTTAAGGTAAAGCTATGAGAGTCTGCGCACAATTCAAAAGAATAACAATAAAAAATCTAAATATTAATTTTTTGCTAAACTATTCATGAATAATTTTTACTTCATTTGTTTTTTATGCATTTCTATTGCTATTTTGTTGTTATATTTCAATTTAATAGAACAGTTGTAATAAAACCAAGAAAGTTATTTTGCGCAATCTGTCCTTACAGGGTTGGTGTGATTGCGCACATGGGTAGGAGAGATTGTTACTAATAATAACTAGAATTAAATTGTTAACTATAATAATTACACTTAAATGACATTGTTGTAAGGTTTTTGTGAACAAATATTATTGTATTAGGAGAGAATATTTCAACCTAATGATTAAAGAATCAGAAAAAAGAAATAATTTTAAAAGCGATTAAAAAATTTTAATTAAAGGAAAAAAAATTAAAGAATCAGAAAAAGCATGTCCAGATAAGATTACAAAATAACATTAAGTTATTTGATAACACGTTTAACTTAAAATTAGTCCATTTTAATTTTTAAATTTTTATGCAAATTTACCAATAAGCTGCGTAATCTCTCCTAGCATGGAAACTAAAGGAAACAATATGCCATCTCTCCTAAGTAGCATATGCGCAAACTCTACAATTTCGGTAGGAGAGATTGCGCGGCCTTTTATTTAAACGTGACCGCTACTAAAACGAACCGTTGATGCTCACATTGTTAGTCTAGATTAGTAGCTTATGAGAAATCGTTTAAGTTTAGGATATTTTGTACTACTGACATTGTATAGAAATTCTGATGAATAGCTATGAAAATTCAAGCACTTGCTTTGGGAAAACAAAACAAAATAGCAATGCTTTATCTTAGACGCTCAAAACAACCAACGTGCACTTTCAAGTAGACACTCCACTACTGCTGTTGTACAACTACCTGGAGTCGCTGCGCGCTCACTCAGCTTCTTCCCCCCGAACCTCTATGCGCGCATTCTCCCCGACCGCGCCATCTCTCCTGTCTTTACCTTATATTTCAATCTTTCAAAGAACCCGAGGAAATATTAAATTTCAATTTAAAAAAAACAATAAGGAAATATTAATTTTTATGTTTACAGTTGACCATTTTTAAACACCTGTTTTTGTTACACATATGATCTTATGCTTTATGTTTTTCAAGTTTATTTTCAAATTTTTGCGAAAATAGTTTGTTTATCGTGTAGATCTTGATATTTTATGCTTTCGAAATTTGTCGATCATTATATTAAAAGGTTTTTGTAAGACTTGTTGTGTTCCGTTTTTATCACTTTAAGTACTTACATCTGTATTTCAATGATAATTAGTGATTTTATTACATGGTTAAGTAACATTCTATTAAAAATTCAAATGTGTTTGTCGCAATTTCCTTTACTCACGAGATACGCATGAAAAATATATTCAAAAGGAACTAAAATCGAAGAGAGCTATTAAATTACGAAGAAAATACAAGAATTCTACACTCTAAAATAATATTTTTCAAAACTGCTCCCGGAAAAATATTTCTAAATGAAAAATATATTGAAATATCATAAAAACCTTTAGCTTATTTGGTTTAACAATAACGCATAGGAAATTCAGTGAAACTTTTATTAAATTATCTTGCACATATTTTAAAATATCCTAATCAAAATAGCGGGTTTTTTTTCGAAAAGTTAAAATTTTTATAAAAAACACATTTTAAGTTTCAAGTTCATGCAAAAATGTAATTTCTTAATGTAAAATATTTCAAAATTCCTTAAGCTCATGAGAACTTGTGTTAATTTTCTGCCAACTTAACGTTTCAAATGTTACTTCTGGTTTATTTTTGTAGCAGATGGTGTATTTTTTTTTCTTTAGCTATATCTTTTTCTAATTAATGTAAAATAAAATAAATAATTAAATAATAATAATAAAAAAGGAGAAACAGAAAAATTTTAATTCAAAAGACTTCTACATCGAAGAAAAAGAGACCCATGTTGTCGAAAATTTAATTTATGAACATTGTCAGCCCAGTAATATTAATTAATACCAATTTTCTCGAAATTAAACCTACTAATTGCAGAGAAGCTACATTGAGATTAATAGCGTATAAAATTGAAAATAAAATAAATAATTTATTTCAAGAATACTATACTTAAAAATGGAAATTCTTGTGTCCCCATTTTATTAGTCCACTTATAAAATACCAGAAATTGAGAATATAAAACTATGAAATCACATGTTTTAATACTGGTTCGGTCCAAGTGGAATGTTTAATTTTTAATTTTTTTTTCAAATACTTTACTTAATAAAAACTTGATCCTCCCCTCCCACACACAACACCACCCACCCGCCCATCTTGCCCGCCTTCCCCGCCAATAAAAAAATCTAAAATTTTCGTAAGTATACCAATTTGGTTAAACATGTCTAAAGAGATTTCGTATAATCAGACATGCATATTGTCTTTAATTACGAGCATCTTGTGCAATATGTTTTTCGATCGCAAACGCATGTGTTGCCAGGAAAGATTGACAAAAGTAGCAAAGAACAAAGAACTAGGGTCGATAAAGTATCAAAGTGAACCATTATTAAGTAACAATACGCAATGAAAAATTATTTAAAAAGCTCTAAGCGAATATCATATATAATGGATATTAAAAATGACAATATAAATTAATAGTAAAGTAAAATAATTTACTTGTGGATATTATAGCAATATATTTTAGTTATTGATACCACAGTAAAATGATTTACTTATGAACACTATAGAAATATATTTTAGTTATTGATATTACAGTATAACAATTCACTTATGGATACTACACAAATATATTTTAATTATTGATACTACAGAAAATAATTTACTTATGGACATTATAGAAATATATTTTAGTAATTGAGACTGCAGTGAAATAATTTACTTATGGACACTACAAAATATATTTTAGTTATTGATATTGCAGAATATAACTTTATATAAACGTGTAAAAAAATATAAAATAAATAGATAAAAATATAATATAATGAAATTATTTTATCTTGTTCCCGAAGAAGTATTTTCCAAGTGTGAGCGAATTGAGGGACCAATTTTATATTAATGTTTCTTAAATACTTATTATAATCTATAACATAAACACATATCAAAATCATAACGGTTTCCTTTGCTCGTTATATGTGGAATAAATGGATAAAATGGTAAAAATTATAGTAAAAATATAAAAAAAATAGTCAAGTTATGAAAAAGATCTGCTAAGCTATTGCAGTGAAACTAAATATTAAATAATATTGAATAAATTAAAAAATAATACAATAAATGATTTTGATAAAATTTTGATGTTTGCCATCGTTGCTTTCGTAGTTTCATTGACCCGAGTCTTTTTATTGGTTGTGCAACTAAAATAAATATTTCCAATTAAATTTTCAGCAGGACTGAAACTGCGCGTAAATTTAATAACACTGACAAAGGATGTGAATTTATTTTCACTTTGCTAAACAACGCATAACCAACAGAGCGAAAAATGTGTCCAGACCGGTGATCGAACCCAGATACCCTGGTATAGCGTACCAAGTGCTTTACCAAGTGCACCAAGTGCGTAAGTGAAAAATGCCAGACTGGATGTCGTCCAAATGGCTTAAATGGTAAAGCACTTGGTGCGCTATACACTCTCAAAAATACTTCCTTCAAAACACGGAAATATCACTGGCAGCACTGCTGCCGCGTTATTTCCGTTATTTGAAGAATTTCTGTTTAATTTTTCTCTGTTACATGAGGGAAATTTTCCGTTATTTGAAGAAAGTCGGTTTTAAAAAACTGTCTTCCTCTTTGTGCTGCCATCTATGGACGGTTGCGAAAGTATTCCTTATTTAATACATTTTAAGAACATTTACTGTCTCACCTGAGGATTGAACTAGGAACCTGCCGGTCTTGAGTCAAGTATGTTACCTATACGGCCAGTGGGCACTTGCTTGAAGAAGAGCTTGGAATGATGATAGGGTTTTCTTCAAATGGTGGCTTTGGTATTTAAAAATTTAAGATTTAGAAAGCTGGCAAATTGGAAATTAATTGCGGGGAGATTTTGTCGTTATGAGAAGACGGTTGGGGTTTTAACAAATTATTATTAATAGAGGATAAAAATATGAATTATATATATTCTTAATTCTATTGTTAGACGTAAAATATGGATATTATATTTTTAATTAAATTCGAGAAGAAATGTTTGCTTTTTTAATAAAATCGATTTCTTTTTCAAGTATTATACAGTTTTTTTTAAAAGGTGTTCGGTTCGATGAAATGTGTTCAATGTTTTAGAATATATTTTAATTTCGAATGTTGATTTTTTTAATTTAAAAAAATAAATTGCTAATAATTTTAAATAAGTGAGAAAATTATTTGTTACTTTTTTAAATTCGAAAGTATTATTTTTGTTTGTTTCTTTTTTGAGTAAGACCGATTTTTTTTTCAACTATTATATATATATATTAATCTGTTTGTTTAGAATATATATTAAATGCGATTTTTTTTTATAACTTTTTAAGAAATAAATTGCAAATAATTTGAAATGAATAAGGAAATTAATTATTACTTTTTTAAATTCGAAAGAACAATTTTTTTTTCTTTAATAAATTCGAAATAATAATTTATTGAATTTTTAGTTTTTCATTTTAAAAATAAATTCAAACTTTAGTATTAATAGAGCCAATACGCATGCGCACAGGGAATAAACGGACATTTTCTCTCTTCTTCAGACTTTCGAGAAGAATTCACGGAAAAAGCATGTTTCTAGGAGTACGGAAGTTATTTGTTGTAAAATGAGGAATTATTTAATGTATAAAGACGGATTTTTCTGACAGTGTACCAGGGTATCTGGGTTCGATCCCCGGTCTGGGCACATTTTTCGCTCTGTTGTTTATGCGTTGTTTAGCAAAGTGAAAATTAATTCACATCCTTTGTCAGTGTTATAAAATAAATATATATGTCATATTCTAAAAAGTAACTAATAGAAAACAAAATACATTTTTTTTTTTTTTTTTTTTTTTTTAACTTTGAGGAGTTCTACCCGAAATGTGAAATGTTTTGGGTCTCGTGATGCTAGTTCAATATGACAGTTGAGTGCATCACAGTTTCAGCTCTATATTAAAAAATGTGTATACCTGAAGTTTAAGCTATTAGTCAACATAGTTTAAAACTATCTACGTTTAGTAGACTTTACCAGGAGAAACAAAGAAAAATTACAACAAAAGTTTTTTTAAATGGAAATAATGCAATCTTATAAAGTTAATGATTCCATCCGATTGAAAAACAGAAGGAATATCCCTATTCATTTTGTATAATATGCATAACAGTATTTTACATAGAATTATTTCATTTACTAAATGAAAATTACGTTTTTGGAAAATTACATTTAATACTTAATAGTGCACTTGACATGCATTTATAATTCCAATTTATTTACAGTTTAGAATTCAGTACTTTAGCATAAACTCTCACCTTTGTAAAAATATCACAAAATTTTCGTATAATATTCAAGTGGATTCTAGACTATTCTACAATGAAGTAGATAGGTTAGATTTAGTGCTTGATTTAAGCTGAAATGTGAATACTTGCGATCGGTTATGAGTAATTATAATTGTTTGAAAGTTTAAACTTAATTCATTTAAAGGGTAATAGTTTAAATTATTCAATTTATCTCTAGATTATGAAATATTTTCTATTAAAAATCAATAAATATATCGCATAAATAAATATATCTGCGATATCGCAAACAATGGTTGAGGTATAGCAGTTTGAAGATCTAGGTTGGCTGACAATTTGAAACAAGACATCGAATAAAAAATAAGTGATTCTTCCGTAATCGTGTTCGCTGTTAGTTTATGTTTTAACGAACGTGGTTGCTTGCAAATTTAATTTTATTGTTGCGACTCTTGTTGCACCTCTCATATGCTTGAAACTATATAGTCACATCATAAAATGACGTCGTATTTAAAAGAAGGAAATATATTGGTATTCGTAAAACATTCGCACATGTGCGCGTGCACGTACGTATTCAACTGTGTGCAGTAGCGTCAAATTCTAGCCAAGTTTGGCAATACGTGAGATTTATCACCATATTTGTCGACAAAAATAAGTAACCACAACCGAAGCTAACGTAGCAATAGCTGACTAATTTCTATAAATTCCCATTCAAATTCAGTATTGATGAAAACTGAGAATCTTCTATAATCTCAAAATTTGCGAGCAACCACGTTCATTAAAACATAAACTAACAGCGAAAACGATTACGGAAGAATCACTTATTTTTAATTCGATGTCTTGTTTCAAATTGTCGGCCAACCTAGATCTTCAAACTGCTATACCTCAACCATTGTTTGCGATATCGCAGATATATTTATTTATGCGATATATTTATTGATTTTTAATAGAAAATATTTCATAATCTAGAGATAAATTGAATAATTGAAACTATTATAGTTTAAATGAATTAAGTTTCAACTTTCAAACAATTTTAATTACTCATGTAATGCCATTTGAACAGCTAATAATTGCAATTTACACATTCTTAACTGTCCGTATGTGTCTATATTTTGTTTTTTCTTTCTAAACAATAAAAAAAACAGCGCTTGATTTCCTGTAAAAAGAACCAGTTTGACTCACTTAAATTTTAGTTGGCCTTTGTAGATCTCGACTGTTTTAAATCCTTTTTAATTATTATATAATATTCTAATTTAGATTGACTGGTACAGGTACAGGTACAGGCTGGAAGGACTTTTTTTTATAATCGTCTTAGCAAGATTTTTCATTTGATATTTAACTTTGCGAGATTTGAAGAAAAGAAAAATTCGCCCAGTATTTTGATGTCTAGTACTGACTATATTAATTTCATTTGAACATCTGAAAAATGTCGTAATCAGTTTATTTTCCTTTAGAAATTGCTATGTAATTTTTTTGACAGAAAAAACATATTATTACACATTATTATAATATACTTAATTATATTAATGTTTAAAGTAATATATGAAAATAACAAAAAAAAATAACAAATATATTGTAATTAGTAAAATTATGAAAATAACGAATATTTTTACCATTATTATAATGTACTTAATTAATACACACTCATGCATAATGCTATGCCATGTAAGCGATTATTATTCCTAGCTAGATTTCGGGTGGGAAATTATTATAAGGAGTAGAACAATTAGGAAACATGTAAAAAAACATAAATGTGTATGGAAAACATTTACTCAGCAAAGCTTACATCATTTTGTTAAAAAAAACCTCTTATTTACAAAATGTATATAATCCTTTATTTTTTAATATTTTCACCACTTCGGAAGAAACATACGCCTGTAGTCTTCTTTTCATACCGATGAAATAAAAAAAAAAAAAGACTCCAAAATGTAATGAGACATATTGTCCCATAAACCCACAACAATTAGTTTCTATACCATAATACCGGTTGAATCCTCTTTAGAAAAGTTTGTTATATTGACAGTGAGATAAACTTTAATAGGGCTGAAGTCTGAGAAGCTTGGGGGTTATTAAAGTGTTGAATTTTATGATTAGCAAAAAAAATTTATTGTGTGGCATATTTTTGAAGTCCCATTTAAAATAACTAGCATCTTTCTAAATCCTATCAAAAGCCCATTGAAACTTTAAAACATTAAATTTGTATTTTCAGCCTTAGAGACGACTTTCAGACAGTATTTTAGATGAAAAACTTCAGATTGTGTGAAACACACGTTGATTATTAGCACGCAAAATTCTCTTCTGTTGTGCTCTAGCCTTCGACAAAATGTCTTAATTTTATGAAAAAAATTCCATCACTTTTTAAAACGTTTTAAGAGTATCCAATTTCTCAGATAGCCTCATTTTTCTGTTCTCAGATCAACTTAATATCGTCTTTGCTTACAAATTGGATTCTGTGTCGTATTTTATAATCTTTTGAGAGTAATTATATCTTTGTAACAAAAATAGTATATTTATAAAAATAAAATTTCTGTACGCTGTCACCAAATTTGTTTTTTGTAGTATGTTTCAATATTAAAAGCAAAGTTGTAACTGCAATATTTATTTTAAAACTTTAATTTTTGTATGTAAAGAAATTTCGGCAATTTTTTTTTTACTTCAAACAGTACATTTACATGGCATCAAGTAGCTTCATAATAACTGAAATCTATATATTTAGGATTATAAACACGTAAAATCGTGTTTGGTCTCAGTCAATAAAAAAATACGGTGTGGTGAGATGAGATTTTAATCTTTAAGAGTTGTTAGAATACAAGATTTACGCAGGAATATCTAAAACTTATTTCAGGGATTTTAACTATTGCATATAATGATAATAATAATAATAGTAATAATTGATTTATAATCTTTCGAACAGATAATAATTGCATTTTACATATTCTTAACTGTCCGTATGTGTCTATATTTTGTTTTTTCTTTCTAAAGAATAAAAAAAACAGCGCTTGATTTCCTGTAAAAAGAACCAGTTTGACTCACTTAAATTTGAGTTGGCCTTTGTAGATCTCGACTGTTTTAAATCCTTTTTAATTATTATATAATATTCTAATTTAAATTGACTAAATTTACTTTAAAATAATCTTTAATTAAATAAATGTTGTATAATGAATAACTTTATGTTGATCTAATGAGGAATACTATTAGTTTTGATAAAAAAGTTAAGTTTTCAATGTGGGTTTTTAAAACAAAAATTTCATATATCTTGTTCATTGATCAAATATTTGTGTAGACATTCAGAGTAAAATATACCTTTTTCAGAAATAAACACTACATTCGAGATAGTTTCGCTTCCCAATGTTTTCCTTTCTTTCCATGTTTTCTCTTTTTTTCAACTCAAAAAAAAAAAAAAAAAAAAAAAAAAAAAAAAAAAATTCAAAAGCTAAAAGCTTTTAGAAATCATACATGATCTATTCATATATTAAATTTGATTTTTAATTTTCTTTTTGAGAGTTGATGAGTACATAAAAATCTCAGAAAAGTACGATCTTATTTTTTTGCCTATAAAGAAATATGCCTCATGCAGTAATTTTCATTATTTCAGAATCATTTCAGAATTGATTTTTCACGGTATTATAATTTAATACATTTTAATAATATTACCTAATATTTTAACTAAGTTTATGTAATTTCTTACAGAGTTATTTTAGAAATATCTGAATAAACTGTAAGGAAGCTTTTAAAAATATTCAACAATTACATTAAAGTTTTCTGAAAAAGCTGTTTCGATAAAAAATAAATCAATACATATGTATATTTTCTTTAAAAGTACATTATCATACACAACATATTATACGTGACCACACGTACCCTATTATACTTGAAAAATAGACTATGATACATACATTATTTGTAAAAAATAAAATAAATAAATAAATAAATAAAAAGATATGATTAAGGATTTGGTGAAAGAATTTAATTAAAAATAATAACATAAAAAATAGGAATGTAGAAAATCTTTTCCGCAGTGAAATGATGCTTAGATAAGCAACAATGCCGTGAAAAAATTCTTTTGAAAAAAAAAAAAAAAAGAAAAGAAAAGAAAAAAAAGCTATAAATCCGTTTATAAACGAATTTTATTTTTATCATGTTAAAATGGCAAGATTCATATCCATTAAAATGTTTTAAATACAATTATAGTTGTCAAGCTAGAATTATTAAACAATGTCCAGGTAATAAAAAAATAAATATTTTTTACCCATTTGATTATAATTGAAGAATAATTGAAGAATTGACCTGGGTGGAAGAAGAAGTTGTGCAGAAATTTTTTTTTTTAGAGAAAGCTGAAATGAAAGCTTTCGGTTGAGAATTTTATAATTTGTTTTTTTTTCTTGGTATTATAGATTCAAAAACTTAAAAGGTGACACTAAACTCTCTCATAAAAATTTATTAACATTTAAACTTTTCTATTCTACATTTAAAATTGCGAAAATTAATAAAATTATAAAATACTAGTAAAACCCAAGTTTCTATCCTTAACAATTCCATAGAAATCGTAATTTAGAACGTTTTCTGCCCATTTCCCATTTTTAAATTTCGATTTTTTACTTTCTACTATCTATAATAGAAGAAAGTATTGTAATTGAAATTTTTTTCGACTTCCGGTTTTCAACGTATTTACACGTTTTAGGGGCCAGAGATTAAAAAAAAAACATGTTTTTACAAAATGTCTGTCTGTCCGTGTGTATGCCCGCATTGTATCATCGAAAAGTGTACATGAAGCTTAGAACTGGACCAAATTTGATTTAAAGGTTTATGACTATGGCTAGTATGTCTTCCTTGAATTTTGGGATATTCCGCCGAAAGGGGTGCTGCGATAGCGAATTTTGTTTCATTTTTATTATTGTAGCATCGAAAAGTGTATGAAGTTATGCAAAGAATTGAACAAAATTTTATGTATATATTTTGGACTATGGCCTCTATGTCCCAGTTGAATTTGAGGATATTTCGCCGTAAGGGGGCGCTGTGATAGCCATTTAAAGATTTCAAATTCATAAAGATGTACAAAAAAAAATAAAAATCCTAAAAGTTTTTTCCGTCTAAAATTCGGCCTTGATCCAAGGATTACAGAGCAATTTTTGTATTGCCTCTATCTTAAAAAATGGCTGAGATATAGCAGTTTGAAATTTTAGGGTGGCTGATATTTTGATACAAGACAGCAGGATTCATCTATAAATGGGTTTTATTTATGAGTTTTAGTGAACATGGTTCCGTCAAATTTTCTTTCATTGTTGTAATCATCGTTTCAACTCTTATATGCTTACCACTATAGATTTATATTCGCTAGCGTCAAATTCTCGCCAAGCTTGGCGATACTTGGCGGGATATTGCCAAATTTGGCGACAAAAAGGTTGCCATAAATGAAGCCAACTTGGCTATATCTGACTGTTTGGCGGCATTCTCATTCAAATTCAATACTGACATTAACTTGGAATGAATCAACGGTAATCGGTTATCCACACATTTTATCTTCGTGTTTTCGAGTAAACTTAGCTAAAATCTTAAAACCAAGGAATAGGGAGAACCTTTTTCTGCCGGTACCGGCCAGAAGGACATTTCGTAGTTTAGTATACATCGACTGCTCGCATCCAGATAACCCAGTGATTCGCAAGCAGTTGACGTACAGCAGAATGACGAAAAATATTAATTTTATTGGCGATGTGAGAGCGAATTTTGAAGTATTCACATGTATGAGATAGAAGAAAATTTTGGGATTGGCACATCTGACTAGTTTAGAAACCATTCTTAGCGAGCATTTGTATCTTAAAAGTAACCACCGTGCCAAATGTCAAGTTTTTAGTCCCTTCAATATCTGAAAAATCGAAGTTTAGAAAGTTTGTTTTCTCCAGAACAAATTTTAAATTTCGAATAAAAAAACTGCTCTGTGCGGCTATTTGCGTCTCAAAGATAGCCAGCCATGTCAAATTTCAAATTTTTATCCTTAACAGTTCCATTGAATTGTAATTCTGGACGTTTGTAGAACGCTTTTTGCGCATTTCACCCTTTTAAATTTCGATTTTTTTTTAAACATTTCTGTGCGAACATTTACGACTCAAAAGTAACAGCCATGTCAAATTTCGAGATTCTATCCCTAATTAACAATTAAATAGAAATCATAATTTAGAGCGTTTTTAAAACGATTTCCGCTCATTTCAACATTTTAAATTTCTATTTTTTATTTAATTTTCTGTGTGTGCATTTCCATTTTAAATGTAGCAGCCATGTCAAATTTAAAGTTTCTATCCTTAACAATTCCATAGAAATCGTAATTTAGAGCGTTGTTAGAATTTCCCTAATTTCAGACTTTTAAATTTCTATTTTTTTAGAAACCGTTCTTAGAGAGCTTTTACATCTTATAAGTAACTACCATACCAAATTTCAAGCTTAAAGCCCCAATCAGTATCACATAAATCGCAATTTTAAAACGTTTTTCGCTCCTGCACCTCCTTGAGGTTAATACCACCAACATAAAATGTAGCCTATGTTGGAGCAGGGACTTTCACCATGATTTTGCCACATTACTTTTGAAATCGATTTTTCCAGAGATCACTCCCTACAAATAAACAAATGTTACTTCTTTATAATATTTGTAATAGATTGAAAAGCAATGCCTTATATCTTCAATATTATAATTATAATCTTAGTATTGCAGTCTTATAAGATAGATAACCTCATAACACCCTAAAATACAATAATTTTTGAGAAAACTGTGACCCGACATCTTCTAGAACAAGTAAAGTAGTAATATTACATTTATTTCGAATGAAATGCATATGAACTTGTAATAGTTCATAATGTATGCTTTCTTCGTTGAAATTTGCATGAAAATACTTCTAAAGAATATGTATAGAATATTTTGACCCATAGAAATTCTCCTGCAGTTTTGCTTTTATAGATGCATTTTTATTGATTTAAGCATTACCTATCAGAATCTGTTTGCTTTTTAATCTTTAGATAGCTTCCGGCTTTCATAAGCAATATTGTCATCACTTTATCACTTTCTTTCACTAGCTTTATATAGGAGAAAATTGATTCCTCAAAATAGTATTTTCTGATTTTATTTTTCCTTCTATTTCTTTAAAAACTTTTCTTCCATCACTTTTTTTTTAGAATCATAAATGCCTTGCACTTTAAAAACATTTTTAATTTAGCATTCTAGAACTATTGAAGTAAATATGACGGTTTTGAAGTGCAGCTTTATGACAGCGAGAATTTTTCTAAGGAGGTTATAAATAACTCTGTATAAAATAATAAATTATAAGCAAAAAAATGTTTGAAAGACAAGCCTTTATTATCATGTGCTAAAAAGGAATTGAAAAAATTAAAGGACAATTGATTGAAATAAATGACCCTTTTAAAAGAAATAAATTAAATTGCGAGAAATCTTTTATTTTAAGTGGATATATAATTTTAAATCTAGCTTCCTGGCAAGAAAAAAATCGATCAACGTCCATTTGAGGATTGAACCCACATTCATTCACCAGCATCGTAGAAACTCTATTTGGCGCCTGGTGCGAAACATCTTGTTAATATTTTTACCAGTAGGCAGTGCATCAGAAAGAAATGATAAGTGAAGGCTCTAATGAAGCGCCTATTATTTCCCGGCGCCTATTTTAAATAACGGCGCCTGGTGCAGCAGCACTATCGCATCACCCATGCTGCGACACTGACATTCACCCCTGTGCGGAACTGAAAGATGGTAGTAATGGCACTCTTAAATTTACACTTTATTAAATTTAAAGAGCGTCTCAATAATATAGGTTTTTGAATACGTATATTTTAAGAGATATTTGTTTTAAGAGATGTTCGTTGATCCTTGCATGGCCTGACAGAAAAAATAGTTAATTTATTTGCATGATAAATCTGTTTATTCATTCTATATATTTTTATGAATCGTTTTTGCTTTCTTCTCTTTATACAAGAAGAAAGTATTGCAGTCGTGAGAAATTTTGACTTCCGGTTTTCGAGGAATTTAAATGTTTTAGAAGGTCCTGAACACGATTTGACTGTTTTTAGAAAATGTCTGCCCGTGAATCTGTGCTTCTGCCTGTTTGTATGTAGCACAAATTTTGTGGGCGCTCTATCTCAATAACTAATTCACAGTATTTAATCAAACTTAAGATTCAGTTAGAACTTGACTTAAATTGGTAATGATGAGGGTTTTTTTTTGTAAATCGACCAAAAGGTGGCGCTGCTATACTGCATTTTTCACGATTTCAATGATAGCTATATCTCAAGAACTATTGCATGAAATTTCATCAAACGTTGTGTTCTCTTAGACTTTGACATAAATAGACGCTGATTAGGTTTGCATGTAAATCGAAACTCTGTATTCTGTTATACCTTGACATAATTAGACCCTTATCAGGTTTGGGTGTATACTAGCCAACAGGTGTCACTGTTATGCTCTGTTTTTCATGATTTCCGCGATAACTGTATCTCAAGAACGAATAGAATATCATTTAATTTTGGTTTCAGGCAATTTGATTTAATATAAATGAAAGTTTTGTGATGATCACAACATACTAGATCAGTATTGTTCTAAAGATTTGGCCACTGATGAACCTTATTCTCGAATATTATTTCGGATAAATGATTTTGAAGTCATTTCAACATAAAACAGAAATACGTCTCTTTTGACAATAAATAATTTTCTAAGATAAGTTTTTCTAAAATCTTTCCAGCAACAGGAAACAAACTTATTGGTCTAAAATTAGAGGTATCGAATGATTTATATTTTAATGGGTTTTTAAGGTAACAGATACAAAATATTCTGGTGATGCATTTATTATATAAACCTGTCACAAACATCGACTAAAGATTAAAAACTTTTAAAAGAATTTTGCTGGATATATATTTTCTATCCTGGTGATTTCTTTGGATTTTTGCTCTTAATAACTAAATAGTCTTTTTTTTTCTGAGAAACATCTATAACATTTTGAGTTTTAATGGTAAATGTTATCAGTTTTCTTAAATTTGTATGATAATTAGTGTCAATGTTGGAATCAACAAAAGAAGCAAACTGATCCATTAAAACATGTAAAGTTTCTTCAAAGTTAAGAGTAAAATTTCCATAAGAACATTTAATTGTAGTTAAACAAGTTTGATTTTTGTACACTGCTCAAAACAATTAAAGGACATTGCAGTTTTAGGTGGATTTTGTATCTGGGAAACTTTTTAGCTGATTGATACATGGTCGACAGACATAGTAGGTTATATGAGAATAAATTACACATGTTTGGCAGAAAAAAATGCATTTTATTGCGCATTTGTGTACAAAAGGAAAAAAACACAATTTGTGCATATGAGAAAAAAAGAATAAGAAAAGGTGTTTTCTTCAAAGAAAATCATTTTCAGTAGGGGGTATGGTTTCCAAGGGCGGCCAACAACGTTGAACACCTTTGAGGCATGGACTCAATGAGGCTATTAATGACGAGTTGGGGTATTCTGCCCCACTCTTCCAGAAGAGCTCTTTCCAGTTCTTGGAGAGTTTGTGGGGGTTGTTGGCGGCCAGAAACTCGTCTTCCTAGAGCGTCCCAAACGTGCTCGATTGGATTCATGTCTGGAG
Organism: Maratus michaelseni; assembly: GCA_963931845.1. Lineage (NCBI taxonomy): Eukaryota > Metazoa > Arthropoda > Arachnida > Araneae > Salticidae > Maratus > Maratus michaelseni. The sequence continues at coordinate 255,989,717 of OZ007591.1, forward strand.
AACACGCTGGCCATTCCATTCGAACGATTCCTTCCTCGAAAAGGAAATCCTCCACCAGGTTTGCACGATGTGGCCTAAAGTTATCGTCCATTAAAATGAAGTTATCTCCGATTGCTGCAGCGTAAGGGACTACAATAGGTCTGAGGATCTCATCCCTATATCGGCGACCAGTCAGAGCTCCATCTCGAATGATGTAGAGGTCAGTGCGCCCGTCAATGGAGATGCCACCATACACCAACACTCCTCCACCGCCAAATCTGATACTTTCGTGCACGAACGCAGGATTATTCCTACTGCCACGGTCCCTCCAGATGAAAATACGCCTATTATCCGGATGCACAGAAAAACGGGACTCGTCAGAAAACAGAATATTGCTCCATTCATTTCTCCTCCAGTTGACATGCTCGGTTGCCCACTCCCTGCGGTCGCGACGATGCCTTGATGTTAATCTAACACATACCATCGGTCGGCGAGCATACAGACCTACAGCATGGAGCCGGTTTCGGACAGTCTGAGTTGAAATCGTGGTGCCTGTAGCCGAGCAAAGGTGTTGTTGGAGAAGAGTAGCGTTCATGTTTCGGTGTCTCCGAGCTGTTAACGCTAAATACCGATCTTCATTGGGCGTTGTTGCCCGTCTACGACCTTGCCCTGGTCTTCGGCCTGCACATCCACTCTCCAAAAAACGGTTCCAGATCCTGGAAATGACACTTTGTGACACTCCAATGGCTTGCGCTACTTCGGCTTGAGTTTGGCCCCCTTCTAACCTACCAACAATTCTCCAAGCTTCTGAATCTGTCAAATGACTTCGCTGAGACATCGTACTCATCGAAACAAAGCAATCACTGAATGCCGATCATCCTTGTCTTCATTCTCTTTTATCCAGTTGAAAGTCAAATTTCATTCGCTGCTGCTGAAGCGACGTTTTTGACGTCGAACTCAAAATTTGCATACTCCACAGTTTGAAAACCAGAAAAATTTGCATTTGTGATTCTCTTCTTCTATTTTCGGCAAAAAAAAATTCGTTTATATCTTTATTTTATATAAAACTTCAAATATCCTTTAATTGTTTTGAGCAGTGTAGTTTCCAGATGCAATACTATACAATACATTCCAAGGATTCGTACCTACGCTTGTACAAAACTCTTTCCAAGGTTGAAATAAATTCTGAAGAAAACTGAGTTATATGACTATCGAAACAATGGTTTTTCTGTACATGTGTAAAGTCAATGTTTTTACGCCAGGTCCTATATGTAGAATGTAAATGATATAATACAATTTTGTAAACCGTTTAATAATACTGTTGCGTTTTATCGCTATTTCCATGGTTTTAATTTAATCGTTTTTATTTTGCGGCTCGCGCAAACGATATTTTTATTGTTGACTAATGAATTTGTCTTAGAACCAGTGTGACCGTTTTTAGCTTGTTGTAACTATTTTAGCCCGTTGTAGGACTTACAACAAGCTAAATCAAGCTAAAAAAGTCAGGCTAAAAGTTGACAATCCTTTGGACGGAATTCCAGAAAACTTTTTTTTTTTTTTTAAATACGCAACAACAAAATTTAGACATGATTAAGGATGATTAGCACAGTAGTAGTAGTACATAAGTGCTTATTGCTCCGGGAGGCTCTTTTTCTATATGTCTGTTTCTATATCTGTCTGTCTATCTATCCTACAGCATGTTTTTTCTTGAAGAGGAGGAATATAGCATTTATAATTATATTACAGGGCTGCACAAAAGAATAGGAATGTATGTTAAAAGTGGCATTTGTAGAACGCTGACTGTAATGTAATTTCAGGATGTTGTTACAATCAACTATAGCATGTTTTTTTTTTCTTGAAGACTGTGAATAAAACATTTATAGTTATTTTACAGGGCTGCACAAAAGAGTACAGATATGTGTTAAATCCGGGTGTTTTAGAAGGCTGGCCGTTATGTAATTTTAGTATGTTACAGTCAACTACAGCATGTTTTTTCTTGAAGAGGATGAATATTGTATTTATAATTATTTTACAGGGCAGCACAAAAGAATACGAATATATGTTAAATGTGGCATTTGTAGAATGCTAAATGATGAAATGTATGAGAAGCGTGAACCAGAATTTTTAAATAATAAACTAAGCAACAATTGAAATTCGGTTCCTAGCGGAACGAAATAAATCAAATTTTAAAGATGTATACGGATAAGTCTAATTAGTCATTTAACGAAGGACACTGGACCCAACGCCCCCCCCCCACCTTTTACGGTGTTTTAACTAACTATGCCTCGTTTCAATATCTCAACAACGGACAGTCCAATTTCAACGCGACTGATTTCAAACATTATAATTCACTTAGTAATGAATCTCCGTAGTATTAAAAATAAATGTATGAGTAGCGTGAACCAGAATTTTTAAATAATAAACTAAGCGACATTTGAAAATCGGTTCCTAGCGGAACGAAATAAATCAAATTTTAAAGATGTATACGGATAGGTCTAATTAGTCATTTAACGAAGGATACTGGACCCTCCGCACCCCTCCGGCCCCCCTTTTACGGTGTTTTAACTAACTATGCCTCGTTTCAATATCTCAACAACAGACAGTTCAATTTCAACGCAACTGATTTGAAACATTATAATTCACTGAGTAATGAATCTCCGTAACACTAAAATAAATGTATGAGTAGCGTGAACCAGAATTTTTAAATAATAAATTAAGCGACATTTGAAATTCAGTTCCCAGTTGAACGAAATAAATCAATCTTTAAAGATGTATATGGATTAGCCTAATTAGTCATTTAACGAAGGGCACTGGACCCCACGCCTCCCCTCCGGCCCCCCTTTTACTGTGTTTTAACTAACTATGCCTCGTTTCAATATCTCAAAAACGGACAGTCCAATTTCAACGCGACTTATTTCAAACATTATAATTCACTGAGTAATGAATCTCCTTAATATTAAAATAAATGTATGAGTAGCGTGAACCAGAATTTTTAAATAATAAATTAAGCGAGATTTGAAATTCAGTTCCTAGCTGAACGAAATAAATCAATCTTTAAAGATGTATATGGGTCAGCATAATTAGTCATTTAACGAAGGGCACTGGACCCCACGCCCCCCCTCCGGCCCCCCTTTTACTGTGTTTTAACTAACTATGCATCGTTTCCATACCTCAACAACGGACAGTCCAATTTCAACGCGACTGATTTCAAACATTATAATTCACTGAGTAATGAATCTCCTTAACATTAAAATAAATGTATGAGTAGCGTGAACCAGAATTTTTAAATAATAAATTAAGCGACATTTGAAATTCAGTTCCTAGCTGAACGAAATAAATCAAATTTTAAAGATGTATACGGATAGGTCTAATTAGTCATTTAACGAAGGATACTGGACCCTCCGCGCCCCACCGGCCTTCCTTTTACGATGTTTTAACTAACTATGCCTCGTTTCAATATCTCAACAACAGACAGTTCAATTTCAACGCAACTGATTTCAAACATTATAATTCACTTAGTAATGAATCTCCGTAGCATTAAAATAAATGTATGAGTAGCGTGAACCAGAATTTTTAAATAAAAAACCAAGCGACATTTGAAATTCGAAGGACAGTGTATTAATCGTGTAAGTATCTTGGACGAAATCGTTAATCAAGTATTGATTAAGAATTTTGCCCCTACGTTATCACATAATAAAAAAAAAACAGCTCTACAAAAAGAAAAATATATAAAATCAATAAATACATTTTTACTTTGGGTTATGTGATTGCAAGTTTTTTTCTCAAAATTTCGTTATTTGTCTTTTTGTACAGAAAGTCGAGTCAAATCCTCTTTTCGCACTCCCTTTACACTTACATCCGGGGCATATGCCTCCTTTGTTCCCCCTATTTTCGGCCGTGTTTTTAGGTATAGAAGCTTGAAATTCGACTTGACTATTACTTTTAACACGCAAATGCACAACATAGAACAGTTATTTTAAAAAATTGAAATTAAAAAGCGTTTCTAAATAACTTTTCTTTCCTTTTTTTTTTTTTTTTTTTTTTTTTTTTTTTTTTTGGTAGTGAAAGGACTAGAAACGTGAAATTTGTCATAGCGGTTATTTTTAATATTACAGTGCTAGCTAAAAACGGTTTCTAAAATTCTGGTTCACGCTACTCATACATTTATTTTAATGTTACGGAAATTCATTACTCAGTGAATTATAATGTTTGAAATCAGTCACGTTGAAATTGTACTGTCCGTTGTTGAGATATGGAAATGAGTCATAGTTAGTTAAAACACCGTAAAAGGGGAGCCCGAGGGGAGGCATGGGGTCCAGTGCCCTTCGTTAAATGACTAATTAGGCTAATCCATATACATCTTTAAAGATTGATTTATTTCGTTCAGCTAGGAACTGAATTTCAAATGTCGCTTAATTTATTATTTAAAAATTCTGGTTCACGCTACTCATACATTTATTTTAATGTTAAGGAGATTCATTACTCAGTGAATTATAATGTTTGAAATAAGTCGCGTTGAAATTGGACTGTCCGTTGTTGAGATATGGAAATGAGCCATAGTTAGTTAAAACACCGTAAAAGGGGAGCCAGAGGGGAGGCATGGGGTCCAGGGCCCTTCGTTAAATGACTAATTGGGCTAATCCATATACATCTTTAAAGATTGATTTATTTCGTTCAGCTAGGAACTGAATTTCAAATGTCGCTTAATTTATTATTTAAAAATTCTGGTTCACGCTACTCATACATTTATTTTAATGTTTAGGAGATTCATTACTCAGTGAATTATAATGTTTGAAATAAGTCGCGTTGAAATTGGACTGTCCGTTGTTGAGATATGGAAATGAGCCATAGTTAGTTAAAACACCGTAAAAGGGGAGCCAGAGGGGAGGCATGGGGTCCAGGGCCCTTCGTTAAATGACTAATTGGGCTAATCCATATACATCTTTAAAGATTGATTTATTTCGTTCAGCTAGGAACTGAATTTCAAATGTCGCTTAATTTATTATTTAAAAATTCTGGTTCACGCTACTCATACATTTATTTTAATGTTAAGGAGATTCATTACTCAGTGAATTATAATGTTTGAAATAAGTCGCGTTGAAATTGGACTGGCCGTTGTTGAGATATGGAAATGAGCCATAGTTAGTTAAAACACCGTAAAAGGGGAGCCAGAGGGGAGGCATGGGGTCCAGTGCCCTTCGTTAAATGACTAATTAGGCTAATCCATATACATCTTTAAAGATTGATTTATTTCGTTCAGCTAGGAACTGAATTTCAAATGTCGCTTAATTTATTATTTAAAAATTCTGGTTCACGCTACTCATACATTTATTTTAATGTTAAGGAGATTCATTACTCAGTGAATTATAATGTTTGAAATCAGTCGCGTTGAAATAGGACTGTCCGTTGTTGAGATATGGAAATGAGGCATAGTTAGTTAAAACACTGTAAAAGGGGAGCCAGAGGGGAGGCGTGGTGTCCAGTGTCCTTCGTTAAATGACTAATTAGGCTAATCCATATACATCTTTAAATATTGATTTATTTCGTTCAGCTAGGAACTGAATTTCAAATGTCGCTTAATTTATTATTTAAAAATTCTGGTTCACGCTACTCATACATTTATTTTAATGTTTAGGAGATTCATTACTCAGTGAATTATAATGTTTGAAATAAGTCGCGTTGAAATTGGACTGTCCGTTTTTGAGATATTGAAACGAAGCATAGTTAGTTAAAACACCGTAAAAAGGGGGGGGGGCGGAGGGGAGGCGTGGGGTCCAGTGCCCTTCGTTAAATGACTAATTAGGCTAATCCATATACATCTTTAAAATTTGATTTATTTCGTTCAGCTAGGAACTGAATTTCAAATGTCGCTTAATTTATTATTTAAAAATTCCGGTTCACGCTACTCATACATTTATTTTAGTGTTACGGAGATTCATTACTCAGTGAATTATAATGTTTGAAATCAGTCGCGTTGAAATTGGACTGTCCGTTGTTGAGATATGGAAATGTGGCATAGTTAGTTAAAACACTGTAAAAGGGGAGCCAGAGGGGAGGCGTGGTGTCCAGTGTCCTTCGTTAAATGACTAATTAGGCTAATCCATATACATCTTTAAATATTGATTTATTTCGTTCAGCTAGGAACTGAATTTCAAATGTCGCTTAATTTATTATTTAAAAATTCTGGTTCACGCTACTCATACATTTATTTTAATGTTTAGGAGATTCATTACTCAGTGAATTATAATGTTTGAAATAAGTCGCGTTGAAATTGGACTGTCCGTTTTTGAGATATTGAAACGAAGCATAGTTAGTTAAAACACCGTAAAAGGGGGGGGGGGGGAGGGGAGGCGTGGGGTCCAGTGCCCTTCGTTAAATGACTAATTAGGCTAATCCATATACATCTTTAAAGATTGATTTATTTCGTTCAGCTAGGAACTGAATTTCAAATGTCGCTTAATTTATTATTTAAAAATTCCGGTTCACGCTACTCATACATTTATTTTAGTGTTACGGAGATTCATTACTCAGTGAATTATAATGTTTGAAATCAGTCGCGTTGAAATTGGACTGTCCGTTGTTGAGATATGGAAATGTGGCATAGTTAGTTAAAACACCGTAAAAGGGGGCCGGGGGGAGGCGTGGGGTCCAGTGGCCTTCGTTAATGCACTTCACTTTCAAGCGGGAACATGTTACAATGAATCTCAATAACACGTATCAATTTTATGCAGCTCTATGCATTTTTACCAAAGTTAAATCACTACCCATAGACGATAATACATTCGAATTATTTAGTTCAGAACCGTATTAAATTATCTATATATTTTTATCCATACCACATATTGTACTAAAATTTCATTTAGCTAAAAAACGCATTACAAAACTCTTTTCAAGCAGATAACAACCATTGTCAGCAATGTATCCACATATTTTACTACAACCAGTATATGATTTTTTTTATATTATTCGAACAAGATACTTTACTAAAATTTAATTCACATACAAATCGGGAAACAGATTAAAAAGTACTCTCATCAACTATCTTCTTATACGTCAGCGCCTTCGAAATTTTTTTTTTCTAGCCATGTATATATATAGAATGTATAAACATTCCTTGATATACGAAAATTTAGTTAAGCATGAAAATGAATGACGCAATTGAAAGCGCCCTTTCAGTAGTTATCATTCGCAATTCGTAGACGAAAGTATATTTGAATTATTTTGTGCAGCCCTGTAAAACAAAATTAAATCTAACATGCATTGTTTTATTTTAAAAATATTATTGGCACCGCATATATCAGAATCTCAATTATCAAAGAAATAGTATAGTATCGGGGACACGCACATCAAACAATTGCAGTTATGCTATTTATATTTTTACGTTTCCCTGTAGATGAATAATAAATGTCTAGCACGCGATATTTTCATAAAAACTTATAATAATGTATATCAACAATGTATATAATTTTCGCAATGTTGAAAGCAGGGCATGTCATGTCAATTAAAATGTAGTACTTCTAACAATTATCGCACATCGAAAGCGATGGATCCGATGACTTTTGTGAAGTCCTGTACATGGACAACAAATAATACTCAAATCATTTTTGATTGGGGCCGTGTTAAAGTGAACTGGAAGATCATTTATCGATTTTATATCCAAAAATAGGATTTTTCCCTTTTTAATTATATTAACCGTCAATAGATGGGGGTATCATCGAATTCATTTTTAGCTTGTTGTCAGTCCAAATCTAGCCTGCATTTAGCTTGAAAAAACGGTCACACTGCTTAGAACTTTATGAACTGGAAATGTAACTACGAAATATATTAAGGTGCAATATTTAAGAAAAAAATATGATGTGTGTGAAACGTTATGTATTTGTTTTGTGATCGTTAATATATATGTTTTGTGTGTTTACATTTTGGTGCTTCAATTACTACTTAAATAGTATGAACATTTATTTTCGAAGATACAGAAACATTTAAGATAGCCTTTTATCTCCCGAAAGAGGACCTTAGGTAAGCCTAATCCATTCGTATGTTCTAGTTATATGATATTTTAACTTTGAAATGAATATTGACAATTAAATATTAATATAAATAACATTGAAGACAAAATTTTATAGAAAGGGACAGATTCAATATTATTTTGGCATCTAACTGCCGGGATATTATATTATTTTAAAAAGTAAAATAAGATAATGGAACAGATTAAAAAATTACGCACTCGATTAAGAAGCGCTTTTACACGAATTGCTAATTTACTTGAGAACAAATTAACTGATGAAAATAAAGATGTTGAAGAAATTCGAATCAACTGAAAAAATTTATAACAGATTTTCGTCGTACAACAAATTGATCAGAATTATTGCTTGGATTTATGGATTTTTTACTAACTGTAAAGTGGAACGTGCCAACCGGATTTCTGGACTCTTAATTCTAGAAAAAATAAATAGAGCTGAAATATCTTTGTTAAAAATAGTACAAAAATAATCATTTTTAGGAACTGAAGATAAACGCTTAAAATCACTTCAATGTTATGTAGAATCGAATGGACTACTTAAAGTAAAGACTCGTATTCTGATGAGAGAAGATAAAAGAAATTTCCGATTTCCGATACTGTTACTCTGTAGCCATCCAGTTGTGGAAATACTTATTCGGACAAGACATCTTAGTTTAAATCATGCTGGTACCCAGATATTGACGAGTAATTTAATAGAAGACTTTTGGATTTTGAAATGCAGGAAGACTGTTAGAAAGGTAATTAGAAATTGTTTACGTTGTAAAAGATTTAATTCAAGACCTAAACTGATTATAGAAGCACCTCTTCCGGAAGATCGTATAAAAGAAGCTGCAGTATTGGAGGTTGTAGGAACTGTCTACACCGGTCCTTTACTTCTTCGAGGAGGTCAGAAAGCTTGGATAGTTATTTTCACATGCGCTGGCTACAGAGCCATATATTTAGAGATAGCCACATCCTTATCGACTGACAACTTTTTGCAATCTTTTAGAAGATTTATAGCACGAAGAGGTAGACCTGCGATAGTATATTATGACAATGGTAAAAATTTTACGGGTGCTGAAAATTTGCTTAAGCAAATCGATTGGAATATTACTTCTCAGTACAGCGCAGCTCAGAAGATTACTTGGAAATTAATCCTCCATCTACGCCGTGGTGGGGAGGATGGTGGAAATGTTTGATAGGCGTAATAAAAGGGATCCTTCGAAAAGTCTTAGGTCGACTGACAACTTTTTGCAATCTGTTAGAAGATTTATAGTACGAAGAAGTATACCTGCGATAGTATATTCTGACAATGGTAAAAATTTTCCGGGTGCTGAAAATTTGCTTAAGAAAAATCGATTGGGATATTACTTCTCAGTACAGCGCAGCTCAGAAGATTACTTGGAAATTTAATCCTCTATCTACGCCGTGGTGGGGTGGATGGTGGGAATGTTTGATAGGCGTGATAAAAGGGATCCTTCGAAAAGTCTTAGGACGAAGCTCTTTGAACTTAGAAGAAATACAAACTGTTATTTGCGATACTGAGAGTATTGTTAATCAGCGGCCTTTGACGTATGTTTCAGAGAAAATTGATGATTTAATACCACTTACTCCTTCTATGTTTTTACAAGACATTAGAGAATCAGGTATTCCTGATCTTGACATTTTGGATTCATCGTCTATTAATAAGAGACATGCCTACAGACAGCGACTAAAACAAGATTTTCGGAAAAGATTCTGCACTGAATATTTGGGATATTTAAGACAATCCTCGAAATTTGACAAAAATCAGAGACCTGTCCAGATTGGTGATGTTGTTCTAGTGTCTAGTGAGAATATTAAAGAACTTGAATGGCCACTTGCCAAAGTTATTGAACTTTATCATTCTAAAGATGGAAATGTACGATTAGTAAAGGTAAAAATGACAAGTGGCGAATTTCTACGTCCTGTTTTCAGATTGATTCGTCTAGAAGTAACCCATGAGAGAGGTACTGAACTGCATTCTACAGTTCAAAACTCAATATCTTCCGGACTGTTCAACCGAATGATAAAGAATGTCCTTTAGATCCTGCTCCTACTAAACCTACGATAAAACTGACTGGTAAAAACTGTTATTTAGACCCTGCTACGAGTAAGCCGATGATCCAACGTTCCGTTAAACACTGCTTTTTAGATACTAAATCTACTGAACCTATTTTCGAAAAAAGTGTTAGCGACTCTCCTGTGGTGACTGTATCTGAAAAACGATCCAGATGTAGTCGTTTATATAAACTCAAAGTAAAGTTTGAGTTTCATTGAATTCGAAACTCAAAGGTGGGAGTCTGTTGCGTTCTATCGTTACTTCCATGGTTTTAATTTAATCGTTTTCATTTTGCGCCTCGCGCAAACGATATTTTTTTTTTTTTTTGACTAATGTTGTCTTAGAACTTTATGAACTGGAAATGTAACTACGAAATATATTAAGATGTAATATTTAAGAAAAATATATGATGTGCGCGAAACGTTATGTATTTGTTTTGTGATCGTTAATATATGTTTTGTGTGTTTACATTTTGTTGCTTCAATTACTACTTAAATAGTATGAATATTTATTTTTGAAGATACAGAAGTATTTAAGATAGCCTTTTATCTCCCGAAAGAGGACCTTAGGTAATTCTAACCCATTCGTATGTTCTAGTTATATGATATTTTACTTTGAAATGAATATTGATAATTAAATATCAATATAAATAATATTGAAAACAAAATTTTATAGAAAGGGGCAGATTCAATAAATACAATTTTATAAACAATATCTAAAACCTTTACTTTCCAACATAGTTGAAAAGTGTTTATGAATTCGGTTTGTCTGGCCATCTGTTTCTCAATGCAGTAACGCACGTAAATATACTCGAATTGTTATATAATTTATATATATTACTGAAATTTACTGTGGCACGTTTGGTACTGAAAATGAACTGTGTAGCATATTGATAGTTCGTTTACAGGATTACTCAAAAGAATCCCTTTACATTAGGATCTATAGGAAAAATTCGTTTGCAATATATTTTAATGGTGTTACACTATTCAAAATATACAGAAATTGATATACTTCACCGAAGTGCAGCACAAGAGGCTTACTATAGAATATGGTGTGCATAATAGTTATCGTTTATTTACAGGAATACAAAAAGAATTTGGTTACAGTACTGTCTATGAGCAATATGTGCTGAAGGTGCGTTTTCAATTTTAGTTTTCAAATTTAACAATCTTTTTGCCTATCATTTTGTGTGTATATAAATTCTAAAGATCATATACAGAAGTGATCAAAAGAATTCGAGTACATTTTATTGTCTTTTACTGACAAAAATTGCTGAGGGGGAATATTCAAATATGTTATGCGTTTCCTAATTGAACTAATTTTTAACATACTATGTAGTATATATACAAATCTTTAGGTCATATACAGGGTTGCACAAAAGAATTTGGACATTTTTCGGACTATAGATTTCTTTTCACAAATTTCTTGAGTTTTTTCTTTTTCCGGGTTTTTTGAAACTCTACGAGGAGGTTCGATTGCTCGGCCTGCACTATAACCGACATAACACATAAGATTTTTTTTTCTAGGTCGCGGGGAGCGCGTTTGGATGGGGGATGTTATCAAAGGTGTACCCAGCAAACGTTTGCAATATTGATATGACCGAAAACACCGGAATAACTGAAGTTATTTGAAGAATAACGACTAAAATGATCCGCAACGCTTGACGTGAAATTGCATGCAGATTCAATATTTAATATGCGACAAATGGAGCTGATGCTGAAGTTACTGAAAGTGTAAAACGTTATTAAACAAAACTGTTTGAAATATGCTTGGAAAGTATAAATTAAACATGTAAGCGCTTTAAATTTATTTTAATTGAACATCGAAATGCGCTTAGTAATTTATGATTGCTCTGTAGAAGGTATAGCCGGTACAACGAAAATCACAAATCTGACATTGGCACGGATATATATATATATATATATAAGCAAAACCAGTTACTCTATTCTTCACACCCAGAAAAAGTTTTGTTGAATCAACAAAAATTTGGTTGACTCAACAAAACTTTTTGTTTAAATATAGGTCAATGAAAATTTTGTTTGAATCAACAAAAAATATTTTTTTTTGCAATTCCAAAAAAAAAATTTGTATTGTCAGCAAAAAATTTTTGGTAATTCAAGTAAAAAGGTTCAATTTTACTTGAATTATGCTAAAACAGCCAAAATGTACTCAACAAAACATGTTTTGTAGTTTTTATCAATTCCTTTTTCTGGGTGCAAATAAAGTAAATAATACCGAAAAAGCATTTATTTTTTTTAAATTGTTTAAAATACCTGTTATTATTGTTATTTTTTAGTCCTAAAGAAAAATTATTATTTTTTTTTAAATGCTTGAAAGTGAAATACTTATGCAGGCGGAAGAAAGTAATGTGCATACAGGGTACATTTGTTGTCCAATAGTTAATCTGTTAGTACAAGAGGTAGAACTCCAATTGCAAAAATGCTTCAAATGTTGTTTTCCATCATACTGAAAGCCATTTACGTCGAAAAAAATATTAGTTTTGTAAAAGTTATTAAATTTAAATTTTTATATGATCCCTGGATGCCATAAGTTATATTTAAAAAAACTTCCGCGTTCTTACGGGTTAAAAAAAATTCCTAGGCGAAAAAACGCATTTTGGAAAACCTTTTCATGCATTGTAAGCAAACATTGTTGGAAAATTTTTCTTTTAAAAGCATTAAAAAATAACAAAATAAATGTTGTGCACTGGACCTCATTTAGAAAATTTTATGTTCAACCCATAAAAAGAGAAAATAAAAAATAGTCTCACTCACATTAAAAAGAGTTATAGACTGAAACCATTGTTATCAGGTGCGAAAATATTTATTATAGAACAGTTATTTTTAATAACTGGTTAAAAATATATAAGGATAAGAAGAAAAAATATTTCCATTTATTTATTTTTCAACGATCGTTAATAGTCTCATATCTTCCCATTTACTTTAAATAATGTGTTATGGTAGTCATTCCTCTTTTTTAAAATAGTAATGCCATCGTTGTGTTTTTTATTTAACATTCTAAATTTATCCAGGCAAAGTGATGGTTTTGATTCCTAGCTTGTTAATATGGAAATGAGCTTCGGTGTAATAAAGACATAAATAAAAGGTGCCACAAAGCTCAAATTTTGTCTGTGCATAGTCGTTGATTTTTTATGTCTCTCTTAAGCTAATATATTCTTTTATTATGTTTATCCTCTCAGCTTGCTGCTCATAAAAAAGTAATTATATGAAGGCGTAAATTAATATTTATCTCTTAAACTTAAACCAAGCAAATCGTTAATTTTCATAGAATAACATAAAATATGTTGTGGATTGGATGTAAATGTAAAAAAAAAGGTAAAAATAAATGAAGTTCATATTTTGTGAGACATAAATACGATATTTTGTTGAAAAAATTAATCAAGAAATTAAAATTATTGATTAAGAACACATTATGAAGCTTTGCAATTTTACGTGCACTTCTGCGTATACTGCTCTTCGTATACTGCTTTTGTAAGTTTCTTACAGACAAAAAATAGAAAATTACTTAAAAGAATTAAAGTAATTGCTTTTGCGAATGTTGTAAATCTTTCTGAATAGAAAATTCAGTGTCCACTAGAAACTCTAAATCAGCCATATCAAACTCGTTTACCACCACGGGCCAAATTAAGCATTATGTACAAAGCTGCGGGCCACATAAAAAATAAAGTAGATAATATTATTATAATTTCAAAGAATAAAAATTGTACAAAATACTGCCATGTTAAAGAAATATTCACACAAAGTTCCAAAGTTATTATTATACATATAGTTTTTTTTTTCAAAAAAAAAAGGTCAAAATTACTTTTTATCAACCAAATCTATAAAATTTAAATTTCTAAATTGCATTTATTTTAACATTTGATTGTACACGCTGGTCTGTTTAAGTAAAAAGAATATAAATAAACATATTTTCAATCAGAAAATTTATTTAATAAAATGTGTTTTGTATCTATGCGCTACTTATATGATTTCATTTATTAAATACATTTTCTGTTTCAAAGTATGTTTATTTGACTTAAAAAATAACGATAGGTTGCACACTATACTTTAAAATATTGGTCAATTGATGAATAATTACAGAAATTTGGAAACCCCAATTCACATATTTTCACTCTAAATCCACTGAATTTTGATTAACTGCAGTAATAGATTCTGAACAATAATTTCAACATCAATCATTAGAGGTGTAAACAAATTAAACTGATTTTCATATTTCTTGAAATTCAAAAATCTTTTTTTGAATTTATTTTTTAATACATTTTTTTAATTTTTCCACTACGATGATTTTTGTAATAATGCCTGGAAACATTTAAAGTGAAATACATTTTTTTAAAAAGTTATTTTGTCAAAGTAATAAATTCTATTTGAAAACGCTAATACTAATAAATAACATAATAACATTATGAAATTTGCTTTGAAATTGAAGTTTACTCAGGTGCTTTGTAATTTCAATTGAAAACTGCAAGTAGTTTGTCTGTTGATGGTCTTTTAATAATACACATTCATAATTTGTCGATTTAAAATCAAAATTGTAACCTTGTTTAGCAGTTCGAAAATAACAGTTAAAACTTTATGATGGAAAGCCATCAAATATCTTAATAAGAAGGCAGATCTGTTTACCTTCACTATCCATATGTCCAAGATATTTTCTAGATATACGATGATTAAGAATATGCACACGAATATAATATAATTTTATAAGTACTATAAGTTTTTAAGCCCATATCCAGCTTTTATAAATCTATCCTGCTATATATAAATATTTCTAGCAATGGGACTTATGTTTGTACTTGTAGTATTTTCAAATTGCTTTAACTTCTCTAGACATCATTCTTCAATTTCGTAGTGAATGACTTCCACTCGCGGGATATTTAATGTAATAAAGACAATACTTAGTTTTTCAAAGCAAATTTATTTTGTTCAATAGGTTTGGTGATAGAGCTTTGATTATCTTTTCAGAAGTATCAGTTTCAATTCTGATAGTTTATCTTTCCGATGTTTAGCCGGATTTTTTTTTTTAGTTGTCTTTATACTTTGTGCTGTAGCACCTCTTGTTACATACATTCTTTCCAAACTCCAATTGTCTACATATCAAACATAAAATTCCTGTTTCCTTTGAACATAATTGCATTGTAAATTAATTTCTAAAAAAATCTCTGATGTTCATCTTCAGTTTATCTTATTTATTCATAGTGTTAAAAAGCTTTAACACATTTTTTATATAAATCCAGGGATATTTGAGAGTATGTAAATAAAATGTGTGTATATCAATAAAAAAGGAAAGAAAGATCACACAGATTTTATTAAATGACACAATTACTAACCTAAACAAATGAAAATAATTAAAGAGGTTAAATAGAAAATCCATATGTTCGACTACAGCCCAAGTGAAGAACCTGGATGGCATATTCGGGATTTTTGTGTCAAGCACAAAAGTGATTATTTCTGTCACTTTCAAAGTGACTCATTGAAAGCTATTTAATTTTATATTTTGATATTTAAAATTTTTTAACTGTTCTTAATTAACACCGAATTTTTATTAATTTTGTATACATATCTTAGTATTTATTAAATACAACATATTATTTTTTTAAATGGTATAAAATCGAAGAGAGTAGTAAAATAAAGTACTCGTTTCGGCATAAAACATAAAATTTTACGAACCTTTAAATTTACAGACACGCGATCAAAACGTATTAAAACTTATTTTAAATTTTCGCTTTTCTACGTTCTGTTTGGTTGTCTTTCTTTCCACAATTTTATTGTGCGAAAATGTAAAATTGATTTATATATCTATTATAAAAGTATCATAGCATATATATATGTAATCACATAGCATATATACAGTAATCATAGTATATATATATGATTATATAATATGTCTGTGTAGTATATTCCTGTTGCCATATGAGCGGGATTTTTTAAATTCAGAATGCTACTACATTAAGAGAAATATTTCCCTTCTTTAATGACAGCATAAATAAGATAAATATTACTATTCAAAAATAGTGGTAGCATTCCGAATTTAAAAAAAGGACTGCCAAACTGGTAACACTGATATACATATCTTTCGGATGTTTGCCATAAGTAAGACCACGGTTGGTGCAAGCGTGTTCGTGCAAAATGTATTTTCAGTATACGCGTTCTAACAACTAAATTAAACACAAGTAAACAGCCAAAGGCTTCGTGGGCCACGGGTTTGACATGCCTGCTCTAAATCATCGAAATTAGAAACTCTAAATCATCGAAATAATCTATTTCGATGATTTAAAGTTTCTAGTGGGTTAATTTGTTAAAAATTCAAATGGGAATATACAGCACAAAATAAAAACTATCTTCACATATGCAAAAGATTAAAAATGGTTATATTTAAATAGCTTGAAACAATGTGATCTAAATACTATGGGTTCTAACATAATTTTTAGAAGTGTACTCTTAGTTCTTCGAACAGAAATGCAAACATTCAAGAAGACAATGCAAACATTCAAGTGCAACATTCAACAATGCAAACATTCAAGAAGACTTGTTTGAAACAAGCTCTTCATGCAAGAACAACTACATAAGACAACTGATTTTAAAATTATTGATCAAAATAAAAGTACTGATATTATTGCAGAAACAATATGCTGTTAAGTTAGTTTTAATCCATACCATCACCAACACGTCCTCTTATCAATAGAGATAGATCTATGGAGATAGATATACGAATTTTTTGTCGTAGAAGTTATAACTGTATGATACTCCTTTCAACGTGAACAAAATAATTCTATTTAAAGCAGGATTCCGTCATAGATAGGTTTTACTCTATATACTTTTTTTTTCAATATACTTAAACAATATTTAACAACATCTGACTGTTCATGCAGAGGGTGTTCGCACATTTTTTAGACGATTTCCATGGTACTTACGGATTACATTTACCTATTTTACATAAAACATTTGTGTTTTAAATATTCAGTTTGGTAACTCTCATTCCGAACTACCTTTTTACACCGTAATTTCCATGACAATAATGTATTTTGTATTAAAAGGCAGAAAAACAACGTTAAAAATGCACAAACAATACACAAAAAAGAAGCAAACAGCTGT
Organism: Maratus michaelseni; assembly: GCA_963931845.1. Lineage (NCBI taxonomy): Eukaryota > Metazoa > Arthropoda > Arachnida > Araneae > Salticidae > Maratus > Maratus michaelseni. The sequence goes on from OZ007591.1 coordinate 256,006,884, forward strand.
TTCGAAACCACAAGCAAGATTCTTCTTCAGTGCGACAATGAGCAAAACACAGCGTGCTAAAAGAAGCAAGACTGGGAAAAGTTTTCGATTTTTTAGTACGCTGTGCTTTGCTCTTTGTCGCACAGACGAAGAATCTCGCTTGTGGATTCTATACAGCTGTTTGCTGCTTTTGTGTGTATTATTTGTGCATTTTTAACGTTAGTTTTCTGCTTTTTAATATTCTTGCATAAAAGTTTTATTTGATATTTTAATGTATTTTGTCGTTTTGGAAGATATATTTGGGCCCATTCCTCTCGAATAACTTTCCAAAGTCCATGAAGGGTTGTAGGTCGACTTTTGGATAACGCTCTTTTTAAAAGCGCAACAATCCGTGGGTGATACCATCAGGAGATTTAGCAGGTATATATCAGTGAAGGGTATAAGCCTTGATAGCTGTATATCGTTCCATTTTTTCCAGCAAATTAACAGTGGATTGTGATGTGTGGTGCTTGTTTTATCTTGATGCAGTTTAACAGATTGATGACACTGGGGGTAAAGAGATGGTACTTCATGTTTGATGATGGAAGTAAAATATGTTTCTGATAGTATGTAGAGTTCATCTTAACATTTTCTCCACTCTCTTTATTTTTAATTTGTCGTTATATGCAAAGCCAGCAACAATTACAAATCCTTTGCTGAAACTTTCTTTAAATACGTTGAACCATGTTTTAAGGTTTTTTTTCTCTTCTTTGATGATAATAAATGGATCGCTTTTTATTGCAATCATTTAAATGGATCCAAGCTTCACCTAATGTAACAGCATTGCTCCATTTTTCTCCGGATAAATGCTTCTTATAAATAATTGAGCATATTGTTCTAAGTTCGGCGATAGGTCGTGAAGAAAGACGATGAGAATTGTGTTTTTAGGCCTTTTTAACACTTTCCAACCTAGTTGAAAAGTGCTTATGACTTCGGTTTGTCTGGCCGTATGCCGTCTGGCCGTCTGTCCGTGCTCTAACTCCGTAAATATGCTCGGAGTGCCCTGCAATTTATATATGTTATTGTCGTTATCTATAGCATGTTTCCTATTTCAACTGAAGTGTGTAGCACTTATAGTTTTTTTACAGGGACACTCAAAAGAATTCCGTTACATTACGGTCTATGGGGAAAAATCATTTGCGGTTTATTTTAATGATGTTACACAATTTCAAACACATTGTAATTGATATATATCACTAAGGTGCATTACAAGAAGCTTAATATGGAATAGGGTGTGCATAGCACTTAGAGTTACTTTACAGGGACAGTCAAAAGAATTCCGTTACATTACGTCTATGGAGAAAAATCGTTTTCCGTTTAATTAAATAATGTTTTACTATTTTAAACGCATTGAAATTTATATATATCACTAAGATGCATGACAAGAAGATTACTACAGAATATTGTGTGTATAGCAGTCATCGTTCATTTACAGGGACACACAAAAGAATTCTCTACTGTCTGTTAACAATAATTCCTGGAAGAGCGTTTTAAGTTGCTGAACGCGATTTTAAATTTAACTCACTTTTTGTCTATTACTTGGTGTGTATAAATTCTGCAGATCATATACAGGGAAGCACAAAAGTTCGCGAACACATTTCCGTTTATTGACAGAAACTCCAGAAGGAGAATTTTAAACTGTGCTACGTGTTTCCCAACTAAACTAAAATTTAGCATCCTATGTAGTATATATACAAATCTATAGATCATATACAGGGCTGAATAAAAGTATTCGGATATTTTTCCGAACATTGTATATGTTGGAAATATATGTTTGAAATTCCTGAAATTATGTTTTTAAATATGTTATGCGTTTTCCAAATTGTTTACTTAGATGTTATCTTTCAGCTTATTAAACGGTAATGATCTGTAAAATTATTTTGGAAGCGTTGGAAAGTGTTACATAATCTATGATTGACGCATGATTTTTCGTTCTTGTTAAAATTCAAATGAGTGTTAAAGATTTTATTAACAGTAGGCACTGGCTATTTGGTTTTGGCCAACAGTTCTTCGAGCTGAAGGATTTTCTTTTACCGTAAATTATATTACCTTTGCAATATTCGAAGAATTTGATTTTGGTCTTGGTTATAAATAAGGAACAATTTTTACACTTGAACCCAGACACTCAAATTCTATCCATGTATTATCGACAATATTATCTACCGTGGCTTTAGATATAGAAAAACTATGCCTTTCACAGCGTGTTTTATTAACCGAATAGGAATAATTTTCTTCGGGAAATGCAGAAATATAGCCTTTCATCCATTGATTCTTTAAAAACGCCATTTTGCATGCAAAATAAATAAATAAATAAATAAAAATAAAAGTAAATTCAGTTACCAGACGAGAATTTATACTTTCAAAAACATATTAGCTGTGAAAAATAATTTTTTTCTCTATGCCGTCTATTTTGTTTTCTGCACGAAAACAAAGTTATCCGAAAAATATGCGAACAGCCTCTGTAAACTGCTATTCTATCTATATATTAAGACCTTTTAATGTATAATTTGACAGTATAAAATGTAATGAAGGTAATCTGAGAAGTACTTCCGTATGCAGAAGAGACTATTTGATTCACCAGTCTGGAACAAATGCTATTATGCAAGGCATAGGATTAATAAAGAAGAAATACAGAAAGCGATACCGTATTATTAAAATCTTACAAACATGTGGAAACAGTTACATATTTAGCCACATTTAAGTTCTAGAATTGTAGTTCTAGCGATTCATCGTATGCGGAATGAGTGATAATATTAGTTTATCACATTAGATGATCGATAATATTAGTTTCACAAAATTTGAACATTTCCATTTGCTTGGGAGGAACAAATCGCTCAGCTTCATTTCGACAACTGACACAAAATTGAATCATCACTGTAAAAAAGGTGTACCGTTATCTGATTGTATAGTTGACTTCGCTATGCCTTTCTTTCACCATTCCTTTGCGCAGAACCCCTCTGAGGCAAAATCACTGACACCTTTGCTTAAGTGTGTTAACACCGCTTATGGTGTTACTTACGCAATTGGCAACGAATCATATTTTCTAGTGAATTCCGATCTGATTTGGATTATAGTAATAGTCTAATATGCATTAGAGGCAGCAAAGGTGAGTGCCATCTTTCAGAGTTCTTAGCCAACACCCCTGTAGTAGAGCGCTAAGTGTTGCGATCTAAAGCACAATTGAATAGCTCCGCCGCTCCCAATTGCTCAGAGCAGATATTACTCACAATGGCACCCATTATATCAGTTGAACTAAATATTAGGTTCACATATCATTGCATTAGGTTACATTCTGTATAGTTCTTTTTCAATGCTTTCCTGTAATTGTACTGCATCAGATAATGGCAGATAAGTTGCAAAGAATATTCATTAATTTTTTTTAGAACGATAGATAAAGTTTCTTTGTTTGCTGAGCATCTATTAGACATGTCACCCTTTCAAAATATCTGGCATTTTGTCAATCTGCAACTTGCACAAGATACTCGTCCAGCAACTAAAAGTTGGAACAGTGTTCATTAGGTGAGCACTCGAAACCTCTTTGATTTGATGCCACGACGCATAAAAACTCTTACTGCAATGCGAGAAGGTTTTACCAAGTATTTTAATTTTGGCACGTAATATTGTTTTATTTATTTCAAAATTCACTATTTTTTTATGTGGAATAAATTTTATTTCAAATTGATGATTCCTTCAGGGTGATGAAATTATTATAAAGATCAGAGTATTAGACGAAAATTTGCCAAATAAGACGGCTAAACAAAATAATTAAAAATTTAGAAAAAAAAACATTTATTTTATTTACATTTGGCATAAATTTAAATAATTATACATATATTTTCCGTTATGCTTCGAAAATAATTCATCAATATATTCGCTATGAAAAATAGAAATTTGATCGGGAATCGAACCGAGACCAAAACCTACCGCTCGGTCAACCTAGCTACTTACCTTCCTGTCAAGGAGAGTAATTTATAACATATTTCTTTCTATTTAAGTATTAGAGTGCTTGTGAGTAAGACAGTCTGTGTTAGGGCTACTAGATTTACGAGCTGAAGCATCCGCTATTGATATGCCTTTAGGTTTGCCATGTGTACCCAATGGCCATTAGCTTGTATGGAAACATTTGACAGTCATTTTATAAAAAACACACGTAATAATTAGTTATTAAATTTATGATGGGAGTTGTGGATTGTTCAAATCATTCTAGAAAAAGGCACAGTATGTTCAATTTTCCTTATTTAAGTGCAAGAACAACAAAGTGAGCGATCAACTGTCGTTAAGATAAATAGCGGGATTTAAGAGATCGCCAAATTTAAAAGTCTGTCAAAACGTGTACAAATGAGTGATGCTTACAATTTTTTTTTTCATTTAATTATTTATTGTTGTTTATATTTACATAGGTGTATAAATATATGTAATAAACATGGTTATTTAATATTTTTTCATTTCTTGCAAACTTTAAAGAGTTATTAATCAATATTTATCATGTTTTGAATTACTTATTTTCTCACGAATTCCATTATTTATTTATTTTTTGTTACTACAAAGTAACAAATAGAGCAAAAAATTAAAAAAATTCTAAACATAGAAGTGGATTTTTCTTTCTTTTTTTTTTTTTTTTTTTTTGGGGGGGGGGGGGGGGATTTAGATTACTTAATTAACAATAAAACAAATAGGACATGATTTTTTTATTATATTTTTAAAGATTAAACTTTTTATTGTGCCGCACGGGCAAAATGAGAAAGCCGAAATTAATGGAGATTATTCTTATTTTTATATAAGGATGTTTTCAAATCCAAAGGAGCTACTTTCTGCCACGTTTCTGAATTCCTTTTTGGTCGTAAATGCATGAAATTGGCAGGTGTTCTTACTCAGAAACAATGGAATCGTCAGAAATTTTTCATTTTTTAGTAAAGGTAGAAGACCTTTCAGAAAATGCTGTGAAATTCGGCGTTTTGAACCGAATTTCCGACGCGGTAGCACGAGAAAGAGGAAAAACTTGTCGTCTCGTGACAAGAATAGCTTATAATCCTATAAGTAATTTATCAAAAAATGGAAAACGCTATTCGATTTCACATCGCTTCAATAGTAGGGCCTGCCAATTTTATGACTTTACGTTTAAAAATGAGTCAGAAAATGTGTCAGAAAGTTTTTTAAGTAGGGAATTTGAGAACCACCTTAAGTGATGCTTATGGAATTTTAACTATTTCTTCCGCTTTATAATTCTCTAAATAAATTATAAATAGATCAAATAGATTTTTTTTCTTTTAACAGAGTTAGTAATTTCTAATAAGAAATAATTTGCCTTTTTTTTTACAATGTTTAAAATAGTTTAGGAAATCTTCATAAATTAATCAATTATTAATGTAAACAGTGAGTTGATGTAAAAAGGAATGAGATAAATGACAAGCTTCAATTAGCTGTTTAAATAGACAAAATGTAAATAATTTTTTTATGAAATTTTCTCCAATCTTGTCGATGTTTCGTATTTTGTTTTTTATATGTCCTCTGCGCTATTAATTACCCAAAATAATAATAATAATTAAAAGAAAAAAATACGGTGTCTTTGACCGAAATGTTAGCGTTTTTATCCGTTGAAAACACTGGTGTTAGCTTTTAACCGTGTTTAAATCATATAAACGCTTTAAATCGCAGCCGATTTTTTTAATGCACTCTAATGTAAAGGCTTTTTAATTGCTTTCTACCTTTACCATGGCTAGAGAAGCTAAAATTGTTTAACTATCATTCTCGTGGAAATATGCATATTTAAAAGAAATATATATATATATTAAAAGAAAGACTTGTGTATATTTTGCATGACACATCGACTTATCTATAAATAACATGATAAACAAATTTTTAAATCGCCAATAAATCGCTTAAGTCGCCAAGTAAGAAGTAGGGATGTACCCAAGGCATATATATGGAGGTGATGCCCTGGCCCGTCATTCTAGAGGCTCTAGTCTGTGTATGAATGAGTCATGAGTGGATCACGTTGTTTGTAATATAAATTTAATGGGAATTTAGGAGTTTTTTCTTTGTTTTGACACTGTTTTATTTACTCTCATTTTCATTTACTTTCTTACTTACTTTCCCTTTATTTTGAGTTTCAATTGATTTTCCTAAATCATTTTAATGTTTCTTAGCATTTAGAATCCATAAACGAAGTAAATCAACCAAATTACGGAGAATATTTCAGACTGCAAAAAATATAGGGGAACTGGCGGATGAATGGGACATTCTCAATATTTCAGGCAATAAACATTTTTTTAAATGCTTCCTATCCTCGTAGATGACACTATCATAGTGTGTTTCAGAACCAAAAGCAAGACCACATGGCTGTTTTCAATTTCCTTCAAAGTTGCATTTCCTGGAAACTTTGCTTAAAAGTAACTTTTTTTATATTTGGATTTGTTTAATTATTTTATGCATTATACACAATTAAGATATGTTATAGTTATTTATTTCAAAGCTCAATATTGTAATTGAAATGAATGAATATTAACCATTGTGACAAAATACTATCACAGACAAAATCGTTGACAATTGAATATATGCATCATGGGGATGATTGGGACATTTCAAATGGGAATGAATAGACTGCTTCATTCATCCCTAGAGAATACTGACATTTTTTTTTATTAACTAAATAATATTATATAAGTTGATAAATTAATAATTTATGTTAATTATTCTTTTAACATTTCCTCCTCATTGTAGCCACCGTCGTCTTCAGCCATTGAATGTTTCTGTTTATGGGCCTTTAAAGGCAAAGCTGAGATCAGTCCAAGATGATTGGCTGAAAAATAATCTTGGAGAGTATATTACAATTTATAACCTCTCAGCCTTTGCCAAGGAGGCATTTTTATCAGCTTTTAGTACTAGCAACATAAACATAACCAGTGGTTTTAGGAAAACTGCCATTTTCCTTTTTAACAGCAATACATTCACTGAAACTGATTTTATACCAGCTTATGCGACTGACACACCACATTTAGATCATTTTAGACAGACCACATTTATTGTGTTACTGATATGTGCACATCCGTGCAACTTTAACTTTGTAATTCATTAAAATTTCAGTTAAAATATATAGTATAAATTACAGTTTTTAATGCATAATTAACTGTGTTTTCACTTCTTAGATTACTAATACTGATATATAACAGCCATATAAGATCATATATTACGAATATAATTCCATATAAGTTTATAATTATAAATTTTAATTTGGTATTATTGAATACAGAGAGGAAAATATTCGTGTCCTATTCATCCCTGCTGTGGAGATGATTGGGACAGAAAGGAACTTTTTTTCATTTCATTATATATTTCTGTATAATAATAATATTGGATAAATATTGTGCATAAGATGTAGACAAACACCTAATGTATGAAATGCGATATATAATATTAATAATAACTTAAATAAAATATTTAAAATAAATATTTTTGTGAAAATGTCCCATTCATCCCCTATCTCCCCTACTTTTGAAGTTAAGCATAAAATTGTGAGTTTTATTTTACTAATTGGGCATTCAGCTGTCATGAAGTTTTTTAAACTTCACTGGAGGTTTGCTAATGAATGGATAATGATATTTAATACAATGTTAACTGTTAAAACTTGATTCTTATAACCGAGACATAATTTCTTATTTTCAAGCACAGCATATGCTCAGAATTGCTCCAAGACAATTTACTTAATTTTGAAACGACACGTTCCTATATTTGAGATACACACTCTTCTAAAAAGAGGTTCAATGTGCAATAATTTTTTTATGTTCCAAGTTTGGAAAGATTTCTGTAAAAATCTAGAAATAGACTTTTAAAATGTGAAAAAAAAATGCCAACTCTGTTAACAAAGACTGTGTACCACGAAGCAATTGAAATCCCTATAAAACAAGATGCTTACCACGAACATACAATTATTGAATAAAGATAGAAGTAAATTATACATAATAAAAATAGCAACGAACCAGGAGAAAACATTCAATTTAAAATGGCTTGGCTATATTGAGAATGCTCAAGTATGTTAGCGAAAATGTTATAAGCTTTCGGTGATTTTAATGCTATTATAATAATTTTTGGTGTAACTAAGATGCACTATTTATTAAATATCTTTCAACATTTTCCATAACAGTAACTATGTAAGTATCACAAACAGGTTCTTGTTATCATTTTCAAGCCCATTAAAAGAGAAAAAAATGTACTTCAATTCATTGTGACATGCGTGTGATTTGAAACAAATACAGTTTTAATATTTAGTAAATAATATCATTTTAGTACGGAATCAAAGATTCATTTGTGCGTTAAACGTATAAGCAAAAGTAATATTCTTTGACAGCAAATTTTAAAAGATTAATGTGATTTGAAGTTTTTTAATTCGCTTTTAAGTGCATTTGCTCAAGAATTTCAACAAAGTTTTATCACTAATTTATTAAAAACACTATATTCAATTTATTGTTTGCCTTAAATGTAAAATTAAAATGTGATTTGGAGTTTAGTAATTAGCTTTTAAGTGCATTTGTTCAAAAATTTCAACAAAGTGTTATCACAAATTTACTGAAAATACTATATTCAATTTATTGTTTGCCTTAAATGCAAAATAGGAAAGACTAATCAAACGGCTGACGGAAGTGTCAAAAATAATTTAAGAATAATATTCATGCAACAGGAAAATATACACTGTTAAAAATTTGCAGCAAACTGTCCAGTCATTTGACTGTTTTTCTAGAAAACGGTTACATAACCATAATTTAACTATATTCTGACCATAAAATGAGCAATAATACGGTCAGAATGTAGTTAAAATACGCTTATATAACCATTTTCTACAAAAACGGTCAAATGACTGGACAGTTTGCTGCAAATTTTTAACAGTGTAACTTCTAATTTAGATTTTACTATTAATTACACAAAAGTATTCGTTTTTCCTCATACGTATTTGATTATACGTAACATTTCATTTAATAGTGTTATAATAACGTCGTTAAATATAATTAAAAAATAATTACCAGGCAGAAGTAGATTATTTATAATTAACTACTAAGACAAAAGTGGTTCATTTCATATTTCACCTTTTAAAATTCATTTCACCACTGCATTATTCTTTTTTGAAATGCATAAACGGCTCAACTTTCTATAAAGGCAATTCCAAAAACAAATATTCATTCTTACTTTTAAGTATTCTAAAGTAAACTATTTTTTATTACATTAACTACTTTTGACAGGAAACATTATGAAATTCATTTTAAAAGTATGCAGCAAATTCATCTGGATTCGTACATGTATTTTAAAGAACGTTAAATGCAAATTTTGCAATCGTGATAAGAAGTGTTTAGATTGAAAGTGGATTAAGTCCCTAAAACATTACCCAGAAATATTTGAATCTAAAGTTAGTAAGTTCCATTGCATTTTATTCAGAATCATAGGAGACTAGCGCCATTTGTTGCTCATAATTTCAACCTGAGACTTGGTTTGTTACAGCACCGAAAAAATTATTGCCTATAGTGCAAGAAATCTCAAACTCTGTTTAACGAGAAAATGGACTTTATTCACTTTGGTTCTAAACACCTCGTATAATGAGCTTTACCTTAAAAAATTATATTTCGACATGACTTCAATAACAAAATCAGAATAGACATGTGGGATACGACGTCTTCTCCTGTTTTTAGTTATTTGATTTTCTACCTGCTTTAAAAGAATAATTTTTATAAATTAAATTAGACAGAAGGATTTATTATTTCTAATATCGTTACTGACACATGTCATTTCAGATATATGAATTTAAATGAATTATTTTATCTCTGTTTTCGTATAAGCGAAGTTTAAATTTCCATACTACATTTTCATGAAGTGATATATGAAGTGATAAAGTGAGAATACGTAATCAAATAAACGATATCTGTATAACTAATGTACACGCGTACCTCAAACTTTTTCAATTATCAATATTCGGCATAATACTGTTTGTCACATGTTTGATATTCTGCAATTTATTTCGCACGACAAGTTTAAATAAAAATAAATAAATAAAGAAGACATTCAAAAATATTTCATATATATATATAATAAATATGTGTAAAAAAGAAATATCAATAAGTTTTATTTTAATCAGAATCTGTTTATCTGATTTGTTCGCTACCCCCCCCCCCCCCCGTAATATAATTATTATTACGAAGGTATGTTACATCCTTGCGAATGGAACTGAGGAGTTAGAGAACATTAATGACATTTTACCCCCAACCAATATGTCTCTTCTAAAACTGCCTAATCGTGAATAAAGAAACTTGTTTACAGAACTGGCAGGAAAATTCTGATATAATTCTCTACTAATTTTGATACACAATTATATTTGTCATTAGACGACAATTCATTAGTAAATTCGAGGATGTTTGGGACTTGGGTAACATTAATAAGTTTGGTTTTTCTTAATTATATTCTGGGCAGGGGGTCCCCATCAATAATAGAGTTCTCTTTTTGACACTCTTCTATATTTACAATTTCATCAGCAGCGGGAATTTTTTTGGAAGCAGCTTTTGTTGGTTATCTTTACGTTTTTTTGGATTTAACAAAGGTAAAATTATCACCAGTGTCCGTAAAAGCAACACTACCATTTTTAAACTTGCGATTAATCATAAGTTGAAGAGGGTACTGGTATTTGGGGGGCCTCCTTGATTTAAGTGTCTAACAACAATAGTTTTTTCTTCTGCATTAATATTATACACTTCGCCTTTAATTAAGAAATTGATGGGGTCTTGTAGATCTCTATCATAAATTATAAGCATTGTCATATTTTGTTTTATAGTTGGAATTACGTTTAATTCTGGGAGGGGGCAGTCCTTACAGAAGGGAGCTAACGAAGAGATCGAAGAAGAACGGCCCATACCATTACCAGAAATGTCAGACTCGGACCGAACACGTAGGGTGGGCCGAAAAAAACTTTTTTTTATTTTTTGATTCGTTATACCGCGGAAAACTTGCCTCTAGGGTAGCTTAGTGTAATGCAAAAATAAAATAAATAAATTGTTACGTTTGGCGGTAGCGCATCAGCCTTAAAATTTGAGAAAATATAAGATTTTTATCATTTTCAAGGGGGAGTGCGAGATTTTTTTTGTTTTGTTTTTTGATTCGCTATACAGCGGAAAACTCGCCTCTAGGTTGACTTAGTATAACGCAAAAATAAAATAAATAAATTGTCACGTTTGGCGGTAGCGCATCGGCCCAAAATTTTATTCTTCGCAGCAAATGTGGTGGGGAAAGTGCAGTAGTGTTCCAGTGAATCATTTCAAAGTTGTCTGTAGTTAGGAAATGGTTTTTCGGTGATTGAAAACTCCTGATTAACTTATTTTTAGAAGCGAAGTTTCTAGCCATTATAATTTTTCTGAAACCTAACTCTATTATATGATTCCTTTTACCTACTATCATACTCAAAAGCAAGTTTTCTGGACGAGCAAAAAATACATTTCTCTCAGTTACTGGGTCAATGACTTTCAACAAGTTTTCGGGCAGGAATCTGGAAGATTTTATAACTTCAAATACATGTTCTGGTCTGTTTGTGAAGTATTTACTTTTTTATATAAAACCATAGAGGTATATATGACTTTAAGAGAAAAGAAACTAAGATCTTGCTCTCGTCTGTTGTGTTTTCAATACCTAAATACAATCGGAGAACCATGTTCGCCGTTGTTAACCACCTTGAGTGGGAAAGTGTGCCAGGCTCACGAACAGATAAATCTTAAAAACAACTACCTGATTTTATAGCAGAACTTATGTCCAGCATGTACTGGGGACCTGTGTGCGTTGGTCATGTTTTACCCTCTTCAAGTTCTGCTCAAAACATTTCCAGTAGCATTCTTTCTTATTTGACTGAGACTGGATTTTCACTTCATGAACTGAACGTGATTGGATGTGATGGCACCGTTACTAATATGGGGTGGAAAACCGTGTTATTCGCACAATTGAAGAACAAGTTAAACGACCACTACAGTGGAGGGTGTGCCTCTTACATTTCAATGAATTGTCATTCCGACATTTGTTTTAAACTTTAGATGGTGAAACGACTGGGTCACAATCATTTCCTTGTCCGATTGGCTCACAGCTCAGTAAATGTGAGAAACTCCCAGTAGTAAATTTTGACAGTGTTGAGTATCAGATTCCACAAATGGACAAGCAAAGTTTATGCAACGATAAGCTGTACCTGCTGAACATAAGTTGTGATATAAATTCAGGCAGCTGTCCTGAAGAATTAACTGCTCGTGAGCCTGGCACACTTTCCTACTCAAGGTGGAGAACTGGGGCGTCAGAAAAAGTCATCGGCTATAATTTCAGAGATGGTTTTATAAGAACTATGCTTATTTCAATATCATCAATGCCTAGTTTTTCAAACTAATCTTAGTTCAAACATAATTAAACTATATCAAAAGAAAGTAAAGACAAGTAAAGTACCATATTTCATTACAAACTGAATATTTACACAATCAGAAAAATGATTTTTGGTTTCAATGGAAATTTGTCAATTTTTTTAATGTTTTTTTTAACTTAATACTCTACTGATAAACTGTAAAATGAACTATTTTTGTTCTATTTATTTATCATTTCGATACTTCGTTCTACTAAAATATGCCTATATCTACTTGTTATAGAAGTTATTTGATTTATTTCCATTTATTAGAAAAATTTAAAAAATCGTATATTATTTTTTCGAATTTTAGGGACAATGCGCTACCGCAAGACGCGAAAATCTATTTATTTTGTTTTTGCATTTTACTAAGCTACCCTAGAGGCTCATTTTCCGTGGTATAGCAAATCCAAAAACAAAACAAACGAGTTCTCGCACTCCCCCTTGAAAACTATAAATATCTTATATTTTCTCAAATTTTAGGGCCGATGCGCTACCGCCAAACGTAACAATTTATTTATTTTATTTTTGCATTATACTAAGCTATCCTAGAGGCAAATTTTCCGCGGTATAGCGAATCAAAAAACAAAAAAAAAGTTTTTTTCGACCCACCCTACGAACAGCCCGTTACTTCGAAATCCAAAAAATAACAGACAAGCAATCACAGTCATTTTCAGAAATATTAATTTATTATTAAATTTTCTTTTTAAATTTTCTGGTACGTTCATAAAATTTAAACATAAAAAAATACAATTAGTTCGTGAATCAATTTGGACTTTAGCTTTTATTTGTGGAATACATTATGTTACAATTTCTGCTTCAAAAGCTTCTTAAAAATAATATGAAAGTATATATTTGAAAAATAATTTAGATTCTGGGTGGTCGTAACCGGCGATTATATTATCATAGTTAGCAATCTTGGATGATGTTTTCCTATCATTTTTTATTTATCTTTTTATAAAAAAATTTATGAGAACTCAATACAGCAAAATATTTGAATTTTGGTGAAAATGTCGATTTTGATATTATTCTGACTAAAACAGTCTGTATACATTAAATTGCATCTAAGCAAATTTTCAGAGTCTTATTCTTACTACAGCTGTTTTTACAAACACCTGTCAATTGTGTTCATTGGTGAAAAAAAAACATTAAATGAGCTTATTATTTTTTTTCTTTATACAATTGAAAGATAAATATTTTTTAAAGGTTTACGAAATTATTTGCAATATTTTTACAGAAGAACATTATATTACACAAAGCAAATTGACTAATTAGATTTAAAATATTTAAAACAAAATTTCTTAAATTGAAATTTGTGAATATTTAGGAATATTTTTTCTTTTCCATATGGAGAAATTTTTTTCTAGAAAACTAGTGCTATAAGCAAACTCTGTTTGTTTAATTTGCAGACTAAATCACTACTAACAACGCATTAAAATAATAAAATCTTTATTCAAATTAAAAGGCAAGTACTTCGAAAAAGATGTGCTTGTTTATTATTGTTTTGACAGACTTCCTAATTTTTGTTGTACAATTTCAAGATGATTTACACTGACTGATTTCATTGTAATAGCATTTACAATTATTTCAAAGTTTTTGTCTGCAAAACTTTTCATCTAAATCAGGTTTTATTTATTTTTCCGATGTAAAAATTCCTGTTTTGGCAGAACAACTATATGGCAATATTGGTATGTTCAAATGCATGTATAATTTTTTTGTATCATTTCATCACATCGCCTTTTAGACACTCATCATCCTCAGAGTTCAGAAAAATCGTCAATTTCAAGACATGACGTGTCGTAACAATTGTATTAATCTTTTGAATATTATAGAGCAGCGTTTCCCAAACTGTATGAAACCTATCGTAAAGTTTGAAAGTCATTCGCGATCCACCTGTAGAATGTAGGTTTTAAGAGGTTTTTGTATAATGTATCATGCATAAAATGTGAGCTTTCATAAAAAATCGCCTTTTAGACACTCATCACAAACATAAACAAAGCATATACGCTAAAACAATAATAAGTATTACAAACATGAATATTCATATTAATAATAATGCGATTTAATTATAAAACATAACCTCTTTTGCCCATCTTTAAAATGCGCTTATAATTTCATTTTAAATACGCTAGGGGACCAACTCGGGCTTCCCGAGTTATGGAATACAGGTAAAAACATTTTTTTATATTGAAAACTCTAATATATATATTTTTTTACATTTGATGTATATATATATATATATATATATATATATTAGATTGCCCAACACCAAAAAGCATTTTTATGTGAAAAATATCAATTATGAATTCAAATAAAGCTTTGAAATTAACTAAAAGCGATACTTTCGTATTAGCCGCATGGCAGGAGTTTATAGTTTAACCCGGGCTTCCCCAGTTATAGAATCTAGGTGAGAACCATTTTTGAATGTTGAAAACTCTAATAAATTTTTTACATTTGATATATATATATATGTATTTTTTTAGATTGCACATGAACATCACCAAAAAGCATTTTTATGCGAAAAATATCAATTATGAATTGAAATAAAGATTTTAAATTTACTAAAAGCGATACTTTCGTATTAGCCGCAGAAATCGCCACAGATTTCGCTACTTACAGCAGCCTATTTGATACTGATAATTTCAGTTGTTTAAGTTCGATAACATGTCTGTTAAATTGGAGTTTCATTTAGATTATTTATTTATTTATTGGTGAAGTTTTAATTTTTAATTCTATAATATTTTTTGACGGGATAATCTTTTGTCATCAGGCTTCACGTGATAGAGATAGATTTAAAAGAAAAATTCACGCTCGAAAACTATTTTAAAAATCATAAAAAATTATCAAATTGAGATACAGTTTTTAAACAAATTGCATTTTAAAGAACATTTTTTTCCCTTATTCGCCGGTGTAAAAATTAAAATGTCTGATGTCTAGAAGTTAAAAAAATGCAGTAAAAGATAAATTTATTAAATAGGTGTTGCCACCGCCAATATGACATCAACGTCATCCATGCACATGTTTTTGCTTTGATTTAGATAGATTTGAAAAGTCACATAGATTTTAAAGATCAATTTAATGCAATTTATAACATCGTTTTGCTCCAACGAGAGTGTCTACATAAGATTTTGATCATGTTAATTCCTGTTACAAGTAGACATCTAAGCCGCTACGCCCAGTTGCCGCCGCAGCCGCACAGTGTGGTATTTATTCCCAAAACCTGGACAAAATTATTGTATACCTCTAACAGTTACAGATCTAAGTTTTTATTTGAATTGTAGAGTAAAAATGGTGAAACGAAATCCTATTTATATATCAAATGATTTATTCATCAGTTTCATCACTATTACTGTCTTCAAGAATATTAACATTTGTAATATCCCTTTCTGATAACAAATTTAAAACTTCAGAAGATCTCTTTTCTTGTTTGTGTTGCATCTCATGCCAGTTATTAGGGGGTTAGAAGTTAAAAGAAGCCTATTCAGGTCATCCATATTGCAGGCCACGCGCGAATGTGTAAACTTTCTTTTGTAATTTAATCTAAATGACGTAATATGCTTATCGCGAGCTTCTGCAGCCTCTTCAGATATAGTTGCATAATGGCAGAATAGCTTATTTTATGATGTCTGCTCCATGACGAAGTACCTTGTGCATTGAGGGGACATGGGATAAAAACCACATACAGTTCAGCCGTTTTTCGGCAATATTTTTCAAATTCTTCTCTATTAATTTTGTATCCATATTGTTTTCTTCGAATCTTGCCTTTGTATTATGAGCAGCTAACCATGTTTGTTTGAACTGATTTTTAATAACGGAGAGTTTTATCTTCATCTCAGCTATCCTTGCATCACCTTCAGTATAATTTCTTAATAATTCTTGCCCCATAAATTGAAGCTTTCCATCAAATATTGACTCATTTGAGCGTTGCATGATGGCATACAACTCATTTCGAGTCATAGACCTCTATACAGATAGACCTGTTAAGAAACTAAATAAAAACTAAATAGCAGTAATTTATATAAAAAATTATAGGAACCAACAAAAAAACACGTTAAAAATAGGGGGGCGGTTTCGGGCGGCTGATTTTTCCTATAACTGTCTTGTATACTAAGTACTGCATATTACACAATAGTTTTCATTGCTTAGATGTATAGAAATATAACAAAATCCTTTCTAAATATTATAAATAATTATTTATGCTACTGTTAATTACACCTAAGTGGCCGACTATATGGACAAAAATCGGCTGGATATTCATTAGGTAAGGTAGTGTGTATAAAGTACGTACCTGTTTCAGAATAATTCATCACAACAACCACTAAATTGTTTAGACACAATACTACAAGAGATTTTAAAACACTAAACTCTGAGCGCATCGAAAAATCACACGACCACTTTAGGCGAACGGCAACTTCCGACAGATCGCGTGGCGCGCTTATGCCTTGCGTGTTTCACCTTTGGATGCAGTAATTACTTAACGTTTTGAGAAATAATAATATAGGGTAGGCAACCGATTTAAAAAAAATCATTTTGGCCATGTTTGGGATTAAATACCACACCGTGCGCCGCACAGTATAACGAACACCGTAAAAACCTGGACATCGATGAAAATTGGAATTTTTTATTTTTAGTTGTTTTACCAGTGAAAGTTATTCTTCAGCACATAATGTAACCCCATAACACTTACCAGGCTTGTCATAACAGGCTTATCAGAAAAGTGCCCCTCGAATTTTTAGCCTAATGGAATGATGGTAGATTCTGGTTTTAATGCCATTCATGTTAAATTGTTAAAAACTACTTTTAACAATTATTCTTCCTTTCCAATCCCATAAGAGATTTAATATAGATATTTAATATTATAATAAATAATTTAGATGTATAAGATATTTAATAACATTTTAGTAAAACAAACAACAAAAAAATACTTATACTATTTTTGGTAAAGTAAATTTGGAGTAATTTTTTTCAACTATTTCAACAACGTTTCCGTCATTTACTTAAAATGTTTAAGTTTGACCAAATTTTTGTCTTTGGTACTTTAATCTAGTTGCACTCTAGTTTGAAAAAAATATCACTATTAGCTACGACCACCTGCAATCTGGAGAATAATTCCAATTATGCACATTGCGTATTGAACGGTTACAGTTAAATTATTTTCATGCTATTTTTTGACATTTTCCCCCAATTAAACGGTGTCCCAAATAGCCGGAATCTACTGTATAAATAATTATATTTAGTTTACCGGGTTAAATTTTATTTAGTTTTAATTAGTAATAATTCATTTATGATTAATTTTAAATTAATAATCAATTTACCTGTTCGTATTAAAATTTAATTGCAACCATACTAATTAAATATCTTGTCTGTTCAATTCGTATCGTCCGCAGTATAACTGCTGGATTCATCTAAAGTGCTTCTCACATGATTAGAAGGTCGTGAGAACATACTATTGGTTTTATTCTATATTTCCCCTTATGTCTTTATATGGTTTTCTTATTCATTGATTTTTCCTCTTGTATCTTCATTATTTACTTCCCCTAAAAGCATTATATCGGTAAGATGATAGATCAACTTTAGTCTCTGGTCTGTCTTTTATACGAAATAATGAATTTTTTTTTCTACACGTGGGTATTCTTGCGGACTTAGATTAAATATTCCCTTGTAGCTTTGTTTTCATTTTTCCATCATCTTCTTATACCTATATTATGTTTCTATTCCAATTTATTATATAAATTTACTAGCTGACCCGCCCGGCGGCGTTGCCCAGGTAGACTGTCATTGAAAAACATAACAGTGAAGTGGACTTCATAAAAAAAAGACTGAATAATATTTATT
This sequence comes from Maratus michaelseni, assembly GCA_963931845.1. Taxonomy (NCBI): domain Eukaryota; kingdom Metazoa; phylum Arthropoda; class Arachnida; order Araneae; family Salticidae; genus Maratus; species Maratus michaelseni. The sequence continues at coordinate 256,025,137 of OZ007591.1, forward strand.
TATACTAATAACTTGTAAAAAAAAACAATTAAATCAGAGCTACATTTCAAAAGTATAACAGTTACGTTTAATAAATGAAACGGTCAGGGAAAATTATTACACTTACTTTTAAAGAATGAAAAGGTCAGGGTAGTTCTTACGGTTGAACCTAAATGGCATATCGGTATAAGATCGAGGCTTGATATATGGCAAATTAAGATATGTGCAATGCTAATGTGATGCATTTTATAAAACTTCATTATTGCCATTAAACAATTAATAATTGTTGATAATACATCATGATAATAATCTCCGCAAATTGATTTTTATGACAGTTCACTTAAAAACTCATCATTATAAATAGTGTTTATCCAATTTCAAAGAGGAAATGAAATATGAAGAGGTTTTTACAGACTCGTGAACTGAACAAGGAAGTAAGAGACTAAAATACGAATGAATGACGTACATTGACTTTACGTCATTTCCATCCAATGAAAGAACTGTAAAATGACATCACTTGATAAGGACTAAAGACTGATTTCATTCTGCTATATAGAACTTTAATAGAAGCTTTTTCTCTCGCGATGGAGATGGAACTGTATACTCCGATCTCCCTTAAACTTATCAAATTTAATTAATGTTTAAGATTAAAATTATGTAACTATTAAATATAAAATTGTAAATTAAATTCTTTAATCAGTATAATGAATGTTTTATTAATCAATAACTTATACACATTGCTTAGTCACATGGATATTCTTCAATCAAGGATTTACATATTGTGTGTGCAAAAAGTAATGGATACATCAATTTTCTTAATGGATTAACCAGTGATTCTGGCGGACCTACTACGCGATATAATGAGGAGTGTGGATGATTGCTGAAAAATGGAGGTAAGCAATATCTTACCTATCTTTTGTTCCAAAAGTACAATTGTTTATTATATACCTTATTACTTTAGAGCGCGCAAAATTACTGCCTACCGACAAAATTTTCCTAACAAAGATTATGAGAACGAAATATTCTAAAGTATATAAAGGATAAAAATAAAAATAAATATAGTGTCCTTAAATCCTCGAATACTTAAAAGAAATTAATTAATTTTAGATATATTCTAAAATAGAAAAATGGCAACCTTCAAAGAAGGTAGTATAATTGAAAAATTAAATTCCAGCAACTATGCAAACTGGAAATTTAAGGTGGAGATGCTCTTGATAAGAGACGAGCTCTTTGAAGTTGTCACAGACGACCCACCTAATCCAATTACAACGGAATGGTCTAAGAAAGATAAAAAAGCAAGAGCTCTTATCAATTTAAATATTGAGGATAATCAAATAATCCATATTAAGCATTTACAAAATGCACGGGACACATGGAACACGCTAAAAACATCCATGAAAGATCAAATCTCTCCAGTAAACTATTTCTCCTTAGGAGACTTTATGGAACGAAATTATCTGAAGGAGGAAATATGATTACTCATATAACCAAAATATTAGAAATTATCGATAAGTTATCAGCCATAGGCGAAGAAATTAAAACAAATCATATTTCAGCATTACTGCTCTGCTCTTTACCTCCTTCATACGACACCCTCATAACCGCATTAGAAGCCAGGCAGGAAGACGAATTAACTCCAGAGTTTATAAAGAGTAAATTAACAGACGAATTTAATAAAAGAAATGAGCATTCAAATACAAGTGATAATACCAACAAAGCCTTTAGAGCTGAAAGAAAATTTAAACCCACAGGTTTTAAAAAAGAAGAAAAATACTGCACAATTTGTCGATTAAAAAACCACAACACAGTTAATTGCTGGCATAACAAACATAAAACAAATAACTTTAAACAAAATGTAAGAAAAAACTTCTCTTCTTCATTAGTCTTTCAAAAAACTGAAAACAGGTTAAAAAACGCGGACTCAAATAAACCGAACAATAAAAGCACAGCTTATTTCGGAACCGAAGAAAAGAAAAATTGCGCATTTATAGCGAACAAATCGCAAAATAAAGCATGTATCATAGATTCTGGCTCGTCCTCCCATATATCAAATGATGAAAACTTATTTTCTGAATTAATAAATAAAGAACAGTCTAACGTCGTAATTGCCAACGGCAATAAACTAAAATCCTACGGGTCGGGTAATGTAAACATTACCACAATAACCTCCGACGGTAGAACACATGAAATAACATTAAAAGATGTTCTACTAGTACCCGAAATTGAAACTAATTTATTTTCGGTAGCTAAAGCTACGAAAAACGGATGCAAAATAATGTTCGAGAATAATAAATGTTTTCTAGAATATGAAGGATTAATTCGCTTGGAAGGTACAAGAAAAAACAATTTATACGAAATTCAGCAAACTAACGAAATCACAGATGAAAATTTCGTAAATATGATAACAAATTGCAAAAATAAAAATTGCGTTGAACTGTGGCATAGAAGATTAGGACATAAAAACGTCGCGTCAATGAGGGAAATAATGACTAAGGAATTAGCATGCGGAATAAACATAAATAATTGTTCCCATAGTACCGAATGTGAGCCTTGCATCAAAGCAAAAATAACTGAAGCACCATACCCCAAAAAGACGGAATTTAGAGCAAATAAAATTTTGCAGTTGGTGCATTCAGACGTATGTGGTCATATTCAAACTCCAACCATAGGTGGGAAAAATTATTTTTTAACTTTCATAGATGATTACTCTAGATTTACGATATTATATCTCCTACAAAATAAAAGTGAGGTATTTGAGAAATTAAAAGAATTTGTTGCCCTGGTCAACAATAAATTTGGCAAAAAGCCTACAGAACTCAGAACTGATAATGGGAAAGAATTTAAAAATTCTAATATAGATAATTTTCTAAAAGAAAATGGAATTAAGCGACAGCTAACAGTACCATCTTCTCCCAGCCAGAATGGTGTTGCTGAACGAAAGAATAGATCATTAATTGAAATGACTGGCTGTCTGGCTGTCACCCGCCTTGAGGATCCGCTTTTGGCATATGATCGGGACAAGCCCCAAGCTCAAGGCAGGAAGGTCTCTACCGTCCAAACGACACCACCGTCTCCGGATTAACTAAAATTTCTTACACCATCAATCATAAGTGGCAGCCCTATTTATCAGGGCGTGCCATGGGAAAACATTTACAAATTGAAAAGTAAATTATAGTAAATTATACAAACTCTAATTCACAAATGGCAGCCCTATTTATTCAGGGCGTGCCTGATTTTATACAATGTTTGAATATTATAGATTATATACACAATATTTAAAGCTACAGTTTTTTACAGGTAAGTAGATTAAAAAAAAAAAAAAAAAAAATGTATACACAATAATTATATAAGTTACATGTTTTACAAATTTCAATATTTACACATTATACATAATAGCTCTTTGCAAGATGATAACAGTAATTTTCTAAGTTTAACAACATTTTCCATTCTTTAAAAGACAACCCTAAGAAATGTCTGCCCTCATGATTAACCATGCAAGAAGTAGATGAATGAATATATGAATTGTAAAGTAACAATTATGTATTTACAGGTAGTACACTTGATATATTTACATTTTACTAGACAATCAATTATATTGATTATTTTAACTATTTAATTGTTAGCAAGATTTTCCGAACATTTATACACTTAATTATAATGAGTAATGCAATGAATACTACACTCGAATAATATACAAATATACACGATGAATAAAACAATGGAAAATTTATATTTGAATAATAATCACTTATATACAATGAATAAAACTAGAGTAATATACTTGATAAATAAACACTTATAAACAGAAAATATAGTTAAAGATACATAACACCGCAAATTAAGAGGACAACCGTCTCCATGAAGCGAAATAACCTTCACAGGACGAGCAATAGCAGGATTAAAAAATATTTTAGATTTAAAAATAAAATTTGTATTTTGTAAAAGAATATTTCTCATTTAAGATATTATAATTTTGATATAATTTGCCTAGTGATTCATTATTATTAATAATATCCATCATATCCTCGAGGAGTGTTGGAAACTTCCTATGAAATTTATATTTCATAAATCTACACTTCCCGAAGACATAATGGATAGGATCACCTCTCTGGCCACAAACACATAGATCATTATCCATTTTACCGATTTTATTTAAGAATGTAGGAAAACTGCCGCAGCGCGTGAAAAAATATATTGAGACTTTATCTTTAGTTATTAATTTAGTGTTGACTTCTGGCACAAGCTGATACGTAAATCTGCCGCTCCCTGAGTTATCCCAGTTGTACTGCCACCTTTCCAGTAATTGATCTTTGATACATTTATTTAAATATGAGCGTGGAAATTTTATTCCGCGCTCTACTGGAAGGTTGGAGTACTGAGCAGCATCATTAGCCAGCTTGTCCGCCAGTTTGTTGCCTATTGTACCCGCGTGTCCTTTAACCCATGTTAGATAAAATATTTTGTTTTTATTTTGATGTATTAGTTGCTGTATATCATAAATTGCTTTAAGTGTTGGAAATTGATTTGTTAATGAAAGGATTGTTGATTGACTATCTGATAAAATTTGAAATTTGTTAAAGTTAGAATTTATTGCCCATTCTATTGCTGTTATGGCCGCGTGCAGCTCTGCTTGGTAGACTGTGTTTTCTGGTTGAATTTTAGTAGTTTTTTCGTCTATTTTTATGTTGTTCTGAAAAATCACCAATGAGAAAGCTGTATTAGAATCCACCTTAGAACCGTCTGTGTATATGTGTATAATATCTATGTTATTTAAGATTTTGTCTATTGTTATTAGATTATTTAAAAAGTTTTCTGGGTTAATTGTGTATTTGTAAAGCTTTTCTTCTATGTCATTTTTAGTTATCACCTTATTATCTTTTAATAATATCCCTGTGTTGTTTAATATTTTATATTTTAAGTTTTTATGTTCTAACGTTAGTAATAGTGGTGGAATACCCAGTAGTGTCTGTAATGTGTGAGTTGAAGTATTTTTATATGTTTTTGTTATTGATATTAAACATAATCTTTGTATGCTCTGGAGGTTACGTTTGTCAATAACTCTTAAATCGTCGAACCATACCTCCGAGCCGTAAACTATTATTTTCTCTAAGACTGTGATGTACCAGGTTCTAAGGCGTGATCTATCCACTCCCCATGTGGCTGAAAAAACGCGTTTTATTGAAGATGTTAATAATACTATTTTGTTTTTAATTTTTTGGATGTGTTTATCCCATTTAAGATTTGATTGGAATGTTATACCTAAGATATTTAAGTCGGTGACACCTTTTATATTGGATTGTTTTAATTTAAAGATTGGTGGACGACTCACCAAGGAATTTTTACCCAACAGAATGTACGATGTTTTATCTGATGATATTTTTAGCGAGAGGTCTTCACATATTTGGGCAAAAAGGGCAATTCTTTCATTCGCCTGCGATTCTAAATCTCTTCTATTGTTTGCGCGTATAATAAGATTGAAATCATCGCAAAAGGCATAAAGATTAGTGAATTTAGTGTAGAATATTTTTAGTATTTGATTGGCCACAAGGAGCCACAGGAGAGCGCCGAGACACGAACCCTGTGGAAAACCTTGGGAAGTAGGACGTTTAATGTTATTATTTAGGTAATCGGTAATGATGAGTCTGTCTGAAAGAAAGCTTAGGAGAAAGTTTATAAGATATTTTGGGACTGGCAGGGTTTTGAGAATTCTGCCCAATGTTGTCCAGTCAATATTATCAAACGCCCCCACAATGTCAAATGAGACGAGCGCGCAGTATTTATTTGGTTTTAGATAATTATTAATTTTATATTTTAATCTGTTAAGTAATTGTACTGTACTTTTTCCTTCACGGAAGCCAAATTGAGATTTATGTAAGTAGTTATTGTTTTCTAGATAGTAATTTAGTCTATGTTTAAGCATGCGTTCTAGGATTTTGCCCAGCATCGGGAGAAGGCAAATGGGTCTATATGAGGTTGGGAGTTTAGGATTTTTATTGTTTTTTGTGAAAAATATAACGTTAGCTATTTTCCAATTTTTTGGGAAATAATTTAAATTTAAACATTTATTGAAAAGATCACGAATTAAGTATTTGTATGATTTGAAAAGATTTTTTATGAGGTATGCGTCTATTTTATCGTGACCAGGGGCTTTAAGATTGTTTTGTTCAGATAATGCTGTTTTTATTTCTTTATTTGAGAAGAGTGGGGGGGGAGGGGACTATCTCCCTGCTGGGGCTAAAAGTAACGGAACAGTTGGATTTATTGGAAAATGATGTGTTAAAAGATTTTGAAATGTTTCTTGTTTTGTAATGTAAGGTGAAGAACCTTCCAAGGATGTGTGAATAAAGTGTTGGTTTGATAAGTTTTTGTTTGTTGCAATTTTGAACGCCTGCCCAAAGGTGAATTGAAATGACAAGAACATTGTTAAGTGACTCTAATTTACCATTACATTTCTGGGGAGAGGCGATCTGCACCGCAAATCACCTACAAAATCGACTGCCGACTAAAGCCAACGAAAAAACTCCATGTGAGTTATGGTCAAACAGAAGACCAAATTATTTAAGAGTCTTTGGCTGCAAAGCTTATGCATATATTAACAAGCCAAAAAGACAGAAATTAGATAATAAAGCAGTAGAAGGGATCTTTGTGGGATACGATAATTATTCCAAAGGATATCGTATATACACAAGCGGCAAAGATATAACTATAGCAAGAACTGTGAAGTTTTTGGAAAACTATCCGAAAAATTCAAATAAAGAAAAATTGCTAGAACTAAATTTAGATGAAAACACTAATGCCGAAAACGAAAAGTCGGAAAACCCAAATGTGATAAAAATCGAAATTTCAAATGAAAATGATAATCAGAAGGAATCTGAACTAAATCAAACCGAACCGAGAAGATCAGATAGAGTAAATAAAGGGGTTCCCCCAGATAGACTAATTTATTTAGTTAAAGATGAAAATATAAACGAACCGAAAAATTGGCAGGAAATAATAAACATGGAAAACCCAGTAGAAAAAGAAAACTGGATCAAAGTGACACAGGAGGAGATAGAATCTCACAACCAAAATAAAACTTGGACATTAGTTGACCCCCCGCCAAATACAAAAATAATAGGTTCGAAATGGCTTTTCAAAACAAAATTAGATGATAAAGGAAAAATACAAAAATATAAAGCGCGTTTAGTGGCAAAAGGCTATTCTCAAAATTTTGGCATTGATTATTATGAAACTTTTGCTCCAGTGGTTTCACATACTACAATTAGAACATTTTTAGCAGCCGCCGCCTATCATAAACTAAACATAAACCACGTTGACATTAAAACAGCATTTTTGTATGGAAATTTAGATAAGGATATATACATCACTCAGCCGGAAGGCTATGTCAAACCTAATCATGAAAACAAAGTGTGCAAATTAAATAAGGCTATATACGGCTTAAAACAGGCAGCTAGAGCCTGGCACACAAAAATTTCAGAATCGTTAGAAAAGTTAAATTTCAAACAATCAATTTCAGACACGTGTTTATTTATACGTAAAACAAAATAAAGCAAAGCATATATTATCATTTATGTTGACGACATTTTGATATCTGCAAAAGAAAGTGAAATTAAAAAAATTATACAGAAACTTAAGATTGAATATGAACTAAAAGATTTAGGTCAATTAAACTACTACCTAGGAATTAAAATTGAAAAAACAAACGATGAATATAAACTAAATCAAAAAATTAAAATTGAAGAATTAGTTCGAAAATTTAAATTAGAAGATGCAAAACCTTACAAAACGCCAATGGAAACAGGGTATTTAAATTTTGATAACGAAGAAATACCATTGCCAAACAACATCAATTATAGAAAGGCAATTGGCGCTCTTTTGTATATCTCAACTGTCACAAGATCAGATATTTCAGCTGCGATTAACATCCTAAGTATAAAAAACGAAAACCCTTCACAGAAGGATTGGAAAGCAACTAAAAGAGTAATTTCCTATTTAAATCACACTAAAAACTTTAAATTAGAAATAAATACAACACACCAACCTATACTAGAAGTATATTGTGACTCAGACTGGGCTGGAGACATACAAACTAGAAAGTCCACCAGCGGAAACCTATTTTTATTAGGGAAAAACCCAATTTTGTGGATTAGCAAAAAGCAATCATGCATAGCCATGTCAAGTGCTGAAGCTGAGTACATTTCAGCAGCAAATGCGACACAAGAAATTTTATGGTTAATTAGACTCTTACAAGAATTTGACTTAGAACAGTCGTTACCCATTACCATGCATGAGGACAACCAGTCCTGCATAAAAATGATCGAATCAGGAAAATACACCCGTCGCACGAAACACATTGATATTAGGTATCATTCCATTAAACACTTAAAGGACAATGGTACAATCAATCTAAAATATTGTGAATCTAAACACATGGTAGCGGACATCCTAACGAAGCCCACTCCCAAGCCTATCTTCGAAGTTCACAGGAGAAATTTAAATTTAAGAAATCAAATTCCAGAGATTAAGGAGGAGATTGTTGATAATACATCATGATAATAATCTCCGCAAATTGATTTTTATGACAGTTCACTTAAAAACTCATCATTATAAATAGTGTTTATCCTAGTTTCAAAGAGGAAATGAAATAAGAAGAGGTTTTTACAGACTCGTGAACTGAACAAGGAAGTAAGAGACTAAAATACGAATGAATGACGTACATTGACTTTACGTCATTTCCATCCAATGAAAGAACTGTAAAATGACATCACTTGATAAGGACTAAAGACTGATTTCATTCTGCTATATAAAACTTTAATAGAAGCTTTTTCTCTCGCGATGGAGATGGAACTGTATACTCCGATCTCCCTTAAACTTATCAAATTTAATTAATGTTTAAGATTAAAATTATGTAACTATTAAATATAAAATTGTAAATTAAATTCTTTAATCAGTATAATGAATGTTTTATTAATCAATAACTTATACACATTGCTTAGTCACATGGATATTCTTCAATCAAGGATTTACATATTGTGTGTGCAAAAAGTGATGGATACATCAATTTTCTTAATGGATTAACCAGTGATTCTGGCGGACCTACTACGCGGTATAATGAGGAGTGTGGATGATTGCTGAAAAATGGAGGTAAGCAATATCTTACCTATCTTTTGTTCCAAAAGTACAATTGTTTATTATATACCTTATTACTTTAGAGCGCGCAAAATTACTGCCTACCGACAAAATTTTCCTAACGAAAATTAATCGCGATTTCTGTAAGAAAAGTCTTGGCAGAAATTACTTATTTTACTCAAAGTCCCACAGTTATGCTCCGGAACGTTTAAATCAATAATTTAGATTTCAGAAGCAACGCGTTCGTGCATGCGACGGTTATTTAGCCTATTTTGGTGATCGCTTATGTGTTTGACGGCGTATTTCAGTTTCATCTTCTTAATTTGGCTTCTTTTTCACTTTCCAGCATTCGCCGAGATCTTTTACGGGCATTTCTAATGATATTTTGAATTGCAGCGAAAGAGCGAAACGTAAATAAACCCGATTTACCTCGGTCTAAATCCTGCCAAAGGACTTTTACACAATAACCAATGAGATACGTTTCATTCGGGCGTTGCCATTAAACACTTAACAAATAATTACGATTTCTGTGCCACGTACGATAGCGTAATATATATATAGATTTTGCTATATTTGTTCGAGATTATATTTTGTCATTTATTTTATTGTCTGGTTATCCGATAACAGTTCGCTTCTATTTTGTGCCGAAAAGAGTTCATAATAAGGATCTATAAAGTTACATAACTAGAAATGATGCATTATTTTTAATCCCATCTTCCTTGATAACTTGTGATTACAGTTTCTGATTCTGCATTAAAAATAGTTTTTAAAAACCTAGTCACTTACCTGTTCGGAAATTCGTGTAGTCCAGGGTAATTATCAATGAGTAAGCAAAATACAATTACTCTTGTACGCCTTCTGTTTTATGGCTTCGTGTTATTATAATTCAAAAACTAATATTAATAAAAGTCTAACACATTTTATGCTAGTATCTCATCAATATTAATTCATGGGAGACCACTTAATTGCAAACGTTTTTCCCATCTGTGTGTTCTGATGACGCATTTTCTACATCATTCATACGTAACATATTAAAATATATTGAATAATCATTAAAACTCATATAGAAAATAACCTAATGGTTTCAAGAGAAAACGCTTTATAAGGATTAAATATATATATATTACAGATCTAATTTAAATTCTCCGCATTCTTTCTGTTATGTGATAATTAAATTTGTTTTTTGTATTACTCGAATTGAATTTTTTTTATTTCTCCCCATTAAAAACTGAGATAGAATCCCAAGCATTCATAGCTTTCTTACGTTATTCTTAACTGTATTATCTTTAGTTTTAAAAGTAATCTCTTTAAAAAGCGCATTAAAATTTATTAATTAAGGTTGTTTTGTTTTGTTCGTCTTAAAAGCTTTTCAGAATCTAAACTAGTTTTAATTCCTGCATATGACCACTAAACAAAATTCAAAACATTCCTTAGATCATTTGCAGTCATGTTATATTATTCAGTAAGCCAATTAGATAAATGGAAATGTTTTTCACAAACTAGCTTTATTTTCCGTACATTAACCAAAAGGTGTTTTGTTAAAATTAATGCATAAAATATGTATGAGTGAAATTAAATCGAATAATGAAATAATACATAATTCTTTCTATGCATGGTATTGAAATGGAAATTATATTCAATTACATATCTTATGTGAAACTCAGTGAAAAGTTATGATTAACTTTGAAGCAATTGTTACAGAATTTTATGAAAACAAGTTCATAAATATGTATTTTATTTAAATATTTAGGTAATATGTTAGCGTTTCATTTAAATTTTTTGTAATCTGTATATCCTAAAACGTACTTTTTTTTATTTATGTTCATATGCAAATATTAATTACAAAAAATATAAAGCATTCGGATAGTGTTTTTTTATTATTTAGTAACAGTGACACACGTTTTTACATTTTAGATTTTTAGATTAGATTTTTACTTTTCATATGAAAAAATAACCCAAACACTTAAAAAATAAAATCTAAACAGTAAGAATGTCTCCGCTTTCATGAAAATTTGATTTTCAAAAATTTATGATTATTTCTAGATTCAAACATATAAGCGTAAGAAAAATCCTAAATCCCATGTTACATTATACAGAGTGCTCCCAAACAAGTTGAAATGAACTTTAAATGTTTAACAGGTGAATATAAGTAGGCAATAGTGTTTGAAATAAGATTATGTTAATGAAAATTTTCAAATAAGATACCACCAATTTTCAAAAAGTTAGGTTTTTAAACTTTTCTTATGATCCCTCTAGACAAAATTGGTCAATTAGGAAAATTTCCCCCTTTTTTATGCAACAAGATAATTACGAGGAACTGCATGTATGTATCTTTAAAATTGAAAAAGTTTTGCTCAATTAAAAATTTATCATTAGAAATAGGGACCATACACAGTTAACAATTGAGGAGATCGAGGCAAGAGAGTGCCAAGCCACATTTTTGAACTTTTGAGGTATTTCAAGTTGAAAATTTGATCAAATACTCAAATAAAGATATATAACCTGAAGTTTTTTCTCCAATGTCTTAGTAACATTTGAGATATTCTGAATAACAATATGGCATTACTTTAATGATATTACAATTACATTTTTTTTAAATTAGCTATCTTCATTGGGGGCATAACATCTAGGGCAAAAACGAAACCTGGGACATATGCTGCCACCAAGTGACATTAGAAACATATTATATGTTGGATATTATAATTTACAATATTAAGCAACAGATTACAGTGTTAGATTTATTTCACCAAAAATGTGGCTTGGCACTGCAACTCCAAAAGTTTGTTCAAACCAAGACAAAATTTTTAACAGCGTATATTAAATTAGAGAAGTAAATGTGTGAGAAAGTGCAAGAAAAAGAAATCACTGACGAATGAAAGACTATTTCATTACCATAAACTTGTTACCTACCTTATTTAAAACACTTTTGCAATATACATTGGCTACTTATCTCCAACAGTAAAACATTAAAGCATGCCTCAATCTTTTTAGAACACTCTGTATACTGTTATTATTTCATCATGAGCTGAAACAACAAACATAATTTGTTATCCTCTAGAGAAATTGTCTAAAATAGAGAACAGAGATGAGAAATCTTTCATCAGTGCACCTACAAACAGTTATATATTTTATTAACGGATATTGAATTCAGACTCAATATCCGCTTTTCTAAGCACATGCAAGACGCACAACGATGAATGAGGTACGATACTAAATGTTTTTGAACAGGCTTTAGACATAGTACACACACATTTCATTGAAACATGTTGTTTGATTAAACATTGCAGTTAATTAAAAATGAATAAAAACGTATCAGCAAATAATTTTAAAGATTGCGGTATGAAAGCCAAGCACGGTTCACTGGTTTACAAATAATAGTCTTGATCTGTGCCGAAGAATTTTTACTTTATATAAACAAAAAATAAATTATCAATTTTGATGAGACAGTTTTAAAAATGTAACATAAATTTCGTAAAGCTGAACGCATAGCATCACATATATGAGGGGGTTAGAATGGCAATGGGGTAAGTCAAAAATTTGAAAAATCTAGATAACCCTATTTTCATTGAACGTGTTAATTTTTATTCAGTGTGACAGTGTTGCGCGATGATTTTTAAAAATTATGAATCGAATATAACCCAATAATTAACTTTTGGAGCAATTTAGTAAAATAAAGCATTAAATCCTTTAAAAGACTCCCCGAAAATAAACAAAATTAACTTCTTTAAAATAAATTAAAAATTAAGTATGAATTTAACAATTAAAGAAAATAACAACAACAAATAATTTTAGAATGCGTTGTGTTCTTAGACCATTAAATTAAAATTAACATACCCCAATAAGATATCCCCTGAAAGTATTCAGGAGCCTTGACATCTTTATTTACTCACTTCCAAATCAAAATAAAATGGAAAATTCAGTTATTATTTATATATCAATATAAATAATTTCTCTTATAAGTCTCCAAAGTTTAAAGTATTAAATACTAATCCCAGTAGCAGACATTTACTTAAAATAAATTATCCTTTTCTAGTTTGTTATGCTTCAACAAACTTTACTTATTTGAGATATACTTAAAGAAAATTTAAATTTGCAAACTGCGACTGGGCTTTCTTTCAATATTAATTATGGATTAATTAAAAATCATATATTAAATATTAAAGAATAAAAACATTTAGATCACTATTCAACACTTAAATTTTCCATTAATAACCAAACAGCTTAATCCTTAACAGTTAAATTACTTTTACATTAGAGAGTTAAATTTTAAACATTTAAATCCAACAAAAGTCAAGAGTTCTTAACAAAATCATATTTTTAATTTTTCTCTATTAATGGTTAACAAAAGTGTTCTCCACTTAAAATATTTTGAAATAAATAATAGATAAAAATAAAATTTTACTGATGAATCTTTTGATTTATATTTTGAAATGAATGAATTTAATATTAATTATTACAAAACATTAAACACACAAATTCATTAAGAATAAAGACAATTTGTAAAGGCTAAAAATTAATAAAGTTTATTAAGATATATGTAGGAGAGTAAAATGTCCAAAGTAGAAAAAATGCAATTTCTTGCATAACATAGGGCAAAATCAGTATAGATGAAATGCAGCAAAGTTATAAATACACACCAACAATGTATAAACAAGAAAATTTAAACATTAGATATGGAAAAACAAATTATTTATGGTGAAACTTTCAGGTATGTTGGTTTATGAGGATCCCGATCAGACAACCAGTTTTCTAAAGCAATTGCCTTTTACATGAAATGTTCGTTTCTAAACCGAAGTAGTTAATTTGCCTCTGAGTTGAAACTTCTTCGAAAATAAGTATTTGAAAAGACTTACCAAAAAAGTCGGATTCACAAACTTACCAATGTCATCAGCCATCAACATCCGAGGTACTTTTTGTGGGCCAGCTCCTAAATTTCAAGCTGAGCACAGGCCGGAAGGATTTACGCCTGGGATATATTCACAGGGTAAAGCATCCTCGAACTGACCACCGAGGAGGGATATTACACTAATTTGAGCAAGGGCTCCTTTGGGTTGTATGTCAGGAAAACTACATTGTCTCCATCGAAGGGGCTATTTTTGTTGTACTTCAGCGTGAACACTCTCAAACTGAATAAACAGGGGCGCTTTTTCCACGCTGTAGACTTTGTTAAAATGCCGAGAGAAAAGGGCTGGTGGCAAGAATCTGTGGGCGCGGGGGCATTCATTTTACTGAAGTTCGCCTTCCTTCTCCTCGAACGATTCCTTTCGTTCTGTCTCTCTGGGATATATTTTTTCAACTTCATTCACGATTCAACTGGGGCTAAAGCTGTCCATACTTTATTATAAAACAACTGCACGATCATACCGTAACTCGCAGTGATTATTTTCTCGGTAGGACAAACCAGAGGGGCCCGAAGCCTTGGTTGCCTCTCTTCTACTCCGACTATTTCTTTCGCTCTGTCTCACTCTTAGATTTTTTTTCTACTTCATTCACCATTCAACTGGGGCTAAACTGCCCAAAATTTATATAACTCGACTGCACGATCATACAGCGACTCGTGGTGAATAGTTTCCCGGGAGGACAAACCAAAGGTGCCCGAGCTCTTGGTTGCCTCCCTTCTACTGCAACTATTTCTTTCGTTCTCTCTGACACTTAAAAAAATAAAATCACGCAACCAAAAAACTGGGGCTACTCTTGCCTCCCACAACAAGGACACTCTGTTCAATCACGAACACAAGGGGCGAAACATTTCTAGACCTCCTTGCATTCCCACGTTCGATACAAAAAACAGATCCCCCCCCCCCCCCCCTGCTTACCACACTTTGAAACATTTATGTAAAAATGTTTATTCCAGACTTCCCGGGAAATACACTGGACCTCCATGAAACCCAAAATTCCGGGAAGTGCGTCTGGCAAACAGGCATGGATCTTGTTCTGTTTCTTTCTTTTTTGTTTACCAGCGACTTCGTTCACCACTGTGAGACATTTCACAGGCCTTTACTACAAAAATTCAAAAAACTCCCACCACCTTTTCGACCCAGGGAAATGTAATTCTGTTACGATACTCTGGGATCCTCGGGTCTTGCCACCCTTGTTGATAAGAGAAATCCAGGCGCAATGCACTTTTCCCCTATCTTATAAGAGATATTTACTTTCCTACCAAACTAATTGTCTGATTAAATTTTATTTAATGAACAACCCTTACAAATTTAGTTTATTTAAATTATCATAAAAAATTATTTATTTAAATTTATCTCAACCATTAAATCCAAAATTCGTTTGAATTTCCACCTAACAACAGTCAAATAAGTCATAGTTCACTTAGGGAGTCGCTAGAGGGCAAAATAACTTGGTCCACTTAATGCAAAGGCAATACGACAAGTTTTCACAAAACCCTTCATTTCTCAAATTACTAAATATTGACTTATTCCACTGTCATTCTAAACCCCTCATATGTCGTGGTACATTTCTGATATTATCACTTCTTATATCATCGTATTTAATCTTCTATAGTCCTTGAAAATGCAACTAGTTTGTATTTTGTCACCCTTAATGAAGTAAACGGCAGATATATATTTATCAGTCACCCTGTTTCTTAAATGATCTTTTATAAAATTCCTCCGAGAAAATAACGAATCTAACAACTAAAAATTTGCAAGGCTCTTCCAAGTTTTAAATATTTTCTCTTTTGCATCTTCCTTTCAATCTAATCGATCATTTTCAGTTATTTTATCTCTCAATTAATATAACATTTCCGCAGTCCGTTTTGTTTCCGTGAGGATCAGGATTGGAAATCGATTGCATGTGTTTCCGTCTCATCAAAGTTAAGACTTTCATAAATCTTTAAACTAAGATTTTTTTCCTGAAAAATCGATTATCATTGACTAAATAACTGCAGAATATTCATGTGTCAATTTAACGTGATTTGGTTTTTGCGAGGTTTACACTTGCACATACTTTTTTTTTGTATTTGGAAATTACTTAAAGGTATTTGAAAAGCGTCAAGTTTGAAGTTTTATTGTTTAGTTTCGAGAGATTTTATTAATTACACGACAGTAATTGTCTTGCTAGCATCTTGCAATTTCAAAGTTAATTCAGTTAAATATAAGCACAAATTAGTAAAAAATATTAATTCATAAGGAATTATTATTGAAATCTTTATAACCGGAAGTTACAGTTAAAAAGACAGAAAAAATGCAAATTTCTATTTTTGTTAATATTTTAATATATGTCTAAGTATTAGAAAATATGCTTTAATAATATTTAGTAATAAATATTTTTAATTATTAGGGGAAAACTTAACAGTATGTTTTAAAAGGAAAATTCCAAATGCGTTTTCTGAAAAACTTTCTTCTTAGTAAGCTTAATTTGTGATAACTTCGACAACACAAAAAGTTTTACATATATTGTTATACACCTTTGAAATATTGAATTACCTTTTATTTATTCAAATTTATCTGTACAATGAACTAAAAATTAAGCTTTATGATGCAAATTAGTTATTTTACGGATGTTTAAACTGAAAAAAAAAAATTCTGGCACTCCGGGAGTGCCGACAGAAGTGAAAACTTGAACAATTACGTGTGTATTTTTTGAATCGTCAGGATATACTTTTAAATGAAATGTTTTTTTATTCATTATTATAAACTACTACTACAAAAATTATATTACAATTTTCATTTAATGCGCTATTCTGTCCGTTGTTAAGATATGGAAACGGGGAATAGTTAGATAAACACCGTAAAAGGAGTGCCGGAGGGGGGAGGGGAGGGGAGGTCCAGTGTCCTTCGTTAAATGACTAATTAGGCTGATCCCTATACATCTGTAAAGATTCATTTATTTCGTTCAGCTAGGAATTGAATTTCAAATGTCGCTTAGTTTATTATTTAAAAATTCTGGTTCACGCTACTCATACATTTATTTTAATGTTACGGAGATTCATTACTCAGTGAAAATATAATGTTTGAAATCAGTCGCGTTGAAATTAAACTGTCCGTTGTTGAGATATGGAAACGAGGCATAGTTAGTTAAAACACCGTAAAAGGGGGGGGGGACTGAGGGGAGGCGTGGGGTTCAGTGCCCTTCGTTAAATGACTAATTAGGCTGATCCCTATACGTCTTTAAAGATTAATTTATTTCGCTCAGCTATGAACAGAATTTCAAATGTTGCTTAGTTTATTATTTAAAAATTCTGGTTCACACTACTCATACATTTGTTTTAATGTTATGGAGATTCATTACTCAGTGAATTATAGTGTTTGAAATCAGTCGCGTTGAAATTGGACTGTCCGTTGTTGAGATATGGATATGAGGCATAGTTAGTTAAAACACCGTAAAAGGGGGGCCGGAGGGGAGGCGTGGGGTCCAGTGCCCTTCCTTAAGTGACTAATTAGACTGATCCCTATACGTATGTAAAGATTGATTTATTTCGTTCAGCTAGTAACTGGATTTCAAATGTCGCTTAATTTATTATTTAAAAATTCTAGTTCACACTACTCATACATTTATTTTAATGTTATAGAGATTCTTTATTCAGTGAATTATAGTGTTTGAAATAAGTCGCGTTGAAATTGGACTGTCCGTTGTAGAGATATGGAAACGAGATATAGTTAGATAAAACATCGTAAAAGGGGGGCCAGAGGGTCCAGTGTCCTTCGTTAAATGACTAATTAGGCTGATCCCTATACATCTCTAAAGATTGATTTATTTCGTTCAGCTAGGAACTGAATTTCAAATGTCGCTTAGTTTATTATTTAAAATTTCTGGTTCACGCTACTCATACATTTCATACCCCGCCCTACCTCATACGGAACTATACACAATACATGTACATACTTATATACAGAGTTGTCGGTTACAGTAATAGTGTCGCGAGTTCAATGGTTTTTTCCCATCTCAAAAAATGCCCAACGCGCCAAAAGAAGTTTTCACTTCAAATATACAGAGGTGTCGGTAACAGTGTCGGTTACATTAACAGTGTCGCGAGTTCAATGGTTTTTTCCCATCTCAAAAAATGCCCAACGCGCCTAAAGAAGCTTTCACTTCAAATATACAGAGGTGTCGGTAACAGTGTCGGTTACATTAAAAGTGTCGCGATTTCAATGGTTTTTCCAAAATCTCAAAAAATGCTCAACGCGCCTAAAGAAGTTTTCACTTCAAATATACAGAGGTGTCGGTAACAGTGTCGGTTACAGTAACAGTGTCGCGAGTTCAGTGGTTTTTTCCCATCTCAAAAAATGCCCAACGCGCCTAAAGAAGTTTTCACTTCAAAAAAAGCTTTTCTATTGAAAATATGACTTTTTGGACAAAATTCAACATATTTAGCCAATTTTTGAAATATTTCAGAAATCTTATTTCATTGAATGAAAAAAAAAATGTCTGTAAACCATTATGTTAAGAGGGAAATAAAATATATTAAGTAGAAATAAGTGCAGCTGTTGGTGTAAACATAAAAAAAAAACCACCCTAACTTCTGTTCAAAATCACAAATTTTTAACAAATTGGGTAAAATATATTTAATTTGTTTTCATAGTTTAATATCAGAATTCAACTATATATCAATTCATTTTGCCAATATACTACATTCTTTTTTGTGCCCTTAATACAGATAGTTTCCTTAAAACCTTTATAAAATGCAAATTATTGGTCAAAATTATTCTAACTTGGAAATGATGCAGATGATTTTAAATACTGAAGCTACACTACAGTTCCAAATATTACTTGTCAAGAAGATATAGCATTGTTTCTTCTTAAATCATTTAAATTATGTGTACTTTCAGAACAAATCAACAGATAAATCGTCAAGATTAACGATTATAGTATTATGAAATAATCAGTAAAAAACTGCACACTAATAGCAGCGCATGAGAGAAAGTTTTCGTAAATCATTTGCTACATCAAAAATTCACATTTTTTAATAGAATTTCGCATATACTATGTCAACAGATTTTTCTTCGACAGTAATTTCTTTTTCTCCTTGGTTGTAGCAAGGTAAAAATGACTTTCATTTTAAAAGATTATCCTTTATTGTTACGTTGCCATTATGAATGTAACAAAAACAGACGGTAGACATTGATACAACAGTTAATCCCATGGAGTAGCCAGTCACTCGGGTGTATGATTACATCGTCCTGCCAAGAAATTTACCACAAGTTTGATAGTTACAAGAAAAGGCATCATGTAGCATCATATCCTTCTTCTATTTAGATACCATCCTGCGAGAGGACATCCTATTCGCCCGATTTTACGTGCACGTAAAAAAATCTACTATCCTCTATAAATTTACTGTAAATAAATACATAAATAAAGATGTATGTATCAATCGATTAAGAATATTATTAACGAACAGTATAAGAAATACTATTAAAAATAATATGTCTACTATTAAATGCTACGCAAAATTATGTTTCGAGCATAATTGTGTTATAAATCATGCTTCGGGCATTCTTACAACTTTTACCGGTTATTAAATGAATGATTCTGGTACTATTTCCTGTAATATCGTAATTTTATTTTTTCTAAATTTATGTATGAACCCCTCACACATTTCTGATTACGACTCTATGATGATTTAAGAAAAAGGCATTAACGATACACTTTTCCGTGCTCATTTGATCCAGAAAATCAAGTAAAGTGTCAAGAGTGGATGTTGCTATTTGAAAAGCGAAAACTCGTACAATTTTTATATGTAGACGACCCCGAAGCATAATTTATGCATATCATTTAATAGAAGATATTATTCTCTGTCGATTGGTGCCTACTTGTTTTTACATGATTATTAGCAAAGCAAGGTGTTTTTTCCAGGACTATACATGGCAGTGTTGTATCGTCTAATTATCTAACTGAATCCCTTTGGGTACGAGAACGACACTGTAACCACTGTGGTAACTATGCATTAAGACAATAATCAAACATTACAGAATGGACTAATTACTATTCCCTAATCACTACCTCAAGAAAAAGAAAAAAGTTCATGTGTTCTATGAAACCTGTGGAAACTTAGAAATCTGCTGTTCACGCCGACGACGACGGTGGAGGAAACCTTCATGGAATACATACAGGACGTCGTCGTGTGAATTTATTATTGACATTGAGTGCTACGTATAAAAAAATCATTATTGCTTTTACAAAAGAAAAGTGTTCAACAAATACCTGATACTGATCCTGCACGAAAACTACCTTTTACATTTACATTATACGTAGTTCTCTACATGAATGGAGACTGGTGATGAGAGTCCGGTTATTTGCAATTTAAAAATCGTGAAATATGCATGCAAATGTTCACTAAAGTTATTTAAATTATGCACAATCAATATGCACTTATAAATTTTCATAGATTGTCAAATATTTTTGGGATGCATATATGTAATCGATAGAAGAAATGATATTACTTCATGATAAAAGTAAAAGCTAATACATGCATACATACATACAATATTGTTATTCTCCCTGCCTAAAAGAAATACTGTAAAATCTCTATATTACGTATAAGAAGCTTTGTTCCAAAAATTTATGACTAGAAGAAGTGTCGTTTGAAAAATTTTGTAGATTGGTGAATCATTCGTAACTGATGAGTGATTGATATACAGTATCGAAATAATCAATCGAGTAAAAAATCAAATTAATACCGTTGCATGAAGTGATATTATAGAAATTATTATAGAAAAGCAATTTCGATTTATATGACGATTGAAATGAACAAAATAAAAATGTATCTTACATCGAGAAATCTTTCAGTAACAACCTTAACTGATTTCGAAAAATTCGCTAAAACTGGTATATCAAATTTCGGTAATTCCATCTACTATGTCTGTGCAAATAGCACTATTTATATTAATATTTCTCATCTCATCAATGATTTCTTCACATAACGTGTCACTGTAATGTCTTCGGATAAATAATTCGTTGGATATAATCTGGATGGCACAACCATAAATTTTTAGATACTGGTATTCGGTTTGTTAAATAGCATATTTTATATTATCATTGTTTAACAAAAACCAAATGCAAACTTCAGCGACAGTTATTTGACATCGGTGGGAACAGTGCTTATAATTTCAAACTGTCCGATAAACTAAGGTTCCGACGTTAGTTAAATCTTGGACCTTGCTTAAGGTTATGAGTATTATACACTATTATTCTGTGGTATGCAGTCGACATTCTGTTGTAATATTTTGACCCCCACAACCTAACTGACTCAAAGTCGCAGTTAGAAGCTCGATTGCTAGCCGAAGAAGTTATATGGCAGTTGCCAATCAATCGTTTTACTTTTTAATTTCACATATTTTGCTAAATTTGTTTTCATACATATTTTCAGCATATTGGTTAATAAAAAAAAAAAAATATTTGCATTTTATTTATTGTCGTACGCTTTTCAGTTTCTTGTGTAAGAAACTGACAGGGTGTTCCTCTAGAGTCTAGACTGAGTGTTCTTGGACTTCAGCCGTCCAATCTGAGCGGCCGCATATCTTGCCTACGCTTTGAACCGGGGTTAAATTCATTATTCTTTACAAAAAAAATCATCATCTGCCAATGTTAGGAGAATGGAAAATGATTGAGCAGACACTGAATAATACTTGGTCTATCCGTAGTTAGTTTTGTCAGTTGAAAAATGTGTGTGCATGCTCGTCAGAATGCGTGTAAAAAACTGAAATATATCTTGTGAAAAATTGATCATATTAAATAATACTGGATACAAAAACAAAAGTGAGACGCCGGAAATCTTTTGCATCTCTACATTATTACATAAAGCCAGTAACGTATTTATGAATAGACTGAGGCCTGAACTTATGGCGTTGACTCAAACAGAAAGATATTTTAATTTTAATCTGGATTAACATCCATATTTTATTTTTTTAACATAAAAACTAAAAACCATACATTTAATATTTAGAGGAATCATAAGGTATAGTAATAACTGTAATTCTTTTAAATGATTAATACTTTTTATTATCGTTATTGGGCATTCTAAGAAATTGTTTCGATAATTGTGTTAAGTACCATACTTTCTTATCGCATAACTAAAATTTGATGTTGGTCAGTAAGATCAGAAATAAACATGAACAATATATTTTCTATAACCAAAAAAAAAAAAAAAGTTATTTTTTTCAAAGTTAAAAAATGTAATAATAATAATTAAGTTAATATAAGATAATTAGAAAGAGTTCCAAAAAAATCATTTTGTCCCAAGACCTCTGAACACATCGAGACGACCCAACACTCTGTTTTCACTCTGTTAGAAAAAATCTCAACTATGACACTCCAACCATTCGATATACTTTCCTCTATTCATTATATCGTATGTAGCTCAGGAATTTTGAGTTATTCAGACAGACTCTGTCCAGCAAAGGCTGTTGCTTCATGTTATGAGATTAGGTGTTTTAAAGTCAGCTGTAGCTGTAGCTTCGGCTTGTGATTTCGATAATTATTCTTAGAATGAACTATGTATTTTTATAACTTTCTTCCTTGGAAAATAATAGAATTCTGCCCCTTGTAAAAATAGGAATAAAATTTTCAATAATTTATCAGCTTATAAAGTCATAACATTTGTAAATCTCCCATGTGCCAAAAAAGGTTTCGCAAATGCCAGCTTCATTACTTGCGATTTATTCTGTTGAGCTGATTCAGATATAAAACCAGTTGTCATAATAATCGTTGTTCTCTGGGGGAATTGTGTCCGCCATATTTGTCCAGGGTAATTCAGTTGGCAGAGCATTGGCAGCTTAAGACAAAGGTCCGTGATTTGAATCCTGGCCTGGGCACTTTTTCACTCAGTTGGAAAATTGAAACCTCCTATCTACTTGTAATAAAATCCAAATGTAGAAAGTGTGGGTAACCATGCCGGGTGCGACCACTCTGGTCTGCGAATTGACCGTAGCTAAACGCTATGTTAGGTTTAATGAAAAGCATATGACAGCTAAATTATAATTTATTTTACTTGAAATCGCTTGTGTTCAGCATGTTTCATGTAAAACATGTATATCATATCCAATTATAATGTTTTAAGTTCTAAATTAAAAGTAACATCGGATTACTAGATTAAACATCGGATTGTCAGAATTAAACAAACGAACAGTGTTGCTGTTCAGAATCACAAATTCCAAATATAGAAACAAATGAACTACTCTCTGAACACTTCATTAAAAAAATACAGGTTAACATCCGATTCTGCTCTTAAAATATTTGTAAAAGCATGTTAAAGCCTTCAAATATTTTAATTTTCAGCATATTTTCATGTAAAACATGTATATCAATATCTCTGCAAACACTTTTAGCCAGTTGAAATTCGAAACGAAACTCAGAAATAGCATGCTGCGTGACTAGGGATTTCTAAATATTGTTTTGGTGCCATCTATCGGTAATTAATATAAACGAAGGAAAAAGAAAACTTCAGGACGTATTGGTTTATTTCAAGATCAACTTTTAAAAGCTTCAGCATAACTTTAAAATTTCATTCTATATAAATAATTGTAAATTAACATTATTTCTTTCTTAAAGTTTTAATTTATTTATATCAATATTTAAGAGCTTAGCTTATTTTGAAATGATGCTTGGATTGTAAATAAAATGAATATTTCTTATGAAATTTAATTAAAATATTTAATAAAATATTTATATCAATGCATATCAAATTTTGATTTTTAACATAGTAATATTTAAACTTTGTAGTGAAAAACATTGTAATTTAATAAGAGAATGTGAAAAGATATTTTTCAGTCATACTAAAACAAATAATAATTGCAATTTTCTTATGAAATAAAATAAAATGATTTTAATGATAAATATTTATTATAGTTTTCATTGGGCATATTTTTAAAATAAGACAATTTCAGGGTATAATTCGAGATACACTTTTAAAAGTTTAAGTTATATAATCTACTTTCGTCGTTGTATTTGTTTGAAATATTTCTTAACTAGTAAAAAACTTTGTGCTTTCTCTCATTTCGGATTGGCTGTTTCCTTACACTGAATTAAGGAGCTAATCTATATTATAAAGGACAAACTTTTCCGTGCGTAATGCTGACGTCATTTTGCGAATGGCAACACTTGACGATGAAATTTCGGTTTTTCGATTTTTGCAACAGCACTTTTTTTAATTTCTAAACATTGCATATTTTTAATTTTTACACCGTTATATAGGAAAAAATCTACTTTCAAATGCAATTTGTTTGAAAACTGTATCGCCATTTACTTATTTATCATAGCATTTAAATTAAATTTCAAACATGATTTTTAAAAAAAATCTATATCTTCAAAATATTAATCCGTCATTTATTTCCAGCTAATATTCAATAACGAAATTAAAACTTCATTAAGGTATAAATAAAATAGTATAAATAAAACACAAAATTTACAGACATGAAATAAGCGATAAACCGGTGAAATTATCAGAATAAAAAAAAACTGTTCTACAGGGTGATTTTTTTTAAAGTTGTGAAAGTAAAACCCTATAACAAAAGATCCACTGATCCAAATGACCTGATATTTCACCAGTATGCTCCCAAAGAAATTGGAATTTTTTAGGCGTGGTTAAAAAAAATAAAATCGCACCGACAGATGGCGCTGTATATGCAGTAAAGTCGGGAGACGAGCTTGCGCACGACACACGAACAGTGGCGATAAAAAAGGTGAAGCACGCATACACTGCGATTTCTGACTCTGGGGGTACCTGAAGAATACTGTGTATTGTGGTGATGTTACGAACTTAGCTGACCTGAAGGCACATATTGTGCACCAAATCCACAGCATCCAGCCGGATACTTTTTGCTCTGTTGTGGAACATGCGGCTTCACGTTTCCAACTCGTAGCTGAAAACGGTGGACAGCACACTGAAAATCACTTGCGTTAGTTTCGCAGTTAACTTTCGCGGGTACAAATGCTTTTCTCCATATTTTTATTTTGTTCTGTTTCTGCGAAAGTGTTCGCAGTTCCTTTTCGCAATTACTGCATTCTGTATGTTCTCTATATGTTGCGTAATAAAGTTTTCTTTTTCTCAAAGTACCGTAAATTGTTTTCCTCCCACTGATGATATTCTTTGTTTCTGTTAACTTACAGTGCCATCTGTCGGTCCAATTTAAAGTTTTTTTTTAACCACGCCTAAAAAAATCCCATTGCTTTGGGAGCATACTGGTGAAATTTCAGGTCATTTGGATCAGTAGTTCTCTTGTTATAGGGTTTTACTTTCACAACTTTAAAAAAAATCACCCTGTAGATTAACGAAATTTTTAACGATTTCTTCGGCTATTAACTTCTGGCACGAGGCCAATACGAAATTACCGCTTTTAATAAATTTCAAAATTTTATTTGAATATACCTATATAATTGACATATTTCCTACACAAATACTTTTGGGTGTCGTTAAGGGACAATCTGAAAAAAAAAATTAAATGTAAAAAATATATTAGTTTTCAATTAAAAAAATAAATGGCTTTCACATATAGTCTTTATGCCGGGAAACCCGGGTTGGATGCCCTAGTATTCTTAAACATGCAGTTTTCTGTCTCTTTTCATGTCTATATGTCTGCTATATATATAGAATGAAGAAACAATTGTTTCTTCATCGCTGTAAAACTCTGTTCTTCAAGAAATGTTAAAATTAAACTGCATTATACAATTAACATAGACAATTTAAAACTAACAAAATTGTAATGTTTTGTGCAGTCGTTAAACCATTTCAGAATTTGCGTTTAACTTTACTTATGTAAGCAAAAGATGAGCCATGTGGCGAGTCAAGCTCTTTAGAAACGCATTGATAAAAAAATTTTACTAAAGCTTTCGCACATGAATTATTTTTTTAATATTTAATTTGAATGTTTTAACCAATCATTGAATTAATTCAGAAATTGAATATTGTGTAAAAAAAAAATATCCTCATCATTTGTATTTGTAGAAATCATTTGTCATTTTTAAAATGTACTTTTCTACAATACAAACCTTAATAAAATCTTCATACTGTTAGGTTGTATAAAGTCTTATGAAAATGAAACGCAGATCAACATTCCGTCATTTTTGACAGGGGTTATATACTAGTAAGAAATAAAACCTCCCAATCTCAAGAAGATTCGAAAATCTTTGTACTTTTGTTTACAAAGATAAGATTGCTATAAAATTTTAATTTTTGTATTGTTTACTGGAAATTACTTATTGTATTATTAAGGAATGCATATACATTGCTATTGCTATCATGAATATTGCTATCATATCATATCATATTGCAAACATATTGCTATCAGTAAATAACATGAATTTGGTACATGCATACAAAAGACCTTTAAAAGAAGTTACAAGATATTTTTAACGTAATAAAAATATAATTAACTCGACGAATAATATTTTGAATATATGTTTTAAATAATAAGCCAGGTGCATTTAAATATACTGTTGAGATAACTGATTACTTTTCAAATTAGTTCAGTAAATTATTTGTAGGAAAATTAATAGAATTTCTAATTTGGCGCGTGTGTATGTGTGTGTGTGGGGGGGGGGAACTATTTACAAAATTTTGACGCAGAAATAATGCTATTAACAAAAAAAATCAATTTGGTACATGTATACAAAAAACCTTTTGAAGAAGTTACGAGATTTTACAGTAATAAAAATATAATTAATTTGACGTGTTCGGATTATACTAAATAAAACTGGTACAAACAATTACTAGAAAGTAAATTGAGTTATTACATGTTTCATTGACAAACAGAATTTACCTGACATTTCAATTTATTTCTCATGAATGTTTGAATAAGCACTGCTTAATAAAGAATGAAGGCCTCGATATTCTTACATTTTTTCCAATTAGTTCTACATAAGAAATTCGCCGAGACGCCTTCACGATAAGACATTGGTTTTTTTATGTTCATTTTCTCGAAATATAGAATTACGGAAATAATTGAATTTTTTAGCAGAAATAACTTATAAAAAGAACATCATTTAGTGACTTTGCAAACAACCGAACCACAATGGCATTTTTCTCGAAAGCAATTAAAATGTTAACCTTATTATTATTTTTTTCGTTTATTTATTTACTCTCTATTTGGAATTCAAACATTTGTATCCTCGTTCTACTTATAGTATTTTTTATTAATGCAAAAACTAAATTTACATTCTTAATGTGAAAGCAGACTTCTATTTTATCTTAACTTTTCAGTGGGCGTATATGTTGTGCAATTTGTGTATATTTTGCGCGCAATCATTACGCTATTACAAATGGGAGATATTTCGTAACAGTAAAAAGATACATTTTAAGTTCCAAAATATACATGTCTGTAGTAAAAATTAAATTTAAATGTCGATGTTATTTTGTGAAAAAAAGTTTTGAAATAATCACTTGGGTCGTAAAATTTGTGACAGTGTGCTAGCTGGAAGATGAATAATTAATTTTAGGATGAATCACTTTTCCTTGACAATATTGATTTACAGTCGATCAAAAAAGAAAGATCATCCCATACATGTTAATCTCTAAATTATTTCAGAAAATAAAATAAAAATATTATTCGATTAGAAATTATGTCTTCTTTAAATTTACTATAATATTAAATAAGTTCAGGTGTGTATCACTATACCGAAGACGAGCAAACTTAGTCTTTGCTATTAAGAGTATTAAGATTGTATAAAGCGTCTTCAATATTTTGGATCCTTGGAGCCCCTTACTATTGTAAGGACATTCATAAGACATTTTTAGACATTCATAACGTTATTATTAACGGGGGGAGGGGTCGAGAATGATAACGTAGGATATTTCATACGTTATCATTCCTCGACCCCTAACCACCCACCCCCTCCGTTAATAATAACGTTATGAATGTCTAATAATTCATTTCATTTTTAATTTAATTTTCCTTTTTTACGTTTGCATTGATATACAGATATGGTTATACATTTACTATTCGCATACTTTACTGATTCAAATGACGAAAAGCCAATAAAATATCACTATTATATATGAAATAACTTTATATAAAGTAACACTTGAAAGAGATAGTTACTATTTGAATGTATTTAATAATAACGCTTTGTTATACAATGCATTAAACAGTAATATTGTCTTTTTGCACTGTCCCCCTTTAAAGGGTAGGGGGAAGGCCGAACTTCTAATCAACAAAATAGGTGGACAACAATTTTTCCATTTTCTTTATTAGTAAACATAATAACAAGTTGTATATAAGTATATTGAAATACTTGAAAATACATGAAATACTTGTTATAACAAGTATTTCAAGCGTACTTCGCACCTGATTTCTACAACATCGAGTTATATGCGCATATGGCAGAACGACAGGAATGCCGAACATTAGAGTTTTCCATATTTTGGAATGAAATGATTTTATAATTGTTCAAGGGCTTTAATAATAATTCTGTACTTTCATAAAAAGATAATAGACTATTTTGATGCAAACAAAAAGTTATTATTATTATTATTATTATTTGGTTGAATAAAAAATAATAACGATATCAAAAATCCCCCCCCCCTCCCCTAGAGATATATGACGATATCAAGTGTCAGCCTCCTTCGTCCCTAAAGTGATTAACGTTATATATGCACAGCCCCTTACGTTATTTGATACTAGAATACGAAAAATGAAAATTATGTCTTTTTTTAAATTTATAATAATATCTATAAAATAAGTTCAGGTGTCCATAAACATACTGAAAAACAAACAAACTTTAAAGTTTTTGTTGTTACGTAACTTTGACACCGACATACGAATTCACCACTCAAATTAGCTTAAATAGAAATTTTGTTATTTGTTTCCCTGTTTGTTGTAAGTTAGTTCCAAAGATAGTCAATATATAGTCGATGCTCAAAGATCGAGAAAAAAAATTTTTAATTATCGGATTTCAAGAATAAAAATTACTTTTATGCAAGGAAAAAAAGTACTTGTCTAACATTGGAGAAATATATAATTTTATAAATCGAATTGTTTTAAAGAAATTAAATCGTAAAAAAAAAAAATTATTAGAAGTATATTGGTGTTAAGGGTTAATAATTATTAAAATACGGTTTTTACCATCTGAAAATAGACGTCACATGCCGACAATGTGCGTTTTTAAAAGTTGTCTCGGTAAATTTTAAGCATTTTAAAGAAGATGATAAAATTTCATGATGTGGCAATTTCGAAGTTTATGGGGATTTTTTAAATACTTAAAATTTAAGGAGACAATTAAAAAAAAAGCTCACATCGTTGGCATCTGACAGTTAGAAATTTTGTTATTTGTTTTCCTGTTTGCTGTAAGTTAGTTCTAAAGATATTCAATGTACAATCGACATTCGTTATCCACGAACGTTCAAAGATCGAAAAAAAGTTCGAATTATCCAATTTCAAGAAAGAAAATTACTTTTCATGCTCTTTTTAAAGAAAAAAGTACTTATCTAACATTAGATAAAGATATATTTTCTATAATTCAAATTGTTAACAAAAAAATACATTCTAAAATTAAAATTATTATAAGTACATTGGTCTTAAAAGTCAAAACTACCTTTAGCGTAAATAAAAGCATATAAAAGAAAAAAATGAAATACATTATAAATTAAAAGTTTAATGAAAAAATTACATTTTTGAAAAAAATCAATCAAGCGTTGTTTCTTGTAAATTGTTATTAATACGCCTTTCATCCAATCTTTAAATTTCAAATAAATATTTGAGTTCTTCTCTGCCGGAAGTTCCATCTGAACAAAAAAGTATCAAAAGTTAATTGCATCCATTACTGACTTATCAATAGGACGATTTAATGATGCTAGCAACTTCACCATCTGTTCTAGAGGATTTTCCGTGCTCAGTTATCCTTTCTGACTATTTGACTATAATAGTTTTAATAATTTCCTTAACATTTAATTTCTCATAAATGTCGAAAAATCACTAAATACTCTTACACACCATTCTCTACTAATATTGCATCTTTTTTTTTAAACCTTGGATTTTTTTAGCTTCAACTAACCGATGTTATAAAACCAAGTTCGAATTAAAGAACTAATTTTAAAATTAGCTGCAATGCAAAAGTTTTCGTGATTTTATGATGAGCTCGAATTATTGCGCGTCAGCATATCATTCTGGTGATGGCCACAAACGTGATTTCAATCACTGTAAGGTTCAGATTTAATAGAAATTTTGTTAATGCTTTTTAATAGTTTTTTTTTTATTCACTACATTATTTATATATAAATATATCATAAATGTAAATCTCTTGATTAAAATATGAACTGATTATTACCTTTTTCCAGCTCTGAATTGTAAAACCTGATCTATAGTTTCTAGAGATATTAGATATTACTGCAGCTGAATCGCTTTTAACCTATATTTTACTATCGTCTTATATACAGAAAAGCTCAGATTTACCTAATTTTCACAAGTAATATTAAATTTTTTATTTATTCTCCGCTACTAAAATAGATTTTAAGTTAGAAATGTGTTGCAAATATCCAAAAATATTCTCTACGTTCTACTATTAATTAATACACATTTCAATCCTTGGAAGCACGTTTAAGATATAAAATCTTTTTGCCTTAAACTGGGCAGAGAAATGAAGGTTATATTTTTCTCTTCAAAGAAGGAATTTTCAAAAGAGATAATGTGTTGTACATATTTGTTCGTCGAAAAAAGTGACAATATAAATATGATTAACCCTTTAAGGTAAGATTTAATCGTGAAAAAATGTGCATAAAAGAAGTATTTTATTTGGCACAGAAAACGGCGTTTAATTTTATGATACATTCTGTTAGTCAAAAAAAAAGTTGCAATTAATTTTTTTTTTATAAATTAGACACTTTTTAAATTTTACGATAGTAAAAATATTTTAAGTAACTTTAGCAGGATGACAAGCCTAGATCGCCATTTTACACATTTGGCAGGAAAAACAGATAATGAGCTACACTTATCATTTAACCACAAGGAATTAATACATTTTTTACGACAAAAATGAAATGCCTACAAGAGTCATTCAAGTAGCTGATTAAATTCACTAGTAGTTAATAAATTGTTCAATTATATTATACAAAAGTTCAATAGCATATTTGTATTATCTTGGGTAGCTTATTAGTAAAATTCTGTTCTAATACAAAAATACTTTCAGTAAAGAAAAAAACTAAATTTGAAATGTAACCAAAAGTTACTTAAAGAAAGAACGTAAAATATTTTTATTACTATATAAAATAACTAGCTGTTACCCGTGACTTCGTTCACGTAACATTAAAAGGAAAATAAATGTACTAATTAAGCAAAATATTTCACTCCCGATAATTAAAAACGTAAATAATTAACTAACACTTTATGACATTTCATAGAAGAAAATACGATATTTCTTTGTTATAGGGGCCTTGACATAAATCAGTTTAAAAAAAGTTAAAATTTTGTGCCTAATAACCGCGAAAAGGAAACTGCGACCAATGGAAAAAGGACGGCCAAATAAAATCGTGTAAATCGACGAATTGGGTGAAAAGAAATCTCAATTTTACCTGATAAACCATTTTACTTTTAACGACTTTGAGAAACTTTTTAACAGCCATCATTTAAAAATAATTCATTGGAAATAGTATATGCTTTTTCTTTAAATTCAATTCTTGTGAATAGGGATGAATAGTTCTACACCTAAATGCAAGGAGCTTCAATTGCAAAGCTTTTTGCAGCCCAAAATTACATGCAAACGTAACACTTAAATTGCAAAGCTTTTTTTCAACCCAAAATTATATGTGAACATTACTTTTGCATGTAATTTTCATTGCAAATTAACATTTATTACGGTTCGAATTAAAATTAATTTGAGTGCAAATTACATGTAAATGTTACGTTTGCATGTAATTTGGGGTTGCAAAAAGCTTTGCAATTGCAAGTGTTACGTTTGCATGTAACAGAAAATTTGTGCCCTTGGTTTAATCTATAGCTGAAACAAATCTTGGTTTCTTGACAATATGCTGACAGGCGATTTTTGCTCTGCAGAATAAATTGATTCATAAAGTTTGAATATGTGGAAATATGTTTTTATTTTTCGGAAATTTTACTGTAATCAAGATTTTTTTCCACCAACTATTCAAATTGAAAATAAAATAATTTTTTTCAGTTTTAATGAGAAAATGGCATAAAAATATATTAATCCGTTTTATTTCTCCTTTTTTATCCACAAAAATGGAGTAATTTAAGTACAATTTTTAGAGAAATTTCGTTAAAATTTACAAAAAAAAAATATTAATATCTCGGAATCTAACTCAAAATTTTAAATTCTCAGAGTTTATATGACATCCTCGAATCAATGATAACCGGTGATAAGTAAATCGCGTTGCATTAAGAGGAGTAGTTGCGAAATCCACACAGTCAGATTTTAACTTAATAGACTTGTGCTCAATTTTCTTTTCCTAATAATCTTACTTATGTTTGTATTATTAATGACAGAGTTCAGAGAATAAATAGAGATGAAATGTTCATGCTTGGCGTGATGCTGAAAATGCAACCCTACAGTCGGCCCAAACAACTGGCGGCTTGCTTTGAAAACCTCTCCCCGTCCAATGAATCTAGTCATTGTTCCGCGTGCAGCCTATCTCCATCCGATGAAGTCAGCCCTTGGGCCTAATGATTTGAGCGATAACCGGCTTCATATTGCAAGCCGATTTTATGGTTCATAACCTCTCTATTCTTTCACTGTACTCAGTGATTATTAATGTATGAAATTGATACACTCTCCATTTGAAACATATTTAAAAAATCCCGTTTTATTATGACGTCACTTTGATCCCAGAGAAATCTCTTTTCAATGATATAATTCTTGTTAATTTTCTTTTCCTGGCAATAATGACGTGAATTTTAGTAGAAAACTCACATCTGTATACGCAACTGATATTCAAGCTTTATTAATCAGTATCGATAACAAATATTTCAGTTATTCATCTTAAATATGACGTCCATTATGTATATACTTTTATTATACACTGATAGTCATGCTCTTTGTAATATTGCAAATATTTGAAAATACATGTTTTATTTATGACGTCATATTTGTTCAAGCCAAGAAGGATCCTTTTCATAGTTCCATGGTTCAAGCAAAATATTTTTAATAATAATATAATTATTGTTAATTCTTCTTTCTAATTATAACGCATTTTTTGACAGAAAAAGATCTTTTTAATGTAACCGATATTCATACTTCATGTATAATAACAAATTCTCCATATTGTTGTTTCAAATATCCCAGAAATTTATCTTCTTTTGAATTATTTTCATTTTTCACGTGAAAATCGCTCAATTGAAACTTAATTGTTGAGGAAAAATTATTTTTTCGCATTTTTATTTATTGGCAACAATCAAAACCCTAGCAACGATAAAATAAAATGGTTAAATTTTATCTAAAAATGTCCATTGATTCTCTATGAAAGTAATCAAATTTTGAATTATTAAGAAAAGTATTTGAATAAAATAAACAAAAACCAGTCTATGTTCATTTCTGGGTTATAATCCACCTATATGCAAAGATACAGGGCTATTAATTTCTCCATTTTGACGCTGGCTTCAGCCTAACATTTGCACACAATCGGATTTATAATATTATTAGGATCAACTGAATAAGGAATGGTTTACACCCAGAAAAAGGAATTGATTAAAACTACAAAAGATGTTTTGTTGAGTACATTTTGGTTATTTTAGAAAAAATTTTAGTTGAAGTAAAAAAAATGGTTTTGTTAAATATTAAAAAAATATTGTTAACACTCTTACAAAATTTTAACAAAAGTTCATCAATTTTACTTGAATTAACAAAATCTGTTATTTTAATTTTACAATAGTTTTGTAATTTAAACTTGTAATTCCAGCAAAATTTAGTTGTTTTTGCAAAATTTAAGTTGTTGTGTAGTAGCCCTATCTCTCTCACGTAACTCGATTTATTTAACTTATATAGTTATATAATTAAAGGATTAACATAATTTTTGGATACTTAAAACTTTTTTTCATTGGGACGGACCAAGGTAGTTTTAAAAATCCCCCTGTCCCATTTATTACTTTCTTCTATCTTTACAAGAAGAAAGTATTGGAATCATGAAAATTTTTGACTTCCGGTTTCCAACGGATTTTAGAAGGTCCTGAACACGATTTGACTGTTTTTAGAAAATGACTGTGAATGATTCTGTCTGTCTGTATGGGACAAAAATTTTGTTGTCGCTCTATCTCAAGAACTAATGCAGGGAATTTAATAAAACTTTATATTGAGTTATTTCATGATATAAATTGTTGCTGATTAGTTTTTGGTGTAAATCGCGCAACATGTGGTGCTGCATTGTTGTATTTTTTGCGAGTTCTGCAATAGCTCTATCTCATTTTCAGCAGTGAATTACGCCTGTAATCTTTGAATAATAACCAGTGAATTTTTATCCTGCTTTTTGCAGGCGTAATTCACTGCTGAAAATGAATTAAAAATTAACTATGTGTTGCCGTTTGCTGGGCTTTGTATTGTCGTCTCATATTTGCCGCAGAAATCTGCGTGCTCCTGATGACATTTCCACCTTGTGCTGCAGTTGCATCCGGTCCGACATATTTAAGAGTGAGAAATACCGAGCTCGGATATCGTTCCTTGTAGCTCAGAGGTAGAGCCTCAGAGAGCTGTTCTAAGGACCCGGGATAGAGTCCCTGCTTGGGGCATTTTTCACTATCTCGGTTTACGCTTGAAAAAAAGCAGGATAAAAATTCACTTGTTATTATTCAAGGATTACAGGCGTAATTCACTGCTGAAAATGAATTAAAAAATAGTTAAAATTGCATATTTAGATTGATTCATTTAACAAAAGTTTTTGTAATATAATCAAAACAAGATCGTAATGTAACATATTTTATTATTTAAACAAACAAAATATATTCTGTTGAAAAAAGAAAATAGATTGTTAAAATAACACATAGCATATATCTATGTAACAAAAAGAATTTTGTTAATTTAAGTAAAATTGAACCATTTTACTTGAATTAACAAAACATTTTTTTGCTGGCGATACGAAATTTTTTCTTGGAATTGCAAAAAAAAAAAATCAACAATATATTTTTTGTTGATTCAAACAAAATTTCCATTGACCCATATTTAAACGAAATGTTTTGTTGGGTCAACCAAATTTTTGTTGATTCAACAAAACTTTTTTCTGGGTGTAGAGGAGTACAAAAGTAACAATTATATATATTAAACGAACAAGCAATTTTCCTGATTACAGGATGATATCGACAACGGCTGGAACGATTTTTCTAGCCTTCTACACTGAATCGAGCTCGAGAAAACGATCTATAGGTCCGGAATTAAGGAAATTCGTTTTGGCAGGTTAAAACAAACTCAGCACTGAAAATGCTGTTATATATCGAAAACGTCACAAACTATTTAAAAAAAAAACTTGACTCCTATACTAATTCGAGCAGGAGAAAAAAAGATCTAGCTAGGTCTCTAATTTTATTAAATTTCTTTTGACAGGATGAAACAAACTCAGTACCGAAAAGGAAGCTATAAATCGAAAACAATTCCGACGCTTTTTATGAAATAAGCTTTACTCAAATACGAGAAAATTATCCAAGTTTCGACATCAGAAAAATTCATTTTGTTAGGCTTAAACAATTTTTTTAATAATTAATCTTCCGTAATCAAAATTCTCGCTAATACTACTGGTCATTGACCATCAAAACTATTAAGGATGATCTCGAAGGTGTCGTTGACGATTTGCCTTCTATGCTAAATTGAGCACGAGAAAAACTATCTATCAAAATCCCGAATTCGCTAGCATTATTTTTAACAGGCTGGAACAAACTCAGAACTGAAATTGTTGTTATAAATTGAAAACGGTTTGGACGATTTTCCGGATATCAGCATATGCTAATTAACTTTTTTTGTCATTAATCTTCTGTGTAATCAAAATTCTTGCCAAAACCATTTCTCTTTGATTAGCACCACGATTACAGAAGATTTCTACTCTTTGGGAAACATAATATAAGTCGAGCTTCGGGTCGGTCTGCCGTAGTTTAATGCGCCCAGCCAGATCGCCTATTTAGTTTTTTCATAGACAACATTGTCTTTCGAATGATACTCGAAAATATAATTTTTTCTGTCATCGCCTTCCGCTCTAACACAGTATTTATTGTAAAGCAAAAATAATATAGAGTGTTATGCCGATGTCATAACGACGGTGGCAATGTCCTAAGCCAATAATTCATTTTTACCGCAATTTTTGTCTTTTTACTTCTAAACTATTTCAATTTTTATATCGTCGAATAGAAATTTTAAGCAGTTTTGAACTGACATAAATGAAAAGCTCAAAAAACGAATTGTTTGCATTTCTTCCAATTACTTTTAGAAACTGGAAATGACATTTTCATGTAGAAATAAATACATTTAAATAATAAATAAATAACATCGTTTTTTCAATAGCACGTAGCAACCCCCCGCTCCGCCTCCGCCATCTCCGAGCTATGCTCGATCTACCCAGGTACTGATATAAATAAGTACTACAAAAAAGAAACTATGCTTTTCATTAATAGCAAAGGAGAATTTATCTGACATCGTAACTTATTATTCATTAAAATCCTATAAAAGAAACTACTTAATAATGAATGAAACTTTGACCTTTTTTTACTATCTTTTCGATTAATTCCTGTTGAGTGAAAAAAAAAAAAAAAAAAAAGAAATCTACAACGAAAAGTTTCCTTTCTCATGTTTTTTTTTTACGTTTACACATTTTACCTCCCTGAAGTCGAGAACAATGACGTTTTTAAGAAAAGTAATTGAATATTAACAGAAAGAATTGATAAAAGCAACATGCTTTAATGAACTTGCAAATCATTGTCCACAATATCATTCATAGTAGATACAATTTGCATAGTTTATTTTTCTTTCTTTATTATTTTTTTGTCTTTTTATATTTTGAAATTTGAAATATCATTTTCCGAATGTTATTATTTTTTTATGGATTTTTATACTAAATATTTTTATAGAAAGTAAGCTTTTATTTTATACATTCATTTAATCTTACGTAACTGTTTTCACTCTTGCAAGTTTTTGGCTACATCTTTCTTTAAAATTACTATGAATAGCATTAAAAGTTAAGAGAAAAATCTTGCGTCAAAATACATTTGCTCAAATATGTCATTTGACTATGGATTTGATTACGGAAGATTAAGGCAAAATCCTAGAACAAGCGAGACACCCGATTTGGCGATTTTTTTACGCGTGCTATCCGAAAAATCTGCAACCTCCAAATTCTACCCAATCAGAACGCACGCTTTCTGCTGCCAAGTAGATATTTATACTTACACACTTCTTAAGGCAAGCTTTTTCACTAAGTAAACATCGATTTTATTTCGTTTTAAAAGTTTACTATTTAAAAAGTTTTAGCAAGTTTTTCTTTACGATTTTTCAATTTTTACAAACTTTTAGCAATATTTTCTCCGGATATTTCGATTTTTACAAACATTTAGCAATTTTTCCCTTCGGATTTTTCTATTTTTACAAATTTTTAACTATTTTTTCCTCCTTGCTTAAACTTTGTAAATTGTCACAAAACGGAATAAAATCAATGTTTACATCGTGAAATAAATTTTTTGGGGACTGTGTAAGTAGTGAGTTCTCTGCCACAAAGCACACAGGTTATGATTGGGGAATATCTCGAAATTTCTGATTGCTCGAATGCACGAAACTCATTCAAGCACCGGTCAGTAACATATATATGTAAGCTTCGCGTACATTAACCGAAAAAAAGAAGAAAACTCCTGAATGCATGAAACTCGCTGTGCAGCATTCTCTAGAATGCATGAAATTCATTCAATCAGCGGTTAATAACTGTTGGGGGAACCGTCGGTAGCGTAATAAATTTTCTCCTTTTTCGAATTGTTAAATTGGTCTTCTATATTTTAGTATACGTTTTCGTCTTTTAATAATGGTAAAGAAGGATAGTTCAGCTTACCTGAGATTTTCCTTATGCGCTGAATATTTCCACAGTAATCCAAAGTGTTTGCACTGATATTTATCTTATCGACTGATTGAAGTATTCGCTATATGGAAGTAATAAGAACTATTATTATTAGTAAGTAGAGATGCACGAAATAAGAAGTAGATCCATTTTGAGTATAATATTATAATTCTTTTCTAGATATTTACATTTAAATCGCGTTTTTGGAGACTGCTTTTAGATGCTCCAATTTTACATTATATTTGAGATATTTACAACACATATGTACAAGAGCGTTTTAACTGCTCGGATTCATTTTAGATTCTAAAGGGAAAGTCTTTAAGTTCAGTTCACACGCGCGTGATAACAGCTGTAGTTTTTGAAGTAGGGAGGTCTGCAGAGTTTTTCACTTAATTGGTTTCGACAGTTTCTGGTTTTGTTCACTATGTTTTTCAGCTGCGGCACTTGAAGTACTTATTGGTAATTGGGGTCTGGTTTTTAACATGTTCTTATTTCGATCATTCGCTGCACGTGGAGATTATTCACTGCATAAAAAAGGTTTCTCCGTCACTCCCCCGTAATCTCCTGTGTGGGGAATGGTTGAAGGTTCAGTTTCTTACGGTGTTTCTCGTACACAGGTTTGGGAGTGGGTTTCGTGAGAGTGTCGGCTGTCATTTCTTCAGTGGGGCAGTATTGTAAATCGATTTTTCCTTCTTCTTTCATCAGTTTGATGTTGTGGAAACGTATGTCGATGTGTTTGGATCGCTTAGTATCTTTATCGTTTTCAGTCTTTTTTATACAGGACATATTATCCTCAAAAATCGTGATGGGTAATTTTTGTGGAATGTTGAGATCTCTAAGCAAGTTTGTTATCCAACTTAATTCTTGTGCTGCGTTGCTAGCTGAAACGTATTCAGCTTCGGCTGACGAAAGTGCAATACAATTTTGCCTTTTTGTAATCCAGTAAATCGGTGATTTTCCTAGCATGAATAGATATCCTGATGTTGATTTACGTGTTTTCAAGTCACCTGCCCAGTCTGCATCGGCGTATGCTGTTAGGATGGGCTTGCTGTTTGCGTTAAGAGTTAAATTCAAATTTTCTGTAGTTTTAAGGTATAAAATGATTCTTTTCACTGCTGTCCAGTCCTTTTGGCGTGGTGTTTCATTTCTACGACATAATATGTTGACTGCTGCGGATATGTCAGGACGCGTGATTGTTGATATGTAAAGTAATGTGCCTGTGGCTTGTCGATATTTCGTGTTATTAGGTAAAAGATTATCATCGTCCTCAAGTTTGTTGAATCCTGCAATCATGGGTGTGTAATGAGGTTTCATGTCGTTTAAATTCAGTTTTTTCACTAGTTCCTGTATTTTATTGTTTTGATTTAGGTGATATGTATCGTTGATTTTATTAATGTTTATTCCTAGGTAATTATTCACTTCTCCTAAGTTTTTCAGTTCATATTCTTTCCTAAGTTGGTTTATTGTTTCTTCGATATCACTGTCCTTTCCTGCTATCAGGATATCATCTACATAAATGATGATGTATATCGGATTTTCTTGATTTGATTTAAAGTACAGACATGGATCATTTTTGCTCTGTAAGAAATTATTGTTTTTGAGTGTTTCAAATATTTTGGTGTACCAGGCCTTTGCGGCTTGCTTAAGACCGTAGATGGCTTTTTGAAGTTTACAAACTTTTCTTTCATCGCCGGGTTTAATATACCCGTCTGGTTGGACTCATATAAACAGTTTCAGTTAATTCACCATGCAAAAATGCTGTGGTTATGTCAACATGTTTCACGTTCAAATTTTTGTGCAATGCAGAGATGAGAAATGCACGTATTGTAGCGTGCGAAACTACAGGTGCGAAAGTTTGATCATAGTCAATCCCGAATCTTTGACTATATCCTTGTGCTACTAGACGCGCTTTATAGCTTTGAATATTTCCTAAATTGTCCTTTTTTAGTTTAAAAGTCCATTTTGAACCGATAATTTTTGTTCCGGGTGGTGGATCTGTTAAAGTCCAAGTGTTATTTTTTCTTAGGCATTGGATTTCATTTTGTGTTGCTTTTATCCAATTTTGTTTATCATTAGTATTTTTCATTTTTTCGATATCTTCCCAATTTTCGGGAATGTTTTCAGATGAACTATTTATGAGACAAACATATCTGTCAGGAGGAACGCCTCTATTTGTCCTATTAGACCTTCTTGGTTCAATTGGTTGCTGTTTGGGCACGGATGGTGTCTCTTCACTGTCAAGTTTTATTTCTAAGTGATTTTCATGTCTACCCGGTAATTGTGTATTGTCATCGGATGTTTTTGTGGTGATTTGTATCTCCTCAATGTTATTTGAGTGTTCATTTTCATTCTCAAGAAATTTCACCGTTCTCGCTATTATAATTTGTTTTCCTTGTGTGTGAATTCTATAACCAGTCGATCGTGTATCATAACCTACAAACGTTCCGG
The DNA here is from genome assembly GCA_963931845.1 of Maratus michaelseni. Lineage (NCBI taxonomy): Eukaryota > Metazoa > Arthropoda > Arachnida > Araneae > Salticidae > Maratus > Maratus michaelseni. The sequence continues at coordinate 256,065,593 of OZ007591.1, forward strand.
TTTGAGCCCTGTTATCGAGTTTTCCTCTATTTACTTTATCGACGTAAAATAGCGCTTTACAACCGAATGTTCTTAAGTGTTTTAAATTCGGTTTAATTCCTTTCCATAATTCGTAAGGTGTTCTGTTGTTGTTTGCTTTGGTTGGGAGTCGGTTTTGTAAATATGTTGCGGTGTTTATGGCTTCACCCCAAAAATGTTTGCTTAATTTTGCTTGTGATAGCATGCTTCTAGTCATATCTAATAAACTTTTATTTTTTCTCTCCGCAACTCCATTCTGGCTCGGATTATGCGGGACAGTCAATTGGTGTAAAATTCCATTCTGTTTTAAGTATTCATCTATCTCTTGATTTACATATTCACGACCGTTATCCGATCTAATTTCCTTAGGTTTTTTACCGAACTGATTGTATATCATCGTTATATACTCTTTTATCTTTTCAGCAACTTCGCTCTTTTTAGATAATAAATATATCGTAGTATATCGGGAATAATCATCAATAAGAGTCATAAAATATATTTTTCCGCCTAAGGTCGGTGTATCTAGAGGTCCACACACGTCACTGTTGATCAAATCCGCAATATTAGTAGCTCGATTTGTTGCTGATTTAGGATACGGCATGTTAGTTAATTTAGTTTCGATACAAGTTACGCATGTTTTATTTTGATGTTTACATTTTCCTATCTTTATTTCGTCCGCAAGTTGATTTGTTATCATTGATTTAATCGCGTCATAATCTCTGTGACCTAGTCTGCGATGCCAGAGATCTATGCATTGTTTGCTGTCACAGTTATACGTTATGTTTATATAATTTTGTGGTTCTTCCACATCGTCTATTTCCTCAATAATGTATAAGTTTTTCTCATTTTTCGCCCTAATATATATTTCTTCATCAAAGATCAAATCGCATTTATTATCGTCGAAGATTAGTTTACACCCGTTTTTAGCGGCTTTACTAACCGAAATTAGGTTTGACTCTAAGTCTGGGACATAAAGCACTTCGCGTAATTTCGTTAGTTTTTCTTTTCCTTTGGGGGTTAACGTTTTTATAAAAACTTCTCCTGAACCTAACGCTGTCAGTTTATTACCATTCGCGATCGTTACTGAAGTTTTATTATAATCAATAAATTTACTAAATAGGCTTTTATCGTTACAAATGTGCGAGGTAGATCCTGAATCGAGAATCCAGTTATTTTTGCCTACTTTTTGAGTGATTAATGCTTTATTTTGCGTCTGATCATTTGCGTATTTTCTTTCGTTTGGAACTTTGTTTTCCCTATGAGTTTCGTTTTTTTCATAACATAATGAAGATGAGAAATTCTTTTTATTTTTGAATTGATTGTTACGAGGATTTCCGGATTGTACCGTGTTTTTTCTCTTGTAGTGCCAGCATTCGTAAGTCGAATGATTTTTCATTTTGCAGTTGTTGCAATATTTTTGTTCTCTTCTATTTTCAGTGTGTGTATATCTCCTATTTGTTTTAAATGCTCTCTCACTGTTGTTATATCCGCTATGTGATTGTTCTGACATTTCATGTCTACGATTATATTCATCTGTTAATTTGTTTTTGATAAAATCAGGGGTGAGCTCATTTTCCGGTCTCGCCTCCAACGCAGTTATCAAAGTATTGTAACTGGGGGGAAGAGAACACAGAAATAACGCGGAAATATGTGAATCGCTAATATTTTCTCCAATGGCATTAAGTTTATCTATAATTTGCAAGATATTAGTGATATGTGAGATCATGTTTCCGCCCTCCGCTAATTTAGTACTGTATAATTTTCGTAACAGGTAAAGCTTACTAGATAAATTGCTTCTCTCATGTATATTTTTCAGAGCTTCCCATGTTAATTTGGCAGTTTCTAAGTTTTTTACATTTACGATTTGAGAATCATCAATGCTTAAGTTAATTAAAGCTCTAGTCTTGCGGTCTCTTTTGTGCCATGCGGGGTCGGGTGGAGCTGGTGGATCTTGTACTATAATATCGTCGAGTTCCTCTTTAATCAGGAACATCTGCATCTTGAACTTCCATGTACTATAATTCGTAGAATTGAGTTTTTCAATAAATTGAGTATTTTCTTTTATCGCATTCATTTTTTTCTTTTTTTTCTTTAGCGTTCTTTTATTTATTATTATATTTTAGAAATTTGTAAAATTATCGTTTTTGATACTGGGATAATATTCTTTTTTCAGAATCAGTCTCATAATCTTTGTTGGGGGAACCGTCGGTAGCGTAATAAATTTTCTCCTTTTTCGAATTGTTAAATTGGTCTTCTATATTTTAGTATACGTTTTCGTCTTTTAATAATGGTAAAGAAGGATAGTTCAGCTTACCTGAGATTTTCCTTATGCGCTGAATATTTCCACAGTAATCCAAAGTGTTTGCACTGATATTTATCTTATCGACTGATTGAAGTATTCGCTATATGGAAGTAATAAGAACTATTATTATTAGTAAGTAGAGATGCACGAAATAAGAAGTAGATCCATTTTGAGTATAATATTATAATTCTTTTCTAGATATTTACATTTAAATCGCGTTTTTGGAGACTGCTTTTAGATGCTCCAATTTTACATTATATTTGAGATATATATTTACAACACATATGTACAAGAGCGTTTTAACTGCTCGGATTCATTTTAGATTCTAAAGGGAATGTCTTTAAGTTCAGTTCACACGCGCGTGATAACAGCTGTAGTTTTTGAAGTAGGGAGGTCTGCAGAGTTTTTCACTTAATTGGTTTCGACAGTTTCTGGTTTTGTTCACTATGTTTTTCAGCTGCGGCACTTGAAGTACTTATTGGTAATTGGGGTCTGGTTTTTAACATGTTCTTATTTCGATCATTCGCTGCACGTGGAGATTATTCACTGCATAAAAAAGGTTTCTCCGTCAATAACTTATATATACAGGGTGATCTTTTTTAAAGTGACAGTGTTTAGAGCGCCCTGTAGCGCGATCTAATTGCAGAAATGGCACCAAACATGTTATTTAGACTAATCAAGACATGGGAAAAAGGATTCCGCGAAAAAAAAATTATTTCCGAAAATCTACGCTAGGGCATTTTGTGGCGCTTTGCAATGTATAAAATCTGAGAAAAGAAAAATACTAACACATACAATTGTACAGTTAAATTATTAATGTTTATTTACTACATTAACTTCCCCGGTGAGGAATTAGACCACCTTCAATGTGAGCACCGTTCTCAGAAATAACACCGTGCATTCTGTGCACAACGTTCTCCACAGCCGTGCGTACCATATCACGAGGAATATTCCGCACTGTCTTTGTTATGTTGTTCTTTAGAATAGACAAATTTGATAATCCACCAACATAAACTTGAGATTTCAAATAACCCCAGAGCCAAAAATCGCATGGCGTGAGGTCAGGGGAATGAGGCGGCCATGCAACTGGAAAACTCCGACTTATGACTCTATCATCAGTGAAGGTTTGGCGCAACAGCTGCTTTACCTTATTACCAATGTGTGGCGGAGCACCATCCTGCACAAAGATTGTCTGTTGGAGACGATTTCTTTGCTGAAGTTGTGGAACAACAAACGTTTGCGGCATTTCGTGGTACCTTTCTGCATTTATGGTGCACGTGTCGGGTCCTGTCGGAGTGATGGTCTCAAAAAAGAATGTCCCAATTACGAATTCGGCTGTGAAACCACACCAAACAGTGACTTTTGGGGAATTTAATGGGATTTCATGCACGGTGTGGGGATGATCAGAAGCCCAAATTCGGATATTTTGTGTGTTTACGGACCCATTGAGATAAAAATGGCACTCATCTCCCCACAGAATGTGCCATGAGAAATAATCATCAATTTCTACCCTGGCAAGAAAAGATAGAATGAATGTCACTCGCTTATCATAATCACTTGGTTTCAGTTCGTGCAAGAGGCTGATTTTGTAGGGGTAAAATCCAATAACGCGCCTCAAAGCTCTCCATACCGTGAAATAATTCATGTCCAATTATCGAGCTACACTACGGGCGCTGCTAGTACCAGCAATGGTTCCCTGCGATCCTTCGACAATTGCAGTTGCCACATCAGTTATTACATCTTCTGATACTTGTTTACGTCCTCTCCCAGCGCGAATGGTCAGTGACCCCGTTTCCTCGAACTTCTTAATCATTTTCTTAAGACCATTCAGCGATAAAGGCTCCTTTCGTAATTTTTTTCTGGTTCGAAATTCCCGAAGAGCTGCGGATGCATTACATTGATTCATATAATACAGCTTCACCAGTAACGCACGTTCCGGTAACGTGAGAGGCATGTTCACTGGAGCTCGTTTACTTCAGCTGAGATTATTTGTCGGAGCTGTCTACTACTTGCTTTTATAGCCCGTATTACTGGCGCTGTCATCGCACAACATTTGCAATTTTCTTTGATACCCGTGTTTTATGCTAATTCTCGTTATTGTAAGCTACAGCAGCGCCACAAAATGCCCTAGCGGCGATTTTTGGAACTAATTTTTTTTAACGGAATCCTTTTTCCCGTGTCTTGGTTAGTCTAAATACCAAGTTTGATGCCATTTCGGCTATTAGATCGCGCTACAAGGCGCTCCAAACACTGTCACTTTAAAAAAGATCACCCTGTATGTACATTCACCGAAAAAAAACCCTGGATCCATTAAATACATCTTATCAAATAAAATCAACAAAAATGCACTTAATAAGCATAGATCAAATACTTTGTGCGAATTTTAATTCATAAACTAAAATAAATAACAACGTTGTAACGCACAAATATGAAAAATTGGCACAAAAAACTCAACAACGTCTAGCTTTTCTTGATGTCCTAGTAATTCGTAATGATTGTGATTTTTTTACAACAGTTTAACGTAAACCTTTTGCAGTAAGTTTGCCCCCTCATTATAGATCCAATCATCCCCCACATAAAAAATTAGCAGCATTCAATACACTTATTTTCCGTGCACGCAAAATTTGTTCAAATTCTGAGTTGTTTAATAATGAAATTAACTATATTAAAGCAGTCGCCATCGATCGTGGATTTAACTTGAATATAATTAACCGTATTTTAACTAAACCTCCGGCAATCACTGATTCTGTTCCAGCTAATAAAGATTTTTAAAATGTTATTGTCTTACCTTATTTTCATAAAATCAGTACACAAATTTCTCGTATTCTAAATAGGTTTAGTTTCAAAGTTGTTTTCTCTCCAAACAATAAAGTTTCTTTATCCAGTCTTAAAGATACAATTGATGAACATAACACCTGGGGCATTTACAGAATTTTTTGTGAATGCGGCCTCTCTTACATTGGGCAGACGAAGAGTGCTCTTAGAATTAGGCTGAAATAACACCAAAATTATATTAAAAAGCAGGAGTGTGAGAAATCCACAATAGCTAAACATTGTTGGGATTCAAACCACAAGTTTAATTATTCAGAAGCTAAAATTATTAAAAAATGTAATTCAGTTATAGATCTTGACTTTTACGAGGCTTACTTTATTCACAAACATAGTTCATCCTTAGTGAATGATATGACCAGCACCCCTTTTCTCTGGCACGTGTGGAGGGATCCTGCGCAGTGATTCCTTTTTTCAGTTATTTCTGGTGAAATGTGGGATATATAAACTCGTGCTTTGGCATTTTCATTCAAGCCAGTACTCGGGGCTATAACCGAGGGGTTTTTTAAACCCATTTTAATCTTTTTTTTCCGCACTGTGGAAGGGGATTAAGGAATCCTTGAAACGGCCGTATGCGGTTTTTGTTCCAATTTTTCATATTTGTGCGTTACAACATTGTTATTGGTTTTAGTTTATGAATTAAAAATGCACCTACCTTTATTTCTCATCTTTGGTTTTTTTTTTAAATATTTCACTGGATGTATCCTTCTATGACATACGACAAAACGTCAAACCATTAAACTTCACAAAACACATTTCACAAACGTAATTCAACAAATCCGACGCACAACAAACTAACCCACATACAATAGAATCATATTCTAGAATTTTCCAGTCAGTCAACCAACCAATCCAATCTAATTCCCTCAAAAACCAGCTCAATTTCCGGAACCATGCATTCTGGCCGTGCCAGAACAAAGCACACTGGGCGTGGAAGATAACGTAAGAAAGAAACCGGTAGCAAGAAAAACTCATTTATCGCTTTGCCAAATTCGGAGCCGCCAAGTGCCTCGCTTGTTCTAGGATTTTACAGGATTTGTTCTAGTATTTTGCTTGTTCTAAGACAGGGCTTCATAAAGTGTGATACATAAAGTGGGGTCCACAAGGTGTGACATAGTTCTCCGATCATGAAGTATTCTGCGTTTAGCCGGTACGGTTTAAGGAATAAAATATGTTAAATTTTATTTCAGAATACTAAACATGAAAATACATACTATTAAATCTTTAAGGTATATTTTTCATTTTTAAGGCGCGAAAGACGAAATACGCTTGTAGACACGTTACAAATATTTGTGGTCTAAACCACATTACATTATAAGAGGGGCACACTCAGTAAAAAATGAACTAATTCAAACTAAAATTCAATTTCTCAAAAATGAGTCAAGTTCACGCTCAAATTCAAAATTTATAAAACGAATTTGCTGAAACTGAAATTCATTTTTAAATAAGAGCGAAACTCACTAAGAAACTCACATTTTTAAGAAAAAATTATAAAAAAATAAGCAAATGAAAATTAACAGAAAAAAAGGGAAAAAAATATTTTGTATAATTTTAGGAACTTACAATAGTGATGTCAAAATCTCTTAAATTAATTTGGTATTGAGACAAGTCTTAAACTAGTTATGTGTAATTAAAATATTGTAATTAATATAATTAATTTCTGCCAATTAATATTAAATTCTAAAATACCTGATGTGTGTTAGCGTTAAATTCACAGGTTAATTTTCTCTTCAAGTGTGACTTACCATTAAAAACATTACAGTATATTTTTTTATTACTTTTTTAAGGGCATTGGTCAGTGAGATCTGAAAATCACTTCGCTAATGTTAAACTTATTGGCGTGGAATGCATTCTTATTTTTTTAAATATTCTTATCAGAAAATTAATATTTTTAACTTCTTTTTTCTGGGTATTCTTCTTAAAGTCTCTCTTATTTTTTTAGATTAATTTATTTTTTTCAAAAATATGTGCTTAATTTTATTTTAAGTCATGGGCATAGCCAATTTTCTGTACCAGAGGTGGGGGGGAGGTTGCCCAGATATTTTAACCTGAACATGTTGGGTACAAACAATATCTTATATAGTAAATCCTGTTAAAATGGAACAAGGCATCCGAGAGAAATTTCTTTTTTAATAAGATTTAGCAGGTTAATCGTCTATTGTAATTATTATGTAATTCATTTCGCTGGCAGGGACCCTAAGATTTTTTCATATAGTAAGTCAGGTTACGTTATTAAGAAAATATAAAATTTAATAATAATCAGCATAGGCGTAGAGTTGTATGGACTAGTGGGGCTCCAGCGTTGGAAATTGTACGTCAAACGTGACAAATGAGATGCGCTCATATTATAACTAGTTTTATAAATATTCAGATCTTGGTGCAATAGCTGTTGCACTGTTATGCAAACATGTATGAATACAAAATTTATTTTATGTGTAGATTTTCATATAGATATTAATTTTATTTTATGAAATTAAGTTTCAATACACTTTTACAAACAATTAATTACAAATCTGGTACATTAAAATTATACTATGTGCAAATTTCCAAGTGTATCAATGTTTTATCGTTAAAAAATAAAATCTAACCTGTCTCAAAACATCAGAACTCATCAAAAACATATTACTTAGCCCATTTTTTTTATACATAAAGGATATATACACAGGAATCTGGATATAACAATAATATTAATTTCACAAAATTACAACTAGAATTTTTACAAATGTAAGAAAAACCGTTCACAACTTCACAAAAACAGGACTCTGTGAGAAAAGTCTGGACAGAGCCCTGATAAAGTATAATATGTAAAACATACAGTAATAAATATTATTTTGGCAAAATTAATGTGGTATTGGTCATTCGTCGGATACTTCTTCTTCATTAATTATCAAAATTAAAATTGTTTAAAATTTATTGATTTTTATTATTGATTTAATTATAACTAGCTGCGTGACAACCCAATGTGCTACATTTACATAGCATGAGAGCTTTTGATTTATTGAGGGGGAAAATCCAATATTATTGTACATTTATATATATAAAAAAAATTAACATTAATTTTATTACATACTAAATTTCAAGTAAGAAATCATATTTACAATGTAGTTTAAACAGATATTGCGAAAATTACATTTTGGAGATTAAGTGATTTTGATGCAAGCACTGTTTGCCAAAAGTGTATTGCTCTTTTAAAATTTGGTATCGAATTTCAGAGCTGGTAAAATGAAAATCGCGTTCGAAAACTGATATCTAAATTTAAATTTAAAAATTCTGAGAGTTATTACGATATTCTCGGATCCATGCAAATAACTGATATTAGTTTTATTTACTAACGTTCCGTAGTCTAGGAGGAGTAGTTTTGAAATACAAATAGATAATTATATTTTAATTTTAATATAATATATGCAGTATTAAGTACGAATTGACATTTATCCGATTGAAAAAGTATCCACGCCGGGTATCAAACCCAGAACCTCTGACTGAGAATGCCAAAGCTCTGGACCCACAACCGGCCGACACTATTCACTCCAGCTCAGACCTGTCGGCTGGTCGTCGGTTGAAATAGTTCAATAGGCAGAATATTGGCCATTTAAGTCAGAGGTTCTGGGTTCGAATCCCGGTTTGGCCCCTTTTTCACTCATACAGAAAAATGTCAATTCGAATGATGTCTTTTCCAATCAGTAAGATTGATTTATTACCATAAAGTGTATGTACGTATCCCTCGTTTATTTCAATCAGATGCAAAAGCGTCAATTCGTATGATATCTATACTAATCATTATGATCGATATGGCCCAATATGATCGAGTTCATACAATAAAGTGTATCTACGCCTCCCTCGTTTAAGGGAGTTTCTTTACCTGCGGTTTATGATGTTGAGCTGTTTCAGATAACATATCAGATGTTATTGCCAAAAGGTGTTCTGAGTGAATTAGGTCGCCGGTTGTCGGTCCATGTAGCTCAATATGCAAAGCATTGACAATTTAAGCCAGAGGTTCTGGGTTCGACTCCTGGCCTGGCCTTGTTCACTCAGATGGGAAAAGGTCAATTTGTATTCTATCTTTACCAATCAGTATGGATGAGTTAAAATAATAAAGAAATATTATTTAAAGAACTGCTAGCAATCAAATTAATCAAATTAAGGTAAACTGTCATGTGTAAAAGGCGTTCCACATTTGTGTACTTTGGACATCTCATTTAGATTTTATGTACTGTAAATGTGACAAAAATGACATAAAAGTGACAATGATATATATTTTCCCTTAGATTACAAATAACTATTCAATTTCTTAAAAACAAACTAGTTTTGATTTAAAAGCATAATAATAAATTTGTTTCCTTATACATGGCATTTTATATTTAAAAAAATGCAAAATATACCTTAAGTGTGGCAAAATTATGTGAAATCGCATTGCATTTATGCACAATGATCTTAACTGTTTCTCAAATAATACCACTAACAGTTTTTAGTTATTAAGATAAAAAAAAATATGTCAAAGTTATTGTTTCATTTCTGTCTTTTTTATTATCTTTAACACAATTTTCAGCATGTTATTTTTAACCGTTTTACTAATCCAAATAATTAGTTGAAATATATTTCAAATAGGATAATTTATTACACCATCTGAGTTTTACTTTTAAAGTGTTAAGGAATTTATAGCATTTCTACAGAATGTTACAATGAAAACTCATAATATTCAATTATTTTGCACCACAGAATGTTCTTTTGCATTTAATGATATAATTACTTCAGAGTCAGTTCGTCTTACCTTTTAAGTATCTTGTAGGATCTTGGGTCTCGTACTGTTCTATGTCTACACCAACCACGAAATACTCTCCTCTGTCCAAAAGACCTTTATTTTGCAAACTCATCATCAAACCTAGGTGTTCGAAGTAATAGCCCAAAATAACGTAAACTAAAGGAAAGTGAATAAAAGAAATATTACGCATTAAATATGATAAACTTTCAAGATCTGGACAAAAATAAATGAATTGTTTCACAAATTAATTTTAGGTCCAGTTTAACTATTAAGCAACTAAGCGATCGTCTGGGGGTGCCAGACGGATGGGGCACTTGTCCATCAGACAAAACTTCCGACCGTTCTTCGGTGAAAAATGGGAATTCATTTCTATTAAAATACAAACTTTTCACTCATTTATACATTTAAAAATACATGCCTTTCATTCATTTCATTTAAAGTACCAAAAAGATTTTTAAAAAATATTGAGAAATACTGCCATAAAGCAAAACATCAAAACATTTTTTTTCACCATCAAAACATTGTTTCTAATTTTCACACGCGGAAAGTAAAAGCTGCTAATGGTATACTATTGATATTGACGTGAGAAAATAATGTTTTCACTTATGATCGTCACTTCTGAATATCACTTCTGAATATCATATAATTTAAATTTTTACACCTAAATAGGGAAAAAGATGTACTTTTGCATAAAATGTGCTTAAAAACTGTAACTCAATTTACTGACATAACTTTTAAAGTAATTTTCAAGCCCGATCTATTTTTTAAAAATCTACCTCAACAATGCGCATGTGTTTGCTACAATATTGTAAAGTAACTACTGGCAAATTTACCGCAGTTAGCAATTGATTGCCTAGAGCAAATTAAAAAGAAAGAAAAAGCAGATTAACTATAAGATACCGTACTTTGGTGCTAAACTAAAATCTATCAACGAAAAGATTTTTCATTTTATATTAATATTAAGTTATGTTAAATTGGTTAAACAATACTTCACAATAAAATACGCTCGTGCTTTTTATAAAATTTGTTAGCTAAAATAGATCTTTTTATTCAACATGTTCATCAGGGAAATGAATGTTCAGATTATTTGAAAATTTAGCACCTCAGTAGTACTTCTCATATCATTTTTCCCCCAATCTTTGTATTGTTTGCATTATTTGTTGAAAGCAGAGCTGACAGATTTTGCAATCTAATATTTGAGATATATTACTAATAGTATATTTTTATTTTTTTCGGAATATTTGAGTCGAACTTAAGCTTTAAACAAAGATGTTTTGTGATAGTGTAGACATAGAAAAAAACAAAGTTCACATTTTCAATTTCATTCTAATAGAATATGTACTTATTTACGAAAATAATTTTTCTTCCTTGTCTTAAAAAAACGTTAGAATCTCAGCATTGCATTATTTTTACATACCATTATGTACATGTGGAAAACTCGTATGATAATTATTTTTTGAAAATATTTTCGATAGTAAATCTTAATAAGAATTTGAATTAAAAATATCAAGATCTTTCATGTAAGCTGTAAAGATGAGACGGACTCAGCCAATGCCCGAGGCCGGATCCAACACGCGTTCGAGCTCGATTTTTATACCAGTCTTAGGGCTCGGGCTCATTCTTTCTAAATTGAAAATTTTATTTATGTTGTTTAATTAAGTTTATTTATTTTGTATTTATTTTGTTTTGTTATTTATTATTAAAAAATAAAAAGAATTTTATTTTTTTTCCCTTCAAAATTACTTATTCCATTTCAAGTCATTTTAAAGTTATTTTGATCAGAACGAAGGAAAAACTGAAATCGTGCTTTTCTAGTCTGGTATTAGAATTTTATTTAAAAAAAATATTTGTGATATTTGCAGATTTATGTCTGACCTGTTGATATGGTGCCAATCAGAAGAAGCTCCATGTTTTTAGTCTGATTTTCGTTTGTGACAAACAAACTGTAGGACATTTTTTAATTTGATTGGTTATTATTATTATTATTATTATTATTATTTTGGAAATCTAACGCGAAAAGAACATTTTCTTCTATTTTTAGTCAACTAGCATTAGCTTGAGGTTTGCGACTTTTAAATCTTCTTTTGTGTACGAGTCATAATCGCTCTTCATATGAAAATAACGTTAGTGGTTCTTATATCTATTTTTCACCATGAACTCTGCTCATGCTGAGAGGCTCTGCTCTCCATATTCACGAAATCACTTTCATTCGTAAATACATATAATTGACATATATTGTTATTCAGATAGAAGTCAATCAAGCAGTGTTCCCTCTTTTACTATAAAAACATCGGATCTTTCAGATAATGGTGTCAAATATTTAATTTAAATTGACTTTCTGAGACACGTTAATCACGAAAGATTGTTATGACGAAAGAATCGATTATAATATAAGATGCACACCATTTAAAAAAAATGAAGAATGTTGTTTGATTATTCTGTATATAAATAGTAATGTCTGCTAATTTCATGTATTTATTCATAAAACGAACTTTTTTAATGTGTTCTTTAGATTTATTTGTTGAGGGAGAAAAAAAATGAGAATCCTCTTAAATATGAAGTATATTTTTATTTGATACCAAAATTCTCTTTTTATAAGATTGAATATAAATTTTCATAAAATTAATTGCGTGCTGGAGATTAACAGTTATTTCTATGTAAGAAGTTGTTTACAAATGAGATATTACTTTTGAAAGAATGTTTAAATATTATGCAAATTTGTATCTATTCCATATTTTTGGTATCGGGTTCGGGCTCTGATGACACAAAAATTTTTCAGGATCAGACGGCTCGTGTTCGGGCTCCGAAAAAAGAGCCCGAACTCCTCAAGTAGATCTCTGCATTGTGAGAAGTAAACAAACTAAATTACAACGAAATATTGATGAGCGCTGATTTATCTCCCCGCTGTGTTGAAAAATGAATAATGTACCAAATTGAAATTTTATACATTTACAGCGAAGTCTGAAGCAAGTTTTATGAAGTTAGATTTATTCCTATTGTCTTTTGTATGCCTGTAAACAAATTTTCAACGTTTTAGAACGTTTATCTCTTCAACTATCGAATTTGTTTTTACAAATGATTCTTGGTAACACAGCTTTTCTTCAATTTGTCTTAATAACGCAAGTAAAATATGATATATAAATTTCGTAAAATTCATTATAGGGTATGTGCGGTATAGGGGAGTGGCTAACTTGTTTTGATTTATACAATAAACTCATGAAATTTCAATCTAATTTTCATAAACAAGAATTTTACTTTTAGTTCGACAACATTTTTTGTTAAATGAATTTTAGTTATGTTGCTTTTTGAAATAAATTACCGATTGCATTATATTAATTCCAATGACGTCATGCGGCGGGTGAACATAAGATAAACAGTGTAAAATTCTTCACGATAAAGTGGTAAAATAAAGGGTACACCTAATAAGTATAAATTAAGAACATGGATAGATTTTTCATACTATAGCAGTTTTTGCAGTACATATTTGAAATTGAGAGAAAATATATATTGACAGACAGAGCCATTCTTACTATATGGCTTTATAAAAAATAATTATAAGATTTTTTTTCATATTCTAATGCTCTATTGTAAATGAATATACACAATGGCGTCCTATTATTATTATTTTTCCCACATAAATAAAGATAATTTTACGCAGTGTTTATAATACTGAAAGATAAAATGTGCTAACCCACTTCATGACATCCCATTTAATCTGCAAAATGGTAATTTTTAATATTAGAAATGAGATACAAATAATTATTTTACTTACTTCTTGCTTCCTGATACGAATCGCTCACTAGGGCATCGAATGGATTTTCACCATAACCGTGATGATAAGTATATGACCAAGTTCCCACATACATAATTTGGATACCTGCGTCACCTAAAGTGCTGATGATGGTACGAGAAACGTCTCTAAAGTTTTCCTCTTGATTGTTCGAATAGAGAAATGCAACTTTCATCCAGTGGAAAGTCAATAGAAGGGATGCCACAGATCTAGAAATTTGTGTGTCTGGTGGACGTGTCCGAGCAAAAGTGGGGAACTGAGACTTGTCTGAAGTTTCTCGACGAGCACAGAACTAGAAAGAATAAAAATATTGATTAGTTTATTAAAACTATAAAACTTTCTCAAGTTGAAAGCAATTTGTTTAATATGTTTAACATATCCAACGTGTTAAAAAAAGAAATTGTCTAAAGATGACACATTTTGATTCACTAAACAGGTCACTTATTTGGCTTTGCAAAATAGGTTTTTTTTTTAACGCTCGTATTCACCATCTACCTCACCCATCAACTGCTGGTTGAGTACGAAAACCTCGGTCGAACGCTCAAATAATGTCCATCCTTAACGTGATTGGTCCTGATCGTGCCTGAAGTCCAAATGATGACAATAATATGAGAAACTACTAAAAATTTATTCAACAAGTAAAATCAAAGTTATAAAGGTATATGGCAAACGTTTGATACGTTTTGACAAATCAAATGTTAATATCGCCATTAGTTATGCTTTTTCTTTAACTTTTCTTTTCCTTTCCCAATCTCTTCCTCATCACTTAATGGCATATATAAGTTGTCTCAGACTTCCACATGTACACTTTCAGGTGAGATAAGTAACATTGATATTCACATCGAAACGCATGCCCAGGAATGGGAGGATGGCACTGTATATCAGCACTTTTATTTTGCGCTTTGGACTCGTCGTAAGCCTCTTCCTATGCCACAATCATTTGATGTATTTAGCATTGATTTTCTTTTCTTTGGTGGTTCTTTGTATGAAAGGCCTCTTACTTTCTGATATTCACTTCGTGGAAGAATTGCCATCGTGGCTGCTAAGAGGCGTGTTTTTTAAGCAAGGTGAGCATATAGAAGATAAACAAAAATACATCAATAACATATAATATACATACAAAGCAGTGTAAAGTATTTTATTAAAAAGTTATTATAAAGTAAAATGTTTTGTAAAGTGCTGTAAAACATAACAGTACAACAACTAGTAGACAAATAATGCCATTTGACAATCAGTGTTCAATTTCCCAAGTATTCGTGCTGCCGATGCATTGTCAAACATTTTCAAAGATAGCAGGAGTTGTGTAAATATTACGAGGCGTGTTTTTTAAGTAAGTACCGTTTTGAAATTGAAAAAAAACCTTATAGTTTAAACAATTTTATTTTTACATGAAAGCTTGGAGCTTAATCTACTTTTCAAGATAACTTTAAGACACTTATCGTATCGTCAAGATAACTTTAAGACACTTATCGTATCGTCAAGATAACTTTAAGACACTTATCTATTAAGACACTTATCGTATCGTACGACCAGCTTTTGTATCCCATCCCCTTAGACATCTGCCACATGCTGTGCTAACCGCTGTATCACGGCCGTTTTGATGTCATCGTTGGCGCTGTACCGCTGACCATCATTGTGCTTCAAGTGGAGGAACGAACAAGTGGTAGTCATTTGACGCTGGGTTAGTGTTAAATCCAGGATCTCATCACGTCATATGGTTAGGAAAAACTTCACCACTCTCCGTACAGCCCTGACATAGTGCCAAGTGACTACCACTTGTTCCTGCACTTAAAGAAGCACCTTGGTGATGAGCGGTACAATGACGATGACGACATCAAAACGGCGAGGATGTAGTGGTTAGCACAGCAGGCGGCAGATGTCTATGAGGATGGAACACAAAAGCTGGTCGTACCATACGATAAATGCCTTAATATAGGCGGAAATTATGTTGAAAAGTAAATTAAGGTCCAGGCTTTCATGTAAAAATAAAATTGTTTAAACTAATGGACTTTTTTTAAAGAAAATATCTAAACGGTACTCGCTTAAAAAACACGCCTCGTAATATACACACAACTTCTGCTATCTTTGAAAATGTTTGACAATACATCGTCACCACGAATAGTTGGGAAATTGAACACCAATTGTCAAATCGCATTCTATGGCTACTGTTGTTGAACTGTTATGTTTTAAAGCATTTTAATTTACAATAACTTGCTTTATAAAGCCGTTACTCTGCTTTCTATGTATATTAAGTTATTGATGTATCTTTTTATATCTTCTATCTCCTTTTGAAGACGTTTCTGGCAATACATTCATATTTGTACGGTTTATGTCAATGTTCTCTACTTCCCATCACAGTTTGAGACGCACTATATACAAAATTTCACATGCATTGGTTGTTTAAAAATAACCCCATGACCCTCTGAGTGCTTATCTGTTTAATTATAACAACACTATATTATACGATAGAGATATCCAATGTAAAGAGCAAAATGTTAGGTTTTAAATGGAAAAAGAGTGCTCTATTATTAAACCGGGAATTTGCTCAAAATTTACTCATTTCAAAAGGATTCCATTCAAAAAACAATCATCACACTTTTCTTGAAACCCGTAAAAATAGTTTACACATAGTTTTCTATAGAAAAGAATAATATTATATATGTTAAATATTTTCGAATTTATGTCCTCCTTTTTTTAACTGCGAAAGGCGTAAAGTAAAAACATTCTAAACAGTAAAATAAGTTTTATTAGAATGTTGACATGTTTCAGCTCCATCCGAGCTATTATCAAAACAAATAAGAATATTCTATAACTGCACGGTCTATGGCATTATTATTTGAAACGCTATCGTTTAAATTTCCCCGTACTTTTTAGGTGCGTTCGTAATTATATAAATACGTGGCACCTATAGTCGTCGTCTGGTTCGTCCGTCTGTCCACATATAACAGCGCAAAAACTACCCTACCGAATGGTTTGAAATTTAATATATATAATCGTTGCAGAATTTTGCCGAGTCAATTCAAATTTTATGAAAATTAATCAAAACTGTAAACGATATTAATACAAGTTTTCTTCATTCTATTAAATCCTATCATACGTAATTAATGCAATGATATACCATGATAGGTAGTGATTCTAGGTTGCCATGGTGATTACGTCATATTTAAGATGGAGTCATATTATTTCCGTATTACTGAATTTAAAAACCGAATTTGTATACTAAAATTGTTTAATTATAGAAATCATATAATCTACCAATAGTTTTTTTGGATAGATGTTTCAGGAGAAATGGATATTAAACAGAAAAGAGTCTGTATACAGATTTCAAGTTCTGAAATTTTCAGAAGTAGGCTTAAGTTTCTCATTGGAATATTCAGTAAATGTCAACAAAAGATAAGATGTTGCCAACGTAAAATGTACTTATTTTATTACGAAAATTAATAATATCATAATAACAGACGATATAATTATTTTTTTTCAGTGAAATAATAATGATAATTTTTTTTTACATTGTCTTGGCTTGCGCATTGTATAATTTTAATGTAACAGAATTTTAATTAATTGTTTGTAAAAATGTATTGAAACTTAATTTCATAAAATAAAATTAATATCTATAATATGAAAATCTGCACATAAAATAAATTTTGTATTCAAGCATTTTTCAATAAGAGTGCACCAGCTATTGCCCCAAGATCTGAATATTTATAAAACTAGTTATAGTACGAACGCACCTCATTTGTCACATTTGACGTACAATTTACAACTTGTTTAAATTACGCACGTTATATTTTATTTTTTCTTGGATGTTTATTTCCATATTTGTAACCATGGTGTAACTCGAGCCACAATTTTGGAAAGTTAAATGATGCTGCATCGTTACATATTGTACTTTTACGTGTTACAATCTCTAGTGTTTCTCTTATAATGGATGGATAGTACAGATTATAGAGAAAAATTATCTTACTTTTATTGAATTTTATTTGGATGCTTTCTTTTAGATATAATCTTACCAAGGCTGCGGGTTTTCTACTATACTATCAGCTATGTGTTCCTTTTTTCAATAACTAAATTTCCTGCTTGTCATGACAATATAGTTTATTTGATCCTTCTTGTTTAATAAATGGTATTTCACATACTCCTGAATAAATCTCAAAATTAATTGGGTCAATTTTACTGCAAATGATATTCTTTAATATTTGAGGGAGGTTGGCTATTATGCAAGTATTGAAACATTTAAGGCTGTATTTAAAATTTTCAAAAAAGCTTGGATAATATTGAAGAGTATAAAGTTTGTATTTATACATACAATAAATAAACATTCAAGTAAAAATAAAAAATAACGTGCGTAATTTTAAAAAGTTACTTGATAGCGTTTCAAATAATAACATCATAGACCGCGCAATTATAGAATATTCTTATTTGTTTTGATAATGGCTCGGATGGAGCCGAAACATGTAAACATTCTAACAAAACTTATTTTACTGTTTAGAATGTTTTTATTTTACGCCTTTTACCAATTAAAAGAAGTATATATTATTACAAAGTGTTACATATTTTTGTCCTCCTATTTAAAAAAATATTATTTTATAACTTGAATATTATCTAATGTATGTCCTCCTGTTTAAAAAATATTGTTTTATAGCTTAAATATTTTCTAATTTATGACCTCCAATTTAAAAAAAATACTATTTTAGATCTTAAATATTTTCTAATTTATGTTCTCTTACTTAAAAAGTAATAGCGTACGTTTGTCGGAAATCTCATAAAAACACAATTTTGGACATTGACGCAATAATTTTATTTATTAATAAAATCTTTATGCTTTTCTAAATTCTCCGGAATCTGACTGATAATAAATATAATTGATTTTGATATTACTTTTATTGGAATAAGTTGAATAAATTTTCCATGTAAAAAAAATAAAGTTTGTAATTATTTAAAATTTAAAAATAATTTAAATTTTTTTATTGGAATTTAAATTTTTTATTATTTTTAAATTTAAAATTTAAAAATAATTTACAAATTTATTAAAATTTATTTAAATTTTGTATGTGTTCAATACCTTTGGATTAAAAGTACAGTTTTTCAATAGATTAATGTTTATTAATATACTCTAGAATTAATGTTTTCAGAAATTAAATTTTAAAACTAGTCATAATATGTGTATATAATAATTTTGAAAATAAGTTTCTGCAAGGGCGTTTGGATACCATAACAATCTTCAATTATTCTCTAACAAGTAGAACTTTTTTTCTAGCTTTTTTGCTAAAAAAGCTCAGACTTTATCTTTAACACAGTTCAGTAACTTAATTTTCTTCCCTCTGATGGAGCATAAACAATTAAATTTTCTCGGATGTTAAACAAACTTTGAAACCCATTTATTGGACTTCAAGTATACAGTACAGGCCAATAACAGATATTTTCCCCTAATAAAGTTAGTTTTCTATTAAAATTGCGCAGAATACCATGTTTTAAATTGGTATAAAATTAGTCATTTTTTTTTCTTCATGGATCAATTAAAAGAAATTAGTTGTAGTAGTACGCTGTTATTTCAAAGATGTTTACATAGAGATTAGATAAATTCAATCTATTGTTTTCGCTCATATAAATAAGAAAGCTTATACAGTGTAACCTCGTTAAAACGTCACCCCTTAGGACACAAAGGTTGTGACGCTTTAAGCAGTGTGATGGTGCAAGCGAATTATTTTACTTATTGTAGTGTATATGCTTATATTTCTTTTTTAATGAGCATAACAATGAAACTTATTTGTGACCTTTTACATTAATTTATTTTGTAATAGAGACAATTTTCTTTTACAGTGGATTTAATGCGAAATAAAAATCGAAAGAAGAAAATTTATTGCGAAATTTCCATCAGAAAATATTATTTTTAAAAGTAGGATTAAAGGGATATTATATTAAATATTTCCCATGATTAGTGCAGTTAATAATTAATCTCACGGTATTTGAGCGCTAATCTAAACTTACATTGAATGGGGAAAACTGCAACAGATTTACAACGAAATTTCTCAAAAATCCAATAAACATAAATAGACAATATAATAATATGCTAAGATATTGTTTTTAATGTATTATCTGTAGAAAGTGCGTATTACAACTTGATTTGAAATTAATTTATTTTAAATTTTATCTATTTTTCATGAACTTTCATTAAAATAAACGTGTGAGAAAATTTAATAAGCGACAATCCATAAACATATAAAGTTTGTTTTAAGTTTAATTCTGCTAATTTAATTTTTAAGTTAATTATGTTAGCTCAACTACTATTAGGTTAATTATTAAAAGTTAACATAATTTGATTTTAAACTTATTGCAATGCAATTCGGATACTCACATATCAATACTTATACATTATACATTATATCAATACTTACAATACTTAAAATTGTAGAGTTTTTTTCTTCTTTTTAACATACTCCTGTTGCGGTAACACGAAATTTGATATTCTAAACTTCTGTGCACTTGCATGTTTCTATTGATGTCTGGATCTATGCGTACCAAATGCTGTTTGACGAATTCTAATTTTTGAAAAGGTTCTTAGAATTCTTTTACTGTTACTTCTTCTTTAGCATATATATTTTAAATGCATTAGCATTTATATTTTTATTGAAATGAATACAATATGAATATAGTATGGGGACAGTATTTGGTGATTTATCATCTACGCCTGGCTAACATAAAAGTGCCAATATTGCAGTAGTAAGTGGTATGCGAGGTGGATATGCCATAACCACTCTGCATAAAAGAAAAAAAGCTGATATTCTGCATTCAGATGTACCGACAAGATTGGTGTCAAATAAAAGTTATGCTAGAACAATATTGTTTTAACTGTATGAGAGTTATAATAATGATATAAAATTTTAATACAATTGGCTTTAGGCTCTATCATGAAAGTTTCTCCAAGAAAACAACCACAAAAGGGTCTTTTATATTTGTTTGAGTGAAGCTCGGTCAACGAGGTACTAATTATACAAACAAGTGGTATATAAACATGGAGGCAAAAGGTTAAATTCAAATGTAAATATTTGTCTCCTCACCAAAAAAACAAAGCAATGAAAGTAATTGGGCATTAAGCCACACTTGTTAAAATACACAATTGTCTGCCAACCCAATACGGAACTTTCCTCTATAACTTAAAGTTAACATGTGTCTAATAGCTCTGGCGGTATATCCTTGTTATACAGGCCTTTAGGATTTTTTAAAAAGCTTCACGCAATTCAGGTTTAAGAAAGGGAGATTTATTGACAAATAAGATAAACAACTATGAAAATAAAACTGATGAATAATTATGCTATTTTATGTATGTATTAAAAGAATTACCTCTGATTAAACATATTAGATAAATTACTTCTGTGTGCTCGTATATAATAACAGATAAACGGCTTCTGTATATTAAATAAATTGGGTAAAGATTGAGAAAACGCTTGTGTTTATGAAACAGTGAATTGGTTGCCAGAAAGTACTTGCGAAAAGTGTTCCTTCTCTTGGCTTTACTCTATCTTGCCAAGGCCCCTAACAAAGGGAAGTACCGGCTTAATTTTGATATGTATTTTTTTTTCAGGTTTACTAATCTAGAAATTTTATGAAAAGGTCATTTTTGCAATTGTCAATAGCAGATTGTTTATGTACTTTAATAGTAAATTATTCGGAGAAAGTTGCGTAATCGGGTTCATATTGGCCTCTTTTAGCGAGCATGATTTGCTGGGAAAATACGCACGGACTATATATTATCCGGAATGACACTTTGATAGCCTAAAAGTATGCAGCCAAGATATCCAGATCTTATGTCATACTTACGCTGCAGCCATTGTCCTTTCTTTTAATGCATGATAATGCCATACGTAATGAAAATCGACTTGTGGAATACATGTTTGAAACGAAAATAAAACAGCGTATGTAGTGGACAGCATACTCTCTTCACTTAAATCGATCGATCATGTTTGGGCACATTCCGACGATGCGTTGCAGCGAGAGCAATGACTCTGTTGACTGTTCGAGACTTTGATATAGCACTATTTGAAGAGTGGAACAGAATTCCCCAAACTCTAACCGACGACCTCATCACATCCATGGAAAACAGATATGTATTGTCTGAACTGTTTGAGGCGACCACTCACCATGTAAGAAAAGTCCTTAGTTTTCTTCAAAAACACATTTTTTGGCATTAGGTACTCAAATGGGTAAATTGGAGCTTCTCTTCATGTTCTTCACATCATTTCAAAGAGTTAAAATTCCGATACACCATATTTCGGTGTCTTGTTTTCTGTATTCTCTTTAATGTATGTGTACTTCCAATTTTATACCCCTGTATGGCTGTCCTGTATGGTTTTCTCTATTTGTTAGTTTGCTTTTTTAATTTGCTTGAACAGGACATATGAATTCATATATGGTATTTTGCAATTCTACCACTTAATTTGCTCATTTTAATTATTTTAATTTGTACCCTTATTTAATTAATCCTTAGGCCGTTACTAACGAACTCAGCACGCCCATTTGAGTCTATTCGCCAACGTTATGAACGCGCCACACGCGTCTGTATTGTTTCATTCATCAATCGATATCAGAACTAAATGGCATTCGAATACAATTATTCTGATAAGAATTAAATGTAAGTGATTGTTTTGAGAATACATACAGTATAACATGGCGTCAGTTTCGGATATTCGAAAGCTAAATGATATTCAAACTGAACTTTCAAGTGGTATCGAAAGTGATTATTCAGATTTATTTGATGACAAAAGTGATCATAGTTTTTAAAATGCATCAATTTCTACTCTAAATTCAGTGAGTGACGATGACTCAGGTGATTTAGTTGATGAAAGACAATGACCAAAATTTAAAATATACCATACTGTAGGAAATTTCTGAACAAAATAATCTGTACACTAAATATACACTATAGGGCCATTAATGACCGGCAACTTTCAATTTTAGACATTTTGTCGAATATTTAAAAATATACTTGTCAGATTCTTCTGGAATTTTAAGATCCAAAAGAACAGGTTTGACTTCACATTAATCATTGTTGATTTGATAAGGAGGAGAAAAAGGGGACCAAAAATAATTAAAGAAAATAAATAATACTTGGTATCACTCTGTAAAATAAAATGCACCAAATGATCTATCGCTACAGAATATACATAGGCAGACATTGTACAATATGTGTAATCATTTGTGTAAGAATAGCATGTATAGTAATAGAAATATAGCGATTTTTTTAAAAAATTAAAAAAATTCTTGCATGTTTTTTGCTTATAACATACAGGGTTTTAAACCAAATTTAACGCCAGTTTCAGAAAAACTGACAAAATGTAGTAGAAACAATATAGTGCAATTGGAATATAAATATATTAAATATTTAGGTAAATATGGGCAGTTGTATAAAATAATTTTTATCTGCGCATGCGCGAGCGATAACAAGGAACTTTTTGCATAATTTAATAGTCAACTCTATGGAGCAACTTATTTAAAAAAAACAGTCAAATATCGTAAAAATTCAAAGAGATATCGGCGTTAGAGTGAGCTGTTTTTTAGTTTCTCACTAAAACTCACTGAATGATAAGGGATTTTCCACAAATTGTCATTTTTTATTTTATACTATTTTCCAATTTTTAATGATACTTTAGTTCTCTTTTAAAAACTACCCTAACGAGCTTATTCGAACGAAGAAAGAATTATCAAAATCAAAGGATCCATTTCAAAAGTATTATAACCTGGTGCAATAAAGTTTTCCAAGGCGAACTAAAGTATCAATAAAAAATGAAATATAGTATAAAAATTAAACATGACAATTTGTGGACAATCCCTTATCATTTAGCGAGTTTTAGTGAGAAACTAAAAAACAGCTCACTCTAACGCCGATATCTCTCTGAATTTTTACGATATTTGACTGATTTTTTTTTAATAAGTTGCTCCATAGAGTTGACTATTAAATTATGCAAAAAGTTCCTTTTTATCGTTCGCGCATGCGCAGATAAAAAATATTTTATACAACTGCCTATATTTCCTTAAATATTTAATATATTTACATTTTAATTGCACTACATTGTTTCTACTATATTTTGTCAATTTTTCTGAAACTGGCGTTAAATTTGGTTAAAAACCCTGTATGTTATAAGCAAAAAACATGCAAGAATTTTTTTAATTTTTTTAAAAAATCGCTATATTTCTATTAATATACATGCTATTCTTACACAAATGAATACACATATTGTACAATGTCTGCCTATGTATATTCTGTAGCGATAGATCATTTCGTGCATTTTATTTTACAGGGTGATCCCAAGTATTATTTTGTTTTCTTTAATTTTTTTTGGCCCCCTAATTATACTCCTTATCAAATCGACGTTGATAAATATGAAGTGAAACCTGTTCTTTTTAATTCTAAAATTCCAGAAGAATCTGACAAGTACATTTTTAACTATTCCACAAAATGTCTAAAATTGAAAGTTGCCGGTCATTAATGGCCATATTATAGTGTATATATAGGTATGTGTATTTTCTTAATTTTATGTTTTATTTATTTGCTACTATTTATTTTGATTTACATAACTTAATTTTGCTGAATTCGCATTCTCAAATATTTCTTCAAACGCACTAAAAAAAAAAAAAAAAAAAAAAAAAAAAAAACGCTGGGGAAAGAACAGAAAGGTGAAAACTCAACGGTCTAAGGGTTAATTAAAGATAGCATCTCATTTTCATTAGTTGTCAGAAGTTATTGTTAAATCTATGTTCTCAGCAATATCGCTCAGACTAATTAATCCCTTTGAGTGAAATCCTAGTTGAAAAATATTTATGATTTTTAATGTCTATCATCTGCCTTTTTATCTGTTCATGTTCTAGCTTTTATGAAAATGTTTAGATAGCTATTAAATTTATGTATATCATTAATATACATTATACCATAATTACTATGAAATTGATGTATGCAACATTTACAGTTCTTTTACAAAAATTCACAAAACACTTTGGTTACATTATTGTCTCCAGGCAATAATTATTAGAAGTACAATTTAATCATGTTTTACTACAATTAAAAGATTAAAATTATGAAATTTATATACAATGATAAGACAATATATTAAGACAATCCCTTCACTGTTAGAATGAGCGCGCAAGAATAAAGTAGATGTTACATGATAAGATGAAAATTGTATTTAAAGACCGGTAAAAATAATAAACATTCATTATAAGTAGAAAAGCTATTGATTTAAGCGACTTTGATAAAAGAAAAAAAAATTGTTGACCCGAAAACTTCGGAGGAATATCTCCGAAACAGCCCAGTGGTTATTCGCGAATCAATTTGTTAAAATGTTTGGAAAGTGTAAAATTGACGACGAAACGAGACATAGACTGCAAGTTCTTTGCCATGTAGCATAATATGGGAGGCCTAATTAACAATTGCGAGCATTGTATATTTATCTGTTTGTTAAAAAGAATTAGGTGCATGCCCATGCATCAACTAACAGCTCAAAATAACGAATGTCTACGGACCTACACTGCAAGAGTAAAAGTATGTCAACGCACATTGCATCAGAATTCGTTATAAATGGAACTACATATAAGACAGGCCTCTCTTGCAAAATATTTTTTAGATCAGCATTATTTACCTTTGTGAGCCCTTAAGACATGAGAACATCGTGGAAGAACTTCCTAAACCTACAAATTGATTTTTTTTTTTAAATTCACATTGATGATCCTGTCAGATGAAACGCTGTCATGTACCAAGAGTCATACACAAATGGAGGGTTATCCCTTGAGGATTATTAGTATGGAAGGCCTTGAAACCTACGGTTTTTGTCGATCATACTATGAAATGTATAATTACCGAAAAGACACACACTTTTATGGCTTTTTCTACTCACCACCGGAGATGATGTCTTCCAGCAGAACAACATTTCTTATCACAAGACCCATGGTATGTGAAAATCATTTCAGAAGCATGTTGATGAGTTCTAGTGTTGTTCTGTGATATTGATCTTATCGAATACATCTGGGAAGTCATGGAGCAGAAACTTCGAGCTCACCGATCGCCTCTTTGCCATCCATGTGACACTTGCTTCTACAGGCTTCACTCAGATATTTACCGAGACCTCTGTATAATCAATACTTCGATGGGTTGCAGCTTTTTTCAGGTCAGAGGTGGAATAACAAAGTATGAGGAGGGTAATGAATGTTTTCATTCATTTTTACTGACGCACTCAACAGCCTATTACATAAGAAAAATATTATGAGTAGCAGTTAGGTATTTTTCAGTTTGTGGTATATAGTAACTGTATGTCGTTGTTTATTGCTTGAACCATACCTTAGTGAAGGTATATTACTTCAACCACAACGTGTGTCTTTGAAATTATTATAAATTGTTTCTGTTAGTCTTTTTGTTTGCTACTCTGTTTCCCTATTTTATTGTTTAAATGTTCGAATATTCATGAAATTTAACAGTGTTGTTTATTTAGATTATAGCATGTGTCTTACCGAAAATAGCGCGAGAAGCCTTTATAGCACCTTAATTACACTCAAGAATGCGTAGGATACAGTAATATAGGAATGTGTGGCACCTGGCATAATCTATGCATGACGCATGTTTTCTGTCCTTTGTGCATGTGTGTGGACAGAGAGAGAAAAAATTGTTCAGCAAATAAAAATTGTGTTAAAAGTTTGTATTTACATTCCATTTATCCAAATTCAGCAAGTGTTTTGGATGAATCATTATTTAAATAAAAATATTTTTGAAAAGTGAAATAAAAACTTAAATAAATTATATAACAGTAATTAATAAGAAGAATAACTTAACAAAAAAATTCTAAAATAAAAATTTTGAAAATAAAAAGTTTTTTTTTCTTGTTTTTTGAGCTTTTTACCCAGCCCGGAAAAGGTTCAACATAACACTAGAAGGATTACGTAATGCTATTCATATTGCATAAGAAAAATATTTTAATATGGATAGAACAAGATGAAAAGCTTATTTTACAAGTTTTTAATTAAACTTAATACTATAATATTATGAAAAGAGAAAAAAACTCATTTGTTAAAATACAATGGCGCGATTTGCAATTTTTCCCCTCAAATTTGATAATTAATCTAATCCTTACATATATTTCGCAGGTATTAAAACTTGACTTTGTTATTAATTTACTGAAAACTACTAACAAAATAAAGAAAAATAAATGTAATATTTTGTGCGTATATGGATATATTTCATTTTTACTTAATACATTGAAATTGATTCAGAGATAGTAACTCAAAATCAAATATAATCTAAGACAATGATCAACAACATTTTTCAATATAGGGGCGGATCCCATGTATGGAGACCCTTTTCTTGTAAACTATGGAACGTGGAAATTTCAAACTTGGGAAAGTTATAAAGCCTTTTTACCCACATTTTTGACAGATTATTACACATTCACAAATAAGTTTAGGAAAAATTTAAGGGGCTAATTAAATTACTTGATTTTTTTTCTTTTTGTATATCGTGTGGGGTATCGTGTGACAGATCTCGTAATACCGAACTCAAAAGTATATTTGTTTTAATTTTAGGTATATTTTCAGAGATATCGTCGAGAATGCACTGCAAAAATATGCCCCCCCCCCTTTATTTCCGAATCTACTGAAACTAAAATTATGAAGAAATTAGGGGTTGTAGAAGTGTATTTAAACCTTGCGGGAAAACTATAGAGATTTTCCTAGGTAAATAGTTTTTTAGAAAAACGCATTTTTTCGTTTCACACATCGACGCAGAATCATAAAAGGATATTTGATAATTTTCGAAAACAATTGTCGGTAATTAGCCGAATTAATTAAGTTACTTTAAAAACAATTATGTATCGTGTAGGGTATCGTCCGAAAGATCTCTTAACTTTGAACTCAAAAATATATTTGTTTTAATTTTAGGTATTATATTTTCAGAGATATTGCCGAAAGTACTGGATAAATATGCCCCCCCCCCTATTTCCCAATCTACGGACACTAAAATTATGAAAAAATTACGGGTAGTAGTAGGAATTTATTAATTATTAAATAGTAATTAATATTTCAATGTACGGAATCCTTTGAGCGCGAGTTATACTTGCATTTGGCCGATTTATTTAATCATAACACAAATATAATTGAATCGATCACGTTGCCTGTCAAAATTGGTTAGAAACATAAATAGATAAGTAACTTAAAAGCTTTTCTGTATGAAGCTTCTGAAAAAAACGAATTTCATTATTCTTGTTAATTTTAAACATATTTACATGGCAGTCTGAAAAGTTGAAAGCGTAACTTTAAAAATCTTTTAAATGCAATATGTTGTTCTCGACAGTAAAGACGAGAAAACTTGTGAGGATTTTTTTTCTTTTAAGTGCGATAAAAGAAATACCCCCTTTTTTATAAGCTAACTTTTGAATTTTCTGCACCTCTTTCAAACTTATGACACTGTCGGACGAAACGACATTAAAATATCATATTGAATTATTGGGAAAAAGTAAGCACTCACTCCAATGGTAACCGTATTCCCCGCGTGCCGAGGAGTTTCCCGGGGGAGGCTATTACGCTCCACATCTTGGCTTTGCCGGGACGAGTGGCCTCCCTTAGGCATTCAGTGGTAAGCATATTTTGTTTTCGGAATCTTAAAATGCTCTAAATCCAATTCGAATTCGAAGCTCCAAACCTACAGGTTCGATTTTACAGGAAGCCGCGCCTGTGTCGGAAAATTTCCCTCACTGAAAAAAAAAATTTTTTTGATTTTATGGTATAATACTGGCACCGAGCTCATATAATCAACTTTTCGAAAATCTTCTCTAAAGGCATCCCTATTATGATAATATCGTCAACAGGAGCCGATTGCTAATATGTGACCTTTTTCGTTTATACCAGTGGCGTAACTTGGGGGAGATTAAAGGGTATTGCCACGGGCGCAAAATTTTTAGAGGAACCACAACATTCTTGTATTTAAAACTATAGCATAAAAAACTCTAGTAGCCACTAAGGAGGGGCACAATAGTTTGAATTGCCCCGGCCACTCAAAATCCCTCTTATACTACTGTTTGTAGTTATATACCTATATTAATAAAGAACGTTTTGGTACACGTGTGTGTGAGCGTTTGTTTGTTGCCGATAGGTAGGAAAATCTGTCGCAAGTAGAGATGTGAAAATTTGGTTCCGCATAGATGAAAACAGGGCCGCATGTATCTGAGGCTCAGATGTTTTTTTTTTTATTAGATTTTTTTCATGATATTGAATGGAACAATACGCTTATTTATCAGATTTTCCAAGCTCGCTGGCGATTTTGCCCATTTTATAAAAGCAATCTAAATTGAATGTTTAGTGCAATATAGAAAATTTTATCCTCTTTTTAATAAAGTTTATTCAGCATTCGTACAGCGATTTTTGAATTTTTTGCGATTTTTGAATTTTTCGCGATTTTTTTAAAGTCAACATCTGTGTTGTGGTCTCCACTGGTCGAAGGTCCTTGATAATGGCTTATACCCGTTCAGATCGGATATTTAAGATATCTTAGACCGCCGAACTCACTGAGGGAGTTCCAGAAACTCACTCAATAAGTTCGAACTTTCTATTGCTAGATACAGCCATTACCACTCACTGTGATTGGCTCTGGAGGATAGATGTAACTGATTGGCTGTTGATGCTGGCTTTAACTTATGCGCATGTGCACATTCTATGTGCACATCTCAGACACGGTGATGATCAGTGAGTTGTCTTAGATGAGTTTTGCGATGTGAACATGTATTCAATTCCGAGAGGGTACCACCTCAAAAATGTCGATCTAAGATAGCTTAAATGTCCGGTGCGAACAGGGTATTAGTTTAGAGCCGAAATCGCTAGGAGAGTTATGTACTACTGAGATCTTATGTTTTAAAGTTTTTAAGACATTTGTACATTTATTTTGTCTTACGTCTATTTTAGTAACATATAAATTAAAACCATTTTTCATAAAAAAAAATGTTTTTCTTATAGTGAATAAACAAATAACGAATCTTTCGTTTCGAATTTGCTTTTATTGTTAAAATTGTTTTACTTTTACATCTACTTAAGACGTTTTGGTACATGTTTTTGGGCATAGTCGGCCTACATGGCCGAGTGGTTAGAGCAGTGGGCTTGACAGTATGGGGTCAAAAGTCACGCTGTCCTTTTACTTCCAATTTTCGTTTTCCCCTTTTTATTTAATAATGCTCATCAGTTGCATTATATTTTTCATGATAAATGGAAAGCTCTTCATAAAAAAAATTTTTGATATTAATAACGCTTATCAGATTTATTTATATTATTATGTACAATATTTATTAAAATGTGATAAAAAGAGCTTCTAAAAATTTTATTAAATACCCTTTTCCATAATAACATTGGTGAAACATAAATGTCTAATGAACCAAATTAATTTCTTAAGAAATGATTTTCTTAAAATTAATTTTTATGAGGTTAATTGCATATATATTTTTTATAAATATATATTATTTCTGTCATGGTTGTTTGTCCGTATATAAGTGCTGATATTTTTTTTAAATAAAATAGTAAATTATTTTTAAATCCTTTACATTTTTCAAAGATCTTTCTCGTTGCTTTTTTGCATCGTATAACATGATTTGCAGACTATTGAAATACCCCATAATATATCTACCCTTATAATATACAGGGTGTTTCACAAAGAACCCCCAACTTTGAAAATCAATAACCCGGAAACGGTGATAGATAGAAACATGAAACCAGTGGTACGTTTATTAAAAAAATCGTAAGAGTCTTATACATAAATCTCAAAATTTAGTTAAAAATAGCACCGATAGATTTCGCTGAGAGCGTTAAGAATCCTTCTAAAGAGAGTTCAGAAGCATAGAAAGACTAGCCGTCGAAGATTTCGCCATTGAAATCTGACCGCTATTTTCGTATAGTGAAAATAATTCGCATCGGCCACGTTGCCTGTCTGTTGAAATTTTTTGAAAAGCTCACGAATTGTTTTTCCATCTGGGTCTTTAGCGACTTGAAATCGCGTTTGAAAACTTCTCCTTGTAGCAGTAGGACTCTGATTTAATCGGTGGTACTACAACACAATAAACACACGTTCCTCCGCGGTATACAGCACTTTCGGAATTATTTTCACTATACGCTAATAGCGGCCAGATTTCAATGACGAAATCTTCGACGACTAGTCTTTCTATGCTTCTGAACTATCTTTAGAAGGATTCTTAACGCTCTCAACGCCATCTATCGGCGCTATTTTTAACTAAATTTTGATATTTACGTATAAGATTCCTACGATTTTTTAAATAAACATACCACTGGTTTCATGATTCTATCTATCACCGTTTCCGGGTTATTGATTTTTAAAGTTAGGGGTCCTTTGTAAAACACCCTGTAAAATCCCAATGAAAAATTTTTATAAAATGACCGATTAAATGTATGAAAGACAGATTAAACTAATGTATGTCAAACGCGGGGTTTGTAGAAAGCTGACGGTTATGTAATTTTAGTATGTTATTACAGTCACAGACAGCATGCTTTTTTCTTGAAGAGGGTATATAGTTTTTGTCAGAGCCGCACAAAAAAATACAAATATATTTAACGATTTTATGAAACAAATATACATAAACGCGGGGTTTGGAGAACGCGGAGGGTAATGTAATTTTAGTATGTAGCCACCTACAGCATGTTTTTTCTTGAAGAGGGTGTTTATAGCATTTATGGTTATTTTACAGAGTCGCGCAAAATAATACGAATACATGTAACAAACAATGTGGAATGCATATTTTATAGAACGCTGACGGTACTGTAATTGTTTTTTCTGGGAGAGATTTTTTGCGTATGTTTATGTAGCATTTATAGTTATTTTACAGAGCCGCACAAAGTAATGACGAATATATGAAACGAATATATGTTAAATGCGGGGTTTCTAGAACACTGACTGCCGTGTAATTTTAGCATGTTGTTACAGTCACGTACAGCATGTTTTTTCTGCAAGAGGATGTTTATAGTACACTCATCTCCAAGATTAAGGTCACAAACATACAATCTGTGAAAACTGATGAATTATTCACTGTGTTGCCACGAAATTTGGCACAGAGGTATATTACAATGGGAGAAAGAATATAGAGACATAACAATATGGAAAGGATTTTAATTGTGAATTAAGATACAGGGTATATTAAAAAGTGTTAAATCATGAATCAGATATTAAGCATTTATCTCAGGAAAACTATGTCTGATATGGAGTGTGACCACTGTGCACTGTTATACCAGCCTCATAACGAGATCTCGTACTGGTTATGAGAGTGTCAATAAATGTTTGTGGCAACAAAGCCCATTCTTCCAAAAGCGTGGCTTTGAACTCCTGGAGGGTCCTAGGAGTGGGGTTACGCTGTGCAATGGCTCTTCCTAGACCATCCCAAACATGTTCAATAGGATTGAGGTCTAGAGATCTCGAGGGCCAATTCATACGGCGAATATCTTCCTCTTCAGGAAAATTATCAACATTGTGAGAACTGTGTGACCTCGCATTATCGTCCATAAAAATGAAATCTGGGCCTACAGCACCCCGAAACAACCTGACATAGGCTTCAAGGACCTCATCCCTATAGCGATGTGCATTGACAGTACCCGCATCCAAGACGTGCAGTGGGGTACGGCAGCCCAACATTAAGCCGTCTCAGACAAGGATTTCTTTACCACCAAACCTGTCGATTTATTTTACGTAGGAGGGATGATAGTGAACTCCACGTTCTTCACAGATGAAGATTCGACTAGAATCACTTTCCGTGGTGAATCCGGATTCATCACTGAAAAGAACACGCTCCTACTATTGTTGTGTCCAAGACTGATGTCTTCGGTTCCACAACAACTGGGCTCTCCTGTTCGATGCAGTGAAAGGGACACACACGACTGGATGCCGGACGTAAAGTGCCCTCTTTGCTAGTCGTCTATATACTGTTTGCCTGGAAATTATTATTCCAGACGCAGCAGTAAGGTCACCAGCAAGATGAGGAATCGTTGCAAGCCTATGTCGTCGTGCGCTTAACGCCAAATAGCTATTCTGTGCAGGTGTCGTTGACCTGTGGCGGTCTTGGCTGGCCTTCCTGGTGACATTGGGATGGTCTAGGAAAAACCATTGCACAGCGTAACCCCCCTGCAATGACGCGCCAGGAGTTAAAAGCCGCGCTTTTAGAAGAAATGGCTTTGTTGCCACAAACATTTATTGACACCCTTATAAACAGTATGAGAGCTCGTTGTGAGGCTTGTATAGTAGTTCACAGTGGTCACACTCCATATCAGACATAGTTTTCCTGTGATAAATGCTTAATATCTGATTCATGATTTAACACTTTTTAATATACCCTGTATTTTAATTCACAATTAAAATCTTTTCCATATTGTTATGTTGCTATATTCTTTCTCCCATTCTAATATACCTCTCTGCCAAATTTCGTGGCAACACAGTGCATAGTCCATCAGTTTTCACAGGTTTTATGTTTGTGACCTTAATTTTGGACATGAGTGTATTTATAGTTATTTTGCCAGGCCGTGCAAAATAATAGTTATAAATGAAACAGATAATGTTAAATGCGGTGTTTGAGAGCGTTGACAGTAATGCAATTTTAACATGTTGTTACAGTCACCTACAGCAAGTTTTTTCCTTGAAGAGAGTGTATATAGCATTTATAGTTATTTTACAGGGTAACACAATTGAACACGAATATAAGAAACGAATGTATGTTAAATACAATGTTTACAGTACGCTGATTGTAATGTAATTTTAGCATGTTGTTACAGTCACCTACAGCAAGAGGGTGCTTTTCTTGAAGAGGGTGTATGTTACAAGTTTTTCTACAGGGCTGTACAAAATAATACTAATATAGGTAAAACTTGGGTGGTAATATAATTTTAGTAAGTTGTTGAGCCCAGTTAAGACGCGTTTGAAGAGACTGGACAAAATTCGCGCATTAAACATCGCATATTAAACGTGATTTTCATAATTTGACAGGAACTAAGTTTATTTTACATATCTATAATCGTCTAAATGAACTTTAGAGCTTTCATTTATATGTTTATGGTTGAAAATTCTGTCTTTTAAGCATATTTAGATTACAGTTTAATTGCATTCGACTCATTCTCTATTTTTATAGGACCACTCGGAATAATAACTAAAAATAAATATGGATTCAAGTCTTCACTATCAATTAATATATTACTACCAAAAATAAAGCAACAAAAATAATTTTCCTGTTAGCCTAATTTTTGTTAACACAAACGAAAAATATTAAATATTCGCCAGCACAACACATTTATTAAAATCATATTTCATATTTAGTACTTATGATAATGAGTATTCTTATAATCAATCCTTAATTTTTAATATAATATAAAAAATTATCCTTATTAATATTTATGTAAAAAAAAACAATGGCACTCCATTTTCATGCGCTATTGTACATGAAAAATAATGCATATTATTTTACATACAAAAATTGCAATCTATTGCTTAAAACGTAAATTTACAAATACATGAAATATGAAATTTAATTAATTGGTATTCTTTGAATTGAATACCAATGAAACTTATCAATTTTCATTCACAATTTCAACAACTCTCAATACATTCATCATTTCTTCCATGAGATGTAGTTTCATATCTTTTGTAATAACATTTATCTGCAAAATAGGGTTCCCGCTTCCTATCACTCCAAAAATGATGGCTTCTTTGCTGCCTGTCTTGTTTACGGTATTCGTGAACATTATGCATTTTTCTATCTTCATACTGCGGGTATTGTTTGCGGTATCTATAATTTCTATCAACAAACTTTTCTTTTCTATAAAATGATTTCACTTCATTTCCGTATCGGTAACCACGTTTCTTAAAACTTTCGTGAAATATTTCATTATTTTCATTTTTTTTTTATCTTACTTTCGTCTATTTCTTTTCTCGTGCTCGTTAAATTATAATATTTTCCGTGTTTTGTTATTTCATTTTCATCTTTTGATTTGGTCTCGCGAGTTGAGTCACTTTTATCTGTTTTCACCGCGTGTTCTAAATTTATCTTGAAATTATTTTCTGAATTATTTTTATTCATAATACCAATCATTTCGTTTTCTGCACGTGAACTATTTCCTTTTGATACTTTCGCTTCATTGTATGAATTGGCAACATAATTTAATTTTTTATCGGAATTATTTACAACTTTAAGGAAACCTACTTGAAAAGTATTGCGCTCGCCAACAATTTTAATTCCCTCCTCATCTATCGCCAACTTTAGTTTGCTGATCACGTCTTGCCCTATTACAATATCGTATTTGAGAGATTTTGAAACATAAAATTTCGTTGATATTAGAAACCCATCAACACGTATTTCATACACAAAATATCTAATTAGATTTACAGTTTCTCCACCAATGTCAGTTAATAAGATATCAACAGAAGACAAATTTGGCGACCCAATATTGACATAACATTCGTAACTGAATAAAGAAATATCGCTGCCTGTATCAAACAATAGATTTGCTTCTTTGCCTTTGATATTAATTATTTTACCCATTCCATTAGGTTTAGACTTATTACTGATTCGAATTGTAGCAATGTTAGTTTTTTTCCTGTACATCGGCATTAGAATTGTGATTTTGGCGATTACAATTTCGATAGTTTTCGGTAGAGTCTTGACTGAACTCATTAGTTTGACTGTTATTGCTATTATTACACTGAGACGCTATGTGGCCTTGAGAGTTACATCTAAAACACCTAATTTGAGATTTATTTCTTTTGTTTTGGTATTGAGTATGAAAGAAAGATTGTGAATTTTCATTTTTACTTACTTCGGGTTTTCTATCTTCAAAGAGGTGTAAAATTCTATTCATGGTTTTAACATAACGTCTCGCCGCATCATAATCGTCTAGTTTACTTACAAATACGTCTACATTTTTATTTTTTGGAAGATCATCAATAAAATGTTCTTTCATTTCTATAGATAACCTTTTCTTAATTTGATCTACTACTATTAATTCTTTTAAGGATTCAAAATCAGATACTTTAAGACCGCTAATCCATTCTTACAAATAATTTCTTAATTTAAATGCTAAATCGTGCCAAGTGGCTGAAGATTCTTTTTTATGTAACATTAATTTCTGCCTAAATTCTTCTGGCGTCATTTTGAAGCGTTTAAGAAGTAAATCTTTTACGTAATCGTAATTGTTCGCCAATGTTTCTGGGTTCAATTGGGTGCAATTGGGTCACACATTTGTGTGACCCAATTTCCTTTTATTATACTTATTCGAGAAATTTGTCTTTCAAATAATGCTAAATGGAGACTAATATCACTTTTGCTGTCAAAGTGAGATATTAATTTAAGCAAATCTGGTTGCTTACCTGAACCAGCTATTGCAGAATCGTCGCCAAATATACAGAGGTGTCGGTAACAGTGTTGTGAGTTCAATGGTTTTTTCCCATCTCAAAAACTGTCCAACGCGCCTAAAGAAGTTTTCACTTCAAAAATATTGGCACAGATTCAACACAATTTTCTTTTGTGTTTATAGCATCCCCTGGCGGGAAATAGGATAACTCAATTTAAATAAAATTGATTTTGTATGTTTTATTTTAAATAAATTTTCAGAATAAACTTCTACCACGGTGAAATTTTTGTTTTCATAAAAATTTTGCATGATGGTATTTTTACGCTGGTAGCACCTTTGATGTGAAATGCATTACTAAACTTGAAGAGGAATTTTTTTTATATTTTCTCATATAACAACCATACTCCAAGGTAAAATTAAATAATACAGATTCAACACATTATTTTGCGTATTAGCGTTCTCTGGCCAGAAATGGGGTAACTAAATTTAAATAAAATATATTTTTATATACTAATAAAAGAAAGTTTTGCTCTGTGTCTCTGTATCTCTCTGTATGTGTGTGTGTGTTTGCAGTAGCTAGGAAAATCTAGCGCACCTAGAAGTTTGAAAATTTGGGTGAGGATAGTTCAAGACATGTCTGATGCACATGAGACTTACATTTTTAATACTTTGATAATTAGCCGAGATATTAATTAGAAACTCATTAAACTTCGCGAAAATTCGATCTTTTTATCTGAAAATGGCGCTAAATAAATATAAAAAACAAAATAGAAAAATGGTTTGATAATCGCAGACAGCGAAATTTTCTCATTTTAACTTATCCTCGATTATTAAGAAAATTATCAGAGGTAGGTACCGATTCGAAACTGACAGCATATACGTATTTTATTTTTCTGATTGCAAAAATGCAAATTTTGTGAAAATCGGACCGTACATTTTCTTATTTTTTGCAAAAAACTGACCCGACGACGAATAGAAATCACCCAGACAGAAGAGGGGATCGTATTGAATTTTTTCTGCTTCGGGCACTGTTCTTCCATTTACTTTCCTAAACGAAAGGTCATAAATTATGTAAGATTGACAATGCACAGTAATTAATAAAGAAAACTTAATTTTACCAATTATAAATTATACGATATAAGACTGACAATGCATAGTAATTAATAAAGAAATTTTAATTTTAGAGATTATTTGTTATATTTGCGGGATGGGGGGGGGGGAGTGGGGGGTAAACGGTTTTTTATTAAATGTCGCGTCCATGTTAATAACTTGCCCGCTTTTATTCCGTTTTTGGACCCGATTTACTATAGGGTTTTTTATAACAACATCTTAGATACTCTGGCTACTATATGCAGTACAAAAATTTACTTTGTCCTCAGCTACCACCTTTATCGAATAATAATCTTCTTTTTCGGCGTTTCTTTTCTCTTTTTT
Source organism: Maratus michaelseni (assembly GCA_963931845.1). Classification (NCBI taxonomy): domain Eukaryota; kingdom Metazoa; phylum Arthropoda; class Arachnida; order Araneae; family Salticidae; genus Maratus; species Maratus michaelseni. The sequence continues at coordinate 256,103,075 of OZ007591.1, forward strand.
TTTTTCACAGTAATAATTACCAGATTTTTCTAAGAATTGGTGCATAACTTCCTCATAGTATTTCAATTACACTCATACACTTTTGGTCGTCTGCAGACATATATTGTATCACCAGGATTTCCGAATAAAATTAAATTTTATTACAGTTGGTCCTAAAGCTTTCTGGTTTTGTTTTCGTGTTCTGAGGTCCTTGAAAAGTTAAAAAATTAATTTACGTTCATCATTTAGTAACTCTAAACCGCTATTTCCGAATAATGCATTTTTAAGGCTCTTTTGCGATTTCTTTTTCCCTAAGGGTACGATTTTTGTAATTCTTTCTTTGTTGCATTGGGATTTTTTAAAAGTTTTTTCTCCCAGTCATCTTTTAATTTTAGTACTACTCTTTCACCACTAGAGGTAGCTTTTAATTTAGGTTTCATGTTTTTTTTTCACAGTAATAAAGCTCGGATTTTCTTAAGAATTGTTACATAACTCCATCATAATATTTCCATTCCATTCCAGCACCTTTGGTCGCCTACAGATGAGTTGTATCACCACCATTTACGAATAAAATACATTTTTCTACAATCTGACCTACAGCTTTTCGGTTTTATTTTCGTGCCCCGAGGTCCTTTCAAAGCTTAAAAATTTAATAATCTTCATCCCTTATTATCTCTATACGGTGCCGTAGCAGCAAGGACTCTTGCCAGAGATTCATTCGAAAAGATGTTTTGTTAGGTTCTCTATTTGTTTAGATTCGAATGCGTCCCCTGGCAGTGGAATGTGGAATTAAGAAAGTTTCCAAGCGGGGGGGGGGGAGGCAGTCGGGATCCGGGACAGAGTTTCGTTTTTTTAAGAGATTTAAGGTTATTACACAGGAGCGGGTAACACCGGACGGGTCAGCTAATTTTTAATAAATCTTATAAGCTTCTTCCGAGTCAATTTTATGTTTTGATTAAAAATTTTACATGATAGGTTTTTTTTAACATCGGTATCGTCCCTGGTGGGAAATTGCATAGCTAAAATTTAAAAATGGGATTTTTTTATGTTTTTTTTCCCTTTGGCAACCATATTTCAGTTAAAATTAGATAGGGTAATTTAAACTTAACTTTTTTCAACCCCAAAAACGCTTTCTAGTGAGAAATATATATTAACCAAATTTAAATTAAAGTTTTTTTTCACTGTATAACGGCTATCTCGAAATAAAAATACGTAGTATTGATTCAAAACACGTTTCTTTTGCATTTATAGCGAAAACTGGCGGTAAATAAGCTATATATATTTAAATAAATTTGATTTTTTATGCTATACTGTATGAAGACATTTATGGTGATTACTTTGAATTTAAACTCATTTTATAATCGTCTGTGTAAACGAATATTTTCGTCCAATTTTTGTTTTTTATCTGCTTCAAAAATTAAATACATTCGATAATATTGCATTGAATCGAAACTTTAAATATTGAAAATACTGTAACATAAAATTTAATAAAATTTAAAAGGTTTGTACAATCTAATTTAAATAAATATTTCCTTTTAATAATTGAAATAAATCGGACAAGTGTTATTAATATCAAAATTTAGTTTTAGGAATAGCGTTCCATTTATCATGAAAACTATAAAGCAACTGATGAAGCATTATTAAATAAATAAATATTGAAAAGGAAAATCTGAATTAAAAGCAGAGCGTGGGTTTTCATCCCATACCGCGCAGACACAAGCCTAGGGCTCTAACCAAGCGACCATAGAATCACTCTCGGTAATAAGATTTTTAAATTCATTTTTACTTTTTACTTTTAAGAGCTGGAGCTAATTACTTTAAAGATATTTCCCACCTTTGATCTTCTACAATGCAGCATTGTACTAGGCAAATCGGTGATCGAAGAGTCTGGTGATCTCTATATAAGTGCAATTAATCTTTAGGATATTGACTATGGCGGAGTACAGGTTTTTTGAAATTTAAATATTTGTAAAGTTAGCGTCATTTTGAAAAATAATTAAATTAAAATGCTTGAAATTTTTTTAAATTATACATATATAAAATAAATAAATAAATAAATAAAAATCCTACGCAATGCCATAATATTCAAGTCTCAATGTTTGTACTAAAATTTAAAGTAAATCGATCGAGCGGATCTTGAGCAATCCAAGAAATCAAGTAAATAAAAAAAAATGTTTTGAGAAAAAATACGTTTAAAGTTTAAAGTTTGATTTATTAGCAATTAGTTACAGCTGCAAATTTAACACTGTAAGTGTTTTAATAATTCTAATTTTTAAAAAATCACGATTACGACCCCGGGTTTTATATTAGAATTTGATTGTCTTGGCGAGTACTATAATTTATTTCAATAAACACCATATAGTGTAACGCACCGTATATCGAAATTTATATATATATATATATATAACTCAAATTATACAGAACATGACGAAAAAGAAGTTACAAGATTGTATTTATCTTTTCTAGCACTATACTAGTTCTTCGTGGAAATTAAAAAAAGCACATTTTAAAGCTATTTGATTGATTTCGCCCGACTTATTTTATTATTGTATTTCATTCTTCAGTTCATTTTTAATTTTGCCAGGCACGCTTTATACGCATGGATATTGTGCAATAATGTACATTTATATACAAATACGATTCGTTTTGAGAAATTAATATAGAAATTATATCTCGATAAATTGAATTAAAATTGGGTTATGTTTGTTTGACATTTGATATTTTCGCGAGATTAAAATAACCAACCTACTTTTGTTGATATCAAAGCGTTGGTAAAATAAACAAAATGGAAAATGATTGTTACGATTTGATTTTTATTTACATTAAAAATATAAACTACAGAAAAATTATTATACACTGCAAAAACTTCGTGATCGAAAATTATTTTCAAAATAATTAAAAATCTTTGCATTATGTTACAGTTTTGAAGCAATTTTCTTTTCCTGTATTTCACAGAGTAATTATTGTAGTACTGCGATATTTAGAAATGAAGATACGTGCAATAAAAATGATGAGGAGTAAAAACAAATCCAGGGAAAGATTCCCTTCAATGTTAATTATGACTACAAATATCTTTAAAAAAAATCGAGATATTTTTGGTTTCCCCTTTGGATTATCTTTGTGCCAAACTTTGTAACTGTGTGCTTTCCCGCCACAACGTGAGACGATTGGTACACAGACAAATGGGCAAAGTATCAGACAAGCACACAGACAAACATTTTCTTTTATCATTATAGATTTACTCATACTAAATGAATACGCTTTAATTATTTATTAGTTAACTAAAATTATTTCTGAAAAATGACATAAACAACTTATGTACTGATATAGCAACGAATACTTTCATATTAAAAAAAAATTCCAAAAAGTACAAACAAACTTTAAATTTCTGAAAAAAATTATAATTAGTTTTCTTTCTCAACACCAGAAGCATAAAAAAAATACATAAAAGTTACATAATAATATTGAAATTATGTAAGAGAAAGGTTTTTTAAAGGTGAAACAAAATGACTTATATCTCTATTCTAATTAAGCTTATTAACATAGCAATATGGTGCTGATAATAGCATTATGCAGATAAGCGCGGTATTGAGTGTTAAGCGTAATTTGGTGCTAATTGTTTTTTTAGCTCACAAGCTATCAAATCCTGAGAGCTAATGTTCCCGCAGGTTCTGTATGTACGTACATATGTGTGTACAAATGTATGTACGGAACGCGATAACTCTTGATAGAAATATCCGATTTGCTTCAAATTTTGTATATAGGTTCATTCTGATAAGGCGCTTCTCTGATTAGTTTCTGGGGTTCATTGGTTAAGTATAAGGGGGGGGGGGGCTAATCCTCCTCCTTCATTTAGATAAATGGGTTTTTCATGAAGAATTATCCGATTTGCTTCAAATTTGGTATACAGGTTTATTCTGATAAGGCGCTTCCCTGAATAGATTTTTAGATTCATTGGTTAAGTATAAAGGGGGAAAACCAGAGGGGGTGGGGGATAATCACCCTATTAATTTGGCTAAATGGGTATTTCATGCAGAATTATCCGATTTGCTTCAAATTTGGTATACAGGTTTATTGTCGATTTCTTTATTTTTCGAGGGGTATTATTCTTTGAAATAATCGTATAATATACAATTAGTGTGAATAGCCTGTGAGCTCAATGCCATCAGTTTAACTGGGCTCTTTTCTTTATATATATATATATTTATTTTTTTACTTATCAATTAAACAGCTGAAAAAAAAAAACTGGAGCTATAGATATTGAATGTAGCTACTCGTACATGTGTTTGTATTTGTCCTAAAACAAGAGACTGGCGCATGTCGTTTTAAAAAAATATACATAAAAAAAAACACTAGCATCCAATTACACCCTAATATAATCTTCGCCAAAGAAATTACCCAAAGCTAAATAAAATTTAGACTGTCATTATTTTATTCATTCATTCTTTATTTTGAATAGCAAGCCATATTGAATTGAGAAATGAATTTTATCTTTGTTATAAATGAAACGCAGAGTGTCCCATAAGTCGGTTCACATTTAAAAAACTCATGAAAATTTAACAAATTGTCGTATCGGAGTGTGGTTTGCACCACCAGACTTGTCAAAGATCCGGACATTTTGTGGAAAGAGAAAGAAGATTCAAAAGTGAGTTCAGATTTCTAAAAATCAATAAAATGTAACAAATTGACGTATCGGAGTGCGGTCGCCATAAGACTTGCGAAGAAGTGGCAGTCGCGGCAAAAGTAACTAATCGGATGTGCCAGTCCCAAAATCTTCTTTTATATCATATATGTTAATACTTAAAAAATATATAGTTTTTAATTATGCCTTTTATAATAAAGAAATGCAGCATAGCAGCTCTCCTGTTATATGATTTACATTAAAACCTAAGGAGCACCAACTTATGTCAAGGTCTAACAGAATATGAAGTTTGGTAAAATGCCGTGCATTAGTTCTTGAGATATAACTATCGCTAAAATCCTGTAAATCCTGAAAAATGCAGCATAGCAGCGCCACCTGTTGGGAGATTTACACCAAAACCTAATCAGCAACACTTTATCTCAACGTCTAACTGGATCTGAAGTTTGATGAAAATCCGTGCGTTTGTTTTCGAGATAGATATATTGCGGAAATCGGGAAAAATCCAGCACAGCAGCGCCACCTGTTGGACAATTTACACCAAAAAATAATCAGAAACAATTTATATCAAGGTCCAACTGAATCTGAAGTTTGGTGAATCTGAAATTTTATCAAATTCTGTGCATTAGTTCTTGAGCTATGACTATCGCTAAAATCGTCTAAATCCTGAAAAATGCAAGCATGGCAGCCACAACTGTTGGGCAATTTACGCCAAAAGCTAACCAGTAACTACGTCTAACGTCTAACTGAATCTGAAGTTTGGTGAACATCCGTGCATTAGTTCTTCAGGTACAGCTATTGCGGAAATCGTGAAAAATGCAGCATAGCACCTCCACCTGTTGGGTAATTTACACCAAAAACTAATAAGCACAAATTTATATCAAAGTTTAACTAAATCTAAAATTTTATTAAATTCTGTGCATTAGTTTCTGAGATAGAGCGCCGACAAAATATTTGTCACATACATACAGACAGACTCACAGACAGACACTTTCTAAAAACAGTCAAATCGTGTTCAGGACCTTCTAAAACGTATAAATCCGTCGAAAAACGGATTTCGAAAATTTTTACGAAACCAGTACTTTTCTCTTGTAAAGATAGAATGAAGTAAAATTCGTTCAGAGAGTCGCATAAGTCCTTTTCATATTCCAAAACTCATAAAAATTAAAAACTAGAATGTTGTGACCATCCCAAAATTTACTTATATATAAATCAAATCGCTTGTAACCGAAATTAAATGATAATCTATTCATTCTTGAAATATAGCTATCGCGGAAATCGTGAAAAATGCAGCATAGCAGCGCCAGCTGTTGGGCGATTTACACAAAAATCTAATCAGAGTCTATTTATGTCAATAAAGTCGTCTGTCTAACCATAGAGGAGGGATTTATAAGAGTACGGATTCTATTGTTCCTTCGGGAAAAAGGTGAAACATACATCATGCCGCTGTCTTCGCCAAAAGGGTGTCGTTTTTTGGCGTTAATACCTTTCTTGGCAACTTAGGAAAAGGTAAAGCTCAAGATCAACGCAGATGAAATAATATAGGTCTCGGTGGGAGCGGGAATTCGAATGATAGTTTGGCGGGAAAAAACCGGTGTGGCGCGCTATCTCCCCACTACTACATGATGGTGGGAAGGAGATGTTTGTTTCAACAAAATGTTACCAATACAGGGTCTAATATACTATGTAAGATGTCTATAGGGTCTAACAGAATATGAAGTTTGGTGAAATTCCGTTCATTAATTCTTGGGATATAGCTATCGTGCAAATCGTGAAAAATACACTATAGTAGTGATACCTGTTGAGCGATTTACACCAAAACCCATTCAGCCAAAACCTTATCAGTAGCCAATTTATTTCAAGACCGAACTGAATCTGAAGTTTGATTAAATTCCGTGCATTAGTTCTTGAGATAGAGAGCCCACAAAATTTGTGTCACGTACAGACAGGCAGACACTCAGACAGACACACAGACAGACTAGTCCTAATCACGAACAGACATTTTCCAAAAGCATTCAAATCCTGTTTATGACCTTCTAAAACATATAAATCTGTCGAAAACTTTCACGAAATTTTTCACGAATGCACTTTTCTTTTGTAAAGATAGAAGAAAGTAAAAATTATTGTATCGGAATGCGGTGTGTACTATAAGACATGGCAAATGGTTTGCAATTTTGTAGCAAAAATAGTTTAAAAAATTAAAATTGTTTTTTTTTTCTTTTGCCACAAACTGTCTGACACTCTTAAAAGTTTTATGGAGAAAACCCCACTCCGATACTTCAGTTTGTTAATTTTTTATGAATTTTTGAAACGTGAACGGACTTATGGGACACCCTATATATTAATATAACTTCATTGTTGACTTTGTAAACTTTTAATATATATGTTTTTCTTACTGGAAACTCTTTCTGAATATTCCATAATATATTCTCTTAAAAAATAAATTTAACATTAAGAGTTCTAAAGTTTAAGTCTGAGTATTTCTTAAACTACTTTATCTCATGCCTTCCCGTTTGGTATTACGAAGATAAAATTTATCGAAGAATTCAAATATGACGTCAAAATGTAGTGTTTTCATATTGAAAATTTGAAAGATTATTACAGTTTCAACATGCGCAATGCTCTGTAAGTTCACCTTTTTAAAATATCTATATAAACTGTAAGAAGATGTAATTTCCAATGGATTCCCAATTTCGTTTTTCTCTGCGACAATTTAGCGATTTCAGTATATGAAGTGTAGTCTCCTTTTTTCAGACATGTATACATAAGTGATTTATCGAAGAAAACAATGTAAACGAAGCAACATATCGTATCGTCAAAATTGACAACCATCTAATTTATCATATATATATATATATATATATATATATATATATATATCATAAAGCTTCTTAGTATCTACATTTAAAACACTAAATGATACTGAAATACATTTTTAGATTTAATTACTAGCTGCTCCGCCCGGTCCTATAAAAAAATAATACAAAATGCGAAATCACTCTAAAAATCGCTGCACGAAATCGTTCCTTTGGTAATTCTTTCGTCTTTCGGAAATTAAATAGAGCGATGGACCCCGAAGCGGAAATAAATTCAATACTACCCTATGATATGAGAATCATATATTAAGTTTTAACAAACCCTATCCTTTATTTAATTTATATTTTCCCCCTTCCTTTGTCAAAATTTAATCGTGTTATCTTTAACTTCAAACAATAAACCCGCTGTAATTTATACCCTTTCCCTTTTTCATTTTCACTTATGCTCGATCACTAATATCTCACGGCTTTTCGATTAAAATAAAAAAAAAGAAAAGAATTAAATCAGCACAGATGCCTTTTCGTAATTTTACTTTCCGTAACCAAGCTTATAACACAATATGTGCATTGCACATTTTTGTGGCCACAAAAGTTATGCGAATCTTCCATTTGGCCAAAATGCATGCCCTTATATGGTAGTGGTAATAACTCAATCACTCACACCCAGGTCTAAAAATATATTCTCATTGTTAAAAGCACATACTGTTTTGTCTGTCGAAAAATCCGTTCTCATGAGAAAGATATTTGTCGGTTATAATCGCCAGGGTGATATTAATTTTTGAATCAAAATTCGTCCTGTCGCCAAAATCTGGTGACCCTACTGGGTAAATACCATTGGTTATGCCTATCTCTGTCTGAAAGTATTTACGCCTAGACACTCTGTAACAACCCTATTTTGGCGAGATTCTTGTCAGTGCAATTCCAACTGGTATCGTGGAAACAACTCACTTTGCTTCTGTCTCCGCATAATAATGACTGCTTAAGAGCGGCCTTTCTTGTTTCCCCCTCTTCTGTCCGCGACCATCTTGACATCCTCATGGTGATCTTACAATAAAACGACTTGACATCTATTCTGGAGTTTTTTTTTTATTATACACAAACCTGGCTCATGTGGATTGTTTTATTTGATCAAGTACAACAACTACGAAATATGATCTGATCAGCCAAACCACTTTATAAATTTTGGTGCGTAACCAGCTTTTTCTCCAGTTAAAAAAAAAAAAAAAAAAAAAAAGAGGTATATTGTTGGCAGAAGAGGGGACGCTTTTTTTCTTCACCTGCACTCTCCCGTGATCTCCGGTGCTTTGGATTATCAGCATGCATCTAAGAAAATTACCGCCTGCATATTTCCATCCCACCGGACCGAGTGGACGGTTTTAAAAAAAAACTTTTGCTTCACCTTACCCCAAAGTTATTCTCGGGACTTTGCTGCACATATCTCCACTAAATTTATTCTCCAGTCTCTTTCCTACAACTCTCATCTATATGTCTGTGGATGAACACCCGCCTGCTATCTTCCAGTCCCATGCTCCGTAGATGTCTCCCACTGGTACGAACGACGGAGATCCACTTAACTCCAGTTATTATCCTACATCGGATATCGTCGGTTGACTTCTTTGCTCGAAATGTGTCCTCTCTACGCCACATCCATCTCGTCTTGCTGTCTCACTCAACTGCGCCCAGTGCCTGCCAACCCCATGCTCAGTGTTCTATGCCCAACGTGCTCCATCTGCATCACGCCCAGTGCCACGAACTATAATACCAGTGTCCATGTTTGTCTGCAAATGTGCCTATTACAAAAAATCTTGCTACTAAATTGTGCTAAATAGAAGTTCATCAATTTTCCAACCTGCATTCCTCCGTGTTAATCTATGCACGATTCCTGTGTGACTGTGCTTCATGCTCCATGTGAACGACGCCCAGTGATACGTTTCTACAATCAGTGCCATGTATTGTGCTTCACTCCCTATGAGCCCCTGTGATTTCTGCACGTATATTTTTTAAAAATATATCACCGTTCCATATGCCGTTAGAACTCCTACAGGAATTCTATTTCTTATATTTTCTAAATCCGTCAACTTTTGGCGCTTCCCTGTAGATGCACTCTAAGCCAAAAATCCTGCAGAATTCACGGACTTCCAAGCATTCAAGTTCAACAGTGAAGTTAATGTTTCGGTGCTTTTATTTTTCTTTATCCAACTGACAATAAGCTAAATAGAAGTTCCGTATCCCGCATTTAAGAACCCTTTTTCTCTTCATTAAACACTAGAATATTAGCAACAAAAAAAAAAAAAAAAAAAAAAGACTATGACGTCAAAAGTACTCTTAGTAACATCTGCTTAACCCAAACGATTCAAAACTTTCGAACTATGCGTTCGTAATTCTGCATTCGTTTCGATATTCACTAGCCAGTGGACTTCGATCTACATTCAGATCATTGATAGTTCTGTGTTTTTTTTCACTCTCCGCAACTGAGATTCAAATAAAGTGAATAATGTCAGCTGTTTAAGTTTCCAGCTGATAAGGAGAACAAATTAACAAAGAATGAACTGTTTGCATCCATACTCACATAAACCACGATAAAACTTAATTATATTAAATTTTTCTCTTACAGCTGATTCATTAGATAGATATTTTTAAATAACAGGGTATGTTAGAACAAATCTTTTATAAAAAAAAATTCTCGTACAACAAGGTAAGTTATCCTTTAAACAAAATTTTTTGTTATGTCAATAATGTGCAGTATCTAATTGAATTATAAAAAAAAAAGAGAATAATAATGATAAGATCACTTCAGTAATTTTATTTTTTTTAAACCAATGTAACAAACAGAACTTATTAAATTTAAACAATTTCTGATTATTTTCTGTTGTAATGTTAATTTTCTTGCCAGTTATAGGTAAGTTGGTAAATTATATTCTGTATGTAAAAAAAAAAAAATTATTAAATTAAACATTCACAGGAGAAGTTTTTAATAAAGAATAGGTGAAGAAGAGAATTTTTGCATATTATTGATTAATTCTAAAATTTTTGTTCCTTTTTCCTACTATGCAATGACATTTTTTTTTCAAATATTGAACGTATTATTATTTTGAAAGGAGAAAGGATAATTCTATATGCATTTCTTTTAATATTTTTATAAAAGCTTATATATTTAGAAGAAGCAATATTTATAACGAAAGGTATAATATAATTCTTATTATCTCTCGAAGGTTTGCCTAGATAACACATTTCTTTTATGACTGAAATTTTATTTAATATATTGCATAAAATTTTGATTTTATAATAAGGCAGACATACTTTTTCTATATAAAGTTCATATTACTTTTTATTTATCTGCCACAATGAGTATTGCAGTCTGCAGAATGAGCGATTAATTTATATATTTGCATAATTTTTTCCAAATTGTTGGTTCTTTTGAAAATTAAGATATCTCTTGGTTAAGAATAAAAAAAAAAAAATTAAAAAAAATATATAGATCGATAATAATAAAAAGGAAAGATAACATATTTTTGGTGTGAATAATTGTTCATTCTGGAGATATAGGACTTCGACACTTTTTTATGTCTGGATGTCAAATGTCTGGATCATTTGATTCAAAGCAGGTCCGTTTTTAGTCAAAATTTAAAAAGTTACCGTCAGATTTTCACAAAATTTGCAATTTCGGAATCACAAAAATAAACTACGACATACTGTGAGTTTCGAATCGACACCTACACTAGGGCTGGGCGATATCTCAATTTCAATATCGTGATAGATCGTCAGCAAAATATCGCGATATGACGATATACCGTGATATTAAAACTAAATATACAAAATAAATAAAATAATATTTTGAGAAGAAGAAAGAAAGAAAAAAAATCAGTTTTACTCGTATTTCCACAATAGGGCTGGCTTTAGACGAAAGCGAATAAGGGCGACCGCTTGAGTCGCCAAAACCAAACTGGCAGGAAACAGACAAAATATTTGGTTAAAACTTAAATATATTTAAAAGATAGCATTCGTAGCAATGAATAAAAATTTCGCCTTCAAGGGACCAGAGCTAGTAAAACCGCATCTGGCACCAAACATGGAAATTTTAAATACCTCCATATTCCATTATTAAAACAATTGCTATAGATAACATCTTTTAAAGAGCATTACTTGCATAAAAAATCTATAAATAATATAAAATAAGTTTTACTAAATTATTCGCCAATTTGCGTTTTATGAAATTTTAGGTTCTTGTGAAATCTCTAATAAAGCAATGAGACTGATTATTACAACAATTCAAACAAAAAATTTCGATTTGCTCGTTGTAATTATTGGTTCGCTTCACACCCTCCTTCACTCAATTTATAATATAATAAATTTAACAGCATATATTACATTAAAACAATCAGCAATTTCGTGTACTGATATATTCAAAATACCTAATAACTGAAATAAACACTTCAGAGAAACATTATCTATCATGTAAAATATTTCAACAAAATTTGTTTTACTTAACATGACAGTCAGTGGGGAATTCAGGAGTGACACTGAGCCCTTAGAGTTGCCACATTTTCGGTTAATTAATGTTTCAAAAGTGCAAATGTCCCCCCCCACACACACACTGAATACCATAATGCCATGGACGTCGACGAAACACAGGGAGGTGTAAGATATTGAAACAATTGTGCTATTAGTCCTCAACATGCAATATACAGAAATTTAACAAATAAAAAATATCAATTTTTTTTACATCTCTTTTTCGTCAGAGGAGATAATTTTTCAACACATAAAAGCAAACAAAATAAAAATAATAATAAAAACTTTGTTCCATGGGAGTTTTAGCGAGCATATCCCCAGTGACCAAAATTTCATAGTTCTTTCTTCTGAAAGCGCGTAATTAATCATGCTACTTGGGGATAAGTAAATTATATATTTTTTTCAACATAAAAAAATACAGATTTGAAATTCAAAATTCAGGGAGGGGCAACTGTCCTCCCTTGCCCCCCCCCACTCACACACAAATACACCTACCCGCCATCCCGAACCTTCGAAATACCTCCCAGAGAAAAGTGTCTGAATTCAAGACTGATTAGAGTATTAAATAGTCATCAAGAACATTTTTCAAAGAATGAAAAAAAAGTAATTTAAAGAAAATTAAAAAAAATGGATGGAACCATGAAAAATAATTAAAAAATGAATAATCTGCATGTTCGATTATTTTTTTATCAGATAGTACATTAATATTTTACAACTAAAATTATGAAGAAATAAATATATATTATCTTTTACTTGTTTGCCGCGCCATCGCGAAAACTGTTTTTTAATATTAGACCGGGAGGCGGCAGCACAGACAATCACCTCATCGAGTTCATGGCTGAAATTCCAGAGTTAGTTAAAACTTGATTCGCATATTAAAACGCAATCGGTCTGCCAAGTCATATCTTGGTGGAAAACACCCGAAAACCCGAATTTAGTGGTTGGCTCGTAGGTTTACCACTGTGTGTTCCTGCTCCCAGTCCTTCATGTTTTTATACCTTTGGGTGCAGGAAAACACAATGGTAAACTAACGAGTCAACCGCTAAAATCGGGTTTTAAGGTGTTTTCCACCAAGATATGACTTGGCAGACCGATTGCGTTTTAATATGTGAATTGAGTTTTAACTAATTCTGGAATTTCAACCGTGAACTCGATGAGATGATTGTCTGTGCTGCTGCCTCCCGGTCTATATCTCATTTGTGAAGATTAATCGGTAAATCGGATAAAAATAGGGAAGAAACATTTCAACATATTTTATTCTATTAAAATTGAATTATTCGTATTAAAATTGCCTGATATTCATTTCCACAGTTGGAAATAAAATATAATAATGGTTAATGGTTTTAAAAATTTTAAATGCAAAATTTCCACCAAACGATTTTAGGCAGTGACCAGTGGTCATATATACAGAGGCAGTCAAATACCAAAAACTCATATCTGTCACGCGAACGCGATTTTTAAAATAAATTCTGGGGATAAAAAAACTCGCGGTATAGGAGTAAAAATATTTGCATTTTTAAAAACCCTTCTTTACCCTAGAATATGCATTAATAAATACTACTAAGGAATTAATATTTTTTTCATAAAATAATAATTATAAAAAACAAAGAAAAGCATGTCTGAATTATTCTTTGCTCATTTGTCGCATTAAATCAACTGTTACATATAAAATACTTCCTTTCTTTATCACCATAATTCACACATTATTCAACAACAAGAGCGAATATTCATCCACACAGGCAAAATCTAAACATCACAATGAAATGAAAGCATATGCGGAATCCCACGCATGCGCTCAGAGTTTAACCTTTTAGAGTTTAACGATATATCATCCACTGTTAGTGGTCGCTGGCGAAAATCACCCTTTCTCTTTTCAAAAACCTTTTCAGCTACGAGAATTCACGGCGTTAGTATTCATGAATGCGGCATATCATGGTTTAGGCTGGGGGAAATTCACACCGTTCGTATTCATGAATACTCGAAGACGAGGAAGAGCTTTTAATATCGTGGTTTTCACGGTTTTCATCAAATTTATGATATTTTCGATATACCGTTGGGTAGGATTTTTTGATATCGGTATCACGATATGCATTTTATATCGGTTTTATCGATTTTATCGATATATCGTCCAGCCCTAACCTACAGTACTTTTCTTAATACTCGAGGATGAGAGAAAATAAGAATATTTCGTAGTCGGGGATTATCAAATCGGTAACTTTCTTTTGCGGTTTTGATAAAAATAGCCATTTTCGGCACACGCACAGGAATTTTTTTTTAATTCCACCACCATGGGGTGCATTCTGTTTTAAACAAATTTCCGATACGTGTCCCCGCTGCATACGGTACCATATAGCAAACGTGTTGCGCATGCGCTACAAAATAATTTAGTTTCAGTTTCCACCACCAGGTGGAACATTCTGTTCTAAATAAACCTCTTTCCGAGCGAAACTCTGGCACTCTTCCCCGCTGCTAACGGCACAGTGTAGAAGGATTGTGAACGCGCAGAAAATTAGTTCCATTTTTCACCGCCAGGGTTACCAAATCTATGTTTAAATTATTTATATATATCTTAATTAGTTCATGTTAAGTTGAATGAACCAATTCCCGTTGAAACCGGGCCCATAGAACCCGAGAAAATAAATCACCCCCCCCCCCCTGGAGATTAATATTCATAAGTGGTAATAATCAATGTCTGAAAACATGATATTGAAGTTTATATAGTATCTGGGAGACCTGGAAAGAATGTTAGAAAAGATTTTGTTTGAATCTGACCAATTTTAAATGCAAAATATTTTAGTTCTACTTCCCACCGCTAAGGGGCGCAACAGAACAGAGACGAAACATTTAGAACAGAGACGAAAAAATAGCCTTTTTTTAGCCACACACAGGGTGGCTTATTCCTTCAATCTCTATCATTTTTCATGTTTATGAAAAGTCACAGCAATCCATCGTTGCCGCAGATTAATCTCGGAAAATGAAATATTTGAAGTTACTTAAAAAATTAATAACTCGAAAAGTATTTGTCACAAAATTGTTTTACAAACTACGTTAGAATGGTAAAAAATTGTATTTTTCTTGATATAAATTTCAAATCTAATAATTACGTCGTTTTTCAAGTATTAGATTTCAAAAATTACAAAACTTCACAATGCAGTACCGTAGCGAAACTTTTACGCGTAAAAAGATAATGATAAAGGCATTGTGGCTCGACGTGTATCGTGTATACTGGCCATAGCATGAGTAACGAATTATAGTAAACTTATTATTCTGTTAAAATATAAAAGTGAATTATGTATATACATTTTTAAAAAATAAAGAAAAACATTTTATCACAAACATCAACAAAACTTTTTCTTCTATTTATTCCCTTATTCCAAAGATATCGTTTTATCGTCTGCTGCCATAGCAACATGAATTAAATTTCGTTAAGAAAAATTGCTCAGTGGTAGAAAAATATTTTTCTAAATCGAATGGTTATTGGTTATTCAACAACTCAACACTTTAACAGGGGAATTTTTATTTGTTATTTAGATATTTTAAAATTGTTATTTGTCATTGCGTTTTTATTCTGAGTTACAGCTAGTTTATTTATTTTTTAAATAAAAGCCGTGTGTGGCAATCTATATTCTGCCTTATAACAGAATTTTCCCCTCTTGTTTATTTATTTTTTTCGAAATAAATGGAAAAGACTATTTTTTCGTCTCTGTTCTAAAGTAAAATCTTTCCGATTGAAACTCTGGCACGCGTCCCGCGGCCTACGATACCATATAGCAGACGTGCTGCGCATGCGCTGCCTAATCTTTTAGTTCTGCTTTCTACCGCCAGGGGGCGTCAAACCTGTATCTTAATTAGTTATCTATAACTCAATTAGTTCGTGTTAAGTTGAATAAACTAATTCTCGTTAAAATCGGCCCCATATAACCCGAGAAAATAAATTTCCAACCATGAAAATTAATATTAATAAATGGTGGTAACCAAGAACTGAAAAAATGATACGGAAGTTTATTTATTACTTGGGAGACCTGGGAAGAATGTTAGAAAAGATTTTGTTTGAATCGGACCAATTTTAAATGCAAAATCCTTTAGTTCCACTTTTCATCACTAGGAGGCGCACCCTTTTCTGAGTAAAACTCTTTCCGACCAAAACTCCGGCACGTGTCCCCGCTGTCTACGACACAGTATGTAGCAGACGTGCTGCAAAATCTTTATTTCCACTTTATACCTCCAGGGGGCGTCCAAATCAGTACCTTAATTAGTTATCTATATCTTAATTAGTCCGTGTTAAGTTGAATAAACTAATTCTCGTTGAAATGGGGCCCATAGAACCCGAGAAAATACCACTCCCATGGTGATTAAGGTTCAGAAATAGTGGTAATCAAGGCCCCAAAAAATGATACCGAAGTTTATCTAGTACCTGGGGTACCTCAGAAGAATGTTAGAAAAGATTTCGTTTGAATCGGACTAATAATAAAAAAGTTCTCATTTGGGAAGAGGGGGAAGAGAGGGAATTTTGATTAGAGCATTAAACCGACATTTAAATTACTACCGGACACTCCCCTCCCCTCTCAAAATTAAACCATACTAACATTAGGAATTATCGTTAACTTTTTAAACAGAAACTAAATGACGCTTTTTTACTCTCTTCTATCTTTACAAGAAGAAGTATAGGATTCATAAAAATTTTCGACTTCCGGTTTTCGACGGATTTATATGTTTTAGAAGGTCCTGAACTCGATTTGACTGTTTTCAGAAAATGTCTGTCTGTGAGTCTGTGACTCTGTCTGTCTGTCTGTCTGTCTGTCCGTCTGTCTCTCTGTCTGTCTGTCTCTCTGTCTGTATGTAACAAAATTTTTGTGGGTGATCTATCTCAAGAACTAATGCACGGAATTTAATAAAACTTTATATTCAGTTAGTCCCTGATATGAATTGGCGCTGATTAGTTTTTGGTGAAAATTGCCCAATAGGTTGCGCTGCTATGCTGCATTTTTCGAGATTTCCGCAATAGCTTTATCTTAAGATATAATGCACTCATTTTCATCAAACTTCAGATTCAGTTAGACCTTCACATAAATAGACATTGATTATGCTTTGGTGTAGATATCCAAACAGGTGACGCTGCTATGCTACTTTTTTCATGATTTTCACGATAGCGATATCTCAAGAGCTAATGCACGGAATTTCATGAAATTTCAGATTCTGTTAGACCTTGACATAAGTAGATACTGATTACGTTTTGGTGTAAATATCCCAACAGGTGACGCTGCTATGCTAATTTTTGTCATGATTTTCATGATAACTGTATCTCAAAAATTAATGCACGGATTTTCATCAAATTTCAGATTTAGTTAGACGTTGGCATAAGTTGTTGTTGGTTAGGTTTTGGTCTAAATCTCCCAACAGGTGGCGCTGCTTTGCTGCATTTTTCAGAATTTACACGATTTTAGCAATAGTCATATCTCAAGAACTAATGCACGGAATTTATGAAACTTTAGATTCAGTTAGACATTGCTATAAATTGGTGCTGATTCGTTTTTAGTGTATACGAAACCTGTGTGAGGTAGAAGAAAGTTTTGGCATTGCCACATACGACTAGTTTTGTTTTGCCATACACAAACAGAAAGTTATTGTTTGCAATTTTGAAATGAAATACATAAAGGACGTCACGTAGATGAAAGAACTCTAAAAATCGCATAAAACAAATCGCGAAAAATTCACAAATCGCTGTTCCAATTGCAATCAGCTGATGGCTTTTTCAACCGCCAATCACAGTTGCCCGGTTGACTTCCAGCTGTGCCTACAATCGTCTCAGCTACCAACCACAACTGACCTTCAGCGTTGTTTGTCTTCCAATAGGCGATTTGTGACGTCATTTGAAACAAAAAATTTTGCAAAACATGATAATAAACATTAAAAACGCATAAAAAATGATATTTAAAAAATTGTAATATCAATATCTAAATCGGTATAATTAATTAATAACCCGGCCTTCCCTTTTAACATCGTGATTTTTTTATCTGTATAGAATTATCAACTCTCTCCAAGATAAAAAGAGAAAAAAGAATGACGATTTTGAGCAGTCGAAATGGAAGCAACCAACGAACCAATCAAGCATTCTGGGGAAAATTTCTTAGTGTAGAAGGAAAAAAATCGCCAAAAATTCAAAAATTACTGTACGATTTTCAAATAAATTTTTTCGAAAAGAGAACAAAATTTACTATATTGGGGTAAAAGTTCGGAACCGGAATCCTGTTACTAATATGGAAAAATCGCAGCAGAACGTGAAAAAACGCTAAAAATCGCATACAAAATTAATAAAAAAATAAATTACAAAATTCTTAAAAAAAAAAAAATCTAAAATCGGGCTTTAAGGTGCAAAACTACATACATAGAAATATATTCCCATCAAATTTTGTAGCTCTGCGTGCACCTGTCTCTTCAGAACACAGCCGACAAACACACACACATACACACAGTGATACACAAATTCCCTTCTTTATTATAGTTAGAGATTATCTGGAAAAAAAAATTTCGCGCAAAGAAAAAAAAAACACTTGAAATACAAAAATAAAATTTATTGATTTTATTTTTCTGCTCTTAAAAGAAAAATATAGGTTTAAGAAAATGTTTTTGAAAATATTTGGAATAATTATCGTCGTAATGAACACAGTTCGAAATTTATATAATTTACCAAATAAGACTTTTTTATTTTAAAAAAATTGAATGCTTATTTTAATACTTTGATGTAATGATATGAGATTAGCTTTTAATTAGGTTGGAATATTTTTTTTTTTTTTTTTTTTTGTGTTCAAGAAGTACGATGCAGTCTATTCTAAAAGAATTAATTCAAAGTAAAAATAACTTCGTTTTTAAAGTTCTTTCGAAAACAAATAAGCTTTATCTTAGAAAAAGACTTCTAAAATCCCTTTCAGTTTTAATTATGATTTTTTGAATGATGAAAGGAAAAATCTCGCTTCAGTAAAATACTAGGAAATGCAAATTGAATTATTTGAAAGCAACGTTACTTTGATTCCCTGTTTTTCAGTAGTAACAAGTAACACTAACCTTCAGTTCGTTAAAAATATATCTCGAGCATAAATTTGGTTTAAACATTTGAACGTAATGTCAAAATATCTCTTTACATCGTTGAATGTTTCCAACAGTATAAATTGAAAATATAAAGGCTCTGTCACTTACGGATTTGAAGATTTATAAAAGAACATATCCAGCATTGTAAGAGAAACTGTAGTTATATAAAGACAGTTAAATTAAGGATAGTGAAAATTTCGAAAGTTTGAGATGACTCGTACATATGTAGTGCATGTTAGCGATATTAAAAATAAAATGGGAGAAATAAAAAGTTCAGGAAAAGCAGAACAGCAAATTGCAAGTAAATTAAAACATGTATAAACAAATAAAAGTATGAAAAGAAATACAAATAAATTTAGAAAAAAACCTGACTTTTTTCAACTGAAACAAATTAAAATATAAAACATTTCTTTTTTTTCTATTAGTGAGAAAAGCTAATCGAAAAATTTTGCGAATGGAAAAACGCTAATTGTATATTTGTTTTGTAATAAAAATTTCCTGCCGTGCCTTTTATTCCTTAATATAATATAATTGTTTAAAGTATATTACAACGCTATAAGTTTCTTATAAAATGTTTGCTAGATGTAGATTAAATTTGCTACGTTAGCATCATAAAAGTAAATAAACCGTCATTCGCTAAAATTAACACGTAGTTCAATAGAATAGTTTTAAGGCAGGGAAACTGTTTTTCTGTCGAAATATTTTCAATTACAGTTCCAATCTTCATATGGAAAATACAAAATAGTAGTAATAATAATAATAATAATAATAATAATAATAATAATAATAATACATTTAATTACCTTATTACCAAGGGGTGCTATAAACACAAATAAAAATCTGTCCTACCTATTTTTAACTTGAGTACGGCTGCCATACAGTTAGAAAAAAGGAAATTTATTTAAATTTAGTTACTGTATTTCTTGCCACGGGCATTATGGGCTTTAAAGAAAGTCCTATCTAATTTTAACTTGGGAGTGTAGTAGAAAAAAATCATTTAAATATTTAGGAATGCAATTTTATCATCAATGGTGTTACCAGCGTAAAAAGAAAATCTATTATGTGGAAATTATTATCAAAACATAAATTTGACTATGACAGGAACTTACTCTGAAAAATTTAACGAAATTCAGTTGAGGGAAATGAGTTTAAATTGCGTAGTTATGCAATTTTCCACTAGCGGTGTTACTAGCATAAAAAAAATCTAGCATTCAAGTTTTTTTTTTATCAAAATATAAAATTGACCACGGCGGCAGATTATTCTGAAGATCTGAGTCAAATACGTTCGTGGGAAATTATTTTAAATTAGGTAGTTATGAATTTTACACCAGGGGTGCTACTGCGACACACACAGAAAAAAAAAACTATTACATGAAAGTTTTCATCGAAACAAAAATTCGCCATAGAGGAAGCTTATTCTGAAGATTTAAGCGAAATTTGCTCGTAGGAAATGGGTTTAAAATGTGTAGTTATGCAATTTCCAACATGAAATCCAAAACATGAAATTGACCATAACTGAAGCATATTCTGAAGATTAGAGCGAAATGTGTTCTTGCTAAGTGAATTTAAATTGCATAGTTATGCAATTTCCAAACAAAGGCGCTGCTTGCATAAAAACACTTATCACGTGAAAACTTTGATGAAAAAATAAATGTTATCAAGGCAGAAGCTTATTCTGAAGATCTGAGCGAAATACATTCGTAGAAAGTAAGTTTATTTTGCGTAGTTATGCAATTTCTTTCCAGGAACAGTAGTCGCATAAAAAGCCCTATCACGTGAATTTTTTTTTTCGAAATATAAAATTTACCCTGAAAGATGCTTATTATGAAGGTTAGAGTAAAATTAGTTCGTGGGAAAGGAATTTAAATTGCGTCTGAAAAGTTAAATGAAGACATAGTTATATAAAGAGATACATGAAGCGCCATCTCTATCTATACTGATAAAAGAAAGTTCCACTCTGTCTATGTATGTGTCTGTCGGCGATGGCTGGCGAAATCTACGCATATACAAGTCTAAAAATTTGGGTGAGGATAATCCAAGGCAGATCCTGATGCACCTGAGGCTCAGATATTTCATATATTGATAGTTAGCCGAGATATTGATTAAAAACCACAACGAACACCATACAAAATATGCTTTTTTCTCAAAATGGCATGCGCCGTCATTTCCGGAGTTGGCTAGCATTGAAGAACTGAAAAGCGGTAAGAGGCTCTCTTTTTTTAAAAATATTTCTCAGTGCGCGCTAAGTTAACTATTTGAAATACAAAAGAAACAAATTGCACACGGTTTTAAAGGGTATTTTAAACTCTCTAACGGCGCAATTTGTTCAAAGAAATATTAATATTAAACTTTAGAAAAAATCTTTTCGAAATGTCATTTTTCCTGTTTTTTTCCTCCGAACTTTTCAATCTTGCATCCTCTCGACTTTTAAAAATACGAGAAAATAAAAAATACCCGCTTAATTTGGATACATTTTTCTTTATGATGGTGCAAACCATTTTAAAAAGTATTAATGTTAACCTTTTCGAAAAATATTTTTCGTAAAACCATTTTAGCGATATTTCTAAATTTAAAAATCTACATCCGTTCTGCATACCAAAATACCGGAAAAATATATCAAATTAACCGGCGTACAATTATTTTTAAAACGAAGTCTTTGGTATTAAAAAAATATTAATATTAACCCTTTCAAAAAAATTCTTTTCTGAAACACAACATTTCTTTCTCTGTTAGAGCCTTTCCGTTACAATGATTTGGAATATTTTCGGTTCCACGCATACGCTACGCAAAAATGCGCTTTGAAAAAAAAAATACTTCTTTCTGAGCTTCGAAGAGTGGAACTGGAGGAAGGGAAGAGGTCGTTATCCCGTGTCTTTGCTACGACGGTTTTTCTTTTAAAAATAGAAAATCAAAATAGACCGGAGAGTGCGGCACTCTCGAGAATAGGAAACTCTTAGGAATATTTAAGGTTATTATCACGGCCCCTGGCTACGTCGCGTCGGTCTTTCGTTTAAAAATATAAAATCAAAACAGACAAAAGCGTGCGTAGCACATCCAATGTACGCCGCCGAAGGCATTGAGTCCCCAATCTCTAGGCTCGTTTGGATTTAATTTCATTTAAAAATATAAAATCATACATATTCGATGGTGTACGTTGTGTATGGAAGTGGGGTCTCCAAAATTAGGATCGTTTGGAAAGATCTTCGTTTAATTACATTAAATAATTCAACACTGATTTTAGGTGTATTTAAGTTTTGACGGACCCGGGCAACGCCGGACGGGTCAACTAGTTTTGAATAAAAGTGAGAAAAATGCGTCTTCCCGTAAATATAAATATTTATAATTGCATCATCACGAATAAATAGATGTGATCGCTTATATGTTGTAGGTAGAATTTTTAGTAACATAATTTTAATGTATAAGCAAACATTATGCTGATTAATTGATGATTGTGATAACTAACAATTTACTGCAGTTGTGATTAATATCTGATGCATATGTAATTTAAGGAGCAAACATTATCACGCTTCATGTAGATCCGATAACTTTTGATCAGGAAATAACATAAGCGACTCACTGGTACATTTAAACACGTTTAATATATATCTGACTAACACATTGAAGACAATACACAAACACAGAATAATAGTTAACACAATTCACGACTACATATTTCGTATGGAATCTTCCACCGCGCGACACCGCACGCTTCCGAACACTCTCCGAGTCTCTCTTCTCGCAGGCCGTTGCCAT
The DNA here is from genome assembly GCA_963931845.1 of Maratus michaelseni. NCBI lineage: Eukaryota > Metazoa > Arthropoda > Arachnida > Araneae > Salticidae > Maratus > Maratus michaelseni. The sequence goes on from OZ007591.1 coordinate 256,125,857, forward strand.
TCGACAGTTTCTAAAAAGTTCTTGCATCATGGAGTAGAGGCGACCTTCACACCTTCCCTCCAGTTTCGACATGTTGGACGGTGTCCCACACTGTGAAACTATTCTTAAAAGTCTTACTTAAAAAAAAAGTCTTACTGAAAATTCCTACTTAAAAGTCTTATTTCTTTACCCGTCCCATCGAGAGCATTTACTTAAACTACTTACATATATAAATTCTTATACACTATATACTAAAAATTTACATATTACCAATACACATTATACAATATATAATAATGAAATAATACAAGATATATATATTTTTTTACTCATAAATGCGAGATAAAGCATCTGCCTCTGTATTAGCACTACCCGGTTTATGGGCAATAGATACCTGATAGCTAGATAGTGCCAACGACCATCTTTGCAATCGGGCGTTCTTAGGAGTTCCCTCTGTTAAGTACTTTAGGGGATTATGATCCGTATGCAATATTATGGTGGTTCCATAAGTCCACATTTCGAATCTCCCAAGTGCCCAGATTACAGCATACGTTTCCCTTTCAATTGTGCTCCACTTTGATTGAGCTGGAGTAAGCTTTTGACTGGCAAAAGTTATGGGCTTTAACATGTTGTCTTTGTCCCTTTGCATTAAACAGGCACCAATACCCGATATGGAAGCATCAGTGTTTATTTCGAACGGTTTGGACATGTCTGGGGTATAAAGGTTTTTAACTTCACATAAGCTTTCCTTTAACTTATTGAACGACTTTTCAGCATCTTCCGACCATGGAATATCATTTGGAACAGTTTTTCTGGTTAGATCTGTCAAAGGCTTTGCAAGGTTGGCATAATGTGGAACGTATTCTCTATAATAGTTAAATAGACCTAATATGGATCTCAGTCCTTTCTTAGTCTTGGGAGCTTTGAGATGTTTAATTACTTCTAGCTTCTCTGGAATAGGTCCATGTTTGCCTGAACCCACGATATGTCCTAAATATCTGACTTCAGATGCTGCAAAGGAGCATTTCGTTAAGTTTGCAGAAAAATTCAGAGATTTCAAAGTTTCCAGAATATCTCTTATATGTTGCAGATGGTCTTCCCAGTTAGAAGAGAAAATTATAATATCATCAAGAAAACTTTCTGCATAATCACTATGCGGTCTCAAGGTCTGATTCATCACTCTTTGAAAAGTAGCCGGAGCTCCAGACAGTCCGAAAGGCATAACTTTCCATTGGTACTGGCCTTTTGGGGACACAAAACTGGTCAATTCTCGACTACTCTCATCGAGCAGGATTTCCCAATATCCCTTTAAAATATCTAGCGAAGTCAAATATTTTGCTGAACCAGCTTTAAATTTTAAGTTGTCGGAATTCTGCATAGGAAAAGGGGAGATCTTGGTGGCGGCGTTTAGCTCTCTATAATCTACACATAGTCTGATTGTACCGTCCTTTTTAGCTACGTACACCAATGGGTAGACTATCTCCGCAGAAGAAGGTTCTATGAGATCTTTCCTTAGTAATTCCTGTATTTGCTTTTCTACATTAGCTTTCAAAGTTTCTGGTACTTTATAAAGATGTGGTTGTTTTCTTACAACACCAGGTTTTAAATTTATACTATGCGAACCAACTTTGGCTCTCTTTAGTTCCCCATCAAAAACCACTCTATATTCTTGGATAAGTGCTATTAGTTCTTTTTGTTGTTCTGGCGATAAATTGCTCGAATTAATATTTTTCTCCAGTTCTTCATCAACGACCCTGTGTTGTTCTACCGGAGCATGTTGTACTTCTCCGAACTCTTCATCCACTTCATAAATAACACCAATAGCTCTAATCGGTTGAATATACTTTCTTAATTTGTTCTGATGTAGATGTCGGATGCTTCCGTCAGGTAGTTTGACTGCATAGGAATGAACCGATTTTTGTTGAACTATCTCTCCTGGTCCCTTCCATTTTGAACACAATTTATTAGTGGAATCGGGAATTAGTACTACAACTTCATCTCCGACGGAGAATTTTGTATCTTTCGACCTTAAATTATGATAGTGAACGTATCGCTGTTGTTGGGATTCAGCCACGGTCTTTGAATATTCTTCCGCATTTTTTAAACGTTCTCGTAGTTTCTGCATATAATCTGCGACAGACTCTCCAATTCCTTGGGGAAGCACCACTTCATCTTCCCAACTTGATTTTAATATTGCTAATGGTCCTACAGGTGGACGTCCGTACACCAACAAAAATGGTGCAACACCAGTTGTGGCATTCGGCACTTCTCGATACGCCCATAATAGAAATGGTAGTTGTTTGTCCCAACCTTTACCATGAGAGTTTATGGCATGCTGAAGCATCGATTTGATTGTTCCCACCCACCGTTCAACCAATCCATTTGATTGTGGGTATCCTGGAGTAGAAAACTTAGGAACACACCCCAATCGTTTCAAAAGTTCATTGGTCAATTTTGAAGCAAAGTTCCCTCCATTATCCATGGCAATCATTCTAGGAATTCCAGTCCTAACAAAAATTTCAATAAACGCTTCACAAGCTGCTTTTGCTGTCAATGATTTAATAGGGATTGCTTCAGGCCAACGACTATGTTGATCCATCAGAGCAAGAACGTACCGATGGCCTCGAGAGGACTTCGGCTCAATTGGTCCCAAAATATCAGCATTCACTACTTGAAATGGGAGTTCTGGTCTTCCGACCGCTTCAATAGGTGCTCTGTCCTTTACTTTTGTTTTTCTGCGCATTTGACAATCATGACAAGCAGCGCATAGTTGTTTTACTTCTTTTGGCATTCCTTCCCACCAAAATGACATAGCAATTCTATCTCTTGTTTTCTTAGCAGCTAAGTGTCCACCAGTTGGTGTTTCATGTGCTAATCTCAAAATTTCTTGTCTTCTACAAGCAGGTACAACAAGCTGAATATATTTTTGTCCTCCAACCTTGCCGCTATGATACAATAAACCGGATTCGACCCAATAATTATTTTTCTGCCGCTTTGCATCTTCAAAATATTTTTCTAATGTAGAACAAGCCGATTGCTCCCTTTTCAACAGTTGCGCTTGTGAAACTGAAGGACTTTCCTTCTGGTTCTCGTTACAAACCTTTTCGGACAAAGCAGTTGCCTCGACCGGAGTGGGAATCAGTTCCAAATCTGAAACTTCTGGGTTTTCGTCTTCGTTATCTACATTTGTTTCCAGTTTTTCTGCTGGGCACCTTCCTCCACATTGAACACAGATTTTTCCTTGTTTTCTTCAACCGGGGTGATATCTATCTCATCCCCTAAATACAATTTCTGTTGTTCTTTTAACAGAGCGAAAACCTTGGGAGTGATCAAAGCTTCCTCATGTAATCCTTCCACTACCGCAACCTGTACTCGTATATACGGAATGACCTCATCTTCTGTCCGAAGAGTGAGTGGAACGGAAACAAGCTTTGCCTCTACAGGATTTCCTATTGCGGGTCTCAAGAAAACCTTTCCACATGACTGTAAATATTCTTCCGGTACCACCGACTCCCGTAGCACTGTAATCTCCGCGCCACTATCGATGATTCCCTGAAACTTCTGGTTACCGATTCCTAGATTTACCTTAAGAAGTCTCCCATCTGTTTCTTCCACCAGAATATTCCTATTCAAGCAAATTTCATTTAGACCCTTTTTCTCAAGATCGACTTTGGAAGTTTTTCCTCCACTTTGACCTACTGTATTCAATTTGGGACAGGGCTTCTTCAAATGTCCTTCCTTGCCACACGCGAAACAGGCATATTTTGTGCGTAATTCTTTTCTATCTCGTTGCACTCCGAGAGATGCTTCAGTCTTGAGTTCCAATTTCGGTTTAAAATCTCTCATATCTTTTTTTGAATCCGAAGTATAATTATTCCAGCATTGATTCCGAGAGTTAGAATTTTTCTTTGGAAGTTCTTTTCTTTTAAAACTGTCTGTAATGCTCTCGTAATCATCAAGTTTTTCTGCTAGTTCTAACGGCGCTGTAAATGTGAGCCAGTTTTCCAAGAAATGTTCTCTTATTTCTACAGGAACACGAAATTTTAATTGTTCGGTTACTATTAAGTCTTTTAATTGTTGGAAAGTGTTAATATTTAATTCGGTGATCCATTCAGTGAAGTAACTTAAAAGCTCTTGTGTATAATTTCTCCATGATTTTTCAGGTGTCTTGTGGTGTCTGTAGAAACACTGTTTTAATTTTTCACTGTTTAACTTGTATCGCTTTAAAATAAGAGATTTTACAAAATCGTAATTAACTGCATCTTCTGGAGATTCTCTAGCTAGCATATTTGAAATTTCTACCGGTAAAACTGCCAACAGGTAGGCTACCCAACCCTTCTTTGGTACTTGTGCCATTTCCGCTCTTCTTTCAAAATTTATCAGAAATAATCCCATTTCATCACGTTTTTCATCAAACTTCGGGACAATCTGTGCTAACTGAATTTTTGGAGCTATCTCAACTCTTGATTCATCTCTTTGTTCCGGAAATTTCTGTAATTGTTCAAGTTTTTTCATTTCCAATTCATGTGCTTTCGCTTCCCTGGCTATTCTCTCCTCCCTTTCTTCTTGACGTATTTTTTCTTCCCTCTCTTCTTGACGTCTCTTTTCATCCCTCTCTTCTTGACGTATTCTTTCTTCCCTCTCTCTTTCTTCATTCTTTTTCCTATCCTCAATTACAGAACTCAAAAATCCCTTCAGAAATTCTTCATCATATCCCTCAACTTCTAATATAGCCTTTCTCAGATCTACAACTCTTAAATTTTCGACATCCTCCACTCCAAGCTCAATCGCCACTAGCTGTAAATCTTCTTTCTTACTACCTTTGCTTAAATAAGCCATATCTGATAAACTAACTTTAAAAATCCACACAATGCAACAGTACTCAAACAATGACTCTATCCTAATTAGAACTTTCCCTAAGAACGCCCTAAACCAAACTAAATTTAAACCTGAACATTCTTTTGTTTGTAACCCATTCAATTGAATGAAACTTATCTCATTTAAATATTTATACTAGTATTACTGAATAAATTCGAACACAATTGCACAAAAATAAAAATATATCCACAAAACAATTCTTGGAATAATTAAACACTTTTACCAAAATGTCAATCAAAAAAAATAATAACACCTTTATGTTCTAACAAAACAAGAATTTATCAATAATTTTTCATATTACCTTTTAAATACATCCTTCAAAATACGTAATAAATTATCTTGTTTTCCTTTATTTTGATTTGAAACGCAAATCAAATCTTCATGCTTTCACTTTGTAAATCGAAAATAAAGCAACAACAAAACAAAAAAATATGCTTAACATTCAGTCCCAATTAAAACAATAAACAAACAAATCCGTAATAATCCAATAAAGAACAAATTTATGCATTTCCGGTCTCACTCAGACAGAGATTACTCAACTTTTGTTTTAGAATTTAATCTGAATTAGTAATAAACATTTCAATAATCACAGAATTCCAGAAATAATATGTAACAAAATAGAAAAAACTATTTACGTCCTATACATACTTTGAAAATAACACTCTTTAATCTAATCATAAACCTAAACAAAATAAAAACATTTGCAAATAGATCTTCTCTCTTTTTTTTTTTTCTTCAAACAATCATTAACTTCGCTAATACAATTTTTTTTTCCTTCCTTCCAACAACACGTAGCTTCACAAAGTTATTATGAAATTATAAACAACTGAAGCTTTTATGTTTTTTTTCCCTTTAAACAACAACCTTACAGTAATAATATATGACTGCAGAATATTTATTAAAGAACAAAATTTTATTTTTCGCTCCAAATATAATTGTTTATGTATAACTGTTCTATTTGTACATTTTATCAATCGTAATAAAGAAAATACTCTGCATTAATATTACACAAGTTAAATAAGCAACAAAAATACAATTCTTATCATTACAAAACAATGTAACATCAATTAATTATTTACCTTTAAAATTTAATCAATTACTGAATTAAATATCATGTTTTGTTCTATTCATAGAATGAATATTAAATTTATTTCGATATATTTATATTAAACCAGTATCATAATATCAAGCATATATACACCTTAAACAGTTAACAATCCTAACAATATACTTTTAAACTTTATATGTACTTTTAAACCAGTTCTCGATGGAACATATAAAAAAGGATACCTTGACGATAACCAGAATAGTTATCGGACTCTGTTCGACGTCAAAGTGAATATGATTCAATGAGCACAAAGTTATCTGCTTAATGTCCACGATGCTATAATATTTAACGAAAACATTTTATGATGTAACATTCCGACATGTTGTACAACACGACATGCTGTCGGCTGAGCCAAATTATCACGCTTCATGTAGATCCGATAACTTTTGATCAGGAAATAACATAAGCGACTCACTGGTACATTTAAACACGTTTAATATAGGGTAGATGTGCCAGTAATGGACCCCCTTCCAGTAATGGGCCACTTTCAAAGTTTTTGATTTATAAAAAAATAATCAATAAAAATTTAGCCTTTTATATATTTTTTCATAATTCCTCCTTGCTTGTTTTATAATCTGGGTTATTGTTGACACTCTTAATCAAACCAATCAGGAAGCAGAAAATAATGTTTCACAGTTCCACAGATTTTCTGTGAAAATCTTAATGAACATGCTAAGAGCTGGCTTCACTTAAACAACTGATATCTGTTTTTATTTTCTTGAAAAAATTGCATGTTTTTGTTTAGACAATAATAGAAAGCTTTGAATTTTACATACTAATGGCAATTTACAAAATTTCATTTATTTTTCAGGTTTTAGGACCATGGCCCATTACTGGAATGCTTAATTAGTCAATTTCCAGTAATGGACACCCTATGTGGACATTACTGAAAAAGCAATTTCAGTAATGTTCATAGTGCATATATTTTTGTTCTTTAACTGAAAAGCTAAGTAGTCAAATTTTAATTTTTTAATTTTACTTACCAGACTGTAATAATACATTTTTTTTTATTAATTTCATGTAATTAATAATTTTTTTTAGATTGCTATCAAATTATTTTTTTGTAAACCGTACCTTGCATATTTTATAATGTGGCAATTAACACCCATCAGCAACAACACCCATGTGGCAACTAACACCCACAGGAAGCAGACAATAATCTTTAAGGGCATGGGAAAATGAGGGGCTCATGGGGTTCACACTTTCCCCATTTAAAAAAAGACAAATTTTTAAGTCATAACGAGTGCTTAAAAATTTATTTTCTGTCTTAAATGTTTCATTATTCAGCTCTGACAAAAGAACTACATACATAAAAAATCCCTATAATATTAAATTTATAGTAGCAATGAAAGTAGTAAATCTGCAGATCAGGGGGCTCAAATGTCAGTTCTGATATTTTATTTTGAAATAATTTTATTTAGTATTTAAAAAACATTCAACCTACACTTTCATTTATTTGATATATTTTATACAAATTGCTAAAAGTAATATATAAAGCAGTTTTAGGAAGTTTAACTGTTAAGAATAAAAAGAAATATGATTCCATGCACTGGTACTTCAAGACACTTAAAAAAAATCTTTTTCTTTTGTTAAACTAACCCTTCTAAACCCCCCCCCCCTCAATGACTTAATAATTTGATAGATATAATTCTTTGAAAGTTAGTATTTTAAACCTTCTATCTAAAATAATTAAAATATTGATCTTGTGATAGTGACAATAATTAATTTAAACAGTGAATTATTCTCATAAATATTTTATTAATTATTGATATCCTAATTGTTAAATTTATTTTAAAATGACTATTTTATTTCATTAATATGCTTTCATGAAATTCTGGTCTTAAATACAATCATAAAATCAATTACCTATTATTTTTTGTGGGGTGTCCATTACTGGGTGGCCCATTACTGGAAGAGAGGTGGCCCATTACTGGAATTTAGGGTGTTTTGATTTATTTCTGTTATTTACAATTAAATTTTGATCCACATTGGGAAATGTGACTATGAGCATGATTAAATATTGTTGATAGATTAATATAATATTAAAAAAAGTGGACTATAATAATTATAACTATTAATTAAAAAATAATTTTTAAAGAAATTCCTTAAGGGTGTCCATTACTGGCACATCTACCCTATATCTGACTAACACATTGAAGACATACACAAACACAGAATAATAGTTAACACAATTCACGACTACATATTTCGTATGGAATCTTCCACCGCGCGACACCGCACGCTTCCGAACACTCTCCGAGTCTCTCTTCTCGCAGGCCGTTGCCATTCGACAGTTTCTAAAAAGTTCTTGCATCATGGAGTAGAGGCGACCTTCACAAACATAACAATAATTTTATATTTAAAATAGTAACTTAACTTACAGCGTGTAATACAGATTGTCCCAAAAAGATTGAAACACGTTTTATTTTATTATCTATTGAAGATAAGTAAGTAATGTAAATTGCAGGAGATTTTTTAAAAAAGAAACAAGATTATGTTAAAATAAAATAGTCCTACCATTATTTTTCAACAAGTTACACTTTTTACTTTTTTATATAGACCCCTTAGACAAAATTGGTCAATTACAATTTTTTTTTCTTTTTCTTCAAAAAAACATTACAAAAAAACTATATACCTATATCTTTAAAACTGAATGAGTGATGTTTAATTGGAAAGTGACCATTATGAATGAGGATCGTTCATCAAATTACAAAGGTAAATCTGTGAGATACTACAAAAAAGGTGAACTACGGATGATAATGTATATGCAGTTAACTTTAAACAAAAGATAATCGAAGAAATCAACAATTTTAGTAGCGATACATACCAAAACATTTACAGAAGTCATAATACAAAAGATCATTTATGTACTGAAGTCCAGAGAAAATACTTTAAGAATACTTTGTGAATTGCTTTTTTATTGTAATCATGTTTCAAGGATTTGAAACTACATTCTTCACCTTATATGATCTTTGCTTGCGTAATTCTTTATTTGGGTATATTTGTGATGCAATTTTTTCACACTTGACAACACATCTAGAAGCCCAGTGGCGTTGTGGTCAGTGCGTTTGACTACCACGCGACAGATCCAGCGTCCAGAGTTCGACTCAGAGCTGGACAAGGTTCATTCAAACTTTCATCCCTTCGGGGTCGATAAAAATGAGTACCAAGCTTACTTGGGAACTAAACACTGAGGGTCCCATGTTAGGCTGACCACTTGATCTGGACATATGTTGTATAGCACCTCAGGGCCCATGATCAAGAAAAGAGGGTTTTTCACTGTAGGCCATGATTCTCAATGGATCGTAACGTCCACCGCAGGTATAGTTTAACGCATCTAAATAACGTCATCGTCAATGTTGGTCGTAACATCACAATGGTCCTTGTTTTCACTGATGAAATAACTTTAAAATGACATGAAAAAATGGTGTAAGTAATCTTCTTTTCAGCATTATAACTCATTCAATTTTTAATATACAGCTATGCTATTTTTTGTAATGATCTTGCTGTAGCAAAAAAAAAAAGTTTTTAATTGTTCAATTTTATTTAAGAGAGCCGTATAAAATTTAAAAAGTGTATCTTTTAAAAATTAAAGCGAATATTATTCCATTAACATAATCTTATTTCCCACCTTATTTTGAACATCATTGCTATTTTAAAATACATCTACAAAAGGTGGTGTATATGCTAATACGGAAACATATCTAAAACGGAATTTGTTTCCAGTTTCTCGTGCTCCGTCTAAGCATGCTTAATTGTGTTAATGAAATTCATTTTTCGATATCATAGTCTTCTTAGTACAGTTCATAATAATATTTTCTCGCTTTTAATTATTGTACAATTGTAATAGTTAAACTAACAAAATAGCTAGAAATATATTTTAATATAAAGGTTTTTTTTTATCTCGAACTTAATTTATTCACGTAAAAAATATATTATAAAAAAGGATTTTTTTTCTGTTTTTAATCGCCACAAAATTCTGTTTAATAAAAAGAAATGTTAGTTATAGAAAAAGAGCATAATACTAACTTATGCAACCATGTGTTTGCACATATGGCCTGTTTTACATTTACCTAATTTTTTTTTTATGACAATGCAGAATCTTATTATAAGTAATCTAAATATCACTAGCAGAGAAAATCAAAAATGAAATATTTTCACAGAACAATTTTCTAAATAAAGCAATACATAAAAAAGAATATTTTTGTCAGACAAAAATGTTATTTGTAATTTACTAACCTTTTGTTAAAAACCGTTTATAACTTCAGTATAAATAATAAAAACATAACCTGACGGAGAACATAAAAAATGAAATATTTCCTGAAGATGTTTTTCTAAACAAAAGTAGTACATAAGTGAAAATATTAATGTAAAGAAAAAAATCCCTGCTGGCAATTTATTAAAATAACTAGTGTAAATGACCGTCCTAGAACGGTGGTTAGAAATCGTGGTTTTCACCTAAAAATTGAAATAATTGATAAAAATATTCATACACTATTCATCGACTACAAGGAAAACTGATCTGTAACGTTAACCCATTTATGCCTAGCGTCCCAATTTTGGGACGCTTTAGTAAAATGGGAAAAGGTGAATTTCACATCACTTTTTTTAGTAGAAATTTGGTGCCTCATTTTATAGAAGAGTCCTTGATAAAATAAGTCACCAAATTTCTATTAAAAAAAAGTTGTGTGAAATGCACTCTTTCCCATTTTACTAAAGCATCAACGCTAGGCATAAATGGGTTAAGTTCAGGGCCTGATTAATGCATGCGTCTCTGGGGTTTTAACAACAAATTTGTTATCTGATGTAAATAAGATGACAAAACAAAGGAGAAATTACAGATCTAAGTAAAAGGAAACAGTTATAGATTTAGTGTTGATTTTAGAACAAAAGGGCTGCCGGTTGGGAATTTAATAATAAAAAGGGGCGCCCTTGTGTGCTGTTCAAAAAATTTATTTTGAACGCTGTTTTTTTTTTTTTCATAGAACCGATGGACTAATTCCGTCCGGGACTATACAGCCAACTAACGAATTTTTCAATTTTTTTTCTTTACACGGCCGATTGACAAATTTCGCGATATACTTTCGCGCGACCGAATAATTAAATTTAGTCTTTTTTCCGCGATTGACTGACAAATTTTCTGATGCTTTTGATAATACAGACGGTCGTTCACAGTTTATGGAAACAATTTTCAAAGTTAATTTCTACGCATAAATGACATATTCTTTGCAACAATTTTACTACGACGGATAGCCTTGACTTTTGGCTATAGCTCTGGCTCGAAATTTCGATGGTAATAGAATTTCCTTGTTTCCTCATATGTCAATTTTTTCCTACACCTCTTGTAAAACTTTCCAAAGTATTTTCAATGTTCGTGAATTCATTTAAACAAGCCAACTGCAGAAAAGGGACATCGAGGAGGGAGAGTGCGTCCAGGTCATTTGACATGTATTTCTTCAATTGGAACACAATTTATTTCCGTTTGCGATTCCTTCTTTTCTAAATATGCGTCAATTGAGTTATGGAAAAGTGGGTTCGAAGACTTTGTTCACTTGAAGCTCAATTAATGTATTTTTCATATAAAACTGGAATTTCTTCTTCAAAATGGGTTTCAAAATATTTTACTGATAATAAAGTGAAATCAACTTAGTTTTACTGCCTTTTTTTACCTTTAATTTCAATTCGTAACAAAATCCAGCAGCAATCATGAACCTTTTTAGAAATTTCTTTTTACATTCGCAAACCCGTTTTTCTATTAATTTATAAAAATTGCTCTTCTTTTGGTACACTCACTTAAATAAAGCCATGTTTCATCCAGTATTACGATAAATGTTTATTTATCACCACCTATGTGTTTTTTAAAATGAGCGTTAGAAAGCGCTATCCACAATAATTGGAAGACTTTGCAAATTTTTTCAAGAGGTAAGGGAGAAAATTGATATGATTGTCCTAAGAGTAAAATTGACTATGATGGAAATTTCAATCACGAGTTATAATCAAGAGTCGGGGCTATACAGTAGAATAAAATTGTGGCAATCAAATGTTCAGAAATTAATTGTGAAAATCGTTTCCATAAAGTGTGAACGACTTTCTGTAGACATTTAGCTGTTATATTGGCGTATGTTTTCTTTGAAATTTGTATAATCTAGATCGTGTGGATTACTCATTTTTCTCTGTAAAGACGCAGGGAATCGTTATCTATTATCTAAGCATTAATTTCACGCGTCCTTTATGTCAACAAAAGTTAAACATACCATCTGATGGTTTTTCAACTTCAAAATGCAATGCTTTGCAAAATTAACATTTTATATTCATAGTACCAGAATAGTGATGCTCAACATTATATACAACAGCATGTCCATTCGCAACAGCTACTTGCTGCCTAGTGGTATTTAGTCTTTCATCTCTGGCCCTAGTTTTGTGACGTTGCATGTTGTCTCTATGTAAACGGCGTCTCCTTTCAAGAGGTGTCTCAACATCTGCCATTTATTAATGAAAATATTTATGCAAAAAGTAAAATTTCCCGAAATTCACAAAAATTAAATATTAATACTATTGGGGTTAAAATATTCAATAAGCGAAAGTTAAACATGAATCACTCACCACACAGTTCATTATTTATTTACATTTGTTTACATTAACAAAATGAACACGATGATTTCGATATGAACTATTAAAATACACAAATATTAAATATTAATACTACAGGAGTTAAAATACTCAATGCGCAATTTTTTTTTAAATTTTATCAATGAATTCAAAAAATGAATGACTCACTACATAGCTCATTATTTAAAATACCAAAATTAAACACGATTTCTGAAATGGTTTGTCAGTTGCGCAAATCATTGACATTTTGTTAGTTTAAACCCAATAGACAATATTCTCGTTACGTCACAGTAAATATGAATTTTTATTCACTTATAAAAACAAAGTACACATTCAAAAACTTGAAAATTTAAAAATATATTTTAAAAAAGCCACGTGTCTGAATACTTTTCATCATTTCTTTTTTCTCTGCAATAATAGAAGTAATCCATTGTTGTAATACGAATGGGTTCGCATCGGAATCAACACACTGCGTTTTATTATACTTACATACTTAGAAAATTAACAAAAAATACAAACCAGTATTAAATCTAAAAGTACATCATTGTCGAAATTATCTGCGATTTTACTATGGGCAAGAACCGCATATATCGCTTAGACCGAATAATTTTCTGCATGTAATCAAATTTTACACTCATCTTAATGGAAATTGCAAAGCATCAAGTCCTAGTAAACGTTTATACTGTTATTAACCCTTTCAGGTGCGGAGTTATTCTGTTCGAAAAAAAAATGGTTGATTGACACCAGAATTTACGAAATAATTTCTTATAAAATAAATACTTGCTTTCGTCCATATTCATTATAAAAAAAATTAATAAATAAAATTAAAAATATTGAAGTTTTTAGGCATGTTTTAACATTAAAAAAAATATATATATATAATCAGTATTCTAGTGATGGCATATAAGCCGTTTTATGTTAAGGGGACAGATCACCTTTAAAATGGTCAAAAATTCAATTTCAAGGTTTTGATGTCAGTAAATAGTGCATTTTATTCTGAGTAAAAAGGTATCAATGTTTTTCAGAGGCGATAATTATTGACGAAGATATAAAGTAAAACGCAATCGTCATTCATTGTTTTTGAATGGAGAGTGAAAAATTTAAATGCATTTAATTCACAACAATGATTTTCAAACTTGCGCGCACGATTTCTCCAAAAATAATTTATATACAACCTTAATTTTTTTTCAAACTTATTAATGTTGTACAAAGAACAAAATGAACTAGAATCTTTTAATTTGGTCAATAAATTAAAAAATAATTAACCGTAATTAAATTAAAAACACATTTTGAATGCGCTTTTCGATGAATTACAGTTAATTATTTTTTTAATTTATTGACCAAATTAAAAGATTCTAGTTCATTTTGTTCATTGTTACAACATTAATAAGTTTGAAAAAAATTGGGGTTCTATCTAAATTATTTTTGGAGAAATCGTGCGCGCAAGTTTGAAAATCATTGTTGTGAATTAAATGCATTTAAAGTTTTCACTCTCCATTCAAAAACAAAGAATGACAATTGCGTTTTACTTTATATCTTCGTCAATAATTATCGCCTCTGAAAAACATTGGTAACTTTCTACTCAGAATAAAATGCACTATTTACTGACATCAAAACCTTGAAATTGAATTTTTGACCATTTTAAAGGTGATCTGTCCCCTTAAGTCACTAATTTCGAAAGATTGAATGCATGCAGGGCATCTAGACCAGAGATGTATCACTATTCCAATCTACACGTAGGAATATTGATCTAAGTAATAGCTCTAAGAAATTTGCCAGTAAATAGCAATCGAATGTATTTTTTTCATAGGAAATCGTTGTAGTGCATCCAGAAAATTCCTGTGAACATTTAAGAAAGTGTGATTACACCACTCTTACATAAAACGGCTCATATTTCTGAATTAGGAAACGGACGGAAGAGGAAATTTATTTTTATCAACTCATGAAAGTTAAAACGTCCCAAAAAGTCGTTTTTTAGTAATCCAGATGATGTGTGATAAATAACTACTTTAAAAGACTGCTTAATAAAATTTTAGTAATCTTATCTAATGATCTCATACTTGATACTCTTTACACTATTTCTGATGTCAGTATCCCTTCTCTATACACAGACAAAAAGCACAATGATGAATTAGGTATTTTTCAACAGGTATTGAGCAGGCATTTCACACAGTACAGTCGCATTTCGTTAAAACACTTTGTTTGATTAAAAATAGCAATAAATTAGAAATTAAGGGAAAGCGTATCAGCACGTAATCTTAAATATTGCAGCTCGAAAGCCACGCACGGGTCCACTGGAACATGTTTTATGCAAAGAAACTCTTTTATACCAACTACCTTTCTATTATTATTATTATTATTATTATTTTTTTTTAAATCCATTTATTCTATTTTGATATTTAAGTTCTTGAAGCTTTTTTCACTTTTAAGTTATTTTTAAGATAATCTTTTTTAAAAGTTGTTTTCATATGTAAAGCTACTTTAATTTTATGATATTTTTTCTTTAGCATGTAAATTTATGAAATTACCATCATCATCATCATCAGTAAATAAGTATAACATTGTTAAATATTTTTGAATGTTTAACTTCATCTTTGCTATTTTAAAGGTTTCAACTCCGTGCCGCTCTAATCATAAATTTATGTTCTTTGATGATTTTCAACAGGTAATTTTTTAATATTGCAATCTTCTCTTCCGAATCCTTTGGAAGATCTTGGGATATAGTTGTTCAGACTCGAATGGATAGTTCTTTCCTTCTCATAAATCTGTTGCACCACGATGCATTTCCCTTAAATTCTTCTAAATTTAACTCTGCTGCAAAACTTTTGGCTTTCATTCTAATAATGGTCGTTGTAATTGGTTTGCCCTCCGATATCTGAATCAATCCATTTACAGTGGAACTCCAGATATACGTTACCTGAGTTGTACGTTTCCCTCAGTTATACGTTTCAACTCAGCGGTCCCGGCCGCTTGCCTTTAAAAATTAACTGAATTATACGTTTTGAGTTGTACATTTTCCTCAGTTATACGTTACGTTTTTGCGTCAACGACCAAAATTTTGTCTCATTTATGCCTTTTGTAACTGGAAACACTGACGACGCGTCAGATGAGTATGATTTGAAAGATCTCACTCTAGCTTTGGAGCTGCTTTAAGAGATTTTGACGTTGTAAAATGGTTTGTCAGTAGTAAAAACAGTAACGGTAAGGCGGCTGCATTATTTACATAAATGTAAAGTTTGCTGCTCAATATCAGCACTGCCGAAAAGAAACAATCGAATATTAGTGATTAATTCTACAAGATTCAGTAAACTACTGAAATATCTTTTGATAAATGATTTACATGCCAAGGCAATTCCAATAATTTCTTTTAAGTGCACGATGTGTATTAAAAATATTTTTAATAAAGCTTTTATAATAAAATAACCTCCTGTATACTTTTCTTATGTACTTTTTTCTGCTCTGTTCCATTTTCGAAACTTTATGTCATGGGTGCAGTAATATTTAGTAAACTTCCGTTTTTGATATAAAAGGTAACTGAAACTTCTCAGTGGAACAAAATTTTTAGGAAATATTTAAAAAATGATTTCGGTAGACCATTAATTGAGTTGTACGTTTTACTGAGTTATACGTTTTGTTTTCCGGTCCCGAGCAAAACGTATACCTGGAGTTCCACTGTATGAAGTTTTTCTTCTAAATCAGGCCATTGAGCTCTTTTTCCCCTCCTTGATCTTTTGCACTTCGGCATTTTCTCTAGGATTGTTTTATCTTTCTGCCATTACCGAATATTTTTCTCATCAATGCCTAATTCTCGGGCAACAGTTCTCTATTTTCCGAAATTTCGGCTTTCTGCACCTCTTGCAGTTTATATTCGGCCGTATAACATGCACGTCTTTTATGCATTGTACGTGTAAAAATACGAAAAAATACTCTTCTTAGTAGTAGCACGTGTTAGTCGAACAGAATCGGAAATGAGACGAACGATGACTGTTAATTGTTCACTTTTGTCCTGACCCGCCTGATTGGTCGCTGAAACCTGTTAGGTCAAAGATTACATTATTTTGAAGCGGAGGCCAGGTAGCTATTACAGTTCTTTTAGTGCAATACTTGGGGATGGTTGCAACAATTCTTCCAAACCCAGAAATAAATAATAATAGCATTTAAAACATTACAAACACGAGAAATTTTCTTTATATTTCACGGAAAAGCGAAAGAAATTCACAATTTTTGACGATTTTTGAAATTATTTGGGGTTTAACCCTTTCCGGCACAGTGGTCCCACTCCGGGCATACATAATTTAAATTCCAAGCTTGCATTCGGCACCAAGAATATTTTAATAAAATTTTGTTTTTATAAAGAAAGCTTAAAATATTTTCTAAAAAAGTCGTTTGTAAATTCCGGTGTCAGTCAGCAATTTCTCATTTTACGAACAAAATTTGTCTGTGCCGGAAAGGGTTAAAAAATGTAGAAAAATCACACGATTTCAGTTTTTTTAATGAAAAAAATCTTTGTATAACCCGCAGCGGCTATTCCAAATGTTTTTTTCTTGTATAACCCGTGGGCTATACACCCGAAAATACGGTATTAATAATAATATTATATAAAATATAATCTGCCAGAAATAATTTATCATAGTAATCGTTTGGAAATCAAAATGACTGATTACTAAACAACTCCATTTATTATATAATATATATAATATATATTATAAATAATTATAAATATAAATATTATTATATAATATTCTATATCATATAATATGTCATAATTATAATTATATTTTATAATATGAACATATAATAATATATATATATATATATATAGATAGATAGATATGTATAAATAATTATATTAATATGTAATATAATATATATATATTATAATATTAATATATAACATATTATTAATATATAATATTATTATATTTTATTTTACATTAAATTATATCTTATCTTTTGCGAACAATTTGTTTATAACGTTTCATGTCTGAATACCTATGAGCTAAAAATTAAAATTTGAGAATGCAGTGTATATTATAACTAGTTTCAACGACATTTTAAAAATAAAACATTTTAAAAAAATTATATTTCCTTAAAAATAAAAAGATGACCTAAAATGTCAAAGTATGTGATTTTTATCTATCAGTTCTGGCGTAGGAAAAACACAAACACACAAGCAGGAAAAAAGCTTTAGACAATTCAGAAAACAACATTTTTGTAAATAATACATGTCTCAAAAATTTTTGTAGTACATTCGAAGCATATTTTATTTCGATTCCTAAGAATCATGTTGTTAACTATTTAACATTAGTTTGTGAAAAGTTTGAATAAAGAATGTATTGTAATTAAATGATTAATCTTTGAATATTTTTTCGTTTCTTGATACGATATAATTGCATCTTTTCTGTGCTAAGAAATCATACTTAATAAAGAAACTAACCGCGATTATTCGTTTCAGAAGAATTCGAAGAATTCTTCAGGATTACATTTTAGGAGAAGTATTCGGTGTTTTAGGAAAAGTATTTTAAGAAAATTTATTTTAATAAAAATATTTTAGGAAAAGTATTTTTTTCTTTTCTTTCCGAAAATATTTAACTTCATTTGAATAATGTAGAATTAAGGAAACTGTGAAAAACAATTAATTTCATGTTTTGAGTGACACTGTTTTTAGAGGTAGAGAATAATTACAGTTCAAAAACCAAAAAAGTGTTTTAACAAATAATGTATTTTAAATTGTATTTCAATTTAAAAATTTATTGCGCCGCACTGTTCATATATAAACACATTTGTTCATAATTTGTTCATAATAATTAATGTAATTTTATTGTTCTAATATAATAATATAATTCTAATTAATATATTTCTAATATAATATAATTGTTTTATTGTTATTATTTCTGTTAATAATTGGTTCATAAATTTGTTCATTGAACACATTATTCATATTTATAAAAAAGAAAAAAAAATGAGTAATACGTCTTGTGCGAAGGGAGTAACTGCAAGTGAATTTCCAATCGGACGATCGTTTTTCTGCGGTCACAAGTATCTGAAAAAAAAAAAAATCGTCACTATTATATTATGAAAGAGCATTAACTTTTCTGGAGCTTATATTACGAACACTTTATTATTCGTTAAATATTTTTTCGAGCTTGTAAAAGGTAACAAAAAAAGGCGAAAAAATGACCTATTTTGTTCAAATTACCACTATTTTCTCAAAAATGAACTTTTAAACTAAATGTTGGTATAATCTCCAGAAAATGTAATGCTTTTTCATAATTTGGTGATTATTTTTTTTTTATTTCAAATACATGTGACAAAAAAAAAAAAAAAAAAAAAAAAAAAAAAACGATCGCCCGATTGGAAATTTACTTGCAGGTAAGCGTAAATTTCTTTTATTTCTTTTCTTTTTTTTTTTTTTTTTTTTTTTTTTTTTTTACACAAAAAGTTTAAATATATAAGTGAGACATGTCAATAAAAATAATGGAAAAACTCCGAAGGGGATATCTCTTTTCTTTGTAACATAAAACAAATCGTAAAAATCGCGTGAATTTTAAGCCAAAGAAGTAGAAAACTCCCCTTAATGTAATTTGAAATGTAAAAAAAATATTTATTAATCTTAACCACTCTGGCACATAAATAAAATCGGCCAATGAAGAAATTTTTCTAATCTTTTACATCATCATCATCATATTATTATTATTATTATATTAACACTTTAAAAAAACTTAGACTTTCTCAAATGTTTACAAAATAGCTTAAAAACTGAACATTATATTAAACTGAACATGATAAGGATAAGATTTTGAATATATTAAAAAAGAATCAAATGTCTTTTTAATAATTATGTTCAGTTAATTTATAAATAGTACTTCTTATTTTATTCTGACATAATTATATTTATTATACAAACATTTATAAATACGATTCTCGTATATCAAGATCTGTAAAAATTTATCTCATATGACTGCAACGCTTGAATTGACATTTTAATTCGTTTAAAGTGCGCTTATTTTACCCAAGTGTTGTAAATTTGCAATTATTTTTTTATGAGTGAAGAAAAAAAAAATTAAGTACTGTTGCATAGTATATTCTTCGGAAGGTCTGTAAAAATGGCAAAACTGTTTCATTACGCTATTAATGAACATCGATGTTTTGTCCTTGCGCTCTACACGCTAATCGCAACATAGTTTTCTACAATAAATTTATCTGGATTTAACCCCTTAACCGTCGCGTAATGTTCGGAACATTTGATTTTTTTTATTGACTCATTTGATTGTTCATAAAATTCTGGGTTAGTTAGTAAAAGAAGCAGTGTATTTTTTTTTTCAAATTTAAAATATTAAGGATGGATAAAAATTTGAAAAATCACAATTTCACTTACTTTTTTTGTACACAAGCTACTTTAAAAAAATTCAAATTGCTTGATTGCCACCAATTTTTTGAAGTAGAAATATTCGCCTGACAGATTAAATAATGCAAGAATAAAGCTAATTATACTATTTTAAAAAACTGGTGGGAATCAAACAATCTGAATTTTTAAAAAGTAGCCTACACTGCCCGTGAGGGTCACGGGACGACAAAATTTGTTTACAAATGATTGCATGTGAAGGTATCGGGCGCGACGATTAAAGGGTTTGAAAATAATCTCGGGAGTGATAAAATAATTGAAAAAACCATACTATTACGACTGCCATTGGCAACTATTTTTATAATGTATTCATACCACTAATCTTAAAATATATATTTTGTATTAAATTTCTCTGGCATATTCTGTTAAAATGTATTAAAAGATTTTTGTTTTGAGAAACTGGTGCGAGATAGAATTCAAATTATGATAGAATTCAAATTATGAGGAGTTCAGCCCGTGAGAGTCCCGGACGTGACAAAAGTTTTTCACAAATATTGCCCGTGAATGTATCACGGGCACGACGATTAAGCTGTTAAAAAGAATCTGTAACCTTCATTTTGCAAAAAAAAAAGTTGAAAGTATAAAATTTCCAATTTTTTGCTTAAAATGTAGTAGTATATTTTTACGAAGTGCTGCAGTAGGTCCCATAATTAAAAAAAAATATCCAAAAAGGGTTTTGAGTTGAAATCTTTGAATTCATTTTTCTCACTTTCTACTTTTTCCCCATCAGTACGTTTTTATCAGTACGTTTAAAGTGACAAAACTTCAACAAATATTTTTCAATTTACTCGCTATATTTTTTGGGTGATACTTAAAGTGCATTTAATAAAACTAAGATTCGGATTTTCAATAATAAAAATAGCTCATTTTAAAATATATATATATATATATATATGTAAATGTTATGATATTTTGACTGATTTTTTTTTACGAGTCCTTTCAAAAGTTATAAGCCAAATCAATAAACGAAAAAGTCACAAAATCTACACAGGTAAATACTAAACATAAACAAATATTGGAAAATTTCGACCCTTCGAGCATACGACTGTGAATTTTGGTGGGAAATTTTAAATTTATTTTTTGCTCTTCCATTGAATTAAATTATAAGATGACGTAATTCGGTTGTTGGTTCGGTTATTCTAACGGCTTGGGGCTATTGTAAAGTTTTAAAATTTTTCTGGTTTATAATATTTTTATTCGTTTTAAATAAAGATTTAAATTTTTTAAGTAATGCATCGTACAAATAACTGATCTCGTGAAATTCCCTTCATTATGTATAACCTCATAAAGCTGCTGTCTGAATTTTATATCCGTACGTTGATGAATGCAAATCTTATAATGGATAAATAAATCTTTAAACGACGGAAAATTCCGAAATTACCTCATTAATCCACTTTATAACACTGATGGAATCAGCGTAATTCACCATTTCTTAATATTTTAATTTGAAACTTTAATCGATGCTTCAAATATAAGAAAATAGTATCTTAAGAATTTAGTATGTTTTCAGATATTCCGTTTATTGAAATTTTAAATTAATGTACTAAATTTTCAAATTTATTTCATATTATTTCATAAGAAATTATTTGCTTGCGTTGCACAAAGATCTATACTATTGTGTAATTTTTCGACAACGGTATTACAATAAAGTTTGGTGATTGTGTTCATGAACATATAGTACAGGTAAAATATACCAAAAATTGAGTAATAGACTATCAGGCGCACTACAAGTTGCATACTATAGTAAATGGTGTCCATAGCATTTATCGTTCATTTACAGGGACACACAAAAGAATTCGGTTACAGTACTGTCTGTGTAGTACAGGTAAAACAGACCAAAACTTGAGTAATAAACGACAACTGGTGGCCATTCACGAAAATTTGGGAAGAACTTCGTTTTGGCACGAGAAATGAAGATCCAATGAGTCTCCCCCACAAAAAAAAGTTGTTTTACCATGTTTTTGGAGGGCAAAAACATGGTCATTTTAAATCAATCTAGAAAGTAGTTGTCATTTCTCATGATTGGGAAAAACTCCGAGCTGCTGAGAGCAGAGAGGATTTTTCGGTTCATTGTCATCTAAGCCACAGAAATAGAGATGTGAGTACTGTTTTAACAACAAGCACCAATATGGGTTTCATCAACGCCGTCAATTAGCATACTGATACAAAGCACTCCACGGCCGACGTGGCTAATCCCACTTGGGAGCCTCTACAACATTTCTGCAACCTCAATTAGTACACATTTTAAGCAAAATAGAAACGAAAATTCTGAAACATCTTAAGCACCAATAATTTTTACGTTTTGGGAGCCACGCTAATCAATATGTAATGGGCTCATGGACGCCCTGTTAGCCCTTGTGATAATCAGACCCTTCAAATAAGAAGTACTTTAAACTATTTTTGCAATTTACAGTCACTGGCACCAAGTACCATAAAATCGCGTCAACGTCCTTTCCAGTGTCTTCTGGTAAGAGATTCTTTCTGCAATAAGTATTAATGGATTATTAATATGGTTACAATCGTTATTAACATCACACTTCCTTCTTTGTAAGATTAAAAGCTCTACAAAACATGAACTATTTGACAAAAAAGATATAATTTTAGTCACCATGATTATTATAAGAAAACTATTTTTTTCTGAAAAATAAAAATAAAGTTTAATTAAGTAATATGCTAATCAGTGGATTAATAATAAAAATTCTAAAACCCACCCCACATGTTTTTGTTCTCAAACCCTATTTTTTTATTTTTATAAATCAAAATAATTTTTTTAACTACTTAGAAAAATCCTACACTGGTATAAAAATATTATGAAATGATATTAAAATTTGAGAAATTTATCTATCTTTCAGAAAAAAATTCCGAGATCCTAACAAGATACTTCAGATTACGCTTCAGTGGCTTTTATTCTCTTTGCAGTAAAAGGTTTTCTGGAAAATATTTTTTCTTAAAACTAAATAGATGATTTCGAACATCTGATAACATAATATTTATCTTTCAGTTTTGAAATATAGTACGCAAACACAAACACGTAAAAAGGAAAAATATTTCGAAAATTGGATAAAAAACAATCCTTTTTATAAAGGACTGTCAAAGGACCAAAAATTTCTGTAATAATTTCATGATACTATAGTTATACTTTACTGTTGCTAATTATATAATTTTTATTAAATGCTTTAAGGAAATCTTTCAGTTAAATGATTCACTGATTGAACATTTTCTTAATTTCTGATAATGCCATATATTTTTTAAGTAAAAAATCATACAAAATAAGAAACATACCAAATATCATTTAAGGTTTCAGGCGAATTCTTGGAATTGCTAAAGATTTCGTTTAAGGAAAAGTATTCAACACTATTCAAGAGTTAGAATCATTTGAATAGTTGCAGAAATAGGAAATTAGAAGTTTCCAACTACATTTTTTCTTTTCTGCGTAATGAATCTTGACAATTCAAAGACCATAAAGCAATTTAACAGTTTTTTTTAAAATCATAATTTCGGTTTTAACTTTTATTATAATATTCTAAATTTAATTTGGTGCGTTTTCAGTTTACAGTAATATTTTTTCTACAAAGATTTTATAGAACTGTTGACATTACCTGTGACGTTTTGATCTTTCCATGAGATGAATAAACAATGAATGACTCTTAAAAACGTAATTAGCGAATAAACATGAGCCGAAATGTTTTTTTTTTAATGTAATCTTTTGTTGTAAGGTTTTGAAACTTTTGAAATAATTTTTGAAAATAATTCTTTCGGCTTAAACAGGCGATCAAAAACACAAAAAATACAAACAAACATGTCTCGTTTTCAAAAAAAATTTTTTTTTCTTATCTTTCTCAGAGAATATTTTTAAATTCTGTAAAGAATATTGAATTTAAAAATATAGACTTGAAAGGAAAGCAAATCTTATTCATCAATTTTCATGTGTTCTATACTGCTTTATCTCTTTCTTGATGTTTCACTTCTTAGACTTACTTAATATATTATTTTCCTTTCTTTTCCTTTCCATTTTTATTTTTCTTTTGCTTTGTATTTTTTTCTTTATTTTCCTTTACCTTTTTCTATTTTTCTAGTTATGAGTCATTTCTACACTACGTTGATGGCTCAGAAATAAGCTCAAAGATGCCATTCAAAACTTTCCACGATTTTTAATATCACACCTTCACATGCAAAGTAACATAAATCTTTTTATTTTCAGAAATGACAAAAAACGTACAAAATTTTTTCAATCATGAAGGCAAATGTTTTGCATTTGAAAAGCATCCAAAATTAATTCAAAACTTTTATATCCAGTCAAAAGAGTAAATAATTTATTACCATATGAGAAACTGAATTATCTGATGATTTGTAGACAGTATAAATCACGCAGTTCTACAATAACCTTTACATGCAAAGTAACACAATTCTTTTTATTTTCAGAAATGACGGAAAACGTTCAAAATTGTTTCAATCATGAAGGCAAATTTTTTGCATTTGAAAAGCATCCAAAATTAATTTAAAACTTTTATATCCAGTCAAAAGAATAATTAATTGATTGTCATATGAGAAACTGAATTATCTGATGATTTGTAGACAGTATAAATCACACAGTTCTACAATAACCTTTACATGCAAAGTAACACAATTCTTTTTATTTTCAGAAATGACAGAAAACGTTCAAAATATTTTCAATCAAGAAAGCAATTTTTTTGCATTTGAAAAGCATCCAAAATTACTTCAAAACTTTTATATTCAGTGAAAAGAGTAATTAATTTATTACCATAATGAGCAACTAAATTATCTGATGATTTGTAATGTCATTCTAATTATTCAACTGATTTTCATAAATATAATTTTAAAAAAATATTACGACCGATAATAAAGTATGATTTTTATTAAAAATGTCTTTGATACTTTTCATTTGTTCATCTATGTTACACAAACATACTTTTTAACAATTTCCTACGTAGGTGAAAAGCGTTCATGACTTCGGTTTGTCTGTCTGTCGTCGTTACTATGTGCTCTAACCACCGTAAGTATACTCGGATTACCATGTAATAGATCTATGTTACTGATGATTACGATAGCCTAATTTCTATTGAAAATAAAGTGTGTACCATTTATGGTTCGTTTACAGGGACACTCAAAGTGCTCCTTTAAATTACTGTCAATGGGGAAATATCTTTTTCAGTGAATTTTATGATGATAT
Organism: Maratus michaelseni; assembly: GCA_963931845.1. NCBI lineage: Eukaryota > Metazoa > Arthropoda > Arachnida > Araneae > Salticidae > Maratus > Maratus michaelseni. The sequence continues at coordinate 256,151,027 of OZ007591.1, forward strand.
ACTATTTTAAATATAATGAAATTGTTAAGCATTTGTGAGGTGTACTAAAACATGCTTTCTGTAGAATATGGAGTACAAAACATACATTATTAATTTTCTGGGACACACAAAAGATTTCGTATATGGTACTGTCTATGAGTGATTATTGATGGAAGTACGTTTTCAAATGTGGTATGCGTTTTTAAGTTCAACTAAATTTTTGAATATTACGTGGTGTGAATAAATACTATTGATCATATAAAAGGATATACAAAAGAATTCGTAAGCATTGCTGTCTATGGGTGTCATTGCTTAAGGATGTTTTTTAATTGTGTTATGCATTTTCCTGCTAACTATATTCAGTAAACTAAGATAAGTTTGTGGAATTTAAATAAATTCATGTACCCAGCTTTACGCAAAGAACTGACATTGTCGTTTATGGTTGGTAATTGCTAGAAGTGCGTTTTTAGTTGTGTTATGCTTTTTTACCAGATAGAAATCTTAACTTAAAATGCAGTGTGTTTTGGTATATTTTTTAATTCATTTAAAAATTGATTAAATTTCTTGTTTCTAAAACTTATAAATAAAAAATTAGCCTCTTTTGTTTAATAAATTTAAATTGTAGAATCAGTTTCTTTCTTAGATAAACATAAATAGATTCCTCTGTGGAAGTCCTGTAATTTTGTACAAACCTCAAACCTCCAAATTTCTAAATGTGTGGTCCAATTATTTTTACAGCACGGGAAAGCAGGTACATTTTTGTTTCCAAAATTATTACCATCTTTTTTTTAAGTAAGGAAGTCTGTAAAACCCATAGAATAACAAAACAACCAGAAGGAGGATGAGAAGCCGATTTAGTTTCGAAGTGCGCTGAGGATGATGGAAGGTAGTAATGGTGAACACTATCGATACTGGCTGCCTGGAATTTCAACCCTACCGCTATTGGCTTGCTTGGAATTAGTTTCAGTGGCAAGTGCTAAATAAAAAAATCCGATGGCAAGGAGGCAGCAGGGAAGATCCTGCGTAAAACAGCCTTGTCTTCCTTCCAGTTACTATTCCTACTTCCATGGTAAAACCAACAAATCCGAATAAGTTGGCATTTCCTATCACTTAAAATATGTCCAGGTCAGCACGAATTGTGAAAATGCGAAGATAGCAATCTTATTCCCTGCGAATGAATTATTTTGGTAATAAAAATGTATATTTTTATTCACCGATATTTGTGCTAAAATACCTATTGTGAAGTAACCCCATTTTCCTAGGCATTTCTCACTGCACTCTCCCACCGATCAGCTGTTTTTAAGTCTCTTTTGGTTCAGGCAGACATTGGTAAACTGGTCAGGTTTTCTTAGAATTTTTGGGCATTGAAGCGTTGTGCTACCTTACAGACGAAATGGTTGAGTCTGAACGACTTATTACCCTTTAAATTAGTAGATGGGATGGCCGAAATAGTACGTTTCGGATCACCCAACGTGGTTTCAGCGGGGAGCTCAGTCAGCGAGAGAGCTGGTTATGGGTGATTTCATGGTCAGAGTAATTTTATTGGGGCACGAAAAAACAAAAAAGAAATCCGTTTGGATACAGTGGTATTGATAGCTGGTATATTGAAGTTTTAATTTCGCAAAATGTGGATATCTACTGTTGGTCCCGTTTTTGCCACACCGTAGTGGAAGAGGATGCAGGGTAGTAAATATAAGCTCCTTACCCTTGTGTAAAGATAAGGCCTAAGAGTTGACATTAAAAAGGTGGTATACACTTTTTGGGAACGAGAACTCAAATTTCTTCGAGAGCTCTTGAGCGGTAAAAATATTTTCTTTTTTTTGTGGCGTAAGATACACGTTATCAGGAGGAATGTAAAATTAGAAGCCAATGTTACCGGGAGTCTGGCGTAGTCTCACCTGAGAAGAGTGTCTCTATGTTTCTGGGAGACTGAATCGAGGGCCAAGTTTTCTGATTGTTTGAGCGCCCTGATCATGGAGATAGAGAGAAGGAGAACAACGATAATGTTTCTACTTATGGAACTAAAAGCGGTACCTAGTATGGCGGCGTTTCCGTTTTTTGGGGCCTTTGGGGAGTGTAGCGCCCTCTATTTCCGGTTTCGACTGACAACTCTTTACCATGCTCGAAACCAAATTGCAGGAAGAGCAGACGACAATTTGTCATGTTTGGCAAGTCACATGACCGGCCTTTGGGAGCACCAGTGCCACGAACCGGGTACTAATTTGCGGTCCATGTTCTGATCTTGAAAGCCTATCTTCACTGTTCTCCTTCTTATTTCTATCTCCATGGCCCTGATGGTGGTTCAGTCCCGGAGGAGATGGGCTCTTTCGTCTATTTTCGTCTTTTTTGGACGAAGCCATGTTTTCGGCACAACTTTCTCATTAATCAGTTAAAGATAAATTTCACCTATACGGATGGGGTTCGCATAGTTATGCTGACCTAGAGGTTTGACGCAAAAATAAGTCCAGTCTTAGTGGTGGTGAACTATCAGTAATTCGATTCCCTGCATAAGTTAGCAGAGACTTTTTCTGTTCATTTTCTTCAAGCGTCTGATCCAAGCTGAGTGGTGAACTATTCGTATCCTATTCTCTGCATAAACTTTTGCAGACTCTTCCTCCTAAGATATCATATGCCTAGTGTGAAGATTTCTGACTATTTCACATTTGCATTCCGCCTTGGAAAAATCATTGGTTACGCGAGCCTCATGCTGATTTGATGTGATTGCAATTTTTCTTATGAAAATTATTTAGATAAATCAGCAATGAACATGCTGAAATTGCCAGTGTTGCGATAAATAATGCCTGTCATACTATATCGGTAAGTGGTAATTATTTCCTGTTTGTGTTTGGAATTAAGTAAAAGTGCAAGATAACCAGTATATGTGTAATATAGTTTAACTAGAGTTACTAGTGTAACTAGGTGTTATAGTGTAACTAGGTCGTGACATTTGGTATGTTATTATTCATTTGACATAATATTATACCGTTTCAGGTTTTATTGATCATAACACCTAAGAGTAGAATTACAAATAAATACAAATGAAAATTGTTTTAATGTGAAATTTACCTTCTTTATTTTTTTAAGTGTCTTACTATTAATTTATTCTAAACGAAAATTAATGAGTAAATAAAAAATAAGTTACAAGATGATAAAGGGTTTAAAATAAAGTAGTAAAGTTATATATATATCTATACTAATAAAATAAAGTTTCGCTCTGTGTGTGTGTGTGTGTTTGTTTGTCTGCGATGGCTAGCAAAATCTAGCCCACCTAGAATTCTGAAAATTTAGGTGTGGATAGTTCAAGGTCTGGCCATGTGCACCTGAGCCCCAGAATTTTAATATTTTGATAATTACCCAACATATTAATTATAATCTCATTAAACATCGTATCGAAAATGCCATCTTTTAAATCAAAATGGCTAAAGAAAAGAACTGCTGTTCTGAATTTGCAAGCGGAAATGAATGAATTCGAAATTATTTTACTAATTAGCGAATTTTAAGAAAACTAATTAAGATATCTATTTGAAAATTTCTGAGCATATGTAAAAAAAAAATCTGCATCCGACTATGTGATTTTTGAAAAATTTGGCCGGTAATTTTTCTTAATTTATGCAAAAATCTGCCGGCGCCAGTAAAAAAAATCCGAGAAAGTTTCAGACAGGGATCTGTTTTCATTAAAAACTGAACTGCAAACAGATCTGTTTCTCTGGATCCTCCATTTAGTTTGAGAAAATGAAAGGAAATAATTGCCAATTTTTACTAATGAACAGAAATTTAGATAACTAATTAAGATATAGATTTAAAAATAAGGATGGGAAGGGGTGTCATCTGCCGGCTGTTTTAGCGTAGCATCTTCGTTATATTCTAATTATCAGAAAAATTTAATTCTAATTTTAATGATCGCGTTAATGTAGGTGAGGTGGTTTTCTTGAATAAATTATTTGTTATATTTGCGGGTATGGGGAAAGAGGTGGGTTAACGCCTTGATCTGATTTGCACAAAACAAATTCCATTTAAGAAATTTAACATTTTTAGCTTCTAACGTAGCGTTTTATAAATGTTATGTATAGAGAATACCGGAAATTTCAAATAACGATTTTCGTAAAAATTAAATTTATGTTCCTAATAAAAGTACACTACCCGTATATACCTGATGAAAATCAACAATCAAAGTAAATGAATTGTTGTTGAGCAGTTAACCAAGTGCCTCCTGGCGGGCAATCCTACAAGTTTCTTTATTTAACTGTGCATTTTTATCTCGGGTTCTATGGGCCCGATCACAACGGCCTTTGGATGATTCGACTTGGTTTTCGTTCGTGTTACAGATTTTAGTTCCACCTTCCACCGCCAGGGCGCATTATTTTCTAGAGTTCAATGGGCTTCATTTCGACGGGAATTGGTTCATTCAACTCTCTTCATACAATGGGTACACGTGTTGGATATTCGTATGGAACAAATTGCGCCCCCTGTCGGTGAAAAGCGAAACTAAAGGATTTTGCGCATCACGCATCACGTAAAACGGTGCGAATCAAAAATAGTAGTAGCAATCGTCAAAAATTCCCGCGTGTTTCCCCGAGAAAGAATTAAACTGTTTGAGTCCAATTTCTTTATTGACATATTTGTCACACAAAAATGGAGCACTCTCGGATTAAGCAGTATGGCATTTAAATAAATACATCTTGACGGCGAAATTCTAAAAAATCAGATATTCTTCTGCTGTTGTGGCTATATTTTAACAGACGATCACACTGAAGAAGTTCTCTTTAGAAGTCGTGCAATTGGTTTTAAACCCTTTCGCGAAAGACTACAAAATGCGTGCTACAAATGGATTTTATTCAATCAAAGCCTCAAATTTTCGGAATGACTGCGTATTAAACAAGATATAAAGCAGTTCGCAAAACGCAGGAAGAAAGAATATTCTTGCATGTTCGGAGCTAAATAGAACGTTTAGAATTCGAATACATTGAAAGCATTGTAAGAGAAAAAAATTACGGGCACCGAAAAGAGAAATTTACCTGTGCAGTGCCAAAATAAAAATCAAATACTGACGAGTAGAAAATTTATTGAAAAGAAACAAAAGAATAATAACATTTTTTAAAGACGAAAAATAGCAAAATTAAGTCAGAAAAATATAGAATAAATTTAAGATATGGTGATTATTAAAAATGCGTTATATTTATCCCCCCTCCAAAAAAAAAAAAAAAAAAAAAAAAAAAAACATGTGACTTGGAGATTCATAGACGTACAAGTTCATAAAAAACTTGCATGAGCTCAGAATTACAAAGTTGGTAAGCATCAGAAGAAGAAAGGCTAAAAACATTAATTTTCCTAAATGACTGAGAGTGAGAAAGAGTAGAAGAGAATTCCTCATAGTGAAATGAAAAAAAAATACTTACAATTTGTATGAATGTGAAAAAACACATATGACTTGGAGATTCAAAGACGTACAAGTTTATAAAAAACTTGTATGAGCTCAGAATTACAAAGCTGGTAGGCATCAGAAGAAAAAAGGCTAAAAACATCAATTTTCCTAAATGACTGAGAATGAGAAAGAGTAGAAGAGAATTCCTCATAGTGAAAAAAAAATACTTACAATTTGTATGAATGACATAAAAAAGTATGTAATAAACAAATAAGAAAAGAAAACTTAAGAATAAAACTATAATTTATTTTAAAAAAAAAAAAAAATGAAAAGAAAGAAAAGAAAAGTCCCTTACTGTCTGTGGTGAAGAGCAGGCGAAATTTTTTTTTATAGTATCACAACTCCATGTTCATTGTCACTTGTTCTAGTCATTGACATTGTACTCTTTTAAAGTTGTTTA